>OX465249.1:16260301-17460301 GCA_949987775.1 Aproaerema taeniolella | reverse complement strand
TCGTTAAAACCAAGTCCGAGGCCATTGTGCGGTTTGAAAACTCTGGCACTAGGGTTAGATAGATAAATGTCGGGGGTTAAAGAAATAACAATTTTAGATTTATTAGAAATAAGCAGAACCTTTTTATAGTCTTATGGGAGGGGGGGCTAGATAGACGTGTAAAGATAGGCCGTACCCCAGTAAGGTCTATCTATACACTATACACCAATGATAAAAGGACTTACTTTGGTACATCTGCGATATTAATCTCCTCATCTACTCCTATTACGTCTACGTCTACTTTAGTCGGGTCTCTGTATTCGTTGACGTCCGGTTTTGGTTCGTCTTTACTTTCTTTGTCTTCTGTTTTTGACTCGTTCATGGAAACGTCTTGGTTTGAAACGTCGCGTGGTGTGAGTAATGCTGAAAGACATTGGATAATTTATTTTAGGTATATTTTATTTTTATTTATTTATATAGGTAACTTAATGCACAAATGTACAATAGCGGACTTATTTTTTTTTTACCAGCCCATGTACACCCCACCGAGGAGCAAGGGCCTCCCTTCGAAACACGAAGGGGATTCAGACAATAGTCCACCACGCTGGCCCAATGCGGGTTGATAGACCGCTCGTCTTTCGAAACGAATTTTCTTGGAAAGGCGGGTTTTTCACGATGTTTTCCTTCACCGATGAGCAAGTGATAATTTGAAATCCGTACATAAATCCGAAAAGACGAATTTAGTAGTACGGGCCCGATCCAGGATTTGAACCCGCAACCTTCCGATTACAAGTCTGGCTCATTACCAACTGGGCTATCACCGCGGACTTAATACCTAAAAGCATTATCTACCAGTCAACCTTAGGGTGATTAGTAGAGGATCATGGTAGGAGCATACATCCATGGAGGTAGACTAAACGGAAATATTATATATTTATACTATAGATTTTTACTATACTACTTACATATTAGGTCGAGTTTTGGTGCACAAATACGTAATATTGGTAATATATTTTCTTCACACTTTCTTTGTCATTTCCAGAATTATTTTCGACTTGAATATTTGGTTATACTATCGAGAATAGTACAATGTGCACATTTTTGCTTTGGGTTTTTAACTGATGACCAGGCTCAAATACAGCTCATTTGACTGGACATCTGTTTCAGTGCTTATTTTCGCTCAAACTTTTTTGCAAATTAGAACTTTCAGTAAACTAAAGCCCGTGTTAAAGAAGGAGACTCAAATCTTTATCAATTGTCTCTTTCTCTCACTATCAAAATGACAAAGACGACTGCTACTTCAGAATTATTTATTTCAGAATTAGTTAAAATTAGAAATTTTGAAAATTTGTAATGCTATTAAAAAGAGCACCCTCAGAGTTTCTCGTCTGTTCTTCTCTGGGGAAGACTGCACCTTTGCGAATAGGCGTAGAGTCAGTAGCGTCAATAGAACGAATGCGTATGTATGTATTTAAATCCTTTAATGTTTGTTTGTATGTATTTCATGTAATTTTGACTTGTTTTAAGTGGCATCCTGAATGTCCTATTAAATAAAAATTTAAACAAACAAACAACAAATTTCAGTATAGATCAGTCTTTAATTAACTTAATGTTGTCCCAACCCCAACATATCCACAAAAGTTTTTTATAAATCAAAGTCCGACACTATGGTTTTTCATTGTGTCGTGGTTGTGGGTCCCTTGGAACATATACAAAGACAGACACGAACATCCATGACCCGAGAACAAATATCTGCATTTTATATAAATATTTACCCCGACTGGGGATCCAACCCAAGACCCGTCGATAAAGAGGTAGCGGTAGGTAACTCGACCAAACCGGCCGTCTAATAAATATTGTGCAAGATCAGAAAAAAAAACACGTTCAACATTAAAAAAAAAATAAGTTACCTTCTTCGCTTTTGATTATATCGCTAAGACTGAGATCGGCAATAGGACTCAAGCTAGTCTTATCATCATCCATAGCTTCAGAGTATATCGGTACGGCGAACGAATGATACCTGCAAAATATATCTAAGTTTTATTGATTTCTAGAGGATGCCCAGAGCATCAGTGATTCTAGAATCACTAGATGTCACATATGACACAAATAGGGATGTTGACAGTGTTTGATTTTATGAATTATTGTAAGTGAAACAAAAAATAATGCTAAAAATATATTAATATCCGAAATCAGCAATAAATTTGGTTTATAAATGAAGAAGTTATTAGCATTTATATTATCGTAAGGAGTAGCTATCTCGTTTTTTGGGTAGAGCTAGCTATCTCGTGTTTAACTACGCAAACAAATGGCGGTGACGTCACGTGCCAGTAAGTGCATCTCTTTTTCGTTGTTTGACAGTTTCCCCCTCAATTGAAATTTAATAGCTTGTAACTTTTTTATTTCTTAATAGTTTCAAAAATTATTTCGGTTTTGCGTTTTGGATTCAGTTCCTTTTTAAGATAAACAATTTTTAAAAATTGTCAACATCCCTATTATGAGGGTTATCAGATGGAACAAGTTGCATAATGGTGAGAGTGTGAGAGTTGGTCAGCCTTTCGTCCATTAAACTGTGTAAAACCCTCTCATCTCGCTTGCAGACTTTTACTGTATACCTGAGAAGAGTAGATAGCTGGACATTCGAAGTTTTTCTTTCACTTCCAGTCTAGCATGGAAAATTTTGACTTCCATGCTGTATTGGAATTTTTCGTGTGGTATTCTTTGTAAAATTATTCTTTAACATAGTATACAACGTTAAGGGAAACTTTGTGCAATTTTTTAAGGTTTCTAGATTCAAGAATTAGGGCTCGGCGTTGATGAATCTTTTTTTTATATTATAAAATTGGTTAACTCTTGACCTCAATCTTGACCATAAGGTCAAAGATGAGGTCGACGATGGAGCGAGTTAACCCAGAAAATGCCTATAAAGGCACTGGCCACGCACCGACGGTACACAGCAAGCTGTTTGGCGTCGGACTTCGGTAGGAGGGTGGTCGCGAACCAGACGGCCCTTTACAGAGCCTACCACACCGCATGAGACCATAGGACGACACCTCAGATTCAGAAAAAAATGAAGTGTCGTTGCCTGGGATGGATTACTAGGAGGCAGGTCTCATTTGTGTTTCCTTCGTCGCCTCTTACGACACCCACGGAAAGAGATGAGGTGGTGTTATTCTCAACCGATCACCACTCGGGTGAAAGTCGAGTCAGGACCCAGCATTTTCCAGTTTTCAATAAAATTAACAAAGGGGTAGATAACAATTTTTTTTATTATTTAAATTGTTGCTTCTTTACCTTATAAATAGCCTGGAGTACATAGTTTTTCTTATCTTAAAACTTACCTAATAATTGGTCCAGTAATTGTCTTCTTCGTTGGCCGCACTTTCTTTCTTTCCGATTCAATTTGTTCGAATCTTTCTGTAAAATGCAATTAGATTTAATTATATATGGGTTATTTTTGCAAAGTCATACTGCCGTACTCAGAGACGTCAATTAAAGTTAAGAAGTAATTAAATGTCATGCTATTCTTGTTTATATCAACAAGAGTGAAAGAGACAACATCAGAGTTTAACAGTACTTAACTTTAATTGACGTCTCTGAGTACGGCAGTTAGAGTTTCGGTAAAGAGGGCCGCAAATCAAGGGACCACATTTGTGATGGTAGGATTGTGTTTTGTAAACCATATGCCACAGAACTATTTAAAGTAGCTAAGTCGTGGTGTACTGAGAAGTGGTGTAATTATTACGCAGAAACATCGGCCACCAAGGGACTGTGGTATGGAACAATACAGAGATCTCCGAACATAGTCCCTTGGTTCGATGATGTCAACATGTCAAGACAGAGTGTGATAGCTGCATTTCGGTTGCGCTCAGGTCATATACCACTAAATAAATATTACCACATGATTGGCAAAATACCATCACCGCTATGTGAGAATTGTGACTGCGTTGAAGATCTTTTACACTTTTTAGTGGAATGTGACCGAAACCGCAATGACAGACAGAGAATGTTTGGGTGTAGCTTACATTGAGCACAGATTAATTGTATGTTGGCGGATCCTCTGTCTGACAGTGCGGTTCGGCTATACAGGTTTCTGACAATTTCTTTTAAGAAACGTGTCTGAATTGTAGAATAAGGTTTAAAATTGTATCTTGTAGTAGGAAATGTATGTACAGAGTGATACCATGAGGCTGGCATAACCACCTAGAGTGGCTGAAGCCTCGTTAAATATTAAGATTAAAAAAAAAAAGGGACCACATGCATGATATTAACTACTTTACAAGAAAATTGGGTTGCCTGATGCGCTGGCCTCTGTACAATAATCAAAATCAAATGTCTTTATTTGCTGAAATGTGTTCTGTCTTGCAATCTGTCCGCGACATTTAGCCACATGTTACGAAGGCTTACAAGGTTAATATCTCTATTACCAATTAATATCTCTAGTCAGCCAAACTTAGATTAAAAAAAAAATCTTTCCTCTTTACATAGAAAAATCTCACCTAAACTCTTCAGATTCTCCTGTTCAGTAATCTTTGCCTCTTCTAACAACTCCTCCTGAGTCGGCATTCGTTCCTCCACCTTCTTCGGTTTCTTCTTTTGAAGCTCCGACCTTATTTTTATCCTCTGTTGTGTTTCTAGGGACTTCACTGCTGTACTTTGTCTTATTGATTTTCGTTCTGTAATTTGAGAGATTTATTATGACTATGACTACTTTAAATGCTTTGTGTTCGGGTTTCTTGATGGAACACATGTAGAAATTATTAGATAATTTCTCACTTTTGTTTTTCGCGATTTGAACACATAATTTAATACTAAAACGGATCTAAATTCGCGTATATATTATGTTTTTACCTTTGCTCGCGCCGTGGTCACGGTAGACTGTTGTTGTTTCAGCAAGCTGTCATTGGAGTGGTGAATCTACCCTCAGTATCATTAAATTCACCGTGGGTAGAAACAAAAAAACTGTCTATTCGAGCAACTGCGCCGAAACACCGGGAACAAAGGTAAAAATATAATATACAATACGCGAATTTAGACCCGTTTTAGTATTAATTTCTCACGTTAGGAAATGCATAACATATTATCACAGCCAAAGCCATGGTAATTCTATAAATATGGCATGACAGTGGTACCACAAACAGTCCTCTAATCTACACTTTGGTTGCATAGAGACCAAAGAAACTACAGTGCTTGTTACGCTAGAATGCCACAGCGTGGAAGCACAACGGGCACAGATAATGCATAGCCCAGGATTCCAGAGGCATGCAAGAACTTTAAGGCCTGTATTACAGAAGGAGACTCGAGTATGATAGGTTGTCACCCTTTCGCCCACAATACAGAAAAAGCCCCGTGTCCCACAACCGGCACATTCTAAGTTTCTCATTCACTCCCAGTCCAGATTAGAAGCAAAACAGAATAATAAGATTCCATACCTATAGAAATATCAAAATACTTTTCTTCTTTCTCAGCTTTATCTTCTCTAGTTTTTTCCTTTGGTTCTTTGGCCTCCCGCTGTTCTTTTACTTTCTTGATAATTGTCTTCTTGGCTTTTTCGGCTGCTTTCCGTTTTCTATTTGGATCCTAGAAAATTGAAAAGAAGACTATGTTATTTACATAAAATTTTTTTTTTTTTTAACACTCAAAGGCCACCACTGAGGTTTTAGTGTCTTAGGTCCTTTGGAACATACACTAAGATAAACATGAACACTCATGACCTGAGAACAAATATCTGCTTTTTACATAAATATTTAGCCTGACTGGCAATCGAAACCATGACCCGTTCATCAAGAGGTAGCACCACTATCACTTGACCAAACCATTTTTATATTTTTCTTCTGCGTGCAATTTATTTGTTGCCTTGTTCATTTCATTTAGTATCTTCCGTAGTTCTCTATCCTACTCTATCCTTAGTGGAGGATTTCTTATTATATATGTCTTTTATTATGTGCTGTTTAGTAAAAACACATATTACACATATAACCTAATGGGGAAGGTGAATTTTTTTTAAAATACAGTGTAAACTCCATTTAATGTCACTCTATTTAGCGACAAACTCCCTAAAACGTCGAAACAACTTGACTTTGGTTGGTTTACATTGTTCTCCATACAATGATACACTCCGAGTAACGTCGCACTCACTCTACTTAACGACAAGAATGCCCCATACTTAATAATAAACAGCACATATAAGTTGGCAAAATGATAAGAACTGCAGGTGTGTACACTCTTTCTTTTATTGTTACCACAGACCTATATTATTCATACCGAATTCTAAGAAATTCGTTTTTTGTTTGTTGTGATTACCTTGCACGTGTTTACCTTCAACTACTAAACTGTCGTAAAGCTGTGTAGAGTGAAATAATATTGATTTTTTCTTCTCTACATTTAACGGCCACTCTTAATAACGTCGAAATATCCCTTAAGAGACGCTAAATAGAGTGTACTCTCTATTTTTTTCTAATAATTTAAGGATCATTAAATACAAGTTAGATTTCCTTTATTGTGTGTAGTAAATCATCTTTTTTAAAATTTCAGGCTATGAATTATTTCAAAACACGTTAAAATGTATCAGACGTGACACTGAACTTTAAAAAATCTGGCTGCTGTTGGTTAATCCTTGGACCTTAACTTATAAGTTATATAAGATACAAATATCAAAAAAATGTCAATGGAGGAGCTAGTGACACTATTAAATAATTCTCTAATTACACTAAAAACATTAGAATTTATATTTTACCTGATATACTTTGCCACCAGCTTTCTTCCTTTGCTTATCCTCACCCTCTTCTGTATCCGATACTGGCTCGTCATTTTCATCAATATCAAAATCAGAGTCTACAATGTCATCTACTTCTTTTTCTTGGCTGAAAACAATATAAATATAGGCTATGTTATAAATAAGTTATAACTAGAATCAGACTTCCCAAATAGCAATGTTGACAGTGTTTGATTTTATGAATTATTGTATGTGAAACAAAAAATAATGCTGGAAATATATTAATATCCGAAAAAAGCATTAAAATTGGTGAAAATGAACAAGTTATTGGAATTTATATTATCGTAAGGACTAGCTATCTCATTGACGTCACATGCCTGTAAGTGACGTCTCTTTTTCGTTGTTTGACAGTTTCAACCTATATTGAAATTTAATAGATTGTAACTTTTTTATTTCTTAATAGTATTCAAAAATTATTTCGGTTTTGGGTTTTGGATTCAAGTCCTTTTTACGATAAACAATAAAAAAAAATTAGTCAAAATCCCTATTGCACGATGCTATGTGAAATAAACCCAAAAACCATTAATTTTAAGGTTCCGTAGCCAAAGGGGGAAACTGTACACTGCGCAAACAAAGGGTTCCGTACCATTATCTATAAAAACAAGCAAAAAAATCACTTTTGTTGTATGGGAGCTCCCTTAAATATTTATTTTATTCTGTTTTTTAGTATTTGTTGCTATAGCGGCCACAGAAATACATCATCTGTGAAGACAGTGACAGACGGATGGACAGCGGAGTCTTATTAATAGGGTCCCGTTTTACCGCAGGTTCTTTGTAAACCGATAGTGTTTTGTTTGTTTACGAAAAAGTAAGCCGCAGATCATTTAATTTTTTTTTAAAATGATATGTAAAATAATATTTATTCTTGCTTTGTAGTGCACCAGAATTAAGTAAAAACAGTTCTTCATTTCATCTACCTAGCTACAGTTAGGACCCAAACTCCTAACCAATTACAAGAGTTTTTGGTCAGAGGGTCATGTTAGGTTTAATTATGAATTATTTTGCATTGATATCTAATAATGTTTCTAAAGTTTTAATGAAGATCTGGTAAGTTTTGCAAAAGTTGCACCAAATTAATTTATTTGTGATAGTGTTGTTTTGCTAGAACTTAACTTATCCAAGCTCTATACCTAGTCAGTTTGTAGTCACAAAAGTCATATTTCGATACTGCTGTTTTCGTCTCACTGGGGTATAAAATTGAATACAAATTCTAGGTTATGAATCCAACTAGACTACGGACAGACTCAAGATGCTACTCACACATAGTCCCTGTCTTCATCTGTCTCCTGGAACCCTCCGTAAGTTGTTTGGTAAAATTCATCTTCCTCTTCTTCGTCGAGAAGTTTGGCCATTCGATTGCCGGCATTTGACCGCCGCTCTCGTCCCGCCATGACTTTCAAGTTTTAACACCAAAATGATTTAACCTTTTCCTTCGATTTTGTGACTATTTAAAGCGATATTCAAGCAGCAGTTCACTAAAAACTGCAAATTCTATACTAAAAGCTTTTCCAATCCAAGCGTCGCTACGTTCGCTTGTCAAACTCGGGACATTTTTCGTGTTGCCAGCTTTGTGTAGTTATAAGTAGCTAAATACTCAAAAAAACATTTTTTTTTGCACAATGATTGAATTGCTGATTATTTTGTTCGAACGTTGTTTGAACATTCTGGCACCTCTAGCTCTGGGATGCCGGTCGATCTGGTGGTTTGCTATGTGAAGTTAGTGCTTGTATTTTTTACTATGTAACATAACGTAAGTAGGTAGTAGTTTCGTTCTCTTGTGCGAGTCCTAAATGCCTCGGTACTGCTAGTTGTACTTCTTTCCATCCTCCGGCGTACTTTGTTACTGTGATTCTAGATACTCCCGGTAGTAGGTAGTTTTGTCTGTATGCCCTGGGTCCGTACTCTTGTTTGTATGTGTTTGTCCTACTTGAGACGCAGTAGTATTTTGCCTCTATAGTGCTTCAATTGTGTAGTTTGGCAATTCGTATTTCGAATTAGTTCGTCTATTTTCAAATGACAAGAACGAGACGGATACTTATTTGTCGAAAGAAATTAGGAAAATGAAGCACTGTACAGCTAAGGGACCCTTTTGCTGAACCCGTAAGTATGTAACCCACTCGGGCGTAACTGTGCCGGTACTCTCTCCCAGCGGTAGTGTTCGACGTTCGTATCCTCTTGCTGGGCCCCGTAGTGTGTGCCCCACATGGTTGTGGGATCGGGGGGGCGGGGGGGTTAATAGTACTTTCCGTTGGAGTACACGGTGGTGTTATCTGGCTTGAAGAACAATAATGTGCAGGCTGCTGGACCTACTGGACCGATTTCAAAAATTCTTTCACCGTTAGAATCATATGTTATGTTCATCAGGGATCAGGGAACATAGGCTACATAATTTACCGAAGCTAAATCGCTCACATTTCTATTGTATTCAACGTTTCTATTGGGCTGAATACAAAGGGAACGTGAGCGGTTTAGCTTCGGTAAACACGTTCAAACTTACCGAGATCGGGGGGCAGTATATATTAAGTTATTATTAATTTCTTAACTAGCTGTCAGCCTACGACTTCGTTTCCATGGGAATTGTCCCAGTGGATTTAAAAAAAAATATAAACCTGGTCGTGACAACAAGGAACACAACATAAAAAGAATCATCCAAATGGGTCCTGTTCTCAAGTTAAAGCGTGACCAGAAGAAATAGGGGAAAAGATTCTGTCAAAATCCTTCATTGGCACCAAAAAACATTATTGCAAAAATTACCAAAATGTGCCTAGTGTAGTTAACTATTCGTTAAAATGGCAACATTGTAAACGTAAGTTTGACAGCTGTCAAAGTGACATTTATTTTTTCTTTATTAAGGCATTGGCAACTAGGGGCAACTACACGTTCATTTAATTAAACAAAAACTGGCGGTACGGTCTGAAGACTTTTTCCTTCCCGTAACAGCTTACTAAAACGTGATAGACAGTAAACAATATGCAATTGGAATTCTATTAGACATGACTAAAGCATACGACAAAGTTCAGTATAACATATTATTAGATAAACTCTACAATATCGGAATCCGCGGTGTGGCTCATAAATGGTTCACCTCTTACTTAACTAACAGAAAACAAATCGTAGAAACAGAATATTATAATCACGACTCTAAATACATCCAAACAATCCGATCCGACAGCAAAACAATTAATGCATCAATTCCTCAGGGAAGCGTAATAGGTTGTCTTCTTTTTCTCATTTACATAAACGATCTTCCAAAAATTATGACAGAACCGTGTGTACTATTCGCGGATGACATCTCTATCCTTACATCCTGCCATAAAAATACAAACATAAATGAAAAACTAAATTCAATCCTGGGAAAAACCGAGAGTTGGCTTCACGATCATAACCTGGAAATAAATTTAAATAAAACAAAATTAATAACTTTTTATCCATATCAGAAAACATCAATTAACTTCCAGTACACATTCAACAACACAGAACTTGAAATAGTTAACGAATTTTCATTACTAGGTCTTATTATAGACAAACACATTAACTGGAAAGATCGTGTCACCAAATTACGACAAAAATTATCAAAGTTTTCGTACGCACTCCGTGAAATTAAAAAACTACAGATTTAAAAACTGCGCTTGTCACCTATTATGCCTACGCGTATGCGTGGCTCTGTTATGGTATAATCCTATGGGGAAACAGTACCGATGATGCGCTAACAGTTTTCACCCTTCAAAAAAGACTAATTAGAATATTATTTAACATTAATACAATAGACAGTTGTAAGCCCTATTTCATTGAGCACGAAATCCTAACACTACCCTGTATTTATATTCTCGAAATATGCAAATTTGTCAGAAAACATTCCGAATTTTTTACTAAGCGTGGAGACATGCCAAACAAATATCCACTAAGATCAATTTATCAAAACCAACTTATACAACCTACTTCCCAGTTACACTTACACTCATCAGGTCCATTAACAATGTCTGTAAAAATCTATAATAAACTTCCAGAGTCAATAAAAAATGAGACTAGTAATAAAAAATATATTAACTTAATAAAAAAACTATTATATTCAAAATGTTACTACACAGTTGAAGACTATTTACACGATAAGTAATTAATAAATTCCAAACACAAAAAAAAATAAATTGACTAAATATAAAACACACACACAACCGCTAAAGCACATACATAGACATAACATACACTACACATACTCTTCCACAACACAGAACTTGAACTTTCTCTCTCTTACACACACTCACACAAATTGATCTCACTAATTTTAAGCGACTAGAATAGGTTTGCCCCTATTAATTACAGTGCCCTAGAACAGGGTCCATATTGGATACTTTATTGGATTGTAACACCTATATGTAAAACCTATGGATGTAATAAAATATTGAGTATTGAGTATTGAGTATTAAAAAAAAGCTAGCTTGAAAATTTCTGGGCAAAATATATCGACGCACTTTATGTTCCATATAAGTTTGTTTACCTGATAAAATAACGAACGTGGTCCCGCCGGAAGAACGTTGGCAGTTGGCAGCGTTCTTTGGGCGCACGCCGCCAACTGCCAACTCTTTTTAGTACTGTACAAGCCAGTAAGTGGGCTGGCAACCCCTGCCACCACTACACCTATTTTTACTCATATTTCATCGAACCCTCAGAATAAATGTCAAAAGTGGCGTCAATTGGTATTCTAGGACAACATAACGCTCTCCCTACCCAAAAAGAAACTGAATAGGCCTGAGTAGGGTTACCAACTTTTTTTCTATCAAATATAGTATTTTTGAAGTTATTTCCTTAAAAAATATAGTAGATGGCAAAAAAAAGAATAAAAATATAGTATGTGGTTAAAATGTGACTTTATTTTTTAAATGAATATTTCTTACTGCTTTGCGCCTTAATAATTACATTTTTATTTTTTAAAAACTGTTCATATGCTTCATTAATATTCGCGGTAGACGTAGAGTAGAGAGAGAGCGGGCTTTAGTTAAGGCTGCGTTCCGGTTTACACAAAATATAGTAGTTTCGCCTACTATATATTTTTTATAGAAATATAGTATTTGATGCCTTTATAGAAGGATACTATATTATATAGTAGGGTTGGCAACCCTAGGCCTGAGTATCTACGGCTACGGCGCATGAGCGCCAAAGTAGAAGTCGAAGTGGTTGCCGTGGCCGAAATCGGAGGTAAGTATGTCTGTGTAGGTAGGTATCTATGTGTATACCTGTGGCATCGTAGCTCCCAAACGAATGGACTGATTTCGATGCGATTCTTTTTGAGAGCTTCGTAATGGTTCTTAGCTATATTTGATCAAAATTGGTTCAGCCGTTTAAAAGTTATACAACATTTTTAATTTTAGAGTTAGGTACTTACAACTTCTTTTATGGTATGGTACGGTAAAGCACGGCAAATTCTTTACTACTTATGCGTAGTAATCTTGCGCAAGTACCTAATTGTCTGACACGAAACAGATACTTAGGTTAGGTAACCTACACGAAGTGTAGATTGTTAGATAGATAGTTTCATCTACTGCAAATCCCAGTAGCGCTCGCTGATCTAAACCGATTAGTGAGGTTAAGCAACGTAAACAGGAGCAACGAACAATAATCAAAAAGTGGTAATTTATCGCGCGCGTTTCCGTGCTTCAAGGAAGCACGGGAAGCCGTCGTTCCCTTCTGGCCGATTAGGTACCTACAGTCTATAAACCAAGTCAAAGGCTAGGTATTTAGTGGTTTTTCTGACACTAACAAGGGTTAGTCAAAGGATGATGAGGACATTAGTGTGGAACTTGGTACCGGCACCAATTAAAATAAATGATACTTACATCGTTAAAAGATAATTTTCTGTAGAATAAGAAGCGCTCTGTAGAATAAGAAACCGAAGCGCTAGTCCTCATTCATTGTCGAATTAAAGTAATCCTGCCTTGAAAGGTATTTATTTTTCATTTTTTTGCGACATTATTTTTCATTTTGGCATAGTATTTTTCAGTAATCGAAAAAAGTTGAAAGAAGGTTTTTTTTTTCATTTAATCGTTTTTTTCATTTAATTTAATCGTTCGTTCCCGTAGGAATTCGGGAATATACTCAGGGATAATGTAGCATCCTAATGGTGAAAGAATTTTTGAAATTGGTCCAGTAGTTTTTGAAGTTTATTCGTTACATACAAAAATACAAATCTTTCCTCTTTATTAAATTAGTGAAGATAGAGGTACCTAATACACTACATGATAAGGAGGAAGGAAATATTAAACCTACCTGATTACCTCAGTGCTTACTTTAGAAACTTCGAAATACTAGTTTTATCAAAGTAAAGCAATAAGTACTTAGAACATACTTACTCGTTTTTAGGTAGACCTATAATATTTATAGGTTATTGCTTTACTTTGATAAAACTAGTATTTCGAAGTTTCTAAAGTAAGCACTGAGGTAATTAGGTACTTACTCAATAAATCGAGAGTATAAATAGGTCGAAGAAAGGTTTAGTCTATTAATTAATTTACTCAGGTTTTGATCGTAGTTCTCTACTTATCCTAGGTATTTTACCTTTAATACTAAGATGATTAAGTTTTCGTTGTTGTTGCTTTGCTTGTGCAGATTTGTCTTTTCAAGGTTAGTACAATACCTATTCAAAAATTCTTTGACGCTATTTACACACAAGCGAAAGTAGCAGCCGTGCTAGCCGTGATCGCCGGATCAAAGCGCACAACGCATAATTAATCTTGATAATACTCGTAGAAGCTCGAAGAGACATCCGCCGCCTAAAGACGGAGCGACGGAAGAAAAATAAACTTGATAGCGGCTATTTTGCCTTTGAGTACCATTTTAGTTTTATCTACATTTGACCATTAAGTGTTTATACAGAGCAAATATCTACAGAAAGGTGAGGGTAGAGTATTAAGGTACTTAGTACCTACCCAATTTTTGTTGCAATGTGGCTTCAAATCTGATATACCGTGTGGTGATCGGTTGAGAATAACACCACCCCATCTCTTTCCGTGGGTGTCGTAAGAGGCGACTAAGGAAACACAAATGAGACCTGCCTCCTAGCAATCCATCCCAGGCAACGACACTTCATTTTTTTCTGAATCTGAGGTGTCGTCCTATGGTCTCATGCGGTGTGGTAGGCTCTGTAAAAGGGCTGTCTGGTTCGCGACCACCCTCCTACCGAAATCCGACGCCAAACAGCCTGCTGTGTTCCGTCGGTGCGTGGGAGTACCAGTGCCTTTATAGGCATTTTCTGGGTTAACTCGCTCCATCGTCGACCTCATCTTTGACCTTTATGGTCAAGATTGACGTCAAAAGTTAACCCATCTTGTAATAAAAAAAAAATATGTGCCTGATGCGCTGCTGCCGGACTTTGTACCTACAACACTTCAGTAGTTACCAAGGAGTGAGAAAGCCTATCCTACTTTTACCGCGTACCTTAGGTACTTAGTATCAAGGTGCCTTTGAAATCACTACTGTAGTTAGATAGATATAGATAGATAAATAATAAAATACTTCATTGCATATACTAACAGTAATACTGCTGAAAGAGTATTTCTCATGCAAAGTCAATCATAATATTTCGACCATTGTTCCAGAATGTTCTAAGCCAATGTGGATGCGGCTTCTCGGGTTTGCCTACACCTAACATTGCCCCCGGTGCCTATGGTTTCGGCCTTCCTGGCTTCGGCTTAGGAGCTGCTAGCTTGAATGCCTTTGGTGCTGCTGGATTAGGTGCAGCCGGGCTTGCAGGTGCTTATGGAGGAGTTGGCACCGGTGACGTAGCTGTAGCAGGAGAACTAGGTAGTTATAGCTCAATTTGTTTTACTGGGACTTGGGTTGGCCATGACTATACAAGGTGATAAAAAACCTCCTAGCTATATTAAAAATCCTGAACCAGTATCACTTACAGAATACTTTTTTTTTGTCGGTGGGATTTTTTTTCCTAAACGTAGACACCACAGGTTTTTTCACCCTGTATAATATAATTATAATTATAGTTAAACCTAACTCATGTTCAGAACAACTTTTATAAGTTGCGCTCGTGTAGAGGTACCGACAATCTAATACATACCAGACGGCCCTTCACAAAGCCTACCAAACCGCATAGACCATAGGACGCCACCTCAGATTCAGAACAAATTGAGGTGTCGTTGCCTGGGGTGGATTAATAGGAGGCAGGTCTTATTTGTGTTTCCTTAGTCGCCTCTTATGACACCCAGGAAAAGAAATGGGGTGGTGTTATTCTCAACCGATCACCACACGGCAAAAAACATTTTTGAGTGGCGTGAATTTATGCCGGCAATCTTTCTTTATGCCTCAAGTGTTTAAGAATGAGCCAGACGACACGATTACGTCTGATGTTCTTGAATTTCAAATCTTAAGACGTCTATGTTATGTGGGTTGGTGGACCGCGCGCCTTTCGAAAACGAATTTTCTCTGACGTGCGGGTTTCATCATGATGTTTTCCTTCACCGTTAAGTAATAATAATTTAGAGGTATTGGCCCGCACCAGGATTTGAATCCGCAACCTTCCAATTACAAGTATATGGCTGATTACCAACTGGGCTATCACCGCTCTGTTTGGCTCATTACCAACTGGCTATTGACCGCTGTGTGTATGTGTGTGTTGATAATCAATAGGTTACACATGTTTTATCTGTTGAATACCTATAGGAGTTGCTGGGAACACTTTGGTAGCTGGTCAAGTGCCTGTGCTTGGTGGAGTGAGCTTCGGAGGCAACGTGCCCGCTGGAGGAGCAGTCACAATTTCCGGGAACTGCGGGTACCCTTGTGGGTGTGGATTGTGATTTGTTTCGTGAATATGTTAATTTATTATTAAGGTTTTCAAAAATATTCTACGGATTTCATTACTTTATCAAATTCAATTTAATTCTTTGAAAAAATTCTAAAACCTATCTTTATCTTTAATTTTTTTTCTTTAATGAATAAACACAAATATGTCTTGATTTTACCAATGTCTGAGTATTTTAATCAAAATTAACATATAGAATGTCGAAGTCGCCAATATCAAGCAGAGAAACCTTCGTAGCCTCGTCCGTTGAGTGCACCACTGGCAGTGAGGATGAACATTTGGAGCACTGAGATGTTACGACCCCACACACCCCCATTTTAATAAAAGAAACAGCTTCTCTGAGGTCTGATGGCAGTCGCAAAACTGTAATTACCTACCTGACTTGTAAGTCCAGAAAAAGAAATCATGCAACCCTAGGAAAATGAAGCAGAGAAACAAGGAATCAATCTTCCATACAAATATTTAAGAAAAGACCTCGATTTACGATCATATAATAAAAAAATGCATTTTTAAAATAATTTTTTCCTTGTGACTATTACGAAACATTGTTGGAAATACCTAAGTATATGTAGAAGTCCGCGCATCAGATTACCCCATTGTCATTGTAAAACGTGCCCGCTTGTAGTAGATATCGTGTGGACCTCTATACATAATACGACTATTGTATTCTTTGTTTAGAATTTTTCGGATGTTCTTAAATTATCTCGTTTCTTACTGCAAATCTTTATTTATAATCATTCTTCAGTTGAATTTTAACAAGAAAGCATTGAGTTTAACTTTTATAACAATTTAATTGTTTTAAGTGTGTTCTGTTTTACGGATTAATAATAAACCAAAATAAAAATAACGGAATAATGTTCTCTTCAAATGTAATGTCAATGTTCTTAGTCACAATATTTCATACGTATACATCTTTCAATCTCAATACTTCGCTAAAAGAACCTTTTACACCATGTGGAATCGAATTATACTCCGATGACTTAGGATGCTACGACAATATCACAAACGATTATCTGAAGCAAGTATCGAAAAATGATCACAAAGATTTGGGAGATGCAATTTTCTTTATACAAATGGCTTGCAGTGGTGGTCTAGATTTCAAACACGCTTGTTCCATAGAATCTGCAGCAAGAGCGCATCCGCATAAGCAAGTAACTGTGTTTTTTGTTGGTCCACTTACAATGCAATGTTTCAAGGCCTGGCCAATCTGGCAAATGTTACTAAAATACAACAACATCAAGATGTACAGACTAAATATAACCGATCATTTAAGAGGCACCATCATGGCAGACTTCGTAACGGATGACCCTTTTAATGGAAGTCCATATCCTCGAGAACATTTGGCAGATATATTGAAATTCGTTACTTTATACAAGTTTGGTGGGGTTTATTTGGATTTGAATATAATTATAATGAAAACTCTGAATTTGATGGAACAGAATTGGTTTGTTAAAAGGGACGACGAGGAGTTGAGCGTTGATGTGATAGCGTTAAGTAACAGCGGCCATGGGCACCAGTTGAGTTACAACTTCTTAAAGTAAGCTATTGCAAATGTTTTTTTTAAATACCTATATGTACTCTAGAAAGTGGAAAATAGAATATTTTGTTATAGCGTTTTTAAATAGAGGTTCGCGCTTGACAACAATCTAACTCCAGGGCCTAAGGCGGTCGAGGATGTAGCAAGCTCACCCATAAGAAACCTATTCACTCGAACTTTAAATATATTCGGGTTGTTTGAGCTCGGAAATACATACGCTGGCAGAGAATTCAACTCTTTGATAGTGCGCAATATAACTTAGTTTTTACAGAGCTAGTTTTTGGTGATCCTGCACAGAGACCCGTTGATATTCAGGGGGTGGAATCCATTGTCACCGTTTTAATGGAAAAAAAAAATTGAGACGATCCTCTTAATACTTGCTTCTTCTTCTAATAGTATAGTCAAGTGTGTGGCGAACGGCGAACCCTAGAGTTAGAGTTTTCAAACCACCAAATGGCCTCTGATACTTAGTTTAACGACTGCAGTCAATCGACAACAGCCGGGACCGACGGCTTAACGTGCCCCACCGAAGCACGGAAACGCTCGTGATGAATTGCCACTTTGATCACCCATAAGGTTCCCTGCCGCCTCTGCGTAGGTTGCTTAACTTACTGTTTAGTTCAGATCAGCGACTACTAGGGTAATCTTTTAAATTACAGACACTTTAAAGAGGAATATAACCCAAAACTTGAGGACCACGGTATTATCAGCCTCAGTGCGGTGGTGCAAGATCTATGTAATACAAGGCATTTCTTCGAGCGAGTTTGTGAAGGTACAAACAATCTCTACTTCCCTACTAATATTATAAATGCGAAAGTATGTATGTATGTATGTATGTAAAGTACTCTGTCTGTTACGCTTTCACGCCTAAACTACTAAACTACTGAACGATGTGGATGATAGGCTACCTTTTATTGAAAAAAATTGCTTAAAGGAGTTGAAATAGGGGATGAAATTTTGTATGGAAGTTGGTCATTGCGAAAAATAAAAAGTGCCTAAATAAAACTTTGTATTTAGGTACTTTTGTTATAGCGTTTTTAAAATTTCGACCTGTGTGGGGATAGATAGTATCATAAAAAAATAAAAGGCTGCCCAAAGTAACTTTTCCATGCGAACGAAGTCGTGGGCAAAAGCTAGCAATCGTTAAATGTGTTGCTAAGCGCAAAACAAGAGAACGGTTGGATCAATTTACTCGTAGTTAACGTTTTCTATAGTTGATCGAAGTAGTTAACTTATAAATTTTTTGTTGTGTTTGTAATTGTCACGGAAAGGTTTATTTGGAAAACCTACTGGGAAAATTCTTACGGGAACGAAGTCGCAGGTGGAAAGCTAGAAGTCAATATAATAACGATACAAACCCAAGGTTCCGCAGTAAGGATTCGCTTTGCTTCTGTCAAGTTTAGGAGTTTTTATGGAGTGTATTCGAATAAATTATTTAGTTTTAACTATGGAAATATTCCGGTAGGTAAATCCCCCTGAAAAAATCATTTAGAATGATGGTGTTTGCTAAGCTGTTCTTCACACCCTGTACGAGTATATCAATAAACATCATTTATGGTGATTGGTAGTTCGATACAAATACTTAAACATTTGATTGTAGTCATGATAATAAACAACTTTCAATATGGGATCAACTCTGAATTCGTGAAAAAATAATCAGCTGTTTCATAAGTACATTTTGGTCGAGTAGATATCCCGAAATTGTCAAGTCAAATCAAAAAAACTAATTGCTACCCTAGAAGCCACAGAAGACATATTCTATCAAATTGCCAAGAGCTGTGCAGAGCTATACATGCGAGTAAATCGCGCCTTAACTTCTTCTACCTCAATGCAAGAAGCATTTGTAAAAAGGATAAAGATGAACTGAAATGCGTTGTAAGTGACGCCATGTCCTTAATAAGAATTAAAGATCTTTAAACCTATCCCTCGTGCTCGAGGTTCAATATAGCGCCCGTGACAAAATACACTGCTTTATCCCCTCGTTGCATAATCTCCTATTAAGACTGGTAAAAGGGACCACATTGAAGGTAGTCAGTCGTTAAGGGTGAAAATGTAATGTTATAAGCTATGTTAATCGCGCTTATTGACTACCCTCAAAGTAGTCCCTTTTACACAGTTAAATATTGTTACAGGATTCCAAATCTATGACAAAAAATACTTCTATCCGATGGGTGCTCAATATAAATTTGAAAGCGCTCAAAAGAGTATTGATGAAAAACTCTACATACCTGACTGGAGCGACGCATATGGATTTTACATTTGGCAAGATGTATCACTGAACCCTTTTGTGGATCAGATACTCCGAGAAAGACTTATGGAAAAGTATTGTCCTGATATTTACGCTTCACTTATCGATTATTAGTGTAAGCACAAAATATAAAGGGTAATAGTAAAGATCATTAGCTATCAAATATCCCTCAGGTATATGGGAAAAAATGTAAAAATTTCGATTAAAAAAAAACAACGGGTTGCACTCCGAGAGTGCCGGCAGAAGTGAAAACTTGAACATTAACGTTGTACATTAATATGGAAATAAAACAAAATACACAAAAAGAGTCCGTTATTCTCTCAGGATTCGATCCTTCGACGCCTCGCCTACGATCTGATAACTTCACCACACGACCAAAAATACAAAAAGACTTTCTTGAGTCCACTTCGTGGTTTCGCACCCTCGACCTGTTGCTTACAACCTGGCAACTTTTCCACTCGACCAAACTGACTATTTTCAATTCAGTAAAATAGTCTATCGGTATTTGCGCGCTATGTGCGAATAATCGTTGACATCTGTCACAGAGACAATTTTACCATATAGGGCTGCCATCCGTCTGGGTTTCCACCCATACTTTTTTTCCATCTACCCGAGGGTGATTTGATAGCTAAATGTACTATCACTCCTTAAAGGGATAGTGACGTATTACTACTAACCCAGTTATTAACTTATTAAAGTGTAGGTCGAAATTTTGGTAAAAGTATTACAGGGAATTCAAAATAACAAGCTTAAAGAGCATTATTTATCTATCTAAGTATTATCCATGTATTGTATGTAAGTATGTATATATTATAGGTATTTCTATACTAATATTATAAAGAGGAAAGATTTGTACCTATTTTTGTATGTTTGTATGTTTGTAATGAATAGGCTCAAAAAGTACTGGGCCGATTTAAAAAATTCTTTCACCATTAGGATGCTACATTATCCCTAAGTAACATAGGCTACATAATTTTTCCGAATTCTCACGGGAACGAAGTCCCGAGCGGGATGCTATTATATATGTAGGTATATATTATTTATTTATTTAGCTAATTGTATATTTATTAATTATTATGTTTGTATTATAAACTTAATATCTCACCTTATCTTGGTACGCCCTTGCCCACTTCAACTGCCTCTCCCTCTCACATAGGTTAGCTGGAAGAAAACTCATTGCTTGAGTTAAGCTCGCCGTTGTACATGTCCTTTCTTTGTGTAATTTTTTTGTGTACAATAAAGAATAAAGAAAGGTTCTGTAAAGTTCCCGAATCTCTTTAAAGTTCCAGTGAATAAACAGGCATCTTCTGGGTGAGCTTGCTACATCCTCGACCACATCTCCGCCCCTGGGCTAGGTTGTGGTCAAGAGCAAACCCATAATATATTTAAAAAAGGTAGGGACGGAGTCCAGGGCGGTTATTCCACTAATCAATGGCCTCTCAATGGTGGTTGAATGATAATGGTGACCATATTACCCGGGCGGCAAAATTCAGAACTATCAACATCTACTTAATACACTTGATGACAACCGCTCTGATCAGCAGCGCCACCCTCGAACTAATCACCGACACTAGGTAAAGGAGTTAATTTTGTCCCAAGGATCTACATGAAAGGAATTGGGAAGATTCACAACCTTACTTTTCGCTAATTGCTTAAAAGTGAACTTAAATGAATAATTTTTAATTAAAACAAACTTTATTATTATTTTGTGCTGTTTATTCAATTTTAACAGTTATAAGATTTTACTTCAGTCATCTTAAGTTGTTCTTAATAAACCCATAGTGCCACTAAGATTGAAGAATTGATAGGGTTTTTTGATTTGATTCTACCAAGGTCCAAGTAAAGTTAAATACTTTATTATAGCATACAGCAACCTCCGGCTTTTGAAAAAAATAATTAAAATACTATATAAACCTTCCAGAAAAAGAAGTACATGATGGTGAAATTAAAAATCGCTTACTTTAGAAAGAGTTAGCGGAAAATCAGAAAGACAAACGCGGAGCGTGACTTTCTTTTATGCAGTGCATAGATAAAAGGATAATAAACTAAATTAACAGTTATTTTTTGAAAAGACAGAATCAATAGCGAAAAAAAAGATTAAAATAAAAAAAAATGTTTTAACGTCTTGGGCTTTACCAAAAAACTAAAATTTAAACAATGTTTAAAACCGGATTATGTCATTTTAACACAGGGTCAGTTTTAGAAAATGTTTAAGTGGTTTTTTAATGTTTTGTGGTAAAGCAGCTTGTACGTTTTGAGTAAACGAGACTAAATAATTTCATTCATTCGTCGTCCGATTTCTAGAGCTTGCAAGTTAATAAATAAATTGGTTTAAAATCGAAATCTTTATCCGTTATCTCTGTATATAACCTTTAACTGGAAAGTTCGGGTATTTCTTTACAAATAGATAACTTTAACTGGACCCAATAAGTGAGTTATTAGTTATTACAATATGTATGTTTTTACTTTATCTCACTATGGTTAAGTATCGTTCATTTCATGTGATTTTATATTTAACTTCAATTCGTTATAATACAATAAGATAGGTAGGTATAATTTTTTCTACGTATTTTGTTATTTCTTATAGAAATTGTGAAAATGTGACGTAGGTAAACATGTAATGATTGAACATAAAATCACAAGAAAATATTAAGTAAAACTTTTATAAATAGTAAATTAATTAATAAAGATAGCAATAAGAATCGCATGTAGTAATAATAACTAATAATAAATGTAGTAACAATTGAGTAAAACTAATATTTTATAATAGGTAATATAAAATCACATAAACAGCGACTAAGTAAATAATGATTAAATCACAAAAATTAAGCAATACATCGCCTAATGTAATGAATGACTCAATTGACGATAAAACGATAATGATAGGTATTTACGTAACAAATTATAAACAATATAATAAGTATACAAATCATTTAGTGAAGGAAATTATCAGGGCTTTCCATATTATGTGACATTAAACACTAATCGTCGTATATATGTTATGGACCAAGTGATTAATGCGGGCATTATGAATAATGCCCGGGCATTATTCATAATGTCTAGCTCTATCGGGCAAAGTGATTAATTACTATCTAAACTTCATTATTTATCATATTGCCCGGTCATTATTATATTGCTACGTGACAATTGGGCAATTTGATAATAAAGCTAAGTTTGATGCGGTGCGGGGAGGGAAGTGCGGGGAGGGAAGTGCCCTCGTTGCAATTTATAAAAGTTTTCGTTATTTTTTCACGACCGCCAGCTTAGATTTCAAAATTTAAAACGACATCCTTGACGGATTTTTACAAAAAATGCATGTCCACCATCTTGTATTTCAAAATGGTTGTCGTTTACGGAATTAGCACCCCCGAAAACGACACACATATCAGTTTTTTCAAAATGTAAACGTCCGCCATCTTGGATATCAAAATGAATGACATTTTCGGAATCAGCATCCCCGACAATCTATCAAACGATACCCATGTCAGCATGCCTGAAAATGTAATATCCGCCTTCTTGGATTTTTTGTGCGGGGAATCGCGACGCTCCGGGGTTTGCCCTTCTCGTCACGATTCCCCCAACTAAAATCAAAGTTGGCGGATATGAAATTTTCGGAAGACGCTTCTTGGTGACGCTTCGGGCTTCGCCCTACGCAGAGCTCGGCCTTCGGCCTAGCCCTATACGCAGCTTTCCTCGGCATACGGCCTCACCCTACCTTTAGTATCTAAACTTGTATGGCGGCCATCTTGAATTGGGGGGGGGACGCTCTGGTCGTCGCCCTACGCGGAGTTTGGACTTCGGCGTCACCCTAAACGCAGCTCGCCTCGGCCTACGGCCTCGCCTCTCCTACAGAATCTAAACTTGTATGGCCGCCATCTTGAATTGAGGGGGTTGACGCTCCGGGCTTCGCCCTACGCGGAGTTGGGCTCAGTCTGCGACCTCGCCTCACCGTTAAAATCTTAACTCGCATGGCAGCTATCTTGGATTGGGGGAGGGAGACGCTCCGGGCTTCGCCCTATGCGGAGCTCGGCCTTCGGCCTCGCCTTTTACCTTGCTACTTAATCCAAATAATGAGTCTGATTATTTTAATTGTTTAACATTTAGTTTATTTGAAGTTAAATGACTATAATAATAAAAAAAAAGCAATTAAATATGTTTGTATTACTTTGCCCAAAAGGTGATGGGCATTATGTATAATGCCCGGTCAATTTGATTATTTGATTAATTATTATCAAATTGCCCTCTCATATTGGGCATTTTTCATAATGCCCGGTCATTATGAATAATGCCCAATTTATCACTTGGTCCATAACATATATATAGGCAGTTAAGGGACAGCTTAGAAAAAACTGAAACTTCAAATTCATACCTTCGTTTTGAATGATTCCCCACAGATTTTTTTCCATTTTGCATTAAAAAAACAATATTAACAGCGTAAAACTTTAAAACCAGCACTGCACTTCGGATTACGAAAGCGGCGCGGTGCCGATTTCGCGGTACATTAAGTACTTAGCGCCACTGCAGGTAAATAGCGAAAACTTCTTAGTTAAGTAGAAATTTTCGGGAAAAAATACTTGTGGGCGAACATAATTAAGGGTAGATTCCACCATTTAAGTATTTGTTAAGCTGTCTCTTTCACTCTGTATAGTTCGCATATCGCGTTGTTTCAAGAACATATACTTTTGGTCGCTGGCAAAATGGCATTTTTATGGGCATCAAGTTCTCTATTTAATCATTTTTGGTTTTATCAAGGAAGTATTTGCAAACCCAAACAAACACAACTCTCATAAAGTTTAGACAATGGTAATGGGAAAAGCAGAGATTTTGAATAAGAGTTCAAGTGTCTCATAACTTGGCAGAACTCCCGTATTTTCCTTCCTTAAAATATATTTAACATATTTAATATATCTAACTGTGACAAGAAAGAAATGGAATGTTAGAGAAGGCGACTTTGTTAGTTTTATTAGGTATGTTTTTAACATTAAAAATATACTCAGAACATTTTGCTAAATACACACTATTATACTTAATTACCATAAACTTTCAAACACTCATTCGTATATAAGCAGCACTAACGTACATATTTAAAACTCAACTCAACAGGTATTTGGTAATTATTGAGTTTTCACAAACATTGTAGATAAATAATAAATATTTACTTAATATAAAAGCATTTTTGTTAATAAATTGCATTAAAGTATTGACAAACAATAAGAATTGTATTATATAAACATACTTTCATGTAATATATACGTATTTGATGTATTTCATGTATTAGTTATAAGTACCTATAACTTCATTTACATTTACTAACAATAGCTGATTTTAAAGTAACTATTTTAAAGTATTAGAATTCAACACCATTAACAGCAACAAAATTTTGCTATGCACAGGAAAATAGTGCTTTCAAATAAAAATATAAGTATTTTAAATAGCAACACTATTACATTTCATCAACAAAATTATAGTGCTACTAATAATACACCAACCATCATACTCTTCGTTATTCTATAATTCAATGTTTAAGTATAATTATTTTAACTACATTCATTCACTATCGATAATCTTACGTTAAAAGTTTTAAGTATAAAGTAAACATGCCCAATTAACAAAGACTATTCATTAATATATGAAAATTAAAAAGTATAAGTATATAATTTAAATATGATTTTTTTAAATAGTTTGACATAGAAGAAAATGTTATATTTCTTGTGAAATTACAAACTGTAAGCATTATAGATTGTAATGCAGAAACAAGAATGTAGAGGGCTTTGGCCAGAAACAATACTTTAAACATCTAATTAAGTAATTAACTTTTTTTTTAATAATACCAGTACTTATATAGAATTGTAGATACAGAGGTTACATGCATCAGGTTGCCACATTTTCATTGCAAAATCGTTCTTATCATAATGGAATAGAGTGCACACATGATAAGCTGGCCTCAATGCAATTTAAATAGGCATACTATATTTCATTTTTCGCGTCAACAAAGCAACTGACAAAGTTTTATAATTTCACAAAAAATAAATATAAATTTTATGAAAATAATAAACACTTAAACCTTACTTACTCTAGATATAATTTAAATTAAAAATAGTGAAACAGTGAGAGATACATATTGTATAGTAAAATTTCACTACTTTTTATTTATAGTTATTTTTTAATTATTTTTATATACAGGAATGCTTTAGTGCAGGCGTGAATAATAGAAGAAAACATGAATACGTTAATGAGTCAGGAATTTAGATGCAGAACTGTTGTTACAATGTTACGTTTTAATAAAGTACCTACACACGACAGCAAATCAGACTACACATATTGACCTTGACGTCGTCCTTAACTCCCTCGTAATAGAGTCAGCTTTCGTGGTGCAAATGGGTAACCTGACGAGCTGCTGTCTGGGACAAATTGTGAAGCAAACCATGGCTGTTATGCTACACTGAGTGTAATCGCGATGTCACTATGAAATACCTTCAGATTGTGTAGTTGAGGGTATATTATATGAGGCTACGAATTTTAACACCTTAAACTAGGTATCTTAAGATCTTATATAAAGTACCTACGTACTCATACTTTTTTTAAAAGATAAATTAAAATCAAATTTTATTTTCTCAATTTCCACGCAAGATTTATTCATATAGGTATAATCTCATATTCCATTACTATTATAAGGTCTTTATGTAGGTAACAGATATATTCAACATATAAATATCATGATGTGTAATATTCTCACCTTATTAGAACTATCATATACAGTAGAACAGTAGCTTTAACTTTAATTGAAGTTTCTGCAACTGAGTGCGAACCTACTAACAATCGTGAAGGTCACCTCAACATTGAAATTAGTACTTTTATCTCAATCACTGACTCCATTGAAGCATTCATTTTAATTATTAAAAAAACAAAATACCCGACTGCACACTAAAAAATATTATTATGTCTTTATCCCGTGGGACTTTTAGGATAAAATGTATCCTATGACACTCCCGTAATCAAGACAAATCTAACGATACCTCATACATCAAAATCCATCAAGCCGTTTAGGCTACAGGAGGTCACAAAGGAAAAGACATACATACATACTTACATACACTCGAAAAACATTACCCTCCTTCTTTGGCAGTCGGGTAAAAAGAGGAGTTCATCAAAATATACCTACACAGAATTAATTAAATTAAAATACAGTTTACGAATAATAGTACTAAGTAAAGGTGATGAAGTAAGAATGAAGTATAAGAAATATAATTAATGAAAAGTTTGGTGTCATGAAAATGTAATTAAAATACCTACGTAGGTAGGGTTAGAAAAAAAAACCCTATTGGGAGTGGTTTGTTATTGATTAACCTACTTTAAGTATACATATAACCATTATTGAGCAACTGTTTATTGATAGAATTACATGACCTTGTACAGAACGTGTCCAAGGTCTAAGTTTATGCATTTTAATGGAAAATGGAAAATCAAAGCAAGTGACCGGTTTTTCCTTTCACAAAATCAGAAACCTGGCCGGCTATCCCGCTAATCATGGGAGTTTCAATGGCAGTTGAATGACAACGCTGACCATTTTATCCATTCAGGTAGCGAAATTGTGAACTAACTAAACATACAATTGATGAAAGTTTCATTATTACTTTCTTTTTAATCATTCCAATTAGATATTTTGATTATACTTAACCTACACGATAATGAATGAAACCCGTTACTTCTGGTCAGGTTAAGATAGATTCTATTTAACTTTGTCAGCCTTCTTGCGAGGGCCTTATTGCCAAGGATAAATAATAATAAAAAAATTCATGACACCAACTTTAGATTAGAAAGTTATGAAGAATATAATATACAATATTTTAGACTATATAAAGTAGAGAATAAGTTCGAAATTGAAGTGAACGCAACGACAATTAAACCACTATACTGATCCTTGCAACCCTGTGATTTCTAAACCTGTGATAAGTAATATGGCGGTTTTTTAAGTACAGAATAGGAACATATTTACCCTACATTTATCATAGCTCAATAGCTAGGTATTCTCCATTGCTATTTAAAACTATAGTAAATAAAATAAAATCGTAAATAGAAGATGCTCCATAGTACCCAATTAGCTCCTAAAAGAATAATCTAAACAAGCCCAGAAAAAAAAAACAATACCACAAAATAAAAATTAAAAAAACAGTGTCCGTTGATCGAAATTTGATTTGGGACATTCTTAGCATACATAAACTTCTTGAAAAATTCTAAGGTGATGAAAATTCTTTATTGAAAACTCAAATTCGTTATTTTAACAAAAATTAAAAAAACAGTGTCCGTTGATCGAAATTTGATTTGGGACATTCTTAGCATACATAAACTTCTTGAAAAATTCTAAGGTGATGAAAATTCTTTATTGAAAACTCAAATTCGTTATTTTAACAGAGTTATTTTAACAGAGTTATTTTAACAGACGATTTAAACAAAAAGCAGGTGTACGACCAATGAGTATTGTTCAATCAAAAGCAAAATCATCGGTTGTGGCCCCCCTGTGGTCCAAATGGCCTCTATTCTACATCTTGCCATATGGCCAAATACCGATGACATCACGTCAATTGTGAGGCCTCACTTGTACCAGACAGGGTTATCTGTTTATCATTTTTGAAGGTTAAAAATATATTTTTAGACATTAGTACGTACCAGTAGTACGTACGTCGCAAATGCTGACGTATAAAAGAACATAAGTAATTAATTATTCTACTTTTATAGGACATAATATTATACAGCCATATTTTACTGCTAAAACAGGAATTTGTAGGTGCCTATTCTGTACTTAAAAACCGACTTAATTTAAATTTATAACAGTAACCTAGTAGTAGAGATCTTAGAATTAAATTTTGAAGTGAACATTTTGAGCTACGTTACATCTCTAGAGATTTTTTTAAAAGTTAGTCACTAATGTATATTACTTATGTACATTGATCCAAAAATCGTGTGTGTCGTGCGTAAGTATTTAAATCAATAATTCCGTTGTTCTTATGTCTTATCGTAGTTATTTGGCACATAGTAAAATTGAGCTTGTGCACCAAATTATTTTCAATTAATAAAGACTCTTCGATTCCTAAATTGTAATGAAGCGTAATATTAGACAAAAGTGGTAAATTCCATGATAAAAGTATAATATATAATACTTCTACATACAAATTTAATTATTAAAAACAATCATATTTTACTTAGATTTCAATTAAGTAACAAAAATAAAAGTGTCTTTTGAAATTGAATTTTTTTTCTGGGTGAGCTTGCTGCATCCTCGATCGCATCTTCGCCCTTGTGCTAGATTGTGGTTAAGAGCAAACCCATTATTAATTAAATAAAAATAAAATAATTTTTGTACTGTAGGTACTGTTTCAAAATACAAAGAAACAATTATATAAAGAAATTGCTATAATTCATGAATCTTTCTTTAAAATGGTATTGTATTTTTTTTTGTTTTTTTTCTGTGGTTTTTTGTAGAAACTTAGGTTGTGAATATGGTGATCAAGGGATGAAATATATGAAATATTATAAAATATTGATTTTTCGGATTAAGAGAATCAAATCGGAACGACATAAATGTACTTACTTAAATCGTAAATAGATTAAAAAAGCAGTGCTTAAACTTTTGTTTCTGTTTCCTCGATGGTGAACACTTATATTCCATAACCCCGCCCTCACTTATCACTAAAAGTAGGCTTTGTACCTCAATACCTAGTACCCACGCGACTGGGGCAGGTGGCAGCAAAAAGAGACCATCAATATATTTTATACGTTACTTCTGTACAAAGAGTTGACTCCTTTTAGTCGAAATCACGTGGTATCATCCCGGCTAAGTCTGAGATACGCCCCGTTGCAGAAAGGTTCATTAAAATTAATGCTACTTTAAGTATCATACTGTTACTTTCCGTCTTGTAGACGCAAACAAAGGCAGCATTATATTCCAAAAAGCTTTAGCTTTTATGAACGTTTCTGCAAAACGAAGTGTTTGTAAGGTAAGTTCATAAAGCACTCGTTTAAGATTGAGACAAGCTCATAAACGTAGAAATACATAAAATGACGAGTCGACTCCCACCAAGGATTAATATTGACCACGAACTATGATATAGACCTCAAGAAAATTGACAATCGCTTTACAAACATCGTATCTCATTCTATAGTTAGTTACATTATGACAGGATATTATGTCGATATTCTGAATTTTATTTGATAATTGATCCTAATAACGCTTATTTCTTACAATTTCCTTGACAAACAACGCCCTCTAGATAAAATTGTCAAAACTAAATGCTGAATGACTGCTTTGTTAGTTCTAAAACTGTCATGTAGTGGCGCTGTAAGTGAAGATATTTAAAATAGTAAGCTCAACATGCAACGCCATTTAATTTTAGTCTAAAATTTGGGAGCTACGATCTTTATGAAGGCGATCGTCAGTCCTCTTAACAATCGCCACAGGCGACGGTCTTTTTACAAACAAACCCGTTGTCCGACGCGGTTTTTTTCACTTTCACAGTCACTTGCCACAGCCGCTGTCACCTACTTACTTATCTTACTTATCTCTTTGGCAATGCCGCTGACTTCTTATCATAAACATTCTTATTAAACCACAACAAAATCAGGCAAACGTTACTTGTAGGTACCTACTTACTAATGGCAGTTCTAAACGTTTTAATTCAATCAGTAACTTGGCCTTAAAATAATTATGTAGTGTTTGTGCAAGAGAACTTGACTATTAATGGCAGCGATCATCAGTTAGTTTCAACAGAAATGCCAAACAGATATTTGAATCAAGCTTAACCCTTAACTTCGTTACCGAGAAATAAACCTATCATTCCCATTACTTACTCCTCAAAATTCATTTTCCATTAGATGTGCAGCAAGAATTATAAAATTATAAAATTGCCAAATACAAAAAAAAGGAAGGAAGAGTCAATTCCGACACAGTGTACTTATGTAGTAAGATTTTTAATAAAATCAACACACCATGTGAAGTTTGACTTAAGTTCTGTCAAAGGTACCATTTATAGTACGTTGATAAATCTTTCTTCAACAAAGTTATTAATATCAACCGAAGTAAGCTTCACGTGACGAATTGCTCGTATGACACTATTTTAAAAGTCACTTAAATTCTGTCGATGAAATTAATAGCTTTTAATTTAACCCTTTAAAATAGGTCAACATTTTGAGCAATACTTCTTGGTTCGTTTTTGTTTTCCAAAATCAACTAAAAATAAGTGACTTCCAAATTGATCGGGTAGTTATCGGTTTACAGATAGTAGTCAGATTGTCAGTAGACCCAAGAAACGGGCACCCATTGAGGAGTAGAGCGGAGTCTGGCTAGAGCCGCTTCCAATTGGGCTAGCGTGTCGTCAATATCGTTGTTCACAATCGTCAAATCGAAGTAGTGTCCATAGGTGCGCCGTAGCTGCTCTGATTCACGAACTAGTAACTCTAGTGATCCGTCATACTGAAAATAAACAGCATTAGATGTATCACAAGCTCAAAAACGTCTAGCCATAAAATGGAACAATTTGGATACCTAAGTAGAAAAATCTAATATTTAAATATTAAACTAGGTTCATTCTACGAAACTCTAAGGCTAAGGGTATAATTTCATTGAAAAATTGGTCATATCCCTGCAAGTTATATTCAAACATTATTTATCAGATTTTTTATTCTGAACAAAATTTAAAATTAAACTTACAAAAATATACAAATTTTCTGGATATAAAGAACTATGCCGGAGAAATGACTAAAAATGAAGCAAGAATGTATGGTATTCGGGGATCTCGTACTAGTAGACCTTGATCCCAGGGCTGCCAGACCTTACTTATTTTCTCATAAACCAAATGTGTGGAAAATAGTAGTGCTAGTACGTACTAGTAATGTATGAATACCAGCTAACCTGGGCCGACGGCCAATTTTTAGCTACCAGGTTCTGAAGATACTTCCAAAAATTGCTCACTTGTCTTGAAGTCTGGGTGCTATGAAAAGTATTGTTATAGTTCCCTGAACATCATATACAAAAGTCACGGCTCAGATTGTAGGTATAATCGCATAATTTACTTGCAAACTGTAAAGCGTCTGGCAGAAATTACAGCCGACGGAGAGTGTCTGGCGGTGTTGAACATTAATTTTTATATTTAATTAATTATATTCTATAAGACATCAGCAGCCAGACTTCAAGACAAGTGACTAATTTTTGGAAGTACCTTCAGAACCTGATAGCTTAAAATTGGCCGTCGGCCCAGGTTAGCTGGTATTTCATACATTACTAGTACGTACTAGCACTACTATTTCCCACACATTTGGTTTATGAGAAAAAAGTAAGGTCTGGAGGCCCTGGGATCTCCGTCTATAGACGCAATGTGGGTAGCCAACCAATGATATGGGCTGAGGATCTTGCCAAAATTTCCGGAAAGAACTGGATGCGCAAGGTTCAAGATTGAAGAGTATGGAGTAGACATAATCAACATTGGGTGGCTCAGGTTGAAGAGGAAGGAAAGGTAAACTAGAAACTTACATCAGCAACATTGTTTAGCGGAGGAGCAGCTATGAAAACAACGTAAGGCGCAAATTCAGCAGTTCTCAATATCTTCAAAGCTTGAGGCTCCACGTCCAGTATAGCGATGCGTCGTTCTCCATGAATACGTCTGATTGTCTCCAACTTCGTCCCATACATTGCGTCTTCGTGTGTTCCTGGAAATGCCAAATTAGCACTAATTTAGTCTGTTATCTTAAGACCCATAACAGTTTACAAAATCTTAAATCTTTGTTTGAATTATACAGGAAAGCAATTAACAATGGTTTTCATTAAAATTTGTTCTTTTTTCGTGCCAAACAAGGTGAACATGAAGAACACAAAATAGACCATGTTTGTTATTCCAGAGCCTTCAAAAAGTTTTTAAAAGTTTTTCAGGCTGGCACTCTTCACATTCTAAAAAGTTTTGTTGTAATCATGTGATATAATATATTTTGTTTGATTGATATAAATGAATACTCACCATATTCTAAATATTCATTAGCTCCAATATCAGCCATCATTTCTTCATGAGAGACGAAGTAATAATGTCTTCCATTTTCTTCATCAGGCCTTGGTTGTCGAGTTGTATCTGAAATGGTATCCGAATAATATGCAAATATGTTCACATCTGTATTGAGAATGCAGAAAAAAGTTTTATAAAGATTATTAGAAATACAGAAGGAAAATATTATCGAAGATATTTTTGATCCAATATATCTAGGCTCGCCATTTATGAACAACCGATCAAGACTAAACATTTTTGGAAACTTTAAGCCACATTGCTACAGCATAAGACATGAGTTCTATAAATATATAAAGCAGTTGCTTATACAAACTTACGTGGAATTGGATAAGCGTAAAGGTCCGGGTGACGTGCTATCAAGGTATTCTTTATGTGGCGTCGACCAACACCATGTGCTCCAAGCAGAACAATGGTCTTTCTTTGGAAAGCTGAAATAAGATGATATTATTAAAAATACAAATAACACATACGGTCGTGTTTATCCTAGAAACCTACTAGTTAAACGAGCGTCAGAAAATTTTACCCATGAATGATATCTTATTTTTTTGTTTTAGTTTCTTGGCACAAAGATACGTCTCGTCTAGTAAATACTTCTTGTTTCAAGTTTTAAGTTGCACGTTTGGAGTATATTTCAATACTTACAAGGTAGTTTGACAACTTCTTCATAAGTTACTACATCCAGCTGATCAAAGACTGCATTATGCTTCGCTAAGTACTTGTCTTTAGACTGCTTCTTCTTCCGACCAAATATTGAACAGTTTACTGAAACAAATATTCATAATAAACAATCTAAGTAGAAACAAAAACGTTTAACATCAATAGAAAATATTGTAACAATAATATCATCCAAATATAACTTACAGAAGCACGATTTCAAAAGTCAGTAACATCAGAGTATGCAAACTATGCCTCGATTTACTTCTGTTAATAAATGGATACAAATCAAATATGTGGGATCAAATACAAACTTTTTTAAATTTAATACCATCATTTAATAGGAATTACTGATTTACTTGAAGCTGATAGAATCCCTAGTTACTTAAGGATGTAAAAATCTGGGTACCTGTATTTTCGCAGCCTTCGGTATGTGAGACGCATCCTTCTGCTCCTAGCCGCACAACATTACAACACAGTCATGCAAACGCAACCAATGGAATGGTATGGTAGGTTACTACTCGATTACAAGTAGGGCACACAGAAGCTTGGGAAAAGTTTTGTTAGTCTTAAACATTGTGAAATGATGTATTTTTATACTTTACACTGTCACGACATGCCTCCGGAGCGTTCTGTCTGTACGCGATTTAAAAAAAAATCCGAACGAAAATGAAAATACGTTTGGTGAAAAACTTATGAAACATTTTTTTCACCAAGGACGGAGTCATTCAACAGGAGGTTTTAGATGCATGTATATTTCATTAATGTTTGATGTAAGTTGGTTGAAACAAGAGAAAAGTCCACGCCGAAAATTACTAACGAAAAAGTTTTCCCAAACAGTTTTGATTTATTTTGCTTTACGGGCAAGTCCCATTCAGGAACTACAATAGGTTATAGCGCAGGTAATATGGAATGTAAATGTAATCCAGCAGACATCTGTTTAAATTGGACAGGTGATTTCATTTTTGACTTTAAGTTTTACTTGAATTATCAATGACGTATTTAGCATAACTTTGACTCTGGTGTTAGCACCATGCACATCTTAAGGAAGAGGAATCTCAAATAAGGGTGGTATCGCTTATGTTATGACACACAGCACAAAATATAGAAAGCAACTTTACGTACCAACTGTAGTTTCATCCAATGATGTATATGTTTGTAAGCAAAACACAAAATGTAGATGTTAATTTCAGCAGACAGCATGAATTTATAGTTGCAAATTAATAAGAAGTATCCAATCGACCAATTGATGTATTTTTTATTCATAAGTAAAATTATCATGTCTATTTTATCCCAGTCTGAGAATGCGAAAAAGTTCACCAAAATAAAAGAAATCAATTCAAAAGAAATCATGACTAATGAGATTGCATAGAAGGAATCTATTTAAAACTAAAAAATTCAACGTTTACTGTTACAACACCCTAACACAACACTGACGTTAACGAAAATATAACAGGAAAGTAAAGATTACCAAGCAAAAGACAAGTCATCTAAAAGAAAGAAATTCATAAGATGGTTTAGGGCCATTTTTCACAACGGCCGGCATTTAAAAGATCTCATTTTATTCTATGTTTAATGGATATTAACCTTGATCTGTAGTAGAACGTTCCGCAGCAGCACAGGCAGCCCTCCACTCCTGAAGTTCAGGACTTGGAATCAAACCAGCTGATCCACCAGAAGCATCTTTTCGAGCTTGCCACCAATGGGAGTCATCCTTGCTTATTATCTGAAAGTTTGAATATTATCGATGACATGATTAACTTTACTTGTTAAATACTCTAATTATGTCGTCTACATATACACACATCAAAAAAAGTTTGCGATCACTTGGAAAAGTGCTAATATTTTTTATTGTAGAAGAATAAAACTTAATCACTTTTTATCTTTTGATTCCTTATTTAAAAATATGAAATTTAAATATAAAATAATTTCGTAATTCAAATGTTTTTTCATTTAAAAAGACAATCAACCCTTGCTTGCTTTCATTCAGAAATCTAACATAGTCGCAACTTATCAATATTTTCAATTTATTCAAAAAAAATTAAGTTGGTAACGATGCCGAGAGGATTAACTGCAGTTTTACGAGCCAGAATTCTAACTTTAAGTGGAGAAGGCTATTCCACGAGGGAAATATCACGCAGAGTTCATGTATCCCAATCCTGCGTGGTGACCACGTTGGAGAGGTATCAGGGCATGGAAGATTTAGCTGATCGACCTCGCAGTGGTCGCCCAACTGTTCTTACTGCAATTCAGAAGCGATATATCAGATTACTGGCTGCCCGTGACCCAACAATGAACGCTACTAAAATGAAAGCAGAGCTGCGAGCTGCCACCGGCCGCGAAGTTAGCACCCAAACGATGAGAACTTGCTTACACCAAGCTGGATTACGAGCAAGGAGATCCTGGCGAGCACCTCTGAACTCACAGCAACGGAAGCGGCGCAGATTGCAATGGGCTAGGCTCCGTCAAAATGAAGAAATTGAGGACGAAAGCATCTGGCAGAACTGCTTCTTCGTTGACGAAACGCGGATCAGTACACATCCAGATAACCGACGTGTCCGTGTCTAGAGAAGACCTGGCGACTCTGAAAGGCAGAGAACTGCCACTGGAACCGTTCAGCGGGGCGGGAAATCAGTGTCCTTTTGGGCCGGGATAATGATTGGGGCTAGGACGCCCTTAATCCCGTATCAAGGCACCATGACCGGAGCCATGTACAAAACGATTGCAATCGATGGATACGTCAGACCATTCCGCATCAACCACGGGCGCCAATTCATAATGGTAGATGATAATGCGCCCGCACATCGAAACGGACATGTTGATGCTGCTCTCCAGCAATACGACATCACCAGGTTAGACTGGCCTGCCGGCTCGCCTGACTTAAACCCGATCGAGCATGCGTGGGATGCTCTTAAGCGAGCTGTTTGGAACCGTCAGCCACCTCCGCGAACAGTGTCAGAAATCAGGGCAGCTGCTATTGAAGAGTGGGACAGGTTACCACAAGAAATGCTAGATAACTTAATTCTTAGCACGCCCAGAAGGGTTTCCGCATGTGTGCGAGCCAGGGGAGGAGTCATTTTATACTAACTATTAATTTTTTCGTAATAAATTTTGTTTGTTTTTTCATTAATTCAAATTTTTCATTACATTACATTTAAGCCAAAATTGCATTTCCTAGCTTTTGTTAATAAAAAGTAAATAATTAATAATGATTCTTTTATTTACTTAGTGCATTTTCATTATAAAATCATAAAACGTAAACAGTTTCTTTAAATAATTCATATTTTAAAGAATACACCTGATTTTGCTACTGATCGTAAACTTTTTTTGATGTGTGTACGTAGAATAAATTCTGAAATGAACTGCTCCGATTTAAACTACGTCAATTACATTTTCCTTTACTATTTGCTTTATTTAAAAGAGTGTGAGATGTACTTCCCAGCGTTAATAAATTAAACTTACCTGTAGTATCTCTCCTATAGTAAAAGCGATCCCGGCTTGCGCACATGGAATAAGTTCATCTTCCAATGGATCGTAATCAAATTGTGCTCTCACGAAGATCTAAAAAGTAGTAATTTCTTTTAAAACCTGATTTTATTCATTTGAATAGCTGAATCAAAGACAAAAACATGAATAGGATCATTAGGGATGTATGAAATGGGTATTATGTACAAGTATATGTCTGAGTGAAAGTGTTAAAATGATTTGATGATATGATCTCAGGATATGATAATTTTGACTGATGAACATCAATTTTAAATCATATGTGTATGAATATTAAAAATAGAAAAAAATGATAGAAATAATTAAAAACAAACGTAGAAATGAAACAAATAAAAATTATGTGAGAAACAAGCGATGACAAAGAACAACAAGCGCACAGAAACGGAGATCGCGGGACGCGTTGCCATGCCCGGGGGTGTGACAGTAAATAACAACATAAAACACAACACAAAATAACATAATACAACACAAATATAGGCACATGAAGTAGCATCGGGTATTTCGCTACTTACTAGTACGGGCGAAGGCTTTATCCGGAAAAGCTAGTTAGGACAGAAATACAAATTTTAAATACTTTTGCTTTAATCACCAATCAGTTTATGCTTTAAGACAAGCATTTAGTATTTATGTGCGCTTGTCGACTCTTGTTTATTTAGTTAATATGGTTTAGTCTGTTTAATTTACTATTTATTGAGAAAGCAAGCGTTGTTATAACAATTCTAATACAAATTAAACAAAAACATTCGTCTACGTAGTTATGCTATGTAGTCACAACATTTGTTAGCATCTAATCTGTCTATGGGGACGAGTAATTTAAAATCTACAAGTAAGTAATTCAAACCGAGCAGTTAGTAATAAAATACCGGTTGCTTTGTAGAGGAAAGGGGGTAAGCACACAACATACCTCACACGGCGGTGGAGCTGAGCGGTATGATGGCACTATCTTGAACGTCACTGAGCCACGAGCCTCGCGCTAAAAATTAAATTTAGCAGATATCTAAAAACAGGTTGGAAACTTATAAATAAGCTTATAATTGAAAATAACTTTTTGAAATTGTTGTTGTGTTTCGTTGAATTTTTTTATTAGGTACCTATCATAAATGTCCCAAAACTGAGCAGGGGTCTCTCCTACTGTAGGATTTACTCATAATCGCTACGCTGAGCAAAGCGGGTTGGCCATTGCAGTAGAGTGCCTATAATGGTGATGCTACTGACCAATAACAGTATCTCCTGGTGGCGATTAGCACTATAGATTCCGTTGTCACCTCTTACTGATTTGTGAAGTGATGATTTGTACTTATTTTAAACTGCTGTCACTATAACGGCTTAAATTAAAATAAAAGAGACAAGTCAGAAGATCCATACCAGCATTCTCTGAAGTTGCGCGACGGACTGATTAGCGACGGGCGTGCCATTGATCTCTCGGATCTCGTCTCCCACGTGCAGGGTTGCTTGCCGATGGATCATACCGCCATGCATGATGCGGGCCACGATGCATCGTCCATCGTCTGCTAACTTTAAAGTTATACCCTGAAAAGTACAAACAGGTGATAGCTTTATTTACTGAAATGTTGTTTATTGCAACGTTGATGTATCAGGTATTATAAAACCCCCAGAACGTAAATCGTTTGAACATGGAAATAAAAGCATTGTGGTGAAGTGTTTTTCTACAAGCTGTGTCACAGATGGCACGTCTGAATATTCAAAACAATATTAAGATTTTTTTGTACTATATTCTCACTCAAATTACATTGTTGATTCTTCTTCTTCTTCTTACCAGCTCATATACGTCCCCACCGAGGGGCACGGGTCTTCCTTCGTATTTCATGCGATTTAGGCCATAGTCCACCACGCTAGCCTAATGCAGGTTGGTGGACCGCTCGTCTTTCGAAAATGAATTTTCTTGAACAGGCGGGTTTCCTAACGATGTTTTCCTTCACCGTTGAGCAAGTGATAATTAGAAATCCGTACATAAATCCGAAAAGACGAATTTAGTAGTACAGGACCGCACCAGGATTTGAACCCACGACTTCGGATTACAAGTCTGGCTCATTACCAACTGGGCTATCACGTTTTACTTAAACTTTTTAAAAAACCATTTCGCAGCTTCACTAATCACAGATGTTGCAGATAATCACACTAAAGAATTGGTTAAATTATTGTCAGTTGTTAGAAAACATTTATCTTGCAAGTCGCAAGTAATTTGTAAAGTGCAGAAATATAGAGTCACTATTTGAGTCACTGCGCCAACAAGAATGAATAAATCAATAAAGGTATAATTTTTTTACTAAGAAACCTTTTTTCTTAAATCTGAATACTCCACAAATCCTAAGGCTTTTTAAACCTGGTAATTCCATTATGAGAACATACCATCAATCACTGATAACGGTAATGAAAGAAGCTTATGTAAGAATAAGAAAACCTACATCCAACCTTATCCTTATAATACAAAAGAGATTACGGGACGACGGTCCCCTTCCCAAGTTCCCAACTAATAAAGAAGCCCGAAAATAAACGATGAAAAACGACCAGTTATGGACATTCTGATAATACGCTCACCTACTGTATCAAAATATTATCATTACTTTGCGGTAACTCGTTTCTGAGTACATTGTCTAGGTTATTCTTGTTTATTATCTCCTTTGTTATGTTCAAAATATGTAGTTCTTTTACGACTTTCATTATGACAGTTATATCTGTACACATTTTTGCACTAACACCTTTGAAATTTTCCTCATACGCTCAGAAGCGGGTCGCAAAGTTAAAATGAAAATGTCTCTTCATAATACTTTTATTTAAAAACTGTCAGTCATCGTAAGCTGGTTGGTATTTCCTGTAGTAGGGATGTCCTCTAGTTTAAGCAGCTTAAAACTTAGTGAAATTAAAATGAAACGTAAGCTCAGAGTGGAATTTATTTACTACTCGCAAACTGTTCTACTATATTTTCGCTTAGTTAAATGAATAAATTTATTTATATTATATCAAAATACGGGTGTAGCAAACGTAATTTTCGAAAATATTGATTTTAGTAGTAATTTGATAAAGCCTTGAAATCAGTGATTGCTTACTACAGTTCTTGCCTTTATGATATTACCACTGCTTACGAAATGGATTATCTGAGGGTTTTCTAGATTTTTTAAGCACTTTATTGACAGTCCATCTTGTTAGTCCATTCAATAGGGATGAAGCTACTCGGAAGCGAGATATTGACAGTCGGTCTCATCAATATAAATTGATGTATGTATTTCATCATAACGTCCCTTACCATAGGCTCATCAGTGTTCTTTTGGAACTGCACGAGGCGCACTCTCGTCACGTTCTCGAATTCTGGCTCAGTGTCGTCCTCGTCTTCAGTTTGAGGGGCTGGGGTGCGTCCGTTGACTGGCGGCGGCGACGCTCGGAGTGACTCTTCTCCGTACACCTCCCGGGCCACCACATCGTGAGCCTGTAGTAGGGCCTGTAACAAAAATAGTCATTTTAATCATATTCGCAGAATAAAAGTAATCAAAGAAGAATTTTTGAATTTTTAGCAAGGACAACATGTCCCGGTGGGGATTTTCCAAAAAAAAACACGCTAAGACGTGCAAACCATGGCCCACCTAGCAACATGCAGTGCGTACGCTATTACCTGCACGCTACAAGACCTAATGGACGCTACGCAATCCGCCGTCCAAGTGGCCACATTCTAGGCCACTACGTTATAGTAACTTGCCATCGACTCGCTAAGAAGAAGAAGAAAGTCGTTCCATAAATGGCGGAGAAATTAGTGAATATACATAAAAAAGATACAGACAGTCGAACATAGAACCTCCTCCTTTTTTGAATTCGGTTAAAATACCATAGACCACCAAATTTTTTAGATGCAGTCACTGAATGCGGTTAGTAAAAAGGTATCGTGAGTCAAACAATATATTTTATGAAATCCGCCAACAAATTTTGTGCCTTTACAAATAAACTGCTGATTAAAACCGTTTAGTAAAAGTCACTAACAATAAGTTTGTTGAAATACTCCTAGTAAAAAATAACTAATTTATTAAAGATTTTAAGAGGTTATTACATTATGTTAAATGACCAAAGAGGATTAAGCTGTGTGATAAATTGGGCTCTGCATTAAAATAAACTCTAAACTCAGAGTTAACTTTCATAAATAATGGTTTATTTTAATACTCCAGACAACCGTCTGGGAATTTAATTTATTTACTAAACTAACTTTTCCATTTACTTAATTGTAAGCCAAAAGTTGATTTTCTAACAACTCGAGCTTTATTTACTCCAAGCAAAATGTCTCCAATATTGAAAGTTAGAAATAAGGTTCCAAACTAAAAGAGATCAACTTCTTCGTAACCAAAAAAATCATGCACCTCACAATTTCAACGGAAGAAGCAGATTCCTTGAAATGCGGTGTGAGGATAAAGTCCTTTATCAATAGCAGCAACAGTCTAAAGGATTGAATGTAGTGTAGAACATAAAATTCAACCAAATTCGCACTCAGCAATAGTGTCTGCCAATATTCCGCATCCTTTCAATTTTTCAACCAATCCCGCAGTATACGACTGAGATATTCGCATGAGACTATGCCAATACCGTCAGGATATTTCTGTCCACAAATTCCCTGACCGCACAGTGAATATATGCATTGGGTTTTGTAGAAACGAACATTGAGTAGATATTAATTGAAAGATTGACCGCGTCTGGCACAAAGTGGTGATCGTCAATCATGCTCTATGAAATGACACTGACTGTTCGATGTTGTCAAACAAAAAATAAATTAAACGTCATCGTCAACACAAAAACAATTAAGCATTTTCTCAGACTTTCACCGAGGCTCTGGCATACTTTAACCCGTAAAGGGTTTCTTTTCTTGGTATTGGCAATTTAATATTTTAATTTTGATTAAAATACTCCGATATTAACAAAATTACGATATTGTGGACGCCATTTTTCAAAAAGTATTAGATCATCGTTATCTTTTACTTTTATAGATACAAAAACAATTGCCACTAAGAAACTAAATAAAGAACTTTCCTCATTGTCAATACAAACATTATTGGTAACAATATTAATAACTCAAGTCGATATTACGCAAGTCACAATATCAGAAGTGATCCAGCCAAATACACTCTGAAAACCCACAGAGACAATTAATATCTGGCTTTGTGTTAGAGTCAGACGATGAATCCTTTCAACCTCGAGTATATTAATTACACTGTTCTGTATAATGACGTGTTGTAAGCGACGAGTAAGTCATCTGCTTTATGTCAACCTCATTCATATAAACAAGGTCTAGTTCAAGCGTATAAGCCGTAAGCTGTTACGAAATTGACAGTCAAAAGCAAAAGAGCGTTATGTAGAAGGCAGATGATTTTCTACAACCAATAATCGACTTAGTACGTATTTTCCAACGTATCAGATGTTTCAGCTACCAAACCATTTTATCTAATTGTATCTAAGCCGCTTCAACACACAATAAACACAACAAAAACAAATATCTCTCAATGCATATGCATAACGAAAATACGAAATACTTTCAGTAAATTCGGTACCATTCTGAGAAACGTATCTCTTTTGTATGCTAATTTGTTAACCGCTTATCAGCATTCATGAAATCTAAACCGCGTTTATTAGATTGCGCCTCTGATTAGAGAATATAACTTATGTTGAAGATAATAAATAAAAACGAGAACATTATTTTCCCTTCTGACTTTGTTAATATATTTGGCCGGTTTTGTCAATTCGACTTTAGGTCTAAAATTGTGATATTTATTAGGTTTAGGTTTACCGCTTTAGGTTTACCGTTGGATCTAACTTTGTAAGTAATAATAGCAGTATTGCAATTCATCCAATCTAATTAGTTTTTTCTCTTCAAAAAAAATATTTTCCTACTTATTAAGAAAACATCGTGTTGAAATATGCAATAAATGTGTTGGTGTACCTATTGCACCTAAATTCATTTTAACATAACGTGAACTGGGTGCCAATTCTTCTAATCGATGTTGTTTTGTTGGCAGTGAAGTATTGATGGTGACGATTTTATCCGTTCAGGTGGTGACATTGATAACTAACGGAAATTAAATGGTCACTATCTTCACTCCAATGCCATTGAAACGCCATTGATAAGCGGAATTACCGCTCTGATGTGAACACTTGCAGTTATGAAACAACTTTCTAGTTCCAACATTTTGTTAAGCTTAATCCAGGAGCGCCATTAATATGCCGAAACTTTAAGTCCAATTAGAATTACATGTTTAATGCTCAGCTAGATGTTCATTAAAGTTAATGTTACTTTAAATAGCACACTATCACTTTCCATCTTGTTGAAATAAACAAGGATGTCATTAAATGTAAGGAAACTTTAATGAAGGTTGCTGCAACTGTTACTAAGTCACTTTAAAAATAAGAATACATGACAGGTATCCTAGAGTAGATTTTTTTTCCAACAAAATGAAAGAGTGAAGCTGCGAAATGGTTTTTTAAAAAGGTTAAGTAAAACGTGATAGCCCAGTTGGTAATGAGCCAGACTTGTAATCCGAAGGTCGCGGGCTCAAATCCTGGTGCTGGCCTGTACCACTATATTCGTCTTTTCGGATTTATGTACGGATTTCTAATTATCACTTGCTCAACGGTGAAGGAAAACATCGTGATGAAACCCGCCCGTCCAAGAAAATCCATTTTCGAAAGACGAGCGGTCCACCAACCCGCATTGGGCCAGCGTGGTGGACTATGGCCTAAATCCCCCTCGTGTTTCGAAGACAAGCCCGTGCCCCTCGGTGGGAACGTGTATGGGCTGGTAAAAAAACTAAAACGTAGCACAGCTGGAAAAAACGGAAGAAAAGTAGTTCAATTACGAGCATTTATGTTGAAAATTGTTGAAAATTCATAGAATCTTAACAAAACGAATTTCAAAGGAATTGCAGCATGCATTCAACTCAACCGTAAACGCATTGAAACTCCGAGCACATTCGTTGCATCAAACGCAGTGACCTGGTATTTTATTCCCAAGAATATTCCTTCAGCAGACCGAGAAGCTAATATACTGGGCGTAAGGGACAACTTAGCAAAAAGTGAAACCCACAATTCTGGCCATCATTCTGAATATTGCGATGAATCAGTGAAATTTGCTTATTTTTCTTGTCATTGATTATTTTCTATTTCTAAATTCAATTATTTAGTCGGAGTAGGTACACTCAAACTTTGCAAAAAAATAATAATCACAACAACGGCGTAAAACAGGAAATCTAATAATATACAGACAGCAGTACGTCATGTTACTCATTTGCACTATTACGAGCGTGATAAGGGCGACGTCAGGGTCAAAATGCATAGCCTGATGTGCTGCCGTGTGTACATCGCATTATAATAGCTGTGCGTGGGGCGAAGTTTTATGGTGCAATGCATAGCGCGAAATTAGGTTAAATAATAACGAAAACTCCTTAACTGACGTATTCGGAAAAATAATGAGACCAAAAGATCCACCATTTAAGTATTTGCTAAGCTGTTTCTTACTCCCTGTATTAAAAAAATCTAATACAAACGGGAACACGACGACATGTTATGATAAAATAATAAAGGTGTCACGTTTCAAGGAAAAGACTCGGAGAAAAATTGGAAATACCTTTCAAGTCAAGTCAAAATATAAAGTTTTAGTTCACAGAACATTCAGGATGTTATTTAAAATAAGGAGTGAACTACATCAAAGCATTTAAATAAACACACACATACAAACATACGGTCAAGCTTATAATCCCTGTCGAGGTAGGCAGAGCATCAGTTGTTTTAGAACCACTTGATGACACATTAGACATAAATTTTACGGGTTATTAGATGAAACTTGATGTATGTCTTAACTTGATGTAAGAGGTTTTTTTTTTATTAATGAAGGGTTCGCTCTTGACCACAATCTAGCCCAAGGGCAAAGATGCGGTCGAGGATGTAGCAAGCTCACCCAGAAGAAGCCTATTCACTCGAACTTTAAAGAGATTGGTTATACGAACTCGGAAATACAGACGCAGGCAAGGAATTCCATTCCCTAGCAGTCCGCAATACGAAAGATGATGAAAAGCGCTCAGTGCGAATCCGTGGGATATCAACAAGATAGGGAATGGTACCAAGCGGTGCGTCTGGACATCCGATAGAAGAATGGGGCAGGCGGAATGAGCTCATGCAGCTCCTGAGCACACTCCCCGAAGTACATCTTATAAAAAATACATAGCCAAGCTACTTTGCGTCTATGAGCTAGGGTCCGCCAGCCTTTCGCCCATAATACATCAAAACTCTCGCGTCCCACTTTTACAGTATGCCTGGGAAGAATTGGCAGCTGGTACATTCTAAGTTTTTCTTTCTATCCCAGTCCAGCGTGGAAGAATTTAGATATGTACTTACACACATATTAATTTTATGCCACCCCATTCTTTGCGTGGGTGTCGGAAGAGGCGACTAAGGAGACACAAATGAGACCTGCCTCCTATTAATCCACCCCAGGCAACGACACCTCAATTTGTCCTGATTCTGAGATGGCGTCCTATGGTCTCATGCGGTGTGGTAGGCCGTCTGGTTCGCGACCACCCTCCTACCGCAGTCCGACGCCAAACAGCTTGCTGTGTTCCGTCGGTGCGTGGGAGTACCAGCAGTGTCTTATAGGCATTTTCTGGGTTAACTCGCTCCATCGTCGACCTAATCTATGACCTTGGTTAAGGTTGACGTCAAGAGTTAACCCATCTTAAGTCAAAATAGCTTTATTTTTTAGAACATATAAGATTTCACTTATAGTAAGTCAAGTAGTACATTAAAGGATTTACATACTACATAGTTATTTTAAACCTACGCCTATCCACTAAGGTTACCACCTCAGGTATAATTTATGAAGCACCTTTCAGAAAGAAGACAATGAAATTAAAAAGCTTTTGTTTTGTGGGCAACAATTGGGCATACCGTTTTTGGAGCGGTCTAATTGAATATCATAAAATTAACTGAAGACGTAATTCTAGTAACTACGAATCTTGTAATGATGTTTCACAAGATAACATAGGGACTAATAAATTAAAATAAATCAAGTGTGAAGGACTTATTAAATTACGGCACGGGCCTCCCTTCGAAACACGAAGGGAATTTAGGCCATAGTCCACCACGCTGGCCCAATGCGGGTTGGTGGACCGCTCGTCTTTCGAAAATGAATTTTCTTGGACGGGCGGGTTTCATCACGATATTTTCCTTCACCGTTGAGCAAGTGATAATTAGAAATCCGTACATAATCCGAAAAGCCGAATTTAGTGGTACAGGCCCGCACCAGGATTTGAACCCGCGACCTTCGGATTACAAGTCAGGCTCATTACCAACTGGGCTATCACCGCTCAATTGCGGTTCATAAAAGTCGAATCACATCATATTGGGTGACTGTAAATTAGCTACCTAGCGAAAATTTAGGATATGAATCAGCCCTCGAAACTAAACAACTTTCTCCAAGGTATACAGGGCTTTAGGGGGCGTCCATTAATTACGTGAGGCGTTTTGGGGGGGGGGAGGGGGTCGGGCCGGATCTCACTCAATCTCACGTGGGGGAGAGGGGGGGTCTCTACAAATATCATGTAATATTTTCCCCCAAAAGAAATAGTGTTAAATTGTGGGAAAGCTAAGTTAAGCCAACTAATACATGTTGTTCCAGTGTAGCCACTCTGAGTTCCTGTGGACTGAATTAGAACAATTTTTTTTCAAATTTAAGTTGGTAAATCATAGCTGTTTTTTATTGTTCGATTATTAAAAGTTTAAAAATAATTAAGCAAATTATGTCAGTTTTCTAAATAAATTACCAATTAACGTATTTACACTAAAACTAAGCATTTTCATAAAACTCACGTGAGATAAAAGGGGGAGGGGGGGTGTCGAGACAAATCTCATGACATCTCATCAAAGGGGGTGGGGGGGTCGAAAAATCGCCAAAAACACCTCACGTAATTAATGGACGCCCCCTTGGGTAAATCTCTTTCAACCTCTCGGGTGCTAAAAAAGAACAAAGATCAAAATACGAAAAAAAAACCCATACAAACTTCATCAGCATTAATAATACTTAAAGCGCATTTTGTATGGGAGATCAAATTTTTTTTTTCGAATTTTGACCTATGTTCCTTGGGGAATTTTTTCAGTTTCATGAACTGATTAACCACCCGAGAGGTTGAAATAGATTTACCTAAAGCCCTATATAAGTAGGTCGAAATATGAAAAATAATTTTCGCCTCATCATACAACATGTGCGATCAGCTGATATGCCATTGTATGGGAAGTCGAAAATATTGTATGAAAATATGTTTCTTGCTGAAAGTTGTTCAGTTTTATGGGGAGAACCGCTTCCTTAAGTTTTGCTAACTAATTTGAATCACTCTATAGACTAAGTTCAAATAATTCATTTTTTTTTTATCTTTTTCTTCTTTTAAAGCTCGAATCTGCTGATTTGAAAAGTAAATTAATTATATTAAGGCCCGTGTTAACCAAAAATATAACCAACGGTTAAACCGCGGTTAGAAGCTAATCAGACAAAATGTATGAAAATGACATTGTCAAATCTCTGGTTAGCTGCTAATCGTTGGTTAAATATTTGGTGAACACCGGCCGGCCTAAGTATTATATGACAAGAATTATAATTAGACTAGGGGATGCCTGAGACTTCTTTCCCGTGGGAATTTCGTAAAACATTTCCTAATTCCTTGCCTCCGTAATAAAAGGAATCTTCATGCCAAATTTCACCTTTCTAGGTACAAGGGTTTAGGCTGGTCGTTGATGAGTCAATGAATCAGGTCCTGCAATTTTTTACTGATGATCTACAAGCCAAATTTATAATATCTTGATGAAGCAGCCATCAATATGTATTCAACATTAACTCGAGTGTAAAACACGGACCATCAATTTCTAATATTTCTTTGATGTCAAAGTATTTCACCGTTTAACAACCAAATTATTTTATGTCATGTATGCAGATAAGACAACTGATGAAACATTATTTTTACGACTGCCATAAATCCAGACTAACATAAAACATGAGATAGCGTGAAATGAATTTGCATTGAAACCTTTCTTTCTCACTTACGACGAAATGTATTTTTGATAGTGTTGGATCGTGGTTTGAATAAATTTGGTCGTTGGAAAACTCTTTTCGTTTCTGCTTCGAAGATACTAGTTCTTTTTTTTTACTTTGGGTTTCAAATGGAAGACACGTTAAGCCGGTGGTTCCGGTTGTTGTCGATTGATTACAGTCGTTAAAACCAAGTCAGAGGCCTAGTTCGCCACACACTTGACCATACATACCTATACACGATAAGAATAAGAAGAAGGTAGATAAAAACAAATAAAGTTTTAGAAATGATACAAAACTACTCATTGTCAGTACATTTTACAGTGCTCAACGCATAATAACACAGTAAAATATCTAAAAAGGGTCGAAATATCAATGACGCAGAGTGAGCAGGCCTTTGCGCAGTGCCCTCACACAATCAAAGCGAAGTGCTATATATGCAGCTTAGTACAAGAAAAACTTTAAAAGATGCTACTCGAAGAAAACACTGTCACAACTCTTTCTATCTTGAAGCATGTACCCAAAAGGTTCTGTCAGAACTGACAATAAGCAAAAAATTTCACTAGTGAAAAGCAAAAGACCGTCTTTTACAAAAAATGCATAACTGACCCACATCTTAATTCATCCCTTCCCAATGGCAAACCGAACCAAAACAAGCTACCATTGGCATGGTTCAGTTGCCAAACTCCACGATATTGCATTCCAGAGCGAGATTACCTCGACTTATCCAAAGCTTGCACTGTTGTATCGCACAGAGTAGATATGAACAAGCGTGGAGGTTGAACTATCCAATAAGTCAGTTTGCTTGTCAGGGGAACGTGCGCTTTAGGAGGAATTCCTATTGTTCCTGACTGTAATCGTGCACGATACTGTTACATTATTGCGATGTTACACTAAGAAGTGACGTTAACTGTGAGCTACTTTTGTTATGGAAGATATTCTGAATTTTTTTTTTTTATAAGATGGGTTAACTCCATTAAAATAAATCATACTGTCACTTTTAGTCTTGTTGACGAAAAAAAGGACGGCATCACATTGAAAGGAGCTTTAACTTTAATGCAAGTTTCTGCAACTGGCTGTAAGACACTCATAATCTAAATTTATAAAAAGAGAAACTGACTGACTGACTGACTGACTGACATATCAACGCACAGCCTAAACGGCTAAACGTAGGCACTTGAAATTTGGATGGAACGTAGCTTAGGTACCGTAGAGGTGCACTAAGAAAGTAATTCCGAAATTCCCACGGGAACGGGAATTAGCGGGAAAATCCTTTTGTATGAAAAATCTAAACCGCTTAAGTTAGACGCTTGAAATTTGGCATGCAGGTACCTTAGTAAACTTCAAGCTTAGTTGCAACAGGATATTGCAAAATTCCCACGAGAACGGGAGTTAGCGGGAAAAAACTTTTGTATGTAAAAATCTAAATCTTAAACTAAATTAATATTTAACTAAATGAAGGTCTATTAATGGACCATCAATAAAGTGTAATCTGTTCAAAAGAAAAAATTAACACGCAAACGAAGTTGCGGGCATCAGCTAGTCGTCTTTAAAGTAGGTTAAAAGGCATTCGATGCCTTAATAAAAGCAAATTAGTATACCTACCCAATCTTCCACTATTGATTCGCTCATCAGAAGACCTTTGTAAAGGCAAAAGCAAAAGGACAAGAAAAGACTCAGTCTCAAAGAGGACCCGAAGAATTCGAAGATACCTGATTAATATTCAAGAAAGCTCGAAGTCGGTGAATTACGTAATACAGAAGGACAATGTCGATAGATTGCAAAATTTAAAATGCAAATTGAATTTTAAATTCAAATATAACAAAGTAGACATTTCAACGGCGAAGTGGAAAATAGTTGAGCTGCTGCAAAACAGACGTGTTGACAGGAAAACTTTGGTTTAACTCGAACAATTCTGCTGAAAACAATAAAATAAATGTTGAATCTGCTCTTGACTACCGGCTTTGTGCAGTGACACTTATAAATGCAGCAGATTTTAGTCAAATGAAATTTTAAACTCAAGTGAACAACTTTTGAAAGCTGGGTAAAATTTTTCAACATAGGCAATGCTACAAATACTATAAAACAAAAAAAGGGAAATTTACACTGAAAAACACATGTTTAATTTTTATTCTAAACTGCACAGCTTCAGCTGCTTCTGAGGTAACAAAACGAAATATTTTTTAAGTTCTTACCTACTTTAGAATCGGAACGCCATCATACCACATACTTATTATGAATCTTATGACAGAGATTACTAGACGGACCACTGATATTTTGATTAACTGTATCTGTTGAATCGAGAGAAGATATTCGAAGAAGTTCGCTGCGATATAGAAACAAGAATCTGCATCACTATGCGAAACATGTTGCAATTATATTATTTCACTAGAAGTTGCCTGGACTTCGTACCCCTGGGAATATCATAAAATCCTTTCATACTCCATGCCCACGTTATAAAATGAACCTTTTTGCGAAATTTCAGCATTCTAGATTCAAGGTTTTGTACTGGGCGTTGATAAATCAGTGAGTTTTTTTTAATACAGATTTACATTTCACGAAAATGCAAATTTTCTATCAAACTCTAAGCGGGAGTGTAAAACAAGCAACAAATCTTTTAATTTATTTTGGTGGATTCTGTTAGTGCGAATTACATTTCGGCACTTATTCACGTTCCATAAAAAGAAATGGGGCTTAAATACGACTTTACGTATTGCTGTGGCGGGCACTGTAACTGCAAACACTAAAAGCTTGATTGCACACAGCTAGGTTCTCACAATTTCATTTGTTTCCGTGTTTATTTTTCAGAGCACAGTCCTGAATCTGCCATTTCACGCTGGGGATTAGCATCATTTTATGAATGCAAAAGCAATCATGCGACGCTTGTATGTGCTGCTAATTTTTGCAATTGCGAATGTCGTGAGTGATTGTAGTGTCCAGATTAGAGGGTTGAGGTAAGTAAATTAAAACAAATAACAGATCGTTTTGATAGTACCTCATTTTTATGTATATAAAAAAACTTCGGTTTTCACAATGTTTCTTAACATTGATAACACGACGCGATGCATTGTAAAATGTCACAAAGTTATAGAAGATGAAAAAATCTGACACTAATCAGGTACTTCTAAATAAATGTACTTACCTAAATCGCAAAGTAATAAATTAAATAGTATATCTATTCATATAATTAAAACATCTAGTGTCTAGGTTGCGACTGTGAAATAAAACCGATACTCGTCATCAACTGTCACTGTCATCTATATAGTACAAGAGAGATATACAGACATCCGATGCTCCGAAGTATAGATGCAAACATACAAAACAGACGCCCAGTTCTATACCATCCGACCAATTATTGGTAATTGCTAATGCAGTGCACTATGTTTCTGTCAATGCACCTATCAATATCAATAATCCGTCACTGTTTGTGGACTCAAACTAGTCTCCTAAATCCTCTAGTTATAATATCGAACTGTTGATTCTGTGTTCAATAATCAGGAGTATGTTAATCTTAAATTACACCAGCTGGACAACATTTAGTACTAGCTGGATGTAGGAAATATTTGTTTGTGTTTCGGAAAATGTAATCTTTCTCAAAAAATACTGCAGTACACCAGCGGAAAAATAAAGTCGTACTTTTAAAAGTGTGCCAGGTTTTAGATAGCACTATTACATTAACGATAATGTATTACAGGGTTTTCTTAATGACTCTCGGCAAAAAAAATCAGTCTCGTTATTGTCTTCTGAAAATCTATTTATTTGTTCATAATACGATGCTGAACCATAATAAGAAAATAAAAGCACTGTACATGATTGATAACTTTATATTTGCAGAAAAGAATAAACAGAAATCTTATTTCTTAATAACATTTTTCCATGTCTTGTGACCGACGATTAAGACTTTTTCACTAGAAAAACATGAACGTACCCCATCTATTTTGCTACTCGGATAAAAATAACAAACACGGTCTTCCCCAGCGCAATAAAAACACTGAAGAACGGTGACAAGTGCCCTTAATCATAACAAGCTCCAAAACAAGGAAGATGCAACAGAAAACGTGGAGGAGCAAAACAATGGGATTCTCGAGGGGAGAAAACTTGAAACCACAGACACGTCCCGTACTCTCAACTAAATTTATAGTCCTGTTGTAGTTTAGAACACAGTGAAACTGTCCTCGTACTAAGCAGCCTATTTAATCTTTTCATTGTAGTAGAGTTAAATTAGGTGAGAGCGCTTTCTGTTAAGATTACCTTGAATCTTTTTAACAAAGTCGATGTGTTAGGAAAAGGACAGGAAAATGAGCTAATAGGTAAGCGACGAGTGATCTTGTTTAAATATAAGGAAAGCTTTTTACCGTTAGAATTTTTAAGCAACCCAAGAGAGCTACAAGGCATTAAATTTTCTGTACATTAGATAGATTACCTTTACGATAGTACCAATAGATATGTTGTGTGAGAACAGTCCCACACAGTTTCTAGGTATTATGGTTCCATATAAATTGTTTATTCCTAAAAGAGAACGTGTGGCGTTTACTCCATCGACAATAGCGCGGCTCTTATATTTAAAAAGTAGAAAAAGAGTAATTAAAGAAATTTTGGAGTAGGTTTTAGGTGGTCTCATGCGGTGTGATAGGCTCTAAAGGGCACAATAAGGAACTAAACAAAAACCCATAAAGGGTTAACTCGCTCCATCTTTGACCTCATCAATGACCTTAGTCAAGATTTAGGTCAAGAGTTAACCCTCATAATAAAAAAATGAAACTTTTGGTAGGTAAATGTTAAGCGACAGATCTTTCTCTTATCTTAATACTCTGCGTACTCAGTCAATGACTTAGAAACTTGTATGGTGGATACGAATTTATTGGGGTCTAGTTGGAGTTTATTTATGTGAGCCGCGATTGGTGGTTACACGTTAGAGGTTGCTTTTATTGGCTGCTTCTGTTTGCATGTTAGGCTATTGATTTCTGGCCCTTTTCATGTTACTTTTGCGAACATAAATGGAATTTTGGCAGTCAGAAAAACCTGATGTGTGTTCCTTTCAAGTTATTACTTGGTAAACTTTACTTGATTCGTTTTCCTAAAAATTTCAATGACTTAAAAAAGACGATGTTTACGAATTACAAAAAAATAAATTAGTGTGTCATACGAGTACAACATACAATTTACGACACACGTGACAACCGACTGATTTTGGAAATAACGGTATCTCGTGGTGTGTCATAACATCTTAGTGCTCCAAAATCGTTATTCTCATCTGCTAGTGGTGCTCCCTGTTGATCAAGGGATGAGGCTCTGACGTAGTAGAACTGCCTTTGGCAACTTCGCCATTCTATACTTTAATTTTGACTAATAAAACACTCAGACATTGGCAAAAAAGTTGAATTGGATTATAGATTTCTTATAATGTGGGTCTAGGTGTCTAACTGAAGGAACCAATCATACCAGGGAATCCTAATTGTGAATTTTTGACTGTGTGGCCTTTCTTTATAAACAAAAACAAAGCTTAATTATACCCACTTCACTCGCAGACTCGCCACACCTAAAATGCTTTACCAATTTATGTTCAGTATTCATGAATTCATAGTGGTTTACGCGCTATCTTATCTATCCTTTTGGGGGTCTCCGAAGGTTCCTATCCGAATAAAAAACAGCCAAGACATACATTATTCTACACCATAAGAAGAAGGGATAAACATGGAATACTTAGGAGAATCGTTTTCGTGAAAATGTAGTTAGCAAGGATTACATTATGTAACACTAGCGATCTGCCCTGGCTTTGCGGACTTTTCTTATGGTTCAACCAATTTACACAAAACACTAACGAATTAAACAAAAACCTTTATCTTGAATTACTCCGTCTGTTGGTGAAAACCAAATGTTTATTTCGTACAGACAGACAGGGAATATGTTTTACTATATGTAGTAATTATGTAGTGATAAAGCGATTGAATATCTTTTTTGGAAGGTAGAGACAACACCTAAAATTCTTCAACTTTGTTATACAAACAATCAAACAAAACCTCAACATTTTACTGTAGTCGAAAACATATTTGAAAATGTGTTTCGATACAAATATTGTTTTTCTTTAAAAAAAAACAAACGAGTTAAAAAACTCACCGAATCTAAAAAGTAGGTATGTTTGTTTTCACCAAATGAAAGTATCATGAAAATATCGATACAATTACTAACAAATGTATCGACACAAGACAACAAAATACTAACAAAATTGCCGAGTTTTTAAACCGTTATTATAATAATAAAAGTTTAGAACTAATGAAAGCAGCAGAAGTATAATAAAAGTGTTACCTTAAATTTTAGTTAAAGTTTTCTGACTCTCTAATAGAAGGGTTTTAGGTTAGTTTTTGCATGTTATACGTAATAGCCTCACTTGGTTTATGATGATGCTTTCATGGTTGTCTTAGGGAATAATTATATGCTCAAATTATTAGCAAAACATAGACTTGAATGGTTAACACTCTACCAACAAGAGCGGAATAAAATTCCATAATATTCCTTATGAAATTGATCTCATATGGAGAGCAAAGAACTTAATCATAGACAAGAAAGGAAAATTATATCTAAATATAAAAAAGCTCCTCTAATATAAGGACAAGGTTCCCAGATAAGAAAAGAAAACATCTCTTTTCTAGGCCCAGGAGCGGTGATAGTCCAGTTGAAAATGAGCCAATTTTGTAACCGAAGATTACAGGTTCAAATCCTTGTGTGTGTGGGCCTGTTCGAAGTGTTTTTTGGCTCAACATTTTAAGAGTTACTTAATAATAATACGCATCTTAGTTATATTCTTAAAATAATATTTCTAAGAACCTACTATAAACTTTGAATAACATTAAATATAAAATTAAATATCAACTTATGGCTATTACTTGAAATTCCACAGAACCCTCAAAAACCCCTTGATAAAGCAACTCGATAACTCTCATATGACAGCAAAAGCATTGGCGAATGTTTATCACGCGAGAATAATATATGAAGTTGTTTTGGAATTCCCTTCGAGTAAAGGGGAAAGGAAAACATCTAATAAACAACATTAGACCTATTTGGCAGATGTCGATAAATTTTTATTAAAAAAGAAAGAAGAAAGGATGACAAAAACTTTAGGTAAGTACGGTCGGTCAGTTAGGTATTCTTTCACGCTAGACTGGGAAAGAAAGTAAAAATTAGAATGGGCCAGCTGTAAACTCTTCCCAGGCATACTGTTAGAGTCAGTAATGGGGATGATATTGTTATATTGTGGGCGAAAAGCTGACAACCTATCACCACTATACTCATATTTATTTTGAATTTTTATTTTATTTATTTCAGGGTATCCAGTGGTAATTAATTTTTTTTTTTTATATTAAAATAACGTATTCTTAATTAAATGCACTACCTAGTAGGTGACACAACATGCTTTATCAAATAATTCAAAATAATTCACAATTTGCGATTATGCCTACAAATATTATATACCGTAAACCTGCGTACGTAACCTGGTTCCATGAGTTCACATACATATTTTTTTACGTCTATGTTGTGTTACTACCAAACTAGATACTGTTGACAGGTATTTACATATGCATGGAAAAATGTAAACGATAGATATCATCGCTCGCACAAAACGAAATAGGCAGTTGGTTTTCGGAATAGAAAATATTTTTCACTCCATATTTTTTTGCACGGCAGCACATCATAATATACATGTTGACCGAGCTACCACAAGAAATTAGAAGCATCATTGTACGTGTCAACTGTGCCAAATGATTCTCTGCCTACCTTTATTAACCCCCGACAAAAAAAAGGGGTGTTGAAAAACGAAAAGTCCTAAAGTTTTTTTGTTATAAAAGTCCATATGTGCAGCTCGGTCAAGACTGCACCTTTGCGAAAGGCGAAGAGTCAGTAGGGTCAATAGAACGAATGCGTATGATGTATGTATTTAAATCCTTTAATGTATGTTTCTATGTATTTCATGTAATCTTGACTTGTTTTAAGTGGCATCCTGAATGTCCTATAAAATAAAGATTTTTTCTATTCTATTCTATTCATAATGTGGGAAAATTGTTCATTTGATCAAATCTTAAAATCATTCTGTAAAACCGTAAACATCGCAACTCTGATCTATCAATATTTATAAACTAAACCGTTCGAGTTATTCGTAAAGCAATAAATAATATAAAAGATATCTAACAATGTTGCGCAGTTAATCAATGTAAAGCGACGTTTGGGTACACTCCGGTCAACTATAAATTTTCCCAGAACAAGTCTGGTGCGAGCACGTTTTTCTTTTTTTTTTAGTACCCAAGTAAAATTTTGTTTGCGTAAATAATTTAAAGGTGAGTAATTTTGTTGTTGTTAGTAATAAAATATAGTAAAAAAACTTACCTGAAACAACTCTTGCGTGTGTGTGCGCGCGTGTATGTGTGTGTGGTTGTGTTATAATGTGATTTTCAAATAATTGAAATGTCTATAGGAACAGTCGTAGACACATTACTATATATTAATTTGTGATACGTACACTTCACACACACACACACACACAATACGAAACAACGGCTTTAGTAATTTTTTTAACTATTCCATTATACAGGATCAGAGCCTTTTCCCATATGAATTTTTTTTCCAAATATAATTATATTTTCCAAAAACCAATCATAAAATTAAAACCATGATAATAACACTTTTGTAGAGTTTTGCTACAATTGTCGTCGTCTAATAAGCCTCACCATGTGTGTCAAACGTGGCATTGAGTGGTTTTCTAGAACCCCTGATGCTACCCCGTTAGGGATTACAGGCGTGGGCGTATGTATGTATGTCGTCACCCTTAGTAGTTTTGGCGACCGCAGCGCAGAGAAAGCCAATGTAAATTTAATCATTAAAATAATAAGCTCGAAATCACCAGCCATAAAGGAAGCAAATTTTTATTTTAAATGAGACTGTCACTGATTTTATTGTTCTTCTACTTATCGTGTAGGTATAGTCGAGTGTGCGGCGAACTTGGCTAACCCTGGTGTCAGTTTTCGAACAACCAAATGGCTTCTGACTTGGTTTTAACGACTGTGGTCAATCGACAACAGCCGGGACCAACAGCTTAACGTGCCCTCCGAAGCACGGAAATACTCGTGATAAATTGTCACTTTGGTCACCCATCAGGTTCTCTGCCTATGTGTACGTTGCTTTACCTCACTGATCGGTTGAGATCAGAGAGCGCCACTGGGCTACGAGCACTTCATTTTATTTTATTATTAACCGGAAGCCTTTCATCGTTGGACGAAGGCCAACCTTTTTAAGAAACTAATTTAGCGCTTAACTTTATTTTCAAAAGCATGAAACTTAAAGTCTCTTTTCGTCAGAGAGTGGTAAGTTTTATTAAGCTAAAAGCTTTTAATCCACAACACGACAAACCCCGCACATCTTGGCAACAGTTTTAGTTTTACAAAAGCTGCATAATTAATTTAATATTTTCCATAAAGCAGTTTTAGTAATACGCTTAACGCTTGTGAATCTCGACACGCTGTGGAAATCGTGGCGTATTAAGGCAATTTAGCAGTTTCCATGTTTCAGAAGCTGTAACTGCAATTGCAATACATTTACAGCGCTAGATTTTGGCACTGCATCGTAATTTGCTTGTAAATTTGCTTCGTGAAGCATGCACAGTTTCTTTATTTATTTCGGTAAAATAAATAAAGATCAATGAAATCGAGAAGGCACTATAAATTCGCACGAGGTTTATCTTAGTGTCTAATTCTTCATTATAAATCCAATATAACAAATACGGCACAATTACTCCTCTATAGATCGATGTTAAAAAATCTTAAATTCGGATATCGTTTTCTTTTGTACTACATTTTACCGCCGTTTTCTCGTGGTCCCAGGATTTTGTCCCATTAATGGGACCACGAGGGAGAACTGTTTCTCGTAGTCCCAGTGCTATGTTCGGTAACCTGCATAGATAAACTTTTTAGTGTGTGTCTTCCTAAATAGATAGATTTAAAAAATAATGATAAAAAATATAAATTAAAATATCAACTTTATATTATTTAGGTATATTTATTTATCTAAATTTTTCTAAAAAATGTCCCACCGAAATATCACCGCGGATCAGCTGTTGTTGGTAACCCATAACGTTCTCATCCCGCTTTATAAATTCTCGTCTCCTTTCTGATGACTTAGAGAATTCTTGTTCTCTATCAACCAGAATGTTTAATAGGCGTAATAAAGATTTGGGATGGCGTTTCTTCATGTCTTTATTTAATAGCGAATGCCAACATTCCACAACGTTATTGGTGCGGTGCCTTTCACCGTAAACGTTCCACTGTGATATAAATGATTCGTTTTTCAGCCAAGTCCTTTTCATATATTTTATGAAAATCTTCATTTTGGCAGTGTCGGGACATTCGTTTTTAATGTACTCCACACCATCTGATGTCTGATCTAAAGGTGGTAAAGGTAAAGCAGTGTATAGACCCACGATGCGCCGTTCCTGTTTTGATTTAATTTTCATTTCTTTAGCCTTCTTCCAGATTCTTTTAGTGAAGTGATAATAACACTTTTTTTAAATAATGTCCGGAAAAATGGACATTAATGCATTTGCAGGAGCTGCTTCAAAGTCCAAGTGAATTTTTGTTGGCGACCACTGTATTTGTGTATTAATAATTTGAAATAAAGCGGTGTAGGATTCTTCATTTTTGTGTGTCATCAATGCATAAATAAGTGGAATAACGTGTGTTCTTGATGGTGACTCAGATATATCACCATGAATAGATAAAAGTTGGGTAAATGGAGTTGGGCAGCTTTGAAACGTCCCGTCAATAAAAAACTCCTTAACATTCTTAATAGTAATTCTGTTTTCTTCTGAACAAAACAAAATAATCCCACAATCTTTGTAGTAGTATTCAGCAAATACAAACTCTGAATTCTTTGGAGGGATAATCACTTCTTTAATGTTTTTAAAGTTAGTACGTTTACGACAAGTATACAAAGATGTTTGTACACTTTTAAATGAAGGTAAAGGTGATACAAAATCAACACCCGCATTTTCTAATTCCGTCAAACCTTTTTTAAAAATTTGTGTCACTGGTGTGTCTGTTAGGCGGGATTTTTCTTTCATTTTTTCAATTGACTCGTCGATTTTGTTCTTACTGTAATCTATTTTACATGAATAGATATTGTTTTTAACTATTTCTTTACCCTGAAACATAAAAAGGAAAAAATATCAGATACAATCTAAGGCATTCTACCCCACTCTTATTTATCAAATCAAATCAAATCAAATCAATATTTATTTGCAAGAATACAAGTTATAAAGGTCTTAAATCTAAATGTATAGTAAGTACAAGTATTCGGCCGTTTAAAGCATGCAAATATTTACATTTTCACATTATTTCCACGTGAACGAATACGCGGGTGAAAGTTAGTCGTAAATAAAAATCCAATATTTTACCTTCAGAGTTATAGATCCACGGCATTTTATTTTCTTCTTGGCTTGGCTACACTTCCAAACGACATTCCCACTTTTATAAACCATATGCCTGTAGTTCAATAGCAATACAGTCCCGCCCTTTCTTTTAACAAACACAATTTCTTCCATGGTTTATTTTATTATGATGATAAATTTTAATGTATTATTTCGTGTTTACGCATTAACAATTCTTAGGTAATCAATGTCAGTCAAGTGTCATTTATTCATCATCCAACACTTCACTACAAACTCAAAAAAGTTTATCTATGCAGAAAGAATATATACAGGAGGATAAATATATTAGCGAACATAGCACTGGGACTACGAGAAACAGTTCTCCCTCGTGGTCCCATTAATGGGACAAAATCCTGGGACCACGAGAAAACGGCGCATTTTACTTCTTCCTTATAGTTTAACGCATTGGGAGGTACCATTACAAAAAAATGTTGCTGTATTACAACTTTGACCACGGAACCTAAAAAACCCGGTGTCAAAGACTATGCTTCGACAATGTTCAGTACATTGCAAACAACTTTAATATTTCAAACGGTATTTGAATTGCAATGCCAGCATTGCAATCCGTCAGTTTGGATCTGTTATTCAATCGGACATCCCATCTGCATGGAGGATGCCGGCTTAATGGGCTAAACAAATGACTGCACATTGCACATACACACACACCCAAACTTAGCTCAAACAACGCTTACACAACGCAATGTAATAGCTTTTAATTCAAAGTAGTTTTAAAGCAAGTAAAATACAGAAAACATACTAATAACTTTAAAATTTGGCTTCACCCCCGATATTCATCGCGTAGGAAATAAAGTGTATTGTATTGTGTCGTATAATTCTTAAACGGCTAAATCAATTTTGATCGAATATAGCTAAGAACCATCTCAAATAAGTCAACTTTCAATAAAAACACCGCATCGAGATGGGTCCATTCTTTTAGGAGCTATACGGTCCATTAGTTTAGGAGACTCAGATACATAAAGTCATACTTTTAACACCCCTCTTTTTTCTTTTACTTTAGTTAAAAAAAAAAAGTATTTACAACATAACAAGCTAATAATATAACACAACAAAAAATACCTATCTTTTTTTGACTAAAGGGTTAAAAACCAAGGTTTGTGGCCTTAATAAAGAGTATATGCCCTGATTAAATTTATTCTAAATATCAGAAGCACAAACATACATATTCTTAAAACACACATTGAAACACATACATCTCACACTTTGGTGTTCGCATAAATTTGTTAAATTCGCGAGATAAGTCTACAACGCGAGAACATTTGTAACTTTTTTCGACAGTAAATCGCAAAATGCGCGCCACTTTCCTCCGTTATGGTAGATAAAAATGTCAGTAACATCAACAGATTTATTTTTTACCAAGAACACAGCACGGAATATGTTACTCAGCATATTTACATAATTGTTTAAGAACTTCGCCCCGCGTTACTTGACTACAGTCTGAATTATTCAAGTATATATGTTGCCGGAAATTAATAAGAATCGTAAGTTGATCAATTTTCGAGGTAGTTTATCAACTATCGGCAAATCATACACGTTTAGGGTTGGTCCATACATAACAATGTAATCTTTTCTTTATCTTTACATAGTATAAAATGAAGCCGCTTTCGCTGTCTGTTCGCTTAGATCTCTTAAACTACTCAACGGATTTTGATAGAGTGTTTGAAGAAGAAAGTTACATGTCTATTTGTACAATTCATTCCCGAAATTCCCACGGAAACGAAGTCCAAGGCGGGAAGCTAGTATGTAACATTTTTTTAAAGATCTGAAGACTCACAGTAGCACGTAAGACAGTAACATTTTCTCTCGGCTCGTATTTAATGCATACATTGCTTTGTCTTCTGTTGTACGTTTAATTTTGTATGGACAGGGCAAGTTGCATTGCACGTGACTTTATTTTCAGTTTAAACAGTTTCGTGGTCGACGTCCAACTTTTACGAATGGAAATACGTATCAGACCATCTCGATCTATTTACTTAAGCCAGAGTACAATCAAAAGCACATCGAGATATACACTTTTTTTAACAGAGAATAAGTTTGCTCTCGACCACAATCTAGCACAGTTGTAGTTGAAGATGTAGCAAGCTCATCCAGAAGATGGCTATTCACTCGAACTTAAAGAGATTCAGGTTATATGAGCCTGGAAATATAAACGGAGGCAAATTATTTCATTCATTAGCGGTGCGCAATATATAAGTACGTAAAAAACGAAGTGAGGCTCTCAATATGGATCCGATGAATCTCGACAAGATAAGGGTACCCGGCGCAGCGTCTGGAAGTCCGGTAGAAGAAAGGGGCAGGCAGAATTATCGGGGTTATCAGTAAGAGCTCGTGAAGTTCATGAGCACTTGAAGTACATCTTGTAAAAAATACGTAAGCAAGCTACTTTGTGTCTATGAGGTAGGGTTAGGAGTTTTGTCGTTATTCATCTGTACATTTAAGAGAAGAAGGAATCGTATTTCAACTTTCTCACCTTAAGCTGCTTTTAAATGTACCGAACCACCTGAATATTTTACTACCCTACAAATAATGGTCTAAACTGGTAGGTTAATAGTTTTGCGTGTTTCTGACTGTACCACAGTCGATAAACATCGTACCACTGTAGACGTATCAACATAAATTCCCACTCTTTCAACGTCTTCAGACTAAGTAACTGTTTTTGTTAGTACATGTTAAGCTGTGACATTTATTAAGTACAACTCGTATGTTACTAAGTGCAAGACGGTCCAAAGGTCTAATGAACGAAGTTTGTCAAATATAGGCAAAAGTGTCATTAGCTAAAAGCTATGATGACGTTGAAAAATTAGAAAGAGCACCTTTCTTAGAATTTATGATTTGCCAATTTATGATCATGATTCCAATGCCCATTTTATATGAACTAGCATTTCGCCCGCGGCTCCGCCCACGTAGACTACAGGTTATATAGTGTGTGATAAAATGTTCTATCCTATCTCTGTACCAAATTCCATCAAAATCAGTTCAGTAGTTTAGGCGTGAAAGACGGAAAAACAGACAGAGTTACTTTCGCAATTATAATATTATAAAGTAAGACTTTCGCATTTATAATATTATAAAGTAAGAATTTTGTAAGCCTAGCATTTCGCCCGCGGCTCCGCCCACGTAGACTACAGGTTATATACTGTGTGATAAAATGTTCTAACCTATCTCTGTACCAAATTCCATCAAAATCAGTTCAGTAGTTTAGGCGTGAAAGACGGACAGACAGACAGAGTTACTTTCGCAATTATAATATTATAAAGTAAGACTTTTGTAAGCAAACCGGTTTCATTAAAATTAAATAGGAAGGCTATAAAACTTTTTGAATCAATAAAACAAGTTGTATCTAAAACCCCTCAAAAATGGACCGTGGTGTAAGGTCTATTGGTCATCGTCAGTAATTTGATGAAAAGTGTCGAATTCTCTATAGTTTTAAAATCACAGAAAAGAAAGATTTTTTGTTGTTGTTGAAATGCAAATAAATCTATTGTCGCCGTCTATAATCTATCTTATGTAATCTCTCTAATGCCATTATTTATGATAATATTACTCTATTCGTTGCGTTATTTTCTTGGTGTTTTATCAAAATGATAAAGGAAATAGTCAATAACAGTATGTTAAGAAAAATTAAACTACAAAAACAAACTTGTCATGTCGGAGATATATGACAACATTGAAAAAGATTTTTACAGTCTCAAAGGGTTGAAAAACAATACCTCCTCGACACAAATGTGGGGGCTAGTAAACGTAATCTTTTTATGTTTTTTATGGCCTACTCGACGCGAGACAAAAGCCTTATTTTTTCTCAAGAGTCCTGAAGGGGTTGGCAAAAATACCTTTTTATATTCTTCCTGAATGCGAAATATATTAAACATTTATCAAGCGGCGTCCTCTATTGTTACTCTGTTGTTTACAGTAGAGTGAAGTTATTGAGTTTCCCTTTACATTGTAAAAAAATATAAGACTGCTTCTATACGAGTAAGTGACTGTGACAATGGAAAGGTACAACTGGGTAGTTCCTACTTGTTCTATAGAAATGACGTTAGCGGGAGGAGTAGGAAAAAAAGAAAAGTTTTCTATAGAACATATAATGTTTCTTTTCTCAAACAGTTCTATAGAACAAGTTAACAAGACTCCTTGGTTATAAATTGGTGAACCGAGTTGGTCATCAAGGCAGCCCTCTATTTCTAGTACTTTTTCGAACCGAAGGCAAAACACTCTGCGAGTCTTCGATTTCATCACATGAACTATTTTGCCGTTTCAGCACTGTACAACTTTCGGTGTTATCAGTAAGAGCAATTTATAATGCTAATTAGAGTAAGTAATTCTGAACATTAACGACTATCCCCAAAGTTGTACCTTTCAATTTTCATAGTCAGCTTACTTTATAGTTTAGAGATCAATAAGCCCCAACTTTGTATTTAAAACGTTGATGATTCATTCCCTTGCAAGTTTATTTGATAAAATGCTTCAAATACGTAGTTATGTTTTTTAAAATTCAACGCAGAAAGAATCATTTACTTTTAAATTATTTTACCTTTTTTATCTTAAAACCCAAATCGATTTAACACAAGCGAAGAACTCTCAAACTCATTAAAAACTGTGACAAAATAAATCACTTTGTGAGAAGAAAAGATAATAAAAACAGTTTAATCTAATATTCGAGGAAGGGTGTTAAAATTTATAGCACATTTTTAAGATAAAAGGTCCATTTCTGCTAATATTCCGAAGTTAAAGCGTAAAATGGAATCAGGCCAAGAGCCTGTATGCAAGACACGCTGACGCAACGCGAGGCCACCGTTCAACTCCAAAAGTTGACTGTGTTTTAAAGTAAAAAGAGTCACTTCGAGGGTGTAACGTCTTGAAACGAGTATTTGGTCAATAAAAATTATTATCATAGCCCGCACATATGTTTTATTTTTTAATCAGAATTTTGAAAAAGCTTTCGGCTTAACGCTCTTGTCAGCCTCATAGGAGACTTCGAAAATAATAAATTTGAATGAAAATAGATGAAAAATAGTCCATGAAATCAAGGAGCATTCCTGGTTTCCAAGACTTCTGCGACCTACAATATTATAACCTTTTCTATATCTGAAGGAGGTTGGCTCAAAGCTACTAAAATAACTCCACTCTTTTCTAACTACCTTAAGTACTTTTCCTTACAGCCAATGACTATGACGTCCTGTAATTACCATGGCAACTTTTCCCATAGAAATACCACAAAAACAAACATAGCTCGTGCCAAGATCAGGCGTCATGGCTCCACGAACTATAAATCCATGAGATTTATCAATGTGTTTGTTGTTACCCTAGAAAATACAAGTTGGATACATAAATAAAGCCTATTTTGCAATAGTTTTTTTTTACCAGCCCATATACGTCCCCACCGAGGGGCACGGGCCTCCCTTCAAAACACGAAGGGGATTTAGGCCATAATCCACCACGCTGGCCCAATACGGGTTGGTGGAGTTTTATTAGGTTACTGTATTTCTTTACTGACAATCTCTTAAAAGTTTAAAGTTGATTAGCAGTAAAACTTATTATTTGTTTATGATATTATTTACAAATTCCTTTCCCAGTCTAGAGTGGAATGAAAATATTAACCAAACGACAATCTGCCTACCCCATCATTGAATGTAGGACTGAATAAACTTTTACTGATAACTAAAAATTTAAAAATGTTACTTCATAATAACTACGATTTCTTTATTCTTTAAAGCTGTGTAAAGTTATTAAATAACTTTACATATCTCTTGCTCTGTAAGTAGTCACTTACTTCCCTGAATGCCGGGGTGTATGGCTATCATTACAGCATAGGTTTCAAAACCTACCATGTAATGTTAACATTACAGCATAGGTTTTGGAATTTGAAAAAAGAACTGTCATACTCAATACTGCAAGAAGAATATTTTTAAAAAGTTAATTATTTTTTTCTCGGTATCGATTATTTACTCGAATCGGAATCGAGACAATTTATATAAGAATTTATGAAGATTTTATTTTTAATATCGAACTATTTGTTTCGCAGTCACATCGTATGTTAGTTGAAATCGATTTAAAAATCAAACTGGCCAGCACGATTTGACGCGCTTGCGTGCCATAAAATGGTGAAGAGCAAAAAAGGCAGTCGACTAGCTAGGCGCGAAATTTTAATTAAATACACATGTTTCTCTTTAATAAATGTTCATAGAAACCTGCTTTCTTGTTTTTTTTACTTACCTCACAATCGATATGTAAAGCAGAGTGTTTATCTCGGGTGTAAGCATCAATTGCATACTCGGGCTAATTAGCGCCCTCGCTGCGCTCGGGCGCCAAAAACCTCGTATGCAATTGATGTCATACAGCCCTTGGTTAACAATCTACTATTACACGGCTTTAAAGAATAAATTAAGAATTATTAAATAATTTAACTTGTATTATTTTTGTTTAGTAAGTAGTACATAGGTGGACTTTATAATTACTGTACCATTTTTTTTTCCATTATTATTGTAAGGCCTTATGAGATGAATTTTCAGATCCGCAGAAATATGGGTCACGTAAGTCACCCTGTTTAATCTGTGTTTGTGTGTAAAGACATATATTATATGTTATGTAGCATGTGTTAATAAGGCATAATGTAGCATTCGTATGGTGAAAGGAATTTTCAAATCGGTTCAGTGGTTTCCGAGCGTATTCAATACAAACAAACAAACAATCAAATCTTTCCTCTTTATAATATTTATAATTATTTAGTAGTAGTTAGCAACGTAGTGTTAACTTGATAACCTAACCTAACTATAGGTTGTTTTTCTGTAAGAAACGGCAAAAACATTTATGAGAGAACAGAGAACATTTATGAGAAAACAGTTCTTACCTTTAAATATCGGAATGACCAACTGAAAATTCAAGGAACGTTACAGCAATAAAAAAGTACATTAACCCTCCAATGTCTTTTGGGATGAGTCGCACAAACGAACCATACCGAACAAGTGAGTTAAATTTATTTCGTCAGGGTCTAATAAACCCTAAGTAGGACATTAAGGGTCCTCTGGAACTCCCTTAAGACTGTGTGATGGGATTTCTTGATGCCAGAGGCAGTAAGTACAATTACCTTACTGTATTACAGATTGTCTCTTTGCTTTTTAAATAGGAAAATAAAAAAGGGCATGTCCAATTCTGATTGTACAAAGTTTCAAGCGTTATTCTTAATTTCATTTATTATACACTCACGCCTATAATCCTTGCCGAGATAGGCAGATCATCATATATTATGAGATTTAGAGGAATCCGTCACTGATTTTTATTTCTACAGTATGCCTGGGAGAAGTTGGCAGCTGGCAGATTCTACGTTTATGTTTCATTCATAGTTCCGAAATTTCCCAAAAGTTGACGATTTATTATACAAACACGAAAGCAAAATATGTGATTGTGTTCAGTAAAACGTACAAACTTTCGGGGTTGTCAATAAGAGTGATTTACAATAGCTCATCACAGTAATTGTAACAAAACTATCCGTTCCATTGTCACAGTCAAAAACATTTTTTTTTAAATTAGGAGTTTTGAGGCAGGGCAATACGCCGTAGAGTTTTTGGCTCGTTCATTTTGATTTTCATTATAGGATTTTCAAAGCTTACTTTTGTTAGCAACCACTTATGTGCCGTCATTGCAAATGACATTTAACTCAAAATTATAGACTTTCATCAAAAGCAATTATTGCTTCAACTTTGACGCCGCCAATTACAACCAGTTTTTGATCTTTCGCCCTCAGAATACCGATAAAAGATGAAGTTAAACTTTTGCCAAGTAGGTACTTTGCTTTGGCTAATAGCAGAGAAGTTTCATCTGAACTGATTACTGAAGGGTTGGTAATTTAACGTAATTCTGGCAACTACTTTTCTTTGTAGTTGTTATATTATATCGTTAAGGATATTTTCAAGTTTCTAGTCTTTAAAACCCTACTTTCCTCTTACAAGAGAGACGGCTGCGTAAAAGATATTAATAATACATATTCCTTTTGTTTGCGCAAATAAATAAAAACAATTTTTTCCCAGAAAAATGTTTCGGTTTTCCTATGCGAAATAAGTTTTACAGTAAAATCCTTAGTAACAAAAAAAGTCTTCTGAAAACCCTAAAATGAAAGAAATTCTAGATCCAATTTCAAAGTAAGATTAATTTTTATTCTTTGAGCAGCCATCAAGTGCGTAAAACTCATAAAAACTCACAAGGGCGCGAAGAGAATGTTACAAACGATGTTGGGAGCAAAACAATTCACAAGAAGATACAGAAGTCAAGAACGCAAAACTTGTTCAATTATTCAACTCTAAGAGGTGCTTTCATCGTAACAAGAAGTTGACTTTGACTTCATATGGTTCGAAGACTATGGCGACCACTCATATTTATGCCATGTGGTTCCACCCCATCTCTTTCCGTGGGTGTCGTAAGAGGCGACTAAGGAAACACAAATGAGACCTGCCTCCAATTAATTCACCCCAGGCAACGACATCTCAATTTGTTCTGAATCTGAGGTGGCGTCCTATGGTCTCATGCGGTGTGGTAGGCTCTGTGAAGGGCCGTCTGGTTCGCGACCACCCTCCTACCGAAGTCTGACGCCAAACAGCTTGCTATATTCCGTCGGTGCGTAGGAGTACCAGTGCCTTAATAGGGATTTTCTGGGTGAACTTGCTCCATCCTTGTCCTCATCTATGACCTTGGTCAAGATTGAGGTGAAGTGTTAACCCGTCTTAACACATTTGGCAATTTGTTGACCTTGACATCACCCTTATCTGGCTCGTAATAGCGGCGGCTTTCGTAATTCAAATGGGTAACCTGACGTGCTGCTGTCTGTACAGTGTACATCCATCGAACTATTCACACATTCACGCCTATAACTTCTTTCAGGGTAGGCAGAGAAATTTGCTTAGTCCCGTTTCTTCTCTTTATTCTTCATTGTACACACATACATGCAGATTACAGAAGAGAAAGGACATATACAACGGCGAGCTTAACTCAAGAAATTACTTTTCTTCCAGCTGACCTATGTGAGAGGGAGAGGCAGTTGAAGTTGGCAAGGGTGTACCAAGAGAAAATGTGAAAAATTACATTTATTAGGGTGTGTTATACTAAGTACATAATATACAAATAAATAAATATATAAACACACGCAATTTTCTACATAGATAATAAATACCTACATCTACAATATATACAAAATATAATATATAAATACGTACAATATATGGATAATACTTAGAAAGATAAATAATGCTCTTTCAGCTCTCTCTTGATCGCATCCAATGAACGTTTCTTATTCGGGGTACCCACGACCACGATTCAGGATTTGGCAGGTCAAGTCATTAGGTACAGAAGAGCGACTGCTATATGACCTCCGTGACCCTGCTAATAGGGGAACCTGACCGGATTGGATCTTGGTTACACATTCAGCAGTCTCCTGAATGTGCAGGTTTCCTCATGATATTTTCTCTCACCGTAGAAGCATCGGTTAGTGTGAAAATAGTGTACTCAGAAAACAAGTCATTAGTACATGACGGCACTGGCGATCGAACTCGGCACCTCTCACTTACGGGTCTGACCCGCTAGCTGTTAAACTAACGACACTCTGTGGTTCAACGTTGATTAAATAAAAAAGGCCAAATTAAATTCTAAATAAAGTATTCTTATTTTCCTCATATAATTTTCATGCTCTGCAAAGAAATTCGTGCATAACAAACAAATTTACATACAGAGCTGACCCCCTATAATAGTATTAGCATATTAAATTGTTATTGAAGCAATAAGGAATTTTTGTTGCGTTATTCCTTTTCTTTAAAGAGCGCTATCTCGTTTTCCCTCAGGTTTTTTATATAGTTTTTATACCCCTCATGTCTAAAATCTCCATCAAATGGTAGATGTAGCAAAAATGAGTGGCACTTGACACCATTTGATATAGGTAAGTCAAGTTTCGTGAATACCTCAGGAAAAGCATTCTTAAATTTTTGATGGACCCTCTGTCTTGAGATAAAACTGAAGGAGACAACAAAGGACGTGTACAACAAGACGGAATATAGACGGACATGAATTTTGACATTTCTTTTAACCGTCCAAACTCCGCGTTAATTTGTAAAAATGTTGCCCGGCCCGTCAATATAATATTTAAGCAAAATTGATTTACTGAGCACACACAAGTTATACTTAAATAAGGAATTTTAATACAAAAGCGAGCTTATCACTACCATAACGCTCGTAGCCTACCAGTGCTAGTTAATCTGAATCGATCAAGATTCAAGATAGATTCAAGATTCAAAACGTTTATTTGACATACACACTACAACACAACAACAACGTTACATAATAACAACACAGAATAAAAAATAAAACGTAAAATTAAAAATAAAATATATAAATTAAAATGGATGGAGTTGAGATGTAGTGCGATGACAAACATGACTCACCTCAGCATGTGTTGCAGCAAAGGCCACAACGCTGGTTTTCAGTTGAGCACCTTAGATCAATGTATGTGTACTCGTACTTACGTAGCTAGACGGGAATGAAGAAAATATATATGTATGTGTTATGTGTAATATATACGTATACAATGAAATGAATTCTTATATAAATGATAACATAAATATGTGTTTTTGCAATATAGTATGGGAGGGTTATGTTATAATAATAAGTGTGAAATTAGTAATAATAATAAAAAATAAATAAATAATAATAGTGTAAGTGTGGACATCAGTGAGGGTTAGCAACGTACAAAGGGGACAGGAAACCTAATGGGTGACCAAAAGTGGCAACTTAATACGAGCGTTTTCGTTCTTCGGAGTGGCACGTTAAGCTGGTCGGTCCCAGCTGTTGTCGATTGATTACAGTCGTTAAACTAAGTCAGAGGCCATTTTGCGGTTTGAAAACTCTTGACACCAGGGTTGGTCAAGTTCGCACCTAATTGAGTATACCTACACGATAAAGAAGGAAGGAAGAGGATTTCCACCAGAGATCTTCAGCCAACACATGGTGTCGAATGATTTTCCCGAAACACTAAGTTTTTTATTCCTTTAGGCACTTTAAATGTATTTCAAACTAGCTGACTCGACAGACATTGTCCTTTCTTAATTTTTTAAATGTTCCGCTCAACTTTCTTTTTTCTTTCATAAGAACCTTCTCTTAACAATAATAAATCCAACAAAAAAGAATTAGCGAAATTGTTCCGTCCGTTCACGCGTGATGCGATGACCAAGGGAAATAAAGATTCGTCTGTATATATACAGGACTTTAGGTATCTCTCTTTCAACCTCTCGGATGCTCTGAGGTGGTTAGTCAGTCCATGAAACTGAACAACTTTACCAAGAAACATAGGTCAAAATACGAAAAAAAAAATTGATCTCCCATACAAAATGCGCTATATGCTGATGAAGTATCTGTATCTAAAAACAGCAGAGTATCGAGGACATTGGTTATTAGCTTTTGCTTTTAGATACCGCCAAAAAGCCTTTTGCTGTCCCATGTGGATTGAATTGCCTTTTCTAAGGGTAGCCTCTTAGAACCTATTGGAAACCTCTTAGAAACTGAAATTAAGTCCTCGTTTACTGTTGGACGAATCCTTAATTTCATTTATGAGGTTGTCTTTTTTTAAGAAAAGATCTAAAAATAAACGAGCAAAACCTTGACATACGGGATCTTCTTCTTCTTCTTATCGTGTAAGTATAGTCAAGTATAGTGTCAGAGTTTTCAAACTGCACATTGGCCTCTACTTAACAGCCGGGACCGACAGCATAACATGCCCTCCGAAGCACGGAAACGCTCGTGATAAATTGCCACTTTGGTCACCCATCAGGTTCCCTGCCTCTGTGTACGTTGCTTAACTTCACTGATCGGTTGAGATCAGCGAGAGCCACTGGGCTACGAGCGCTTCCACGGGGTATCACTACATAGTATAAAATAAAGTCGCTTCCCGCTGTCTGTCTGTCTGTCTGTCTGTCTGTCCCTATGTGTGCTTAGATCTTTAAAACTACGCAACGGATTTTGATGCGGTTTTCTTTAATAAATAGATTGATTCAAGAGGAAGGTTTATATGTATAATACATGCATAATATAGAAGAGAAACACTGATAATTTTAGAGGTTTCTAGGGTGATGTCGTAAAACACACTTTTTTTGATGTCGTATAAAACACATTTTGCGCTTACGAAAAAAAAAATTAAACTAATGACCAAATAACCCATTTATCAAATACCAAAATTCTACTTTGGTGGCTATTCTGTGATCCAGTAAAGTTATTTTTTTATCAAATGATGCATAAAAAGTATGTAAAAAGTGAATAAAATACTGACAAAAATGTATGACGCAATAAAGAGTAGCTAGCCGATTTGATAATCAGTGACACTTTTTACTCTGAATTGAATTATCCTGATTGTAATTAAAAATTATTTTTCACGTCTCTAACCTTGCAAAGGAACATCGTTTTCACCGAAATTAGTGAGTAAAGTCCACTTTTACTCACTGTTTTAAAGAGTGAGATAAAGTACCGGATATCCGGCTGTCAATTCAAATTCAAAACCAAAAAGATTCAAAACCTCCTTGCTTCGGTTTGAAATTGTTTGAAAAGTTTTTATCAAAAAGTTTTTAGTTTGGAAACGTTCTAAAACTATTGTTGGGATTTCCATTATGCCGCCACCAGTGCAGAATATTTGAAAAAATAGTCTGGAAATTCACTTTCCTGGAATTGTTCTAAAGAATATTATTAGAATTACGTCAAAATCCTAAAATAGTGGATAATTATTAATATAAATAAAATATTATCTTTAAATATCAAAACATCTTTTTGTAAAAGTTTTATCGGAAACAAGTTTCAGAACGCACCCTAAAAAAAAGAAAAAGATACTTATTATTTAAATTACTGATTTGTACTCATTTAACTACCTAGTTACCTGTTTCCTTTGCTCGCTTAGAGAGGTGAAAAGTTCTGTACATCAACACGAGAGGAAGTTTTTTGCATCTCGCTCTGTGAACGTCTCGATACGAAATATTATGTCAGTGTTTAAGCCACTCGCTACGCTCGTGGCTCAACACACTGACATAATTTCGTATCTCGACATTCACCGTCGCTCGCAGCAAAATCTAACTTTCCTCTCTTGTTGTGTAAATAACTATTCTACTTTTTAGTTCGGTTAGCAATAAAAGCGTGTTTTTTTAGTTTTTTTAAACTATTATTTATTATTTATCGCTTCCCGCTGTCTATCTGTCTATCCCTATGTCTGCTTAGATCTTTGAAACTACACAACGGACTTTTATGCCGTTATTTTAATAAATAGAGTGATTCAAGAGGAAGGTTTATATGTATAATATATGCCGGCGGCGCATGACAAAAGTGAACGTTGTATAAAATACATTCTTTAGTATATTCGGGTGGTTAGTAAGAGATATATATGTAGCTTAGCAAATACTAAAGTGGTGGACTCTATCACTTATTATGATCAGCAAACATTTTTCCCAGAAATATCGTATGCAAAACTTAAAAACCGCGCTCCACGCCGTGTCGCTGTCAGAGGTTTTCGTGTTTTATAACTCTAATATTTAGGCAATCAATTGATCGCTTAAGTAGTGTATTGGGAAGGGTTTTTTTGTCCATGTGGTGATCAGTTTTGTGAGCTGATTTACATCGTTAATTTTCGCTAATTAATTTCAAGTCACCCAATTACGCTCATTTCATTACCCATGAGTGATCTGTACTAATATTATAAAGAGGAAAGATTTGATTGTTTGTTTGTTTACATTGAATAGGCTCCGAAACTACTGGACCGATTTGAAAAATTCTTTCACCATTCGAATCCTATGATTTTTACGGTACATGATTTTCCCGAATTCTTATGGGAACGAAGTCCCGGGCGGAAGGCTAGTTTCAAGTAATTTTGTGTTTTAAACATATTGTAACGGGTTCAATGATCATGGTGCTTCCAATAGCGCCGTAAAGTCGAATACTCAATTGAAACAAAAATCGTGGTGAAAACGTGTTCATATCTATTTAAAACTAGTAAAAATAACCGCGAGAATCATAAACAATGTAATTTAGTGTTTCTGTCACATTTAAATATTCACGCTAATTATCCGCCATGTTGACAAATGAGGATTCGAGGTTAAATGTACACTCAGCGACGTCGTCTATTGTACCTTCACAAAACCCTTGTTGAGAAATGAGGCGAGTAAACGTCGGTTGTAGAATTTACCTTCTAATTAATAACAGGAATTAAAATATTTCAGGAACAGATATGGGTTCTGATGTAGGTCCGAATGTGTCACGGAAAGGGTTGTTTTGTTCATATTTCAAAGATAAGTGGGTAAACCAGACCTTACCAGAAGTCAAAGGTGAAATTAAAACGCCAACCGCTAATTCATTTTAAGTTAAATTGGGAAGAGTCTTGGCTTGGTTGTACTGACATTACAATTTGAAAGTAGGTATTTGGTTAATATATGGGGTGATTTTAAATAAGTATTCGAAACGTTTTTTGTATAAAATCTTAGTTCCCTATGTAACTAAACAACTTTCACCAAGGAACCTATATAAAATTCTGAAAAAAAAAACATGAGTGCAATTCACACGTGGTAGAAGTAAAACCTTCACAAACGTACTCATTTCTCCCACGTTGAATCTCATGTATTTATGTGTCTGTTTCTTTTTACAGGCGCTTTTTCGTTTCATCGACTTTCAAATCATAACGATGCTAAAAAAGTTTTCACTTCAAAAATCGACTTTCAAATAAATAGTTGTATAGAGACGGCCGGTTTGGTCGAGTGGTAGTGACGCTGCCTCTTGATCGGCGGGTCCTGGGTTCGATCCCCAGTCGAGGCAAACATTTGTGTGAAAAGCAGATGTTTGTTCTCGGGTCATGGGTGTATGTGTTTGTCTTTATGTGTGTTCCGAGGGACCCATGACACAAGGGAAAACCTTAGTGTGGGCCTTTGAGTGTGTAATGTTTAAATGTGTAAAAGAGAGGCAAATAATTTTTCATATTGCGACCTATGTTACTTGTGAAAAATTGTTCAGATTCGTGGGTTGATTCAAATCGGTAATTTTCGCCTCCTAATTTAAGGTCATCCAATATTACATTCAAATTTAAGTATAATACAAAGTTCAAGTTTAATAATTAAAGCTAGCTTCCGACAGCGTTTTCCTCTTAAATTGGCATTTCCAACTTTCTCAAGGTAGCGTTCCTTCTCCGTACAAAATGAGGGAACACAATAGGCATTACAACCTACTTCAAAATTGGAGAGCTACAGAAGAGATGGTTTGGGGTAAAATTTTACTAATTTTAGCCCTAGGTATTTTTAAAACGCTTATATTCACAAATTATTTGTGAGGATATTCACAAATATGTTTTTAATTATTTTTTTATAAGATGGGTTAACTCTTGACCTCAATCTTGACCATAAGGTCAAAGATGAGGTCAACGATGGAGCGAGTTAACCCAGAAAATGACTATAAAGGCACTGGTACTCCCACGCACCGACACTGGTACTAACATTTTGGTTTTTAGGGAAACCAAAATGTTAGGCGGTGCTTAGTAAGGGAAGAGAAATTTTGCCGCTTGACTTGAAAGTACGATATCTCAGTTGGTTAGAACACCAGAAGATCTAATACTGGGGTCGTGGGTATAACATTCGCGCTAAATATTTTGCTTTCCCCAAAATTATTTTTCCTTTGGAAATAAAAATATGTACATGAGTACTTGTAAATAATCTAAAAATAAACGCAACACTCAAAGTCCCACAATACGGTTTTCCCTTGTGTCGTGGATCCCTCGGAACTCGGAACATACACAAAGACAAAGATGAGAACAAACAACTGCTTCTACTGGGAAACGAACCTATTTCGGAAACGATATATTTTCCATATTTGACTGTGCAAAAAATAAAAAAAAATAAAAAAAAAATACAAGAAGCACAAGACAATACCAATCCTAAAAGTTCAAATTTTGGTTGCAGGTCATCCGCTATATTAGAAGACGGAAATAAGTTGTCAAAGGTACTATACGAGTAGGTATTTCAATTATCGTTTTCACAAAAATTTTGAAAGCTCGCTAACACGTCCACCAACCCGCATTAGGCCAGCATGGTGGACTATGGCCTAAATCCCCTTCATGTTTCGGAGGGAGGCCCGTGCCCCTTGGTGGGGACGTATATGGGCTCGTAAAAAAAAACTAAAATACGGGACAGACCTCCCGTTTCAATGCTCTAAGTCAGGGGTTCCCAACCTTTTTTTGTCTACTGCCCACTTTAAGAATAAATTATTTTTTAACGCCCCCCTTTTTAAACATACTTAAAAACCGCTAAGTACTTATAACTGATTATTGAAACGCAACTTTATAGTATTCGGACAGAGTATCTTTTATTGAAAATAAAACAAACATAATCAATTCTTATATAAAAACTAATGTGAAGGTTGAATCTGATGCTGTTCAATAAGTTTGTTGATATCAGGTTCCAATTTACTCAAAAACAGCCGCAAGTCGCCACGTTCGGTAACACGCAAACGATTTCTCTTTTTAGTAAGCAGCGTTGCCACAGCACTAAAACCTCGTTCACACAAATATGACGATGGGAATGCTATCAAGAATCGTTGAACAATTGACCACAATCCAGGGTACAATTGCAGGATCGGTTTTTGAAGCCAAAATTCTTGATATCCATTTTTGAACTTGATTTTTATTTCTTCGTTTGTTGTCAATTCTATAAGTTCTTCTTCCAGCTGAGGTGACATTGCTATGTTGACATTTGAAAACGGATCTAACACCCAGTCTGGTATTTCCAAGTTTAAAATGCCCTGGTATCGTTCGGTGAAGTCAATGTGGAGGTTTTCCAAATGTTGGCAGTAGGCAAACAAGTCGTCGTTACTGCAGGATACTGATAAATTCGGAAAATTGTGAAACTCACGTCTGCCCATATTCTTTTTGTGCAGAAGCAGTTTGGCTGCGAAAGCAGCAACGACATTTTTTGTTTTAATTAAATTTAGTTCATCGCCTTGCAGTTGGAGGTTCATGTCGTTGAACAATTTATACAGGTCTGTCATGTAAGCCATATCATTCTTTGATGTTATGAGCTTGTTGCGCAGTTCTGTATCTTTAGTTTCCAAGAACTCTATCACAGAGTCAAACAGGTTGTAAAATCGAATCAGACAATTGCCTCTTGACAGCCAACGAACTTCAGTATGAAGCAATAAACGGTTGAAATCTTTGTCATTAGTAACACAAAGCTGATGAAATAATCTATCATTCAAAGAGCTGCTACGGATTTTATTGACTGCTTTGATGACATATTGCAGTGATTGAAATAGTCGTTCACTTAAGTTTCTAGCAACCAAATGTTGTCTATGAATAACGCAATGTATAGCAAGGACATCTGGAATTTTATTTTTTAAGTACGCTATGAAGCCTTTATGGCGCCCTGTCATAGCCGGAGCGCCATCCGTAGCAACTGATATAATATTTTTCAAAGGAATCTCTTTCTCTTCACAAAACTTTTCCAATGTATTGAATATGGTTTCGCCTTTTGTATCTGTCTCCAAATTTCTGGCAAACAATAGTTCTTCACGTATTTTCTCATCTTTAATAAACCTCACGTAAGATAGCAACAACGCTTCATTAGTTGGTAAAGTGGACTCATCGAGCTGAATTGAGAATTGACTAGTCCTCAGATGATTGCACAATGATTCTTCAATGTTTTCAGCCATTTCATCAATTCGTCTTTGCACAGAATTATTACTCAAAGGAATTTTTCGGATAATATCTGCGGCCGGTTTATGAAGCACAGTAGTTATTACTTCCTTTATTGCTGGCAAAATTAACTCTTCTTCGATGTTGTGTGGTTTGCCTTTTTGAGCAATTAACAAAGAGATATTGTACGAAGCTCGAAGTCCGTCGTCATCTTGCTTAGCAGCCGCCGAAAATAGTTTTGATACACTTGGCTGAGTATTATGCTTCTTCTCTAGGTCTTGAAAATATGCTACATTCTTGTCTTTCTTATCTGGATGCATTTTATTCAAATGATCTTGCAGTCTTGAAGGCTTCATTGCTTCATTCGAAAATGTTTTTAGACATAGAAGACACAAAGGCGACGACGGGTTTGTGGGATTTTCAATAAATCCGAATTTAATATATTCCGCAGAGTATTGCCGTCTCTTCTTTTTTACTTCCGACATTGTTTTGTTTTGAGAAATACGTAAGTGTTATAATGAAGTACTGCTTATCTATTATGCGCGAAACCGCAAATGAAAATAAAATAAATTTACGTCGTTAATATAGGATTGCATAAGCAGCACGCACCAACAGGAATAAGACAAACGTGCATAAACTCGTTTATCTCATTCGACGCCCAATCGTACTCGACAAGCAAGAACAAGTATTATAGATCCAGCCGATTGATACAGGAATGTACAAATCGGATTATTTAACAAAAACTTGTTAAAACATGATTGCCCGCGGTCTATTATATCGAACCGAGTTTGAGCTATATCTTAATTAATATTAGTTGATGTTCACAAGATGTAGTCGAGAGTCGAGAGCTCAGTCGGTGTCTAAGAGTCTTCCTAGCTAGGTAGATCAAATTATAAATCGACCCCAAAGCCCTACACAACGCCCCCTTTTTTTCTGGGTCTCTTACCGCCCCCCTTTAGGCCTGCAGCGCCCACAAGGGGGCGTTATCGCCCACGTTGGGAAAGACTGCTCTAAGTCATAAACGTCATAAAGTGGAAGGTAGATTGTTTGTGTTTCGTGGACCGCATACGTAATACCTAAAAGCTTCAAGGCAAAACATCTTTTCTTTGTTCTAGTGTCTCACTTTCAACATCTCGCTAAAGAATCTTCTACGCTGGACTGGAAGTGAAAGAAAATCTTAGTATGTGCCAGCTGCTAACTCTTCCCAGGCATACTGTAAAAGCCAGTGAATGGATCGCGAGGGTTTTTTTATTTTTTATTATAAGATGGGTTAACTCTTGACCTCAATCTTGACCATAAGGTCAAAGATGAGGTCGACGATGGAGCGAGTTAACCCAGAAAATGCCTATAAAGGCACTGGTGCTCCCACGCACCGACGGAACACAGCAAGCTGTTTGGCGTCGGACTTCGGTAGGAGGGGAGTCGCGAACCAGACGGCCCTTTACAGAGCCTATCACACCGCATGAGACCATAGGACGACACCTCAGATTCAGAAAAAAATGAAGTGTCGTTGCCTGGGATGGATTACTAAGAGGCAGGTCTCATTTGTGTTTCCTTAGTCGCCTCTTACGACACCCACGGAAAGAGATGGGGTGGTGTTATTCTCAACCGATCACCACACGGTTGTTTTGCTATGCGGTGGGCGAAAGGCTGATAACCTATCACTCCTATACTCATATTTCATCTAGTAATCCACAGGCGTGAGTGTTGGACATATGAATTGTATTTTAAAATCCTTTATTGTACTCGTTACATTAAGCAAAATAAGTAAGTACATTGGAATCACCAGTGTTTTAAATATAGCATAAATATATGTTTTTAAATGTATAACCAATGAGTGTTCTTAGATTAAAATAAATAAATAAACGCTACACATTCAAAGGCCCACACTAAGGTTTTCCCTTGTGTCGTGGGTCCCTCGGAACACACATAAAGACAAACACAAACACCCATGACCCGAGAACAAACATCTGCTTTTCACACAAATGTTTGCCCCGACTGGGGATCGAACCCAGGACCCACCGATCAAGAGGCAGCGTCACTACCACTCGACCAAACCGGCCGTCGATTGCAAATACCTTTGAGTAAGGCAAAACTTGTTACAGTTGGACTTTCAAAAAAACCCTTGTACCTGCATACTTGTAATTAACCATTGGCTATTCGATTCTGTCAATCCTTGCAGAATCGAAATACAGCTTAGCTATGAATAATACCTAAGCCTATTATAACTAACAGTCTTTCGAAAATTGATAAAACAGCAATAAAATTCTTGGTAAAAAGGGCCTAAAATATTGGAACTTCTAATAGATAATTGATTGTAGCTGAAGGTGCTGAATATTAATGAAGGATTGCGTTAATATTCAAAAAGGAAAGGACCTTTAAATCATAGTCATTGATTTATCGCCTGACATCCTTCCCAATGAACGGTATATGTCCTGGGTCCCGATTCTGTAACTTCAGTTGTTAGTCGATGGAATGGTCGCCATTTTATCCTTTCAGGCGGCGAAATTGAGAACTATCCAAATTTCATACATCTAATGACGGCTGCTTTGACTGGTGGCGCCACCGCTAACTGAATTTTCTGTTGCTAGGTAGTTTACAACTTTACGTTCGGTTGGCGGTGGCGCTACTGGTCGGAATGGCAGTCAGCAAATACATGAAAATTCACTAGTTCTCAATTTCGCCACCTGAACAGATAAAATGGCCTCCATTCCATCGACACACAACTGAAGTTACAGAATCGGGGCCCTGGAAAGCTATTCCACTAATCAATGGAGTCACAATGGCGTTTAAATGACAATGGAGGCTATTTTATCAGTTCAGGTGGCGAAATGAGGGATTTTCTTTTTATTTTATTTTAAATTTTTCCCCAGTCGCCGGATAGATGGCACTAAACTAGGTACGTTACTGCAAGGAACGGAACGTTACATTATTTTTGATTAATTCATTTGAACGTAATTTTGAGATCATAAAACGAAACGTTATTGTCATATCACATCAATATCACATCTACCACACGTAGTTAGGCGATTTTACGAAAACAACGAACAAACAAAACTGAATTATAACAAAGCGCGAGAAAACTAGGATGATCGGAAGCTAAAGCAAACGAACAGGGGGGCCGCCTAAGCGAACCGCCTAAGCGAAGTTGATGCTGATTGAACGAATGGTATGATGTACATTGCTGTGTTTGGTTCATATCATTAATCAAGGTCTCCTTATAAAGAAGCAATCGACAGCATTCCATTCGTTCACCCACCGTCAGCTTCGCTTAGATGGTAGCCCCCCAGAATATTTGATGCAATGTTTTTCTCGAAGCCTTTTGGCTTTGGCACCTAGTAACAGAGTCAGTTCAGCGCCATCTAGAGAGCTCTGGGGAACTACTTTTATTTTAATACCCAAAAAGAAAACCTCCCATTGAGAACTATTTAATTTTCTTATACTTGCTGATAGCCACCTCGACCGAAGCGCTACCGCTAACTGAACTTAAAGTTACAAATTTGCAACTTCAAATTCAGTTGGCTGTGGCGCCACCAGTCAAAGCAGCCGTAATCAGATGTATGAAATTTGGATAGTTCTCAATTTCGCCACCTGAACGGATAAAATGGCGCAACCATTGTCATACAACCGCCATTAAGACACCATTGAATAGTGGAATAGCCATCCAGCAGGCCGAGTACAATAGTGACAGCGCCGCGATAACACCGCGGTCCTATGTCAAAATGTCAACATTGACAACGCTATAGAGCCAGCAAGCCTTTGCGCGGGACCCTCGCGCAACCAAAGTGAAGTTTCAGCGTGAACCGAGCGCGAGTTTGACGTTATCGTGCTAGAGTTGCTGGTAAAGTTACTTTGGTTACTTTGTAGTATCGATTGGTGCTCGTAAAAGTGATGTCCTTTATTTACCCTTTCACGAAGACTTACCTGTAACAAAGAAAATTCAAAATAAGAATAAAAACGCAAAATTGTGTAGTTTTGAAAATAGTTGATGAGCTGTAAGGTAAAAAGTACATCTTCTTATTTTAAGAGCCGCTCTGTTGTCGGTGGAGCAAACGCCATGTAAATTCTTTCCTCCGCTTGTGATTTGACCTCTCGATACGAAACGACCTCACCCTTTTTTTTATTTGATCGAAATAGCTCAGCCTACGTGTACCCCTTCTTCTCTTTCCTTCTTTGATGTATTTTATAAGGCGGTCGCGTCGTATCAGATCATCTTTCCCCTTCTTTTCTTTATGGTTTTCAACAAGCTTCGCTGTTCCTTTAGTAATTCCAACATTTCTTTATTTATTTTCCTCTCTGTCGAATTTACAAAGTAACAACAAATACAGTCACGAGATATACATTGTCACATTTTCTGAATGTTCATATCATTCAAAATATATGTTAACAACAATTTGTTCTTAACTATAATTACTTATGGGATTCAATGTTGCTACGTTAATCTGAATTTTAAGGGTGTTTCTATGTTGTTGCTCGTGACTGTATAATGCCCCAAATATCCAAAATAGATATCCAAAATCCAAGCTCGTTCATGTTTGAACTTTTTTACCAGCGGACAAGAAACATACCTCATTGGGTTACTTGCCATCGACTCGCCAAGAGAAAGATTGACCGAATAGACTCATCAATTCCTTTATGAATGACTATTTTCAGAGACTGTTAAGTTGAAAATGACGTCTAATTAGGATGTGAGATCATTTCTTTCCCAAAAAGATTCCTATTAATGTTACTATGTCCTTCAAATAAAATTTTAAAACATACTCTTCAATTGGCATAATACGTGTATTTCACAATGTAGTCCGACATTTAGTATACGTTTTAATAGGCTTCCATGAACGATGTTGAAGTGCAATTGTTAACAATTTTAAATTGTTTCACAGATTTCGAGTGATTTTAAAGGCAGCCGTGTAGTTTTGATTGAAAGTCATAGACGTATGTAAGTGGTAAGTGGTTCGCAATGGTTTTGCTGTGTTGTAGGCAGAAGGCTGACAACAATAGTAGATTTTACAACAAGTGCACAAAACGAGTCTTCGGCTCGGGCTGCTATAAGTCTCGGGTAAAAATGGTTTTGTGGACGAGTTATAAACTCTGCGTTTCACTTCGATTGCGAGGAAATAATAAAATAACATATAATGACAAATTTTATCTTTAAACTTCTGATTATTTTGGCTGTATGGAGTTTTCTATGCCTTACTATAGACCCATTTATGAGTAGATCACTTTGTGCACTAGAGCACAAAATGCGATTTTGTGCAGCTTATAGTAGATCGTTTTGTGCTCTAGAACACAAAAATCGATTTTGTGCAGCCTACGATTTTGTGCAGCCTATAGTAGATCGTTGTGTGCTCTAGAACACAAAATGCGATTTTGTGCAGCCTATAAGCTGCACAAACAAGCACTTTCCGAGCATGAGTAGTGAAAATTACCTTTTTACTCATATTCCATTTAATAACCCTCAGAATGAATGTGAAATGTACGGAGTCAGGAATTATAGGCGTAAGTTAGTGTGTATGTAGGTTTTAATTCAAAAACCGCCGTGTGGTGATCGGTTCAGAATAACACCACCCCATCTCTTTCCGTGGGTGTCGTAAGAGGCGACTAAGGAAACTCAAATGAGACCTGCCTCCTAGTAATCCGGCTCTGTGAAGGGCCGTCTGGTTCGCGACCACCCTCCTACCGAAGTCCGACGCCAAACAGCTTGCTGTGTTCCGTCGGTGCGTAGGAATACCAGTGCCTTATAGGCATTTTCTGGGTTAACTCGCTCCATCGTCGACCTCATCTATGACCTTTGTCAAGATTGAGGTCAAGAATTAACCCTTCTTATAATAATTAAAAAAAGGAATCGTTTATTTCTTTATGTTTGTCTATTTCTTATGGTGTCCATCCATCCCATCGCCAGTATACGAAAGGAATATTTCTTGAAAGAAATAAAAAATAAATAATCGCGATGTCTCTTCGCTGAAAAATGATCGAAGATAAAGTAGTCGAAAGCTTGGCAAGTCTCCATACGAGAAATGGTCCGCAGTCTCTTTGCTCTTTCTGTAAAAATCTAAAGAATATTTTATAGACTCAAACGTCCAAGGAATTGATTTCGTGGCCGAATTGTGACTTTCAACAAAAATCACCAACATTAAAACTATATTAACGAGTATTTAAGCACTCTACCATAATGTGCCAAGTGACTGACTATGGATAAACTTACAGCATTGATTCTAATTTCTATGATGGCATTTGATCAATTACAAAGACATGTAGGACATAAAGATGGAGTGATTATTTTATCAGTGACATGTAGGACAATATAAAGACAAGAACAGTCGAGCAAGCGATCGATCAGCCCTCTTCAAATAAGCCATAAAAAGTTCGGCAAATATTTTCACAAGCTATCGAAATACACGGAAAAAATATCAATTATTTACATCACATTCTAAATAAGGCGCGAACGTGATGCGTAAATCGAATGGGTAGAAAACGAGAAAAATAAACGAGACAATTTGCAATTTAATAGAAAATATACTTAATTCAATTTTTAAAAGCCTTCAGGCGCAAGGGTTTTACATGGAGACGAGTGGGTATTAAAATATTCAGTTTGCTTTTGTTTTAACTGAAACTTTGGTAAATTTAGTTAGGGCTCGTGTCGTCCCACGGCGACTCAAGATTTACTGCTGTTCAACGAAGTGGAATTTTAAGGTAAGGAGCTGAAAGTAGGTAAGTACTTACTATTAAACAAAGCTAAAGTGTACTACTTAATTAGTAATGAAAATAATGTTAAAATAGATGAGAGATTTGGCTCTATTTAAGAGTCGTTAGCGGTTTGTGAATTGTTTGAATAGCCATAGATCATTCAGCAAATCCTGACATAGAAATTAGTAATAAAGAAGGAGAATTACTTGATAGCAAAAGGACTGGCTTAGCTAATATTTAAATTGTGGGATCTACCTCTGACCATGTTCGATTATTATAACTAAGTAAATATTTTTCCCGGAAACCTCAAGAGACTTTTGTTATTTACTTATTTCGACGCTATACAATGTACCGAAAAACCGCACTCTGTGCGCGTTCCCTGCGTGAAGCGCCATTGTCAGAATTCGTATATTGTTGGTTTTTGTGTTTTACGCTGTTATCATTGTTTTTTTATGGGAAAATTGAATAAAAATAACTGAATAAAAAAAAAGAAAATGTAAAAAAAAACATGGAATTTTAAAAAAAAATTTCTTAAGGTAAATCCCACTGGAAAATTGTTCAGAACGATGGTCTGAGTTCAGGGTTTCAGTTTTTGCTAATCTGTCCCATAAAAGGGATCAAGCAATCTGGTTATATAAATGCAGGTAAGATTTGATACCTACAAAGCTGTCAAACCTTTCGAGTCTAACGCAGATGCCGTCAAAGTTTAAATCCTCAGTGATTATCATAGTTGGGCTAGTTTGTGGTTCTAACTAAAGCTAAATCACCACCAGGTGCTAAGAGATTTCTCTGCACAGGGATTACCTTGTTACTACTAATTGCCAAGGTCCCAGTTGTAACTAGAGTGCTCCTATTATCTCATTGTTTCCTGGCTAACTTCACGTTCCCGGAATAGGCTAGACGACTAAAAAAATATTTTACAATACAGTTGCTCGGAAATGGCCCCGTAACATGGCCACGGAGTGTACGTTTACGTACCCCATAAAACACATGTCATGTTATGTAATTTGAAACGAGAAGAAGATTTTGAAAAGAAAAAAAATATTTGAACTAATGAGCATATAAACCATTTTTCATATACCAAAGTTCAACTTCAGTGGCTATTCTGTGATCCAGTAAAGTTATTTTTTATCAAATAATGCATAAAAAGTAAGCTAAAAGTGAATAAAATACTGACAAAACTGTATGACACAATAAAGAGTAGGTGATTTGATAATTCAGTGACACTTTTGACAAGTGAGAGTATAACCTTTTTCATAAAGCTTCATACTGGCTTTATAAATGACAGCAAAGAGTTTTTATGCCTGACAAAACAATTATTTCTGACGAAAATCTTGATTTTTAGTGAAATGAAATATAAAAGTAAATTGTTTATTTTACTTTTTCAATAAAACAAATCTGATTTTTAACAAGTAATTGAACTATTTAATAATTTCTGTAGGCGCAATTGGCATTTTATTTGTTTAGCGCTGGTCTCTTAACTAAGGAAAAATATTTTGCCCGCCATTTAAAATTATAACTTATTTTATTCAACAAAACCATTTTTGTTCAATAAAATAAGTTATATTTATAAAAAAGGCAAAGGCTAAATAAAATAAGTTTTATTTAGCCTTTGCCTCATAATTGTGGAAAAATATTTTGCTCGCCATTGTTTTGCCCGCCATTTGAAATTATTTGTTCAACAAAATTATTTTTGTGTTATAAAAATGTTAATTCCTTAATTTTTTGTGTTTAATCGGAAAATATTAGTGCACATTGTTCATTTGTAACAAGTTTTCAGAGAATCTTAATTGGAAATACTATTTTTTAAGAACTTTGGATATACCTATACGATGTAAGTTTTTGATTTTTTTTTTTAGTTTCGTTTCCTCGGCTACTGCATTGTAAAACGTTGAACAATATACGTGCCTTAGGTAATGTGTAACTGGAGCCCTATAAAACACTCGCTTCGCTCGTGTTTCAAATGGGCTCACGTTACACATTACCTACGACACTAGTATTAATAACTATAGTCCGTCAGTTACATTATAAAAAAATGTTGGACAAATGTTTTATTTTTTTCTCATAAACGAAAAATGACGACGATACAGTGCATTAAAGTTTTGCGTGACGTCACGCCTAGGTACAATTTTTACTTAGAAGTGACGTCACAAGCCCCCACTCCGGAACTTTGATGCTCTTTATCTTTGTATTTGTTTATTAATTTGATCAAGAAAAATATATGTCTCGTATTTTTGGACGGTCTAACAAACGGACTAAACAGAACTCAATTTTTTTATGTAGTCGTCATCCCTATTATAAGAAAACAACAATCATACTTCATTAATTATGAAACGAAGTCCTCCACCGCGTCTGTCTGTCTGTCTGATCGCGATAAACTCAATAACTACTGCTAATTTTCATACGGTTTTCACGAGTGGACGGAGTGATTCAAGATAGAAAGAAAGAAAGACAAAGCTTCTAAACGATTTCTATTGGTCAACAGCTTTAAAATTCGAGTGAATAGGCATCTTGTGGGTGAGCTTGCTACATCCTCGACCACATCTCCGCCTCTGGGCTAGATTGTGGTCAAGAGCAAACCCATTATCTATTAAAAAAACAGCTATCCTGGTTATTAAGGTCAGATGTGTCCTTTGTTCCCTTTACGACTCTCGCGGAAAGAGTTGGAGTGCTTAATCGTGTTCACCATCACACGGCTATACGGTACTAAATAATAGTCATAACCATAACACAATGACAAGATAAATATACGTTGCCCCAATTAAAATAAACTCCACAGAACATGCAAAATTAACAACAAACCCTCAAATTTTGCGAACATCGAAGTTTCAGAATATATTAAAGCGAAAGTGAACTGGACTGAAACGCCAACGAAGATATATTTTATTTATGCTAAGTGATTCCGCACCCACTTGTTTCTTAAATTAACTAAAACTTTTTACTACTTTCTGTAAAAAGAGGTAAACTTTAAGACGACAAGTTGTAAAATACGGCAAGTCCTACTCGCAAGATAAATTAAAATTTCTTAGCCAAGTTCTTCGGCTAAAACTTGAAAATTAAGTGTAAAAAGAACTGCTTTGTAGAAGTTGAATGCAGAAACTCGTCGAATCTTTACTACGTTGGGTAGGTAGGTATTTTGTGTCTTTGAATTAGTTAGTGAAAGCTTTGGATGTGAAAGTAAACTGAGCCACTTTTCCCAAGGATAATTGACATCTGAAAAAAAAATGTTTGCCACTCCATGCAACTTGAGCGATTACCTGATTGCCATAATACATAAGAAGCCCAAAAGTAATTGTCTTATAGGAAGAATCACCTTACGTTTAACTAATGTATAGTCACCCCGTAGATGAGCAATTGGTACACGTATAAAGCCGCAGACCCGCCGCGGCGCACGAAAAAGCTACGCACGTGGGTTAAGCTTCGCTTTGCAAGAAAATGTATGTGATTGTGTCCACTGCAACCCACGAACATATGCTTCGCATGAATACGATCAAACGCCAGGTGATTATCTACTCAGTGACTGTGCATGCGCAGCAGTAGGTCTGCGCCTTAAAACCCCCATTTTCACTTAAAGCAAGAAAACACATAGAAATCTCAGTTGCAAGTGCAACAATAAATATTCGGGACACCCGCCAAGTGGTTCAAACTAACTGAGCCAACGTAAATAACACTTGTGCTAATATAAATTGTACCAGGGCGACAAAGCTAGCCTTTTATTTTTTATTTCATGCAACGATTTAAGCCCGACATTTGTTTCAGTGTAACCGTTTTGAAAATAAATGGTTATTGTAGTTGTTACAGTTTAATAATAGTGACGAATGGTAAGACGTATTTTTAAACCTTGACAAAAAAATTCCACGCTGGAGTGGGAGTGAAATAAAAACTTAGAATGTGCCTGCTGCCAACTCTTCCGAGGCATACTGTAGAAATCAGTAAGTCGAAAGCAAGCGTATTGCTGTATTGTGGACAAAAGTCTTACAACCTATCGCCACAATGCTCATATTCCATTTAATAACCCTCAGACTAAATGTAAAATGTGGCGTGAAGTGGTTCTAGAACCACATGATGTTCTGCCTACCCCGAAAGTGTGTGTCACGTTGGACGGTCGGTGGCGTACTCGGCGATAATGTATGAAAATTGCAATAATGCGATATAGGCTCATTGTACTGTGTAATGTAAGTAAGTATATTATAGCTATGCAACTACATGTAGGGTGAGTAAACCGTACAGGATTACAGGCGTGAATGTACAGATAGAGACAAAAAAAAGGATTGTTATAAGTTTGACGTGTGTATGTATCTGCGTATGGTATCATAGCTCCTACAGCATACTACAATACCTCAGACAGACACTTATCATAACATCTCGAAATATATTTATTTGAATATCTTTAAAGTCCATTAATTATAGAGGCCTCATTTACTAAAATACAAAGAAATAACTTTAACGTTAAATTATAAAATTGGACAAGTAAATCAATTTTGAAAATGTTTTATCCAATCATTAATCCCTTCATACTTCAAAGAACGTCAATTTTGATTATTAAACTTTTGATATCGAATGCTTGAAGAAAATTGTTTGTTTAGAGTATTAATTAATACAAAATTATGCCAAGTGTGAACCATAATTTCTATAGTTTCGCTAATTTAAAGTACAATTATGATTAAATGCAAACATTTCTTGTCGTCCAAAACAAAAGCCTCAAGTGCCATTTCTTGACCCAACAGTGCGCCTGGAAAAAGATGACGGCTAGAACATTCTATCTTTTAACTTTCACTCATTTTTATTAATACTTACGTGATACGTGCTCGGTGTGTATAAAAAAATTCAGAATAAATTTATTTATGAAACAAATTACTAAGACTCGATTGCGCCTTTATTTTTCCATTTTACCAAATAGAAGCAATATGTTCAGAACTGAATATGGAATATGTGACCTTATGCGTCATTAATATTTATAACATTCAATAAACTCCACGGAGGGTGACTTTATTAGGACTGTGAAAACATTATGACAATATAAATGTTAAAAAAGAAAGAACTCTGAAAATGGCCTTCTTAACCACTGGACTGGAAGTGAAAGAAAAACTTGGAACGTATCAGCTGCTAACTCTTCCCAGGCTTACTTTGCAAGTAAATAATAGGGACGCGAGAGTTTTGCTATATTGTGGGCGAAAGGCTGATATCCTCTCACCACTACACTTCAGGTTTCGTCTTATAGACGGCCGGTTTGGTCGAGTGGTAGTGACGCTGCCTCTTGATCGGCGGTCCTGGGTTCGATCCCCAGTCGGGGCAAACCTTTGTGTAAAAAGCAGATGTTTGTTCTCGGGTCATGGGTGGGAAAACCTTAGTGTGGGCCTTTGAATGTGTAGCGTTTATTAAATTTATGTCCAACGTGGCATCAAGAGGTTCTAACCCACTGGTGCTCTGTCTACCCCTTATGGAATAACAGGCGTGAGCGTATAAAATGTAATGTTAACCACGTCACTATATTAAAAACACCCAGTGAGCAATTTTATAAATCTCTCAGAAGAACGTAATTACAGAAAACTTTTTTAACTTAAGAAATTAAGTTACTAAAATAGCCGAGAACTTTACAGATTAAGTTAGCAACTGGTGCAAAGTCCGGTTTGGTAAGTTTCGATGGAGACCTCAACTCTAAGACATTCAGAAATTCAGTTACGTTAGCTGGACTCGTTGGGTTGTTCCCATTGACTCCGAAAATCTTCCCACTTGACTTCAAGAAACTACAGTCAAAAATCATGAGTTTATTAAATATGTGGCAATCTGGATCGTACCACGCAATCTGTGGTCTTTGCCTACCCCAATGGGACAAAGGCGTGAGCTTATATTTATAAAAAACTATATAAAACCACTGTTGGACGAAGTGCTCACCAAATAAATTTGGGAAAAACTATCATAGCCGTCCATTGTTTTGCGATCGTGAGAGGCTAAAACCTCAGAAATGCCCTTCTGATTGTAATTTTACCTCTTGATTAGTAAAGGTGTAGAAACATGTTTGTGTTTGATCGGCACTGACATACCTACTGAAAATTTGTAGAGGCATTGGGAATCATTGCATGAATTTCATTTCGATGGACAAATTTTGAAGTCACTGGGAATAGACCGGCTAGACCTTAAAGACAGGAAAACATTATAGACATGTGCTGCTTGTTTCTGCGAAAAATGGAAAAGTTTTCTAGTTCGATAAGAGCCAAGAACTTTTCCAGTAACCACTTAGTTTTATCAATGTCTCCACGTAATGTTTCGGTCACCTTATTAAGCTGGGTACGTAATTCCATTAGTGAGGTTAGAAAACATTAATTATTATTTTTTGTATACTTACTGATACGAGATGGAAAACGATGGACTGTGGTCTATAGAAAAACCATGTTGTGGTTTATGTTGGATCATTTTGTTAAACAGTTATTGTATCTACTAGTGTACGGCTGTAAGAGCAGAAGCGGTCTCGAATGCCCAATAATACACTACTTTTATTATTTAATGTAAAAAAAAGTGATATGACGGCAGTGTATATACCCCCTCCGTTTGATTCCGACAAAGATCATCATGGCAGTGCTTTTTACCGTCACAGGAACATGAGAATATGCAATTGAATGTATATCTAAATTAGTTCCAATTTGAAAACCACATTAAAAGCGTTATTAAAATGTCTGATCGAAAAAGGAGGAAACGGTAAAGTACCCTAAAAAGGGTAAAATTCTGGGTAACAATTTGACGGTTTGGTAGGCAGGTTACTGAAGAACGAAATTAAAGAGGCTGGGAGCGGGGTCTCGATGAGAGATTGGATGGGCTGATTGGTTGGAAAAGTACCTACTAGGTACTTACCTATTCCCAATCGATAAGTACGGTCGGGCACAGAGTATGTTCAATCACTTTTACATTTACGTATTTTCTCATTTTTAGGAGTTACTACATGATAAGTGATTTTAAATTAGTTACCAAAATTTTAGGATTCAGTCAACTTACTGAACTAAATAATTGTCCACACGCAATATCCAAAATTAAATGTCATTCGTACTTTTCAGGAAAAACATTTTTGAAGTGAAAACTTCTTTAGCGGCGTTGAGTGCTTTTAGTATGGGGAAAAAATGTTAAAATCGCGATAAACTAAGATCGTCAGATGTCACGTGACCGTGATCGAAAATGCGTAGGATTGCCACCTTTTTTGAAGTGAAAACTTCTTTAGCAGCGTTGTGTACTTTGAAGAATGGGTGGAAACCCGGACGGATGGCAGTTCTATGTTAAAATTATCTCAGTGACTATGTCAACGATGTCAACGATTATTCGCACATAGTGCGCAAATACCGATAGACTATTTTACTGAATTGAAAGTAGACAGTTTGGTCGAGTGGAAAAGTTGCCAGATTGTAAGCAACAGGTCGAGGATTCGAATCCTGAGAGAATAATGGACTCTTTTTGTGTATTTTGTTTTATTTACATATTAATGCACAACGTTAATGTTCAAGTTTTCACTTCTGCTGGCACTCCGGAGTGCAATCCGTTGTTTTTTTCAAACCCACTGGATTCCGACTAAGTCGCAGTTGGAAAGCTAGTTTATGGTGTTAAAACGCTCATGTCAGTGGCTGGGAATCTGATGGGTGACTAAAAGGAAAATTTATCACGATTATTTCCGTACTTCGATGGGCACATTAAGCTGTTATCAATAAGCTATAGTAGTTACACCAAGTCACAGGTCATTTGGCGGTTTGAAAACTTTGACGTCAAGTTTAGTCAAGTATGGCGAACTTGACTAACCTTGACGCCAGAGTTTTCAAACCGCCAAAATGACCTCTGCAGGCTGAGTACGATAGTGACAGCGCCGCGACAACACCGCGGTCCTATGTCAAAATGTCAACATTGACAACACCATAGGTCGAGCACGCCTTTGCGCGGAACCCTCGCGCAATCAAAGTGAAGTTTCAGCGTGAGCCGAGCGCGAGTTTGTCGATATCGTGCTAGAGCTGCTGACTTGGTGTTGATTTTACCTACACGATAAGAAAGGAAGTATATTAAAGTAGGTTAAAACTTAAAAGCAATTAAAATTCCCCTTCTTCCTATAAAAACAGTTTTATTTTCTTTGAAACTGCGACAGATCTTCACTTCACGTTTCATAAAACTTCAATATTAGTTTAGTTTTTATTGGCTTTCCGCTACCTCTGGATTTATCACAAACAAGCCAATGACATTGTTAAAGAAAAGATACAGACAGCATCTTAGAAATCTTAAAGATTAAATAAAGTACGTGACTGTAGAAAAGTACTTTACTTTGAATAATGATAAATAAATAAGTTTAAAAGAAGAATCGTCTGTCAGTATCAATGTCAAATTTGTATTATCTCTTTTTTTATACCAGCAGCTCAAGCACTATGTGAAAACAAGTATCGATATGACAACGCTATAGGGCGAGCAAGCCTTTAAACAATGCCTTTGCGCGGTGCCTTTGCCTTCGCGCAATCTTAAAGTTTTATCAGCAACGGAGTCTTAGGGTTCTTTTATTGTCATGCGTGTTTGCGCCCGCATGCGTGCCGCCCGCAACCTACCATTTCATACATGTTTTTATTGTAAGGCGGGCCACACGCACGCGGGAAAAGAAAAACATGTATGAAACAATAGGTTCTGGGTGGCACGCACGCGGGCGCAAACACGCACGACAATAAAAGAGCCCTTACCACAAAAAATAAAACTAAAACTCAGAAAATGTTTAACATGGCTGTTTGGACAGAAATTCCTTTAGCTTTCACGAAAAGGACAAATTAAACAACAAAAAAAACACCACAAGTGTGACTTATTGACATAACTCAGTCAAGTGGTAATTTGATGTTTTGTGATAAAGCCTTTGAGTATGTAGTACTCTTTAGTCATTGGATAAAGCAGTTATTACAAACTTATAATTATAACTCTTAAATGACTGAACCAATTTTGATCAAATATAGCCAAGAACATCTCTATTACGTCAGCTTTCAAACAAAAAAAACTGTACCGAAATCGGTTCATTCGTTTAGGAGCTACGATGCCGCAGACAGACACACAGAAACAAGCGACGTTTAACTTAAAACACCCCTCTTTTTTGTCGGAGGTTAAAAAAAGAGATAATAACTACTAACCAAAACGTCATCTTAATATAATTTGTATGTTTTATGTAAGTAATATAATCAGTTTCGACTAAATATAATTAAATGGAAGGATAGAGGTGGCTCTAATAAATATTATTCAAAAAAAAAGAATCATTCATCAAAATTCGTTCATAATTGGTGGAGAAATTGGGTAAAATAAAATGTAAAATTGAATTTAGTATCTCTTCCTTTTCGAAGTCGTTAAAAAAAGAAATTGATAAAATTATTTTTTGTCCATAAAATAAAGTTAATCACAGAAATGATACAAAATTGTCTTATAGGGACACTATGGAAACAATGGACGATCTTAAATAAATAAAAATCAAATAAAAGCACTCTTTACCAAGCGCACCGGGTGTTAAACGGTCAAAGTCATACGCTCGTAAGTTAAGAAAGAAAAAAAAATGGAAGAAAATCGAAGCAACGAACGCTATGATCGGCACATCTTGATATTCTCAATCCAATCGCCTTACATTACAATTGATTGGTGGTCATTAGATAAAAGAACGATGTTATCTGATAAATGACTTTCCCTTCTTTTTGGGCAAATAAATAGGTTGCGGTTGATAAAGTTAGAACAATGAATAAAAAAGATGGGTAGGTACTTTTTCAGTTTTCGGAGTGCCTTCGGAACACTGTATAGTAAAAGTGAAATACATAAGATTATAAAATCTCTGAACTTTATGAACTACAATTTTTTTTTTACATTGACGGACTTTTTATAATACTATTGCAATCGAACCTAAAAAAGCCTAACCTAACATACGTAACCTATCTTAAAAGTAAAGTAAAAAGTTATTTATTGTCACAAAATAATTACAAATGAAAACTTAATAACTAATTTAAAAAAATAATATAAAAAAGTGTGACAAAAGGAAAATGGCTCAGCTTGTGCAGTGAAAGGCCGAAACCACGTCGTTGCGCTGATTTTCAGCCATTTCCTTTAATGCGGGAACAAGTAGTATTGACAAGTAGGAATGACTGCTCAGCTCTAGAGTTATTTCAAAATTAGTTAAAATTAGAAAATAAGAAAATTTGTAGTGCTATTAAAAAGAGCACCCTCAGAGTTTCTTGCCTGTTCTTCTCTGGGGAAGACTGCACCTTTGCGAATAGGCGTAGAGTCAGTAGGGTCAATAGAACGAATGCGTGTGTATGTATTTAAATCGTTTAATGTATGTTTGTAAGTATTTCATTGTAATCTTGACTTGTTTTAAGTTGCATCCTGAATGTCCTATAAAATGTAGATTTTTCCTATTCTATTCTATTCTGAGGGCTTAAAGCTAATAAAATTTATAATATTAATAATTTTACAAAATTCTTTTAAATAAAAAAAAGGCAAGGACATCATTTTGAAATTTAGGTAACTATAATCCTATCTTATCTAGAGAACCACTTTAATGCTACGTTTGGTGAGGGTTATTAGATGGAACATGTTGTGTAATGGTGCGAGGTGGTCAGCTTAACGCCCATGATACAGCAAGACCCTCACGTCCCACTTACTGATTTTTACAGTATGCATGGGAAGAGTAGGCAGTTGGCACATTTTAAGTTTTTCTTTCACTTCTAGTCCAGCATGGAATTGTAATATTACGGTTTTCACAATTTCCAGGTGACATACACATCTTGTAGAGAGCCCAGAGAAAGACATACAGACAGGTTACTTTTTATTTCAATACCAGCGAGGCGGTGCTATTGATACCTAGTATAAAGTTATCCTACCTTTCATTGAAACAGATTACGCGTGACTTAAAAGTCTCTACGCATACCACGTTGTTTTTTAATCAGTACGCAAGTTTTTTGTACGTAAACTTTATGAAAATATAACAGACCCGTATTTTTTTTATATCTTCTATCTATATCTATATATATTATAAAGAGGAAAGATTTGATTGTTTGTTTGTTTGCATCGAATAGGCTCCGAAACTACTGGATCGATTTGAAAAATTCTTTCACCATTAGAATCCTACATTATCCGGGATGGACATAGAGTACATGATTTTCCTGAATTCCCACGGGAACGAAGTCCCGCGCGGAAAGCTAGTTCCATATAAAAATTTCAAGCTAGGTCGTCTGAAGCATGAAAATAAATAAAAAATTTTGTATGAAAAAAAAAATACATTGTCCAATTCACTTGGTAATACATAGTACTCTTCAACACAATTTTTGACACCCGGGTTTCTGCCTTTTAAAAAATTCATCCTCTTAGACGTTAAAAAGGGGTATCAAAATCTAAAAATTATTTACGTTCTATTAACGTTACTGACACCGTAAGAAAAATTTTCATACTGATTAAAAAGTCACCCTGTATAGTTAAATACGCCGTTGTGGGTATCTTCAATTGCAAAAACTGAGATAATCTGATACAGAAAGGTGTGATAACAGCTTTTACCAAAAAGCTTCCTTAATTTACATTTCATTTACTTCGAATCAGATATCCCTCGTATATCTTGGATCAGATTCAAATTCTGGTACAAAATCTGTAACAGATATTTCCGCAAGATATCAAGTTGCATAATAAACTGCAGAATGTGGAGACACTGGATTTGATTTAGTGGATGCACTGTAGTCTGTAGAGGAACTCTGGCGCGAATGCGACGCGGTCGACAAACAAGCAGCAGTAAGTCACATAAATCTACAAGCAGTGATGTGTCAACTAATATATCATCAATAAGCTAGAAAATATAATAATGGAACTGAATTTTCCATACTAACGTTTTTGGATTTTTCTCTGGAATGCGAAATCCAAATTTAACAAAATTTTGTGGGAAGGTTTGGACAACATTTAGTTAATTTTCATCATACTTTCTTTATTGAAAGTTGTAACTGTAACAACGGTACAGCAAAAATAAGGAATGAAACGGGCAACGGATGAAACGAGCTATATTTGAGCTTCTTTTTCAGCAAATAGATCTAAAGTAAATATGTATAAATTTGACTCAATATCTCCGTTATATGGCCAAGGTTTTAAATAAAAAACAATTTTAGTAATAGCTGTTCAATCAAATAAATTATGAATAAAATAAAGCTTGAGAAAAAATCGGCAATTTCATAGGTAAAGACCTATTATTTAAAATAATTGTTTTTTTTTTCCTAGCCATTACTGTCTCACTGCTGGGCAAAGGCCTACCCCGCAGCCCTCCATTTGTGTAATTTAATGTAATAATTTAAAAAGAATATTTTTTTTTGAGTAAATACTTGTAGATGGTTAGTTGGTTACACATTACACAACCAGTATCACCACATGTGGTTAAAAAATAATAATAATAATAAATAAATAAAAAAACGTGAACTATTTGTATTCAACTTTTGAATACTTTTAGAAATATCAAACGTGTTTCGGCTGTTAATTTTCGAGGAGAGATAACCCTTGTTGCAAGATGAATCCAACGAGCCAAAGAAACTGCCTTGTTTTATCGCAGAATGTCTTAAGGTCATGAAAACTGGCTGCATTTGACGACCGGTTTGGTCGAGTGGTAGTGGCGCTGCCTCTTGATCGACGGGTCCTGGGTTCGATTCCCGGTCGGGGCAAATATTTGTGTAAAAAGCAGATGTTTGTTCTCGGGTCATGGGTGTTTGTTTTTGTATGTTGTGTTCCGAGGGACCCACGACACAAGGGAAAACCTTAATGTGGGCGTTTGAGTGTGTAACGTTTAAAATAAACTTTAAAATTTAAACTGCGAACAAACTAGCCTAAACCACCTAAGTCAACTGTTCAAACCAGGTCTTTCTGTGCAAAATATTTCAAACGCCAGGAAATGTGATCCCAAATGTAAGCAGATTGGACATAAATGCTTTCGTATGTCCGGACGTCTGTCCGTATGTTCACTTCCAAAGGTCGCATTTCTCAACCGATGGTTCGGTAAATATATTTAAAAAAAATTGTCGATTCGATTTTTAAGATGTTAAAAACGTAAAAAAAGTTTCAAAAATTTCTAAAAATGTTGACTCGTGGGATCTACAGCTCACAAAGCCACTAGTAATAACGGTTGTAATTTTAAGTTTCCAACCGCAAATATTTTGTGTGCGACGACTATGTCAGATTTCCTGATAAATGGGTTTGGCAGAGAAACTCAAGCAAGTCTAGCCTGTGGCCCGTGGACTATATTTGATAAGTTGAGGGAAGTTTGAAATTAAATGTTATAAAATATAATTTACTGCGAGACAATTTGCAGTACAATACTTATCAATTGACATGGAAAAGTTTAATCTTGGTAAAAAGCACGCGTATCGCGCATGAAAAAATGCGCTAGAAAGAATATCTTCTTTTGCAATAAATAATGTCAGAACAATACTATAACTTAAGTACATACTTCCTAACTTATTAATTACTTTCGCTCGCGTACACAACACCTGCAAAATATCAGAGTCCAATCCAATTAAATTCTGAATTTTTAGATGCTCCGCTCAAAGTGTTCGTAAAATATCAGAAAACCAAGTGATTATAATTCTCTTTGATTTCAGAGTTTGATCTAGTTTGGATCAAAGAACTTGTGATTAGTTTGGATCTTTATCTCTACATGATGGTGCATCCATGGACCTAATATCACTATTCTCATAATGTGATTGGTTTATTGAAATACCATTCAAATAAAAGTGTTTCAACTAAGATTCTCATGCCTACATTTTTAATCAACGACATTTTTTAGAGTGGCAAGATAGAGAGCGAGATACACGGCCTCCCTTGTCATATCTCTATATGATCTCTATCGGCTCGGCTCGGTTTAGCCTCTGTTTATGGCGTAATGAAAAATATACTTTAAGTTTTTAACGATACAGTTAATTTTCCTAAATTAATTTTTTCAAAATTATAGGTCCTGTTCTATAAAGTTATAGGTAGGTATATCTGTGGTCGTCCATGGATGGGTGCTTCCAGAAATGATTTTTGACTCTACGAATGGTATTTAAATTATTTCTACGTCTATGCAACCTGACACACAGCGTCATTTGCTACAAAGAGAATTGAAATCTCTAGAACTCCTTCATTCAATGGGCTATACGTATTTGCTAGATAGAATAATGATATGACAACGCGAAACCCAAAAAAGATTTTAAAAATTACGTTTTTTTTGACAATAGTAATATGACTTTGACATACGAGACAATTCCTTTGATTCCTACTTTTTTTTAAAGATAATTTCTCTTAAAATCATATTTTCTTTTAAATTTATTATTGCTTTCTCATAGAGATCAAATAGAAATGTGAATGTACCTAATTTAAATACGTTTTATAGGAGTTATTTTAGTTTTAATATTAAAGTTTTTTTGCTAAACTAAACTTATTATCATGTCTTTTACTCGAGCAAGAGCTAGTCGAATTGCTAGCAGCAGTCCTAAGGACTTTGATTTCCAATACTTCATCTACCAAGAAGAGGTAAATAAAACTCTGATATTCATACACACAAAGTCACACAATTGGTTAATCGGTGATACTTGGTTAATTGGTAATACTTGGTTAATCGGTGATGTTGAACTTTATTTTACAGAAAAATTGCGAAGTCAGAGTAAATTAAATTGCCCGCAACAGCAAATGCCTAAAAATTTTGCAAATACTGAACTTTCATAAAATAACATTTTATAATATAACATGCGACCTAAAATAGAGGAAGAATTTAAACTATCACTCAATTGCGGCATATCACCAATTAGACAAGATTTGCTATACATCAAATTAGATGGTCAGAAGATCATGTTAGGCCGATCAAAGCAACGTAAAATTAATCTTAAGAGCAACGGAGTAAAGGTTTTTTTTGTCCTTCGCTCCATCTTCAAGCGACGGATGTCTCTTCATGCTTCTTTTTTCGGCAAAAACCTTGCTCCCTAGCTAAGATTTGTTTTACGTGGCTCTGATCGCCACGTCACGTCGCTTGTGTACAAACAGCGCCCTAGGGGGTACACAATTCATGTTAAGCCTTGATCGTATTCGCTGTTTTTTCGTTTATCATATAGACTGTATTCGTTGTGAATTATTGGCAGGACACCAATGAATAAATAGCCCAGCATTTACCATAATCGTAAGTCAGAGAGTACACCGTGTGGTGATCGGTTCAGAATAACACCACCCAATCTCTTTTCGTGGGTGTCGTAAGAGGCGACTAAAGAAACTCAATGAGACCTGCCTCCTATCAATCCATCCTAGGCAACGGCAGCTCAATTTGCTTTGAATCTGAGGTGTCGTCCTATGGTCTAATGCGGTGTGGTAGGCTCTGTAAAGGGCCGTCTGGTTCGCGACCACCCTCCTACTTGCTCCATCGTCGACCTCATCTATGATCTTGGTCAGATTGAGGTCAAGAGTTTAACCCTTCTCGTAAATATAAAATAAAATAATCTAACCCAAACATTGCCCCCAAAATTTACCTTTGATGTGTAATGGGCAACCTAACGTACTGCCGTATGTAGTTTTGCCAGACACAGTGACAAATATTAAGTGGAACGTGATAAATGAATGAATGAATTATACTTTACTAGCTTTCCAACCGCGGCTCCGCCCGCGTGGACTACAGGTTATATCGTGACCAACTGTGGGATGAATGTAGTCTATGTCCTTTTCCAGGCTCTTATCTATCTCTATACCAAATTTCATCAAAATCGGTTCAGGAGTTTAGGCGTGAAAGACGGAGAGACAGACAGAGTTACTTTCGCATTTATAATATTATAAGTAAATATAAGTAAACAAGTAAATATAAGTAATAAGTATATAAGTATGGAAGTATGGATTAGTAAGGATTGCAAAACAAAAAGGAGAATTTACAAAAAGGCCGCCTTATTGCTAAGGCAGCAATCTCTTCCAGGCAACCTTTCTTCTTCTTCTCATGAGGAAGACTGCACCTTTAAGAATAGGCGCAAAGTCAAAAATGCTAATGTAATTCACTATTTTGCTCAATGATTTAAGTAAATAGATTTTGCAAATGTATTTTTATGACGTTTTCAAGAAGCACTTTGTATGTTCTATGAAAATAAAGTATTTTTGACTTTAGATTTTTTCACAGAGGGTAACTTTATTCTGCTTCTTTAACAGGGTAACTACATGATGTTTTATGGGACTCGACGGTTACTTAATTGGCTCAATGAGTTGCCAGAACACGGAGGTTGGAATGCTCTGATAGCATTATTGTGGCTGGCAGCTACTGTTATTAAGAATACAACGTGGAAACCAGAAGCAGTGATTATGGGCTTCAGTTATGCACATATCATAGATTTCACGTTCAATGTATGTTATGGAATACATCTTGTAGCAATTATTTACTATGACACACTCAAAATCGTTCATGAGGAAACGAAGTTCCAGTGGATTCGGGTGGGTAAGTAAATTTTTTTTTCATTATTATTATTTTGTTTATTATAAAACGGGTTAATTCTTGACCAAGGTCATAGGTGAGGTCGACGATGGGACGAGTTAACAACCCAGAAAATGCCTACTGGTGCTCCTATGCACCATCGTAACGATTAATATAGATCCAGCGCCACTGCCACTCGACCAAACCGGCCGTCAAACCAAACTTTTCACCCGTGTGGTGATCGGTTAAGAATAACACCATCCTATCACTTTCCGTGGGTGTCGTAAGAGGCGACTAAGGAAACATTAATGAGACCTGCCTCCTAGTAATCCATCCCAGGCAACGACACTTCATTTTTTTCTGAATCTGAGGCGCCGTCCTATGGGCTCATGCGGTGTGGTAGGCTCTGTAAAGGGCCGTCTGGTTCGCGACCACCCTCCTACCGAAGTCCGACGCCAAACAGCTTTCTGTGTTCCGTCGGTGCGTGGGAGTACCAGTGCCTTTATCGGCATTTTCTGGGTTAACTTGCTCCATCGTCGACCTCATCTTTGACCTTATGGTCAAGATTGAGGTCAAGAGTTAACTCACCTAATAATAAAAAAAATTAAAAAACTTAAAATTATTTAGCACAACTATAGGATATGATTCTCCATGTGAAACTAAAAAACTTTCTCCAAATACCCTACACGAAATTCTCAAAAAAAAGAAGACTTATACTACATATTAAAACAATCGGCTGATCGCTCTAGTTGTTTAGCCCTTTATAGGGCAGAATTTTTTTTATGGTATTGAATTTTTTGGGATCAGGTTAGGTTTAGGGATGCTTATGGGTCGGAAATAATGTGAAATTATTTAGTTAATTTATTCAGAGTAGGCTGTAGGGGGTGGTTTCATATGAAACCAAGACCGTTTAGGGAAAAATCATGTTTAAGACCAGTGACCGTTTAAGACAAACACAAATATATTTTTGTAAATGTTTATTAAGTATAAGTATTTTAACTTCACTACAATTTTTAAGAGAAAACAAACATAAATGACAACACGTCAGAAAATAAAAAAATATTCTGCATTTTTATTCTGCATTTTTAATTTATACAAACAAAACAGAAAATCGACAGTCTTATTTTTAGGAACCTATGGCACTATATTAAATCAAATCAGGTAAAATCTTCACATAAACCTAAACCTAAGTAGGTACGTAACATTATTCTTATAGCTAAAATTCATATCCCAGTCTAATACGTAATCATAACACAGCAAATATGACATTCTATTCTTCTACGTAATTTATGAAGCAAAACATCAAAGTTAACAAAAATGACTATCACATTTACAAAATTTTACGCATTTTACGAATTCAACAATCTTATTTCTAGGAACTATGCCATCGAGCTCTGTAAATACAGTCTTCAATTATTTACTTACATATACAGAAACTTGGAACATCCAATAAAGACATACTTTGCAAATAGCAATAGTCAGTAATAAAAATAAGAGTAACGGCTTTCAAAAATGATAAACAAAATAACTCTTGCGTCACAAACAAAAACTATTCTTCGTTTTTATAACAAACCAAAAAATCAGATATAAACCCCAATCACAAAACTAAAAATTTTTTTTTACAGTCATTATTATGAAAATCCTTGAAACAACCAATGCAAAGGCATACTTTGCAAACATCACATCCCACCCTTCTACGAACAGGTTTGGATTTCGTGCTGCAATAGGCACATCGTTTTGAAGTTGTTTTTTCAGGAAAGTGGTAAGCGTCCGCTTTGAATTGCGGTTTATTTCGGCAGTAGATTTTCTTTTTCTATTTTGATATTCACCTATAAGTTCGTTCGCCAATTGACTTCTAAATAAGAGGTGTGAAAGTATTTTTGAGTAAGGAAGTGTCTGTTTTGCAGTTTCTCTATAAATTATGTAAGAATTTACAACAGCTGCATCGAGTAAATAATAAAATATCTTCATCCACCATCTACGACTTTTCCATGAAACTGTGTAAGCTGCAAGAAGCTGATCAAAACAATCAACCCCACCCATAAAGCGGTTATAATCAGCTATTGATTGCGGTCATGTTAGGTCTTCTTTCCTACCATCCTTTTTAGTTCGCTTTACGGTTGTTATCGATGCTGGGTTGTGCATGTTAGATGCAATCAGAACACATTTTTTGCCTCTGTCTCTCCATTTGGTAATAGAAATGCTTTTGTCCATTACGCTATCAAAATCACCAGTACCCAATTCTCTGTCATCACGAATTTTATCACTAGGAAAATATTTTCTATTTACGTGCAAAGTGCCACATGCAAATATGGTTTTTCGAAGTAGCTTTGTAAGAAGCGTAATAGAATTAAAAAATCTGTCAAAATAAACACAAAAACCTAAGCCAGCAAATGTTTGAGTCAATCTCATGACAACTTTTTCTCCTAGACCAACATCAGCGGTTGTAGTGTCGTCTTTTCCTTCATAAATATCAAATGCAACCATATAACCGGTAACGGCACAGCATAAAACCCAAACTTTGAAGCCCCTTTTTACCGGCTTCAATGGCATATATTGCTTCAACATGGGTATCATGATTTCATCTACGCTTAGATAACGTGATGGACTAAACGCGTTTTTGATGTTTTCTGAGAGCATCGTCAATAATGGTCTAACTTTGTGCAATCTATCGTATGCAGGATCACTTCGTGGCTTCATATTAGCGTTATCGTTCAAATGCAAAAATCTAATTATTTTCAGGAATCTTTTGAGAGTCATCAAATTAACAATTCGGGGGTAGTGAAAATTTGGGTTGGTGGACCAGTACAAACGGACAGATGGCAATACATTGAAACCCATTACTATCAACATTCCCAAAAATGCTTTTAGTTCATCAATCTTCAATTTCAGGCTATTATTTGAATAAAGATTGCTCTGAAAAACGATGTGTTCTAAGATAGTTGCGGTACAAAAGTGCATGAATATTTGTAGAGGTGATGAAATGTCTACTTCTACATTTATACCGGAGTACGCCTGAAAATTGTGGCTTTTATAATCTTGAGGGGTTCGAAATATTCTACGGAATCGGTATGGATTCGGCAATGTTCCACGTGTGCCTCTAGATAAACCTCTTCCCCTGCCAGGGCGTCTGGTATCTCCAGATAAACCCCTTCTTGCAGAGCCTCTAGTACCTCTAGATAAACCTCTTCCCCTGCCAGGGCGTCTGGTACGAACATGGCCGCGTCTCCCTTGCTGTGACGGTACAACTTGTGATGAAGCATTGGTGAATTACTTCTACTAACAAGAACTGAAGATGGTAAGTCATGAGGTGATGGATCTATATCCATAGGATTGCCACCCGAATGATTATCGTCTCTGACCAATTGTCGCACGTTCGCGGGCAGATCATCTTCGGTTTGTGCACCCGCGTCATCATCATATTTTTTGCGTCGGGAATTGGATCTGCTTTGATTTGATAAAGATCCACCGTGTCTCTTCCCTCTAGTACGAACGCGACCGCGTCCTCTTTGCTGCATCGGCACTGATGGTGATGGGGCTGAGGAAATAAGTATTGGAGAATTACCTCTGGTAATGGGAACCGGGAGATCGCGAGGAGATGCTGCATCTTCTTGGTATTCACTGGCCAATCGTCTGGATATAACGTTTAAAGGAATGTCATCGTCAGGGTCTGAATCGCCTACAATATCTGAATTCTCCGCTTGGTCGTCGTTTATACCTTCAATTAAGCTGACGAATTCATCATACGGCATCTTTTCCAAATCTAACATCGGAAAAGACATCTAAAACAAAAATAATAATAATTACATTCATAATTCGGTCATACAATTTTATGACACAAACCTCAACTGAGTGCATACCTTTTTGACACCTAATAACCTCTTTGAGCAAAAATTTTCAGAAAAAATAATAGTGTCGTAGTGTCAAGTGGTTTTTGAAATATATAAAAAACAATTGCATTAATCGCAATTAGATAAAACATTAGATAAAATAATAGTGACATGTTGAAATTCTAACCTAAAAATCTACCAAAACTACCTGTTGAATTCAAAATGATCTTTAGCTTCTACAAAGAAAGTTAGAATTGAGATTTATGAAAGAACGTGAAGTAAAATAATTATATTAATGATTTACTTACCTTGATTTTGTTAAAAACCGCATTTACCCATTAAAAACAATTAAAATTAACGCAACACCGGGATTCGTGTAAATCGTAATCGCTAGTGTGACAGAAGGCTCAAACGAAACTACGATTATTTGGCGCCATAGCAGTCACATGTGGCTAACTTCACTTCAGTGGTTTCGATTTTGCCTTCTGCCCGTTAAAGGGCTATTCATTTCCGCATTAAAGGTCACTATTAATGCAATAATAACTGTATTGTAAGCCTTATAGACAAAGATGTGAGGTGGTTTCAATCGCCATAGTAATTTTGGTTCTGCCCTATAAAGGGTTAGAGAGGTGACTTTTTTTTTCATGTTTTGAGCTATGTTCTTTGAGGAAAGTTAGCCTATAAGGATTTATGTATGGGCCTGAATTCACAAAATGATCTTTAGCTTCTACAAAGAAAGTTAGAATTGAGATTTATGAAAGAACGTGAAGTAAAATAATTATATTAATGATTTACTTACCTTGATTTTGTTAAAAACCGCATTTACCCATTAAAAACAATTAAAATTAACGCAACACCGGGATTCGTGTAAATCGTAATCGCTAGTGTGACAGAAGGCTCAAACGAAACTACGATTATTTGGCGCCATAGCAGTCACATGTGGCTAACTTCACTTCAGTGGTTTCGATTTTGCCTTCTGCCCGTTAAAGGGCTATTCATTTCCGCATTAAAGGTCACTATTAATGCAATAATAACTGTATTGTAAGCCTTATAGACAAAGATGTGAGGTGGTTTCAATCGCCATAGTAATTTTGGTTCTGCCCTATAAAGGGTTAGAGAGGTGACTTTTTTTTTCATGTTTTGAGCTATGTTCTTTGAGGAAAGTTAGCCTATAAGGATTTATGTATGGGCCTAGTTGCCAGATAATAAATGATTTTATTATTGTTAATTTTTACAGCTGGATACATTTTAGATGGGTGTACGTACTACCACTATCTTTGCGACATTTTTTTCTATAGGTTGTATATCAATATAATCTGCTACTACATACGTGTACATCGACCTCTAAAATATCTTTGTAAGTAAACATTTTTACTTCATAAACCGTCCTTTCCTTATAGCGTAGGGGAAGGGTGCCCAAAGCGGACACCTTAAGGGAAAACATATTTATTTGTTGTTATAAACTACATAGCGCAACTTTTTTTTTACATGAGATGCTTGATTTAAGGCTTATGAACTACGTTTAATAGAACTTGCCAAAAAGTTAAAAATGGCAAATGCCCGCTTTTCCTGACGGGGGCCTAAAGTGGGCACAAACTTTGGGCAAAGTGGTTGTCAATTTTCAAAAGTGGTCTTACAATACAATACAACATACTTTATTTGCTCACAAGAACATACAGCAGAATCAACAGAACATAAAACAAGGCGACCTGCCTTATGGCTAGGTAGCAATTTCTTCCAGGCAACCTTAATTTTTTAGACAAGACTTTTCAATTTTTAGACAAGAATATGTAAAAAAAAGAATATGTACATCGTTAATTTCTTTTAATACTTATTAGCATTTTTCAATTATTAACCTACCTACTAAACAATCATAATCAAAACACCTTACTTGGTCTCTTGATAAAAAAAATCTAATCATAATAGAGAAACAAAACTGAAACAATCTTCTTCAAAAACATTTTAAAGTCTTTGTATCTTTGTATTTATCCATAGGAATATGTCTTTCACTTATTTAATCTGATAGTAAAAAGTCAGTCTTTAGTATTGTAGGCATCTCAGCCATTTATGTGATAACGAAAATGCTGAAAACAAAAATCTAATCATAACAGTAAAACAAAACTGAAACAATCTTAAAAACAAAAACGAATATCTTCTTAAAATAAAAAATAAAATAAAAAACTGAAATTCTTCTCCAAATGTTTGATAATTTCTACAACCATTATATCAATGATTCAATCATTAATCATTATAAAGCATAGCCGAGGTATCCCATGAGGCTTGCGTAGACTTTCGTTTGTACAAGGTGGCCCAGAAGAAATCACACTATTGGAAGATGCTCTCATTTTTGCAAATGGTCGCCAAAGTCAATCTGTTTTGACATTTGTGGACTAGACAGATGCAGAATACAAGTGAACAGCCATGGAGCGATACACTCCCCAAGAACGCGGAATAATCGTGCCAATTTTTTGCGTAACAATTCGTCTGTGGTGTAGGCCCAGCGCGAAGACCGTCGCCGATTCCCCGGCCGTCCGACACCGACTGCGCAAACACTGCACGCTTGGCCACCAAACTTGAAGAGTGAGCCACAGCCGATATTTTGAAGGCGGCGTTCCCGGGTAGCCTCATCTCTCGTTTTGGCGATTTGCACTGGCTCACAAGATCGCCCTATTTCAGCGTTCCAGACTTTTTTTGTAGGGTTTTTTGAAGTCCCATGTTTACGTGAACAAGCCCGAGACTCTGGAAGCCCTCAAGGATAACATTCGACACGAGTGCGAGAATCTGTCGCCCGAAGTTCTCGCCGAAGTGATGAAAAATGCCATAAAACGAGCCCGTATGGCAATCAATTGTGACGGCGCCCATTTGGCCGATATAATCTTCTCGACTTGACCAATAAAATTCTAAAGGTTCAAATAAACATAATCAAAAAACAGAATCGAAGTTTTTCAAAGTACATAACGGGTAAAGTGGGCTGAACCAGGGCAAAAAGGGCACGTGTCCGCTTTTCCCTGCCCACTTTGCCTTTTTTTGACATGAGGTGATTAGTATCAAAAAAATATGGAAACAACACAGACTTCCAATATTATTACCAGTAGCAGACCAAACATTAGAGTTCTGAATGCACGCCAAAACAAACACACCTAAATACCACACACACTAACGCAAATACAGGGACGAAGATAGAAAGGTCTAGGTCTAGTTCTATTTATTAATCATGAAATTATAAAGTAAAGAGTCAACCAGGGTAGGTAATTGGAAACATGGTTAAGTACTTTTTGGAACACAGACTAAGTGATTTTATGTAGCATTTAACACGTATACAGATAAAAGTAATACAGATAAAAGAAAAGGCCCTAGATTAAAATACTGTATAAATTAACTTAGCCTTTGTTACGTAAAGTATCAATCCAATTGCTTTGGTTGACTATATCATACTTAGAATATAAAAACTAGGTATTGCTACGTAATATCTTAATATCTTACGTTTTGAGAAATGCCATTGCTTCATGCGCCCCCATGAAAGTTGGTAAGTATATTATTGTAATATAAAAAAAAATATGTAAAGATAAAGAGTAGAATATAGTACAACATTTCTACTATTTTATTTACTTTCATAGTAAAATTCTACACTCATAAAATTTCAAAATACAAATACAAAGAAAGTGGTCCCGTCATTTTGATATCAAAATCAAAATGGCGGGACCACTGTCTAGTCAATGAAAAACACAATATGGCGTTATCGTGGACAATTTGGCACTGCCCGCCCAACCCCAGGGGCCCTTTTCACAAAACTACAAGTTACAATTTTACAATTGCAATTTGCTGTTTGGTATTCGTAGCGTTTAACGAATTACAATTGAAAAATTGTAACTTGTAGTTTTGTAAAACGGGCTACTAAAGTTGAGACTTAAAGACCGCCGCAGCCCCAGTGCAGGACGTGCCCCAGCTGGATGACAAGACGATCTAAGCGAGATAGCTGGAAACATGCGCATAGAACCAAAAACCTGTGACGTGCAAAAGTCCTTATAGGACAGGTTATAGGATAATTATGATGGGGCTTATTGAAGTGAATAATAACACAATGTTTTAAGTAGGTAATTATTTATTTTGGAATAAAATCACTTTTTTCAAATAATTCCTATTTGATATATTGCTCGTTACACCTTTTGCGTAATGTTTAGACCGTAATGTTTATCAAAGCTTCTAAAACGCTAGTTGTAATATGCTCATGATATTTATAACTAACAAACTTGTTTCTATATTATGGCAGTATATAACTTACCTACTTCAGCTGATTCTGGTGAAATTTCAAATAATGTTGGTACCAGGACGTAGACGTGTTCAAAAAGGACTTTTGTCTATTAAATGTTCTTAAAAATGTTTGGAACATAAAAGACTTGTTTCACTGGGTTTCCAATTTTTCACTTTCATGTTTGAAACCCAAATGTCACATAGTGTCTGGTCCTTAGGAAACCTATAACAAATATGGCATTTCATCAAATCAGGTATTAAAAGAACAACAAAAGAATGACATAATGTCCAGTAAAATACATAGTATACTGACAGTTTTGCAGATAAAAATTGTATGTAATATTATACATATTTCTTTCTTTTTTATTTGCTTACATCGATCATTACAGAAATACTCGTATCCTAATGCAAGAGTGTAGATTCTTATTATTATAACTTGTAATATAGTATTAGCTAGTGTTGTGAATCCACTCAGAGTACAGGAGAACAAGACAGTCTCTTTTGCGACACGCCGACCTGAAGTGCTGAATAATAAAGATAATCACAGAATATACTAAAGTACTTAGTTGCACTTAGTTGCACAATAAAAATATAAATGTACCTAAATTCAGCCCCTATAACAATCACAAGTACATAACATGTCAAAGCATCTTCAATAATATTTCTGTGACTGAATTTATAGCATACAGGCCTCATAATTAAACGTTTGTCTTTATTGGCATTTCCTCTAATGACTAAGCTTTCGAGCGAGTACAAGTAGAACATGCAACTACGTTTATTCTCGTCATAATTTACACAATTCATGGCTTGTTTCAGTAACTAACGATGTTTACTCACCGATGAAAGGTTAATCCAGGTATATTTCCGTACGTCATACTTTTACACAAATAGGCACTGCATTTCACCATCCTAACTATTCTTTTTGTACAACTATAACCATCAAAAACAATAAATATTCCACTAGATATCGAAAATCGCATGCAGCATCGGCAGCAAATCAAAATGGCCGACCTTTCAAAACAAAGTGTACATAATTTTTTTTGAAGTTGCTATGGACAGTGTTGCTATACGTGTAAAAACGGGATAGCAGCATTCACTAACCCTTAGGAGTGTGCGAAATGGAAAGGCCAACTCACACAAACATAGTTTATGTTTCGTCTGCTACTGTATATTAGAAGTCTGTGGGAAACAAATGAAAGTAAAATAAAGAAAACTGAACGTACTGTAACAATACATAGCAAACACAAGTTTACAGATAACACAAGTCACATACCTTGCATTTTTTCATCAAAATCCGGGATTTTAATTTTTTTGCGCAGCGCATATAGTTGTCGTCTCAAGTTTACCGGAGTGACTGTTGATACATGACCAAGGCGCGTGGTACACACGCGCGGAACGAAAAGCGCGGTAATATTTGAAATGGCGGTATAGTATAAACAAGAGTGCCCACTTTAGGCAATATGCCCTTTTCCCCTAGATATGTCCCCGTAACATTGTCAAACCCGTTATAATTTAATTTGACTTTGCAAGATTCGGTACGGTTCGGTGCTTTTTTTTCTCGGTTCTTTGTGAATTGCCCCATTTTTTCACATTGACGGACTTTTTTTGTAACTTTATTGAAGTACGAGATTACTATCGCAAGCAGCGTAAACAATCGCGCGACGGGTTAAAACCTAACCTTTAATTCATCAGCACATATACGTCCCCACTGCTGGGGTACGGGCCTCCCTCATTAACATGAGGGGTAAATGCCATACTCACCACGCTTGGCAGACGGGTTGGCGAGGGTTTTGATATAATTGCAGAGTTTTCCTTCTCTGTGTGCAGATGAACTTGCTTGCATGTTTACCTTAGTCGCCTTGTACGACACCTCGGTAAGAAAGAGGGAGGTCCTGTTCTACTCTGCCGGGGACTCACACGGCTATTAGGTTAAAACCTAACCTAACTGAACCTAAAAAAGCCTAACCTAACCTAACTTATCCTAATTTCATGCAGGCAGACCCTAATGTTTCGTGATTTTTAATTTTAAACGGCAAATTTTAATATCGTGGGATTGTAATTTTTCAATTTTCAAGTGAAGGGTAGGTGAACTACAAGGTAGGTGAACTTAACAAGGTAAACCTAGTGTCAGAGTTTTCAAACCACCAGTCGTCTCTGACAGGGTTTGACGATTGTAGTCAATCAACAACAGCCAGGACCGATGTACCCTCCGAAGCATGGAACGAATTGCCACTTTGGCTTTGGTCACCCATCAGGTGTACGTTGCTTAGCTTCCAGTGAGCGCCACTAATATGAGGTTATTGCAACGGAGTGATACTTGTAACCCTGAGACGCACGTTTGCAATAACCATCCACTCAAACAAAAGTATAAGACAGGGATAGCGAACCAATGGCACGTGATAAAATATTTTGGGCACGCCACCGGCAAGCACAGATAATATAATACTTGCTAAACTAGTAGACAAATTAACAAAATTAACTATGCTGAACTAACTTAAGTGAGCCTAAGTTACGGAATGGCGGGCGAAAAGAAAGCTTATTATGGTTTTATTTTAATATTTTCACAATAAGTCAACATTTACTTGATGGCGTTAGAGACAAAACATTTCTTTTAAAAAACGGCACATTTATCTATAAAGGTTCGCCATCCCTGGTGTAAGACATGAAAATATTTAAATTATTCTTATCTATATTCTCAACTTTATTCATCATTTTTTTCTTGCAGATGATTTGATGCAATACAATTTGAAAGGAACTGTATTTGCAACTTTATTGAAGTACTTATTTTTTTTTACCAGTATGCGTATATTTTATGGCTTTTTTCTTTCAAGAGTTGTAGATTTTATAACGGTAATCTTTCCTTATTACTAAAATTAAACATATCTATTATTTTTATACTAGGTAACAATGCTATACAGGGTGTTTGGAAGAGCGTGTGCCATGCGAGTAGGTCGAGTAGCTAGGTTCATTTGCTATATGTTCTGGCCAATCTAACGCTTTTTGCCCAACTGAAACGAAAATTTCAAACAGCCACCATATAACTTGGTTTTTAAAGAATGTTACTTTCATCTTTCAGCATAAACCATTTCCAGACGCACCCTACTGGCTGAATAATAGGCCAGCATCTCTATTTTATCGTACAGTTTATGCTGCACACAAATGTTTTCTGGCCCTTGGGTGCGTATAATTAAATTGTTTTTAACCGACTTCAAAAAAGGGGGAGGTTCTATAATCGGCAGTATGTACCTTTTTTTAATGTTTGCTCATCGATTACTCTGCCATTTGTAGACCGATTTTCAAAATTCTTCTTCTGCTCGAAAGAAATGGTCCCATAGTCACCAAGTCATGATCTCATGATGGAATTCCAGGGAAATCGAGGTCTATCTTCAATTTTAATAGGCACTTTAGTTGTAAAGAATTTAATTGGCACTTTAGTTGTAAAGTGGAAATAATAGAAAGTACATGAGAAACGTTGGTTTCTCATGTACTTTCTATTATTTGCACTGGAAAAATGAATAAAAATTTTAATTAAAAAAATGAAACCGGCTTCAAATATACGTAAAATAAAGACAGCATCATTTAATACGTTACGTAGTATCTAATAAACTATTTGAAGTCAACTATACACTGAACTGAAGCCATGAGAGATCTGTGTCAAAACATAAAAATAGCGCGGTAAGCGATTGCTTTCGATAATAGCGGCAAGCGGATTAATTTCGACCATAGAACCTTTAACTAAGGGCGTTCTAAGTAGAAGGTTGTCATGGAGGCAGAACCTCACAGTACCTAAGATAATCTTTTTTTTTTCAGGGTTGATATCGATGTAGATACAACACTGGAGCGCGTTGTTATTATTATTCTTGGTACTTCTGGTACTGTCATTGTATTGGGAGTCACGATTACATGGGTCGCTCTAATAATGAGCGTTTATATGCGGGAAGGCGAAGTCTTTAGAATGAGATTTCGGCTAATTTTGAAAGAATTGGTGTGTATTAAGTCTATATGTAGCCGTGATAGCTAAGTTAGTAATGAGCCAAATTAGTAATGAGGCCAGCTTGGTGGACCATGGCCTAATCCCTTCGGGTTTCGAAGGGAGGGTGGGGATGTAATTGTATATGGGCTGATAGAAAAATCTTTACAATGCATGGCATTACGTCCCCTAAGGCCTGCGTTGCAATCGCTTACTTTCTACCCTTGTTGAACAATGTGCTATTACAGTGTTTGGAAATCGCACCATAATTATGGCTCCATCGTATTTTAAGTGACCCCAAATCACATGTGACGAAGGTCATTTTAAGAAAAAAAAGCAAAATTCTGCTATTATATAATCCAATCATGATAATTAAGAAAATTGTAAGTAAAAGCTAATTCGACTGAGTAGTCAGGAATATAACACTTCGCTCGTGTTTAAGTGGACCCTTGTTTCATATTGCATAACTCACTTGTATCGTTACAATTTGATTTTCATTATCACTTAAATTTAAAAAAAATGCTCAAACTAGTCGCGAGATAGGAGTCCTGAACTTGGTAGTCCCTGTGCTATTTTATTTATCTGTGCTATGGATCCCCCAGCTATAAAAAATCTTTATATATTTCAGGAGGAAACACATATTCCACATGCAGTTCAAAATAAAGTTGTGAAGTATTACCGCATGTACTGGCTTAAACAAAAGGCTGTTTCAAGCTCCAAACTACTGTCCACGTTTCCTCCTTCGGTCACTAATGCTGTAACTGTAGATATATATTTCGAAGCTCTACAAAAGGTGTAATTTCTCTTTATATTATCATCATATGTTAGCAAAACGCTAAATGCAGGACATAGGTATTCGTCAAGGATCTCCACATAGATAGGTACTGTGTCATCAGCATATATCGAGCACGTTTACAAAAGAGGTGAATTAGTAAAATGGTTGTAAATAAATTTTCACCAATAGTTGTGGTAAGTACACATGTCCTATCTTGTTTGCGAATGAGAGATGGGCAATACAAATATCAATAAAAATCACTGAAGTGTTGTGAGAAACGGTCGCACTAGATTGCACCTCTAATGGTTAACCCTTTGTCTACGGCGGCGGATAACAATGGAAGTGATAAAAAAGGAAAGAAAGAAAGAGGCAAATACCAGTATGATACGACGCCGATCTGCGCTTAAGCAGACTACAGGTTAAGTAGGTACTCTGTCTACATCAACGGCTCACCGTAATTAAATTTGTTGCATACTATAATTTATTGATTATAATATTACCATTTTTAATATTTCCATAATACTCACTTATCCTGGGAATGGCTCTCATTTTATAACACCAGATCTCGTCCCGTTATCTTGCACATCTACATACCTACCTATTATGAACAATTGGACTGCAACGTTCCATTTTGCATGCTGGTGACCGCTTGAATGTACAAAAAAAATTAGTAAGCATCAGAATGACTGCCCAAAGTGACAGATCAGCTTTAAAATATAACTACCATTCAATTCCTATGATCTACTATTTAATACCTTTGTTTAGATATTTCGTACCTAATCAATATCTAAGAAAATTAATTTGAAAAATGGCCAGTCATTCTGACGTCTGAATGGCCACCAACATTTAGAATCTCCACGAAAAGGCTCCGAAATTTAATTTCGCCTATACACAAATTCAGTACCTATTCAGTAACTAAGTATATATTTTTTCTAGATTTTCTAGGCAACAAATAAAAAAATATGAGCAAAAAATGTTTTATTGAAAAGGGGTTCGAAGAAAAACGTCCTGTGATGTCGCAGTTTGAAACCTAGTCAGATCGATGTTTAGGTGATCAAAAAGCAAAGAGGGTCATTTTTCCGTATCATCACCGGGAATCGAGATATAATTATTCACACTTATTTAAATTATCGAACTATTTTTAAATAAGAAGTAAAATTTATTGATTTCGCTGCCTTGCAAGCTGACATCGAGGAAACTGACTAGAAAGTGGTTTATTTTGCAGTCGATGCTGACTGTACAGTTGGTGCATTTAATAAAATAATTCTCTCTCTTTGAAAAACATGTCCTGTTTAGGGCAGTGCGTGTTCGACAACTCCCTGCACCGTGGTTAATTGAAGATATTTAGCACATGATGGCCAGGAGGGATCGTGCACGTGCTGTACCTCGACGTGACAATTCAGCCGAAAAGGTTGAGATGTACACCACTACTACAAACACATGTAATCGGTTGGGCAGAAACGCTCGTCGAAAACATCCATTCCACTATTAAGCGCTGCCCTCCTTTAAAACTCTGGAAATTCCTCAAATCGCTTGGTGTAGGTAAACAGATGTCGGGCGCGGTCCTGAACGACTTTAACAAACATTTTAGCTCCTCTCCTATAATGCTGAACCCTCTTGTAAAAAGTGAAACTATCCGAAGTCTTGCTTGCTTCCAAATATCAAACAACCTCTGTTTGTATTGATATCTCACTGTGATACGTGGCACGTGGCATCGAGTGATTCTAGAACCACTGTTGCTCTGCCTACTTCGTTAGTAATTATGGGTGTGAGCGTATGTATGTGTGTATATGTATGTATGTATGTGTGAATAACCTCAATTTTTAAAACAAAATCTAGATGGCAGCACATTTATAACAAAAATCCATTATATCTCGATTCCCTGTGATGATACGAAAAAATGACCCTTTTCACTTTTTGATCACTTAAACATCCTCTTATCAATCTGATTAGATTTCAAACTGCGACATCTCATTCGAGAAAATCAGCCGCCATCTTGGATCACAGGCCGTTTTTCTTCGAACCCCTTTTCAATAAAACATTTTTTGCTCATTTTTTTTATTATTTGTTGCCTAGAAAATCTAGAAAAAATATATACTTAGGTACTGAATAGGTGCTGAATTTGTGTATAGGCGAAATTCAATTTCGGAGCCTTTTCGTGGAGATTATAAATGTGGGTGGTCATTCAGACGTCAGAATGACTGGCCATTTTTCAAATTAATTTTCTTAGATATTGATTAGGTACGAAATATCTAAACAAAGGTATTAAATAGTAGATAATAGGTATTGAATGGTAGTAATATTTTAAAGCTTATCTGTCACTTTGGGCAGTCATTCTGATGCTGCCACAAAATTATGTAAAATTGACAACTGCATTAAGCTATATCATCATGATATATGACTGACTATTTCATCCTCCTACAATAACTGACAACACTCGAATCGCTACCTGTAAAATACCTGATATCGTCGAGAATTCTTAGTAGTCATAATTATTTGGTGCTTTTATCACTTCCATTTCACCTTTATTGGATTATCACATTTGTCATTACATAAGTAAATGTTACAAATCAACTTAAAAAACTAGAAAATTGGGAGCTCTAATGATTTTTTTGTTCTCTGACAGAATTTCGCTCATAAGTGTTTTTAATATCGTGCGGATTTCATCACGCGCGCGAGATTTCCCCGCATGCGTGAGTGTCTTTTTCATACAAATATCTATTGTAACGCGTGGAATAAGTGGAAGAAATCCGCACGATTTAAAAACAGCCATAAACCATCGGGCTGTTTGGGTAAAGTCGAATCTGCTTCGTTCAATCAACTACATACCTACATAATTCCTAAAGAGACAGGATTCCTAAAGAGGATTCCATGTGCTATGGTTTCTTGTGCCCATCTATCGGATTGAAGGCAGTACTCGCGTGTGTGTGTAAGGTACTGATATATTTTTCAGAGCCGTATCTTACGCGACTTATCGTACCAATTCATGTCGGAGATTGCAAAGGTTATGCACACCATCAATTATGTCCCAGGTGACATTATAGTCAAACGCAACAGTCGCAAGTCTATAATGTACTTCATCAAGTATGGAGATATTGAAGTAAGTTATCTTTCTTGGAGCCATTCAACCAGTACTCTTAATAGCTCTATAATTATTATTTTTATTACCCCCGACACACAATTGCTTACAACTTTTAAACGGTTAAGAACTATCTCGATTAAGTCAGCTTTCGAACAAAAAAAACATTCAAATCGGTCAAAACGTTTAAAAGCTACGACACCACACCAGTTCATAGCTCCTAAACGAATGGACGATACCACGTTCAGTTACAGAGACACGCACGTCAAACTTATAACACTCCTCTTTTTTTGTCAGGGGTTAGATCTAAATCAAAAAACATAATAGCGAGGACAGTAGAAGTTCATACTTATTTCGTCAACCACAACAGTAAAGAAATTGACAAAAGTTTTTTTTGTGTAGGTGCTAACAGCCGAAGACGATGAGACTCCTATCTTGCGCTTCACTCGCGGTACCATAATCAACCCATGCGGCGGGTGCATGGAGGTAGCAGGTGCTCGAGGCCACGTGGCTGTCAGGGCTGCCACGTTCTGTACCGCTCATGTACTCCACACAAGAGACCTTTGGCGTGTGGCCGCTAAATTTGGCCGTCATAATGCACAGACTTATATACTATTTTCTTCTTTTGAGGTAATTTTAATTATGACCTTTCGATAGCCGGTTTAGTCATGTGGTAGTGACGCTGCCTCGCCTCTTGATCGACAGGTCCTGGGGTTCGATTTGGGTGTCTGTGTCTGCCTTTGTGTATATTCCAAGGGGCCCCACGACACAAGGTAAAGCCTAAGGGCTGGTATTTCAATAGAAACTTATCTCAAATTGATCCTGGACTTTAGGTGCTAGTTAATTTTATATTTGGATTTAAAATTCAGTGGCACCTAAAGTCCACCCTAACTAACCTTAATCTAAGCAGAGGATTTCTGTTGCTTAAGTTGCAATCTGAGATTGACATGTGGAATCTCTTTTATGAATTTGCTTATAGAATAGCGACTTTGTAGTCTGAGACCAAATAATTAAGTCTGAGTTTGTATTAGACCACTCTTCATTCATTTTTGCAGCAGAAATATCGTGAAATTGATTTTAAAATTTCTTCATTTCCAATTTAGAATAGGCAAAAATGTATGGAACTTAGTCTGTGTTTTTTGCATCTACTAAGCATTTCTAGAAACTCATTAATATAGAGAACTATTAAAACAACAATTGTGTGAATACACAGATTAGTTTAGGGAATATAGAATATTTACTTTTATGCTTTAATGACTTTTGAAATGCACTTGTATCACAAAAACTAATGATGTTGACTGTGAATAAAATAGTTTAAGTCAAGAATGAGTTCACATTTATGAAATGTATATCGCGGTTTATTTATATTTTTAACCATGACTCAAGTTGGATGCGATACAAAAAGTTACTTACTATGAGTTTAACTTTGATATTCTATGGGTACTTGAGACGTCGCTCACTCTTTTTGCTTTTGATTATTTATTGACCAAAATTCCCATTCTCCTTTATTTTTATCAATAGAAGTGGCTCACGAGGGATGCAAGTCAATGTTAGATGTCAGTGTAGAACTAAATGCATAGGCATAGAAAAATACTTAATAATAACACCAAAATCATAGACAAAAAACGTTTTCTATCCATTATGTTGCAATATTGTGATTTATCTCAGATTAATTAAGGCGAGGAAGATCCAGATTGAAAGACACTCCAAATAGACGGAGATCCCAGGGCCGCTAGACCTTACTTATTTTCTCATTAACCAAATGTGTGGGAAATAGTAGTGCTAATATAGTACTAACTAATAGGAGTGTTATTAACATATGACTACCAGTGAACCTGGGCCGACGGCCAATTTTCAGCTACCAGGTTCTGAAGGTACTTCCAAAAATTACTCACTTGTCTTGAAGTCTGGCTGCTGAAATCGTATAGAATATAATTAATTAAATATAAAAATTAATGATCAACACCGCCAGATGCTCTCCGTCAGCTGTAATTTCTGCTAGACGCTTTAAAGTTTGCAAGTAAATTATGCGATTATACCTACAATGTGAGGCGTGATTTTTTAATATAATGTTCAGGGAACTATAACAATACTTTTTATAGCACCCAGACTTCAAGACAAGTGAGCAATTTTTGGAAGTAGTACCTCAGAACCTGGTAGCTGAAAATTGGCCGTCGGCCCAGGCTAGCTGGTAGTCATATGTTAATAACACTCCTATTAGTTAGTACTATATTAGCACTACTATTTCCCACACATTTGGTTAATGAGAAAATAAGTAAGGTATTCATATGTTAATAGTACATATTAGCACTACTCTTTCCCACACTTTTGGTTTATGAGAAAATAAGTAAGGTCTGGCGGCCCTGGGATCTTGGTCTAAAATGTAGGTAGTACTTAACTTAAGCAAAGAGATAAGGCAACATTGAAATACCGGTCCTAAGTGTGGGACTTTGATTGTGTAGCCTTTACTTATTCTATTATTTAATAAAATGGCCAAAGCACGATGCATCATTTTATGTCAAAATAATATTTTTTTGGTAATCAGGATTTTTCAAACTACTGTTAATAGGAACGTATAATATTTTTACAGGCTTGATATTTGATATTTTGAGATTTAACTTTAAAGGTTAATGAATATAATTAATTATATACAGTCTTACTTATTAATTATTAAGTCTCACTAATAATAAATTATATACAGAGTATATTACATGCGCAAACACACTGTCAGGTTTTCCTCTGTTTTTAATCTTTAAAACTTTGTACTAAACCTTGTGAGTAGTAATATACTTATAAATAATAAATTCATGCTTCTAGCATCAATACGTTCTAGAAAGACGGGAACCTACAATAAGAGGTAATACAATTTCAAAGATTTGTGTTTATTAACATTCGTATTTATAAAAAATAATTAAAAGTGAAAAAAATAAACATTTTCAAAACTAAGTAGGTTTAAGGATGACAAATTTTTACAAGTTACCAATTAGACAAAAACCGGCCAAGTGCGAGTCGGACTCGCACACGAAGGGTTCCGTACCATTACCTATAAAACCGGCCAAGTGCGAGTCGGACTCAATAAAAACCATTATCTCTATAAAAGAGGCAAAAAATCACGTTTAATATTTAATTTATTCTACTTACATCATCTGTGAAAATTTCAACTGCCTAATAACACGGTTCATGAGATACTTACTTACAGCCTCGGACAGACTTTCTATAAAAACGAGCAAAAAAATCGCGTTTTTTGTATGGGAGCCCCCTTAAATCTTTATTTTATTCTGGTTTTTTTCATGAGATACAGCCTGGTGACAGACGGACGGACGGACGGACGGACGGACGGGCGGACGGATTGCGGAGCCTTAGTAATAGGGTCCCATTTTTCCCTTTGGGTACGGAACCTTAAAAAAGAGTACCATTTCGTTAATGGGTGTCTAGTTTTAAAATTTTGTTAAATAAATAACATACTTAATTATAACTTTTTTTTCAGGAACACTTTGAAAGGGTTAAAAAACATTATACCACGAGAGCCAAGATAAACGTACCGTAAGAAAAATTTTACATTCTTATTTGTAATTTTTTAAAATAATTTTACAAACTGTTAAGTCCAGGGGAATACCATGGATGTTGAAACAATTCACGGTTGGTCCCAAATTCGTCATACATTGCTTGTGTATATGTTATAGGCAATGTGTATAATGCAGGTATTCTATACAATACCTAGGAAATGTATAGAATGCCGGGGTCGTTCAGGCAATGTATGAAATGATGTTCAATGTTTGAACTATTTTACACTTTACCTAGGAAATGTATAGAATACCTAGTCATTGTACAGAATGCCGGTTGAAGCATAGGTAATGTATGTAATCGATTTTTCTTCTTTTTACCGCCTCCGTGGCGTAGTGGTTAAGCCACTCGCTTTACACCAGGAGGTCGCGGGTCCGAATCCCGGCGGGGTCTAACTTTGTTAGACTCGGTTTGGTTGGCGGTAGGGTATTTTCTTAGCCCGCCTGGCTAGCGACCACCATCTTATCTAAGTCTTGCCGTCAAACATCAACGTTGACAGCATTGATGTGTTCTGTGTGAAGATAAGATAGCCAGCCCCCCATTGCGTTGTTAAGTCTTGGTTAGTCCGCTTCCATCTTCGGCATCATCATCACTTACGATCAGGTGAGATGATGCCAAGGGCTAACCAATAGTGATTAAAAAAATGATTTAGTTAGATAGGTACTGATCTTTTGATAGCTAATCCTAATTTCAACTTCCACCAGCAGACTGCGCTGATAAGACATGTGTTCTATTGGTTGGTATGCCTATTTTCTCACATATTTCTCACATAGCAGTTCCCTTCGGATAAACATTTACATTTACAACGTACCAAAAACGTAGTACGCAATTCTAAGTAAAACCTTTCTTTCATTAGTAAGTACCGCTGATCTGTAGCGGAGCCATTTTCCATTAAATAATCAAATCACACACACAATCAATGATCACACTCAATAATTCAGTTTAGAACCAATGCGTAAACTAATAAAATACGTCTGCATAGAACAAAGGAGTGCTGCGTACTAACACAATGAACGTGTTTAGTCCCGCCCGCACGCCGCGCACCCGTCTCCTTCCCGTGGTCGTTCATTATACACATTGCCTGATGCGCTTCGGGCATTTTATACAATACCTAGGCAATGTATGAAATGAATCGTATTATACACATTGCCTGAACGTTTTAGGCAATGTATATAATGCCTAGGTATTCTATACAATGCCGAATTATACACATTGCCTATAACATATACACAGTGAACATAAGTAACTATGCCCAACACAGCAATGTCTACAAATTAGTTTTTTTATCGGTCCGTATACACAGGGTGGTCCAAAAGGTGACGTCAAAGAATTTTTTTTAGATTCAGAATTTTTTTTCGAAAATTTTCTTGCACGGGCGGGTTTCATCACGATGTTTTCTTTCATAACTTCTAAACTACAAAACATCGCGGAACATACATGGGGTATTTTCGGATTCACCCAGGGGGTTAGGAATCCAAAAAAATTTGTTAAAGTCACCTTTTGGACCACCCTGTCTGTATATGTATCTAAAGTCGAAGGAATTATAACCGAGAAAAAAAAAACCAATACTATGTTCTGCTCTTTAAATCTAGCATGAAAGAAACCATCTCAGTCGCCCAGGTCCTGATAACAATTGATAGTAAAAAATATTTTTAACAGGTACAAGAGTTCTATCTTGCTACTGAAGCGCAACTTAATCGACCTAAAATTGGCTAAGGATATTAACGGGAAGCTATTAATCGGCCGAGATGACAAGTTCATCGAAATAGCTGCATGCTATATTATGAGAAATGTAAGTTTTCACATTGTCATCGTCAAACCCTTCTTCATAAACTTTATTTAACTTAAAAGCAACATTAAAATTATTTTAGCGAATACTTGTATTCATGTACAATGATTTTTGAGATAATCATCGTTTCTTAACTAGCTGTAAAGTAAAACAGCCCAACGCCCTTGATTTAAAGGTGGCACTTCACTTGGCGTTGCGTATTTGGCCAAATACAGCAAATACGCGATATTTGCTGTATTTGGCCAAATACTACCATGTGTGGAGGAGGATTTATTTGTCTATATTTGCCATATTTGCACAAATACGACAAACACACAAATAGGCAAATTTAGACCTTATTTGCTATTGGCATCCCAAGTGAGGACGTCGTGTTTGTGCTTTTGGACTACGTACAAATATTTGAACAAATACGGCGAATACGCTACGCCAACACGCAACGCCAAGTGAAGTGCCACCAAAATGGCGGACAGCAGCTGCCGAATGGCTGATATTTCGTCATTCGTGATGACGGATCGCAGTTTTATTTCCATCAACTAGAGCTCGATGATTTCCATAATGCACATTTCATAGATGACTTATATGGGGTGACTTTTAATTAGTTAGCGAAACTGTATGAAATCATTCTCTCATGAAATTTCGAATTCCTATACAAAAACAAATCAGCTGATCGCATGAGTTGTATGGAAAGGCGAAAATTGTTGTTCGTTATGTCGTCGTCACAGACTTATATCGAGATAGACGAAAAAAGCGATTCAAACTGTACGAAAACCTAGCGTGTCGAATTTTTCTTACCTAAAATGACGTCACGAGCGAGATTTAGTAAAAGGGAAATCAAGACCGCGCGGAAACGATTCAAAGGCGCTTAATTAAGTATAAAATAAAACAATAATGTAAATCCGATTAAATCGATTATCATTTACGGCATAGGTCTCAAGCGGATTGACTTAAGTCGGACAAAACTGTGACCGTAGATCACACTTTTTACACGCAAGGTCGATAAACTTTTACCGTTTATCTCGATATAGGTCTGTGGTCGTCGTATGTTCCTCAGGGAAAATTGTACAGTTTCGTGGCCCGATTCACACCCTTAATTTTCACTAACTTATTTAAAGTCACTCATTATAATTATTCTGTTCGATCTATAAAAATAAAATGATGTTTTTTTTTTTTTTAAATTGGTATTTGGCAAAAGTAATTCGTATATGGCCAACTTTCTAGGTACTATTTCTACCAAATCATTGCCACTTTTAAAAAAAATTAAGTCAGGTTTAACTAAGGTAGATCAAGTAAAAAAATATAGTTTTTAACCCCCGACAAAAAAGAGGGATTTTGTATGTTTTACGCCTGCAAAAGCAATTCGCATACGGCCAACTTTCTAGGTACTATTTCTACCAAATCATTGCCACTTAAAAAAAAAGTTAGGTCAGGTTTAACTAAGGTAGATCAAGTAAAAAAATATAGTTTTTAACCCCCGACAAAAAAGAGGGATGTCATAAGTTTTACGCCTGTATCAATATATCTGTGTCATCGTAGCTCCTAAACAAATGAATAGATTTCGATGCGGTTTGTTTTTGTATGAAAGCAGACTTAATCGATATAATTTTTAACTATAAATAAATAAATAAATAGTAAGTTTATTTGACACTACAAAGATAGTCAGAACATTAAAATATTTTACAAGGTTTGTCCACTGAGCTATATTATTAGGGACAGCAACCACTTAAAATAGGTTTAATAAAAACCTGTGCTATGTGTCTGCTTTACAACTTAAGTCACAATTTCGACACAGCACAGACATTTCATGGCTTAAGGCTACAGGCATTGATTTTAAGTTGGGCTATAAAATCGCAGTTGCACATGTTGGTGTTGGAGTACATGTGTGTGTGTGTGTGTGTGTGTGTGAGTATGTGTAACTTTATTTGATAGAAATTGGTTCAACCGTTTAAAAAGTCGAATCGATGGTCGGGGGGTTATACATTTTTTTAATATTAGATTTATTTCAACCACGCATTTGGCCGAAATTCTATAACACTTGTTTTCAGAGAGCTGATACGTCTCTCAATGACGAATCCGACGCTATATGTTTGCGGTCTAAATTTCCTTGTATACTACAACCAACCTCGTCATTGCAAATTGCTTGGGCGACCTTCGTATCAATTTTGAATTGCATTGTCGTTTTTGTAAGTATAAACATAATTATTTTCTTGCCACGATAATAAGAAACAAGACTATTTTATAATTTTAGAAACCTGCACCTTACAGATAACCAAGCTTGTTTTTGCTTAAACCGTAGGGATTATTGAAACCATATGACGTCACATTTGACATTCACTCTGAGGGTTATCAGATGTAGAGTACAGCAGGACAATCGCGCTAAAAAAAAACCTAAGCGAAGCTGAAGCTGGTTAAACGAATGGAACGTTGTCGATTGCTTCTTTATAAGGAGACCTTGATTAACGACATGAACCAAACACAGCAATGTTCATGCCGGAGTGTAGTTAAATTGGTGTTTGGAAAAAGCACTTTGCATAAAGCCAAGTTTCTAGGTACTATTTCTACCAAATCATTGCCACTTAGGTTGTCAGCCTTTCGCCCAACATACAGCAAAACCATCGCGTCCCATCCACTGACCGTTACAGTATGCCTGGGAAGAGTTGGTAGTTGACACATTCTAAGTTTTTAAAAAACATCCAGAAGACTTGAGAACCTTGTTCTTTTTTGAAGTCGGTTAAAAGCAGACTTGATTTGAAAAAAATATAAGTAAATATTAAAATCTGAAACTAATAAAAACTGAACAGATATTTTATTTATTTATTTATTTATTTCATGCTTTCATGTGTTACAATAGTTCTTACAGTCTAAAAGTAGTTCCAACATGAAACCCTGTTAGGGCACTGCACTCAAACAATACATATAACAAAGTTTAGTAGGTTGATCACCTCAATAAATTTTGGTAATTTTTGGTAATTAAATATAAAATATAGAAATAAAATAAAGACGTATGTACTTTCTGTTCCAGTTATGCGTTAGGATAAGCTTACTTTTCGAAAAACATTTTTTTTAAATAAAACATTTGAATTTTGTTGCAGTTATATCCTTATCGTATGCTATATTATAAAACTATATCACAAAGTCTTCGGTTTTTCGATTTTTTAGTAACTATTGTATACGTATTCGACATCGTTGCCCATCTTTCTACTGGTGACAACATAGAAGAAGGTAAGATATCATTTTTAAGAAAAAGTTAAGCTGGTTATCCTTATAAAAAAAAAACCACTGGTCATAGAGACACCGTGTGGTGATCGGTTGAGAATAACATCACACCATTTCTTTCCGTGGCGTGGGTGTCGTAAGAGGCGACTAAGAAAACACAAATGAGACCTGCCTCCTATAATTCACCCCAGGCAACGACACCTCAATTTGTTCTGAATCTGAGGTGTCGTCCTATGGTCTCATGCGGTGTGGTAGGCTCTGTAAAGGGCCGTCTGGATCGCGACCACCGTCCTACCGAAGTCCGACGCCAAACAGCTTGCTGTGTTCCGTCGGCGCGTGGGAGTACAGTGCCTTAATAGGCATATTCTGGGTTAACTCGCTTCATTGTCGACTTCATCTATGACCTTGGTCCAGACTGAGGTCAAGAGTTAACACATCTTACAATAAATATAAAAAACGTGAGTTTTTGAAGGCGAATTTTTTACACGAGTATATTCATAATTTTTATAATAGGTTCGTCTGTTTGTACGGCTCTCATTGGAATCCCGGTTCCAGACTTGACTTTTTCTGTTCCACATGAACGGAAACTCAGAATTGCATAGTCCTCACACACTGATTCATCAACACCTAGCCCAAACCCTTAAACCTAGAAAGATGAAATTTTGCACAACGGTTTCCTTAACAGTATTGTCTATTAACAGGGAAGGATTTTAATGAATTCCCACGGGTATAAAGGTCCGGGCGTCCTCTAGACTCTTATAAAGGTCTTTAAGCGAGCTTCGCACTTCACTGGCATTTGTGGAGAGGCAAAATTTTTTCCGTATTTCGACATTTATTCCTTAGGGAAAGTTTTTAGTTTAGTGGTAAATAGATTTAAAAAAAATTAAGTCACCCTATACAAGAACACATTCTCTTTCTGCAGGAGTTCCTGTTACATTCACACAGACATCATCCGAAAAGACAAATATATGGTTCGTTTTAGATGTACTTGCCACTTTGCCAATTTTATTTTTCATCGGCGATGGACACTTTTCAGGGTTGAATAAGTTAATCAAAGCTCCTAAGGTACAACATTTTGTGTGAATCGTTCTTTGAATAGTACATTGTGCATCAAGGGGTGAAAGGCACTTTCTCCCGAGTGCTACATAGTGCTTTATACTACACTTGTGAGGAACATTCAAAGACTTGTATTGTTGAAACTATTTAATTAAAATAATAATTACTACAAAAAACGAAAGTAAGGAATTAACCTAATTAAAAGTTATGTTACAGTTTGTGCAATTATTTAAAGTAAATGAAATAGTTTTACCACCAGGACGACTTATACTAGTGTGAGATATTTGAGACAAAGAGGGCGCCGCCGCACTCGCGTGTTCTGAGACTTCAGGTTTTGGTGTTCGGTCAGAGCTTATAGCCGCCGCACTCGTCGAAGGTTGGGGGTCTTTTAGTTCTAAGACTTCTATCTTTTGTGGTGCGGCACAGCCCATAGACGCTGCACTCGTGGAAGGTTGAGGGTCATGATAATTAATTGAATCTGTAATTTGGTTGCTTATGCGTCTTTTATTCTCAATTGAATTTTAAATATAATCTTCTGCGACAGCGGACGACTTCCAACCGCCGTGACGTTTAATTGTAGTCAAGTCGGCACCGGAGTCTGCGAGAATGGTTGCTGATGTACGGCGAAAGCAATGGCCTGTATATTCTTGTGGATCAGGCAAATTTAGAAACGTTGCTATATCCTTCGCAATAGTGCTGATTTTGTTCTTTCCTACGACTTGCTGAGTACATTTTTGGTTCCTATATTGAACTAGAAAGCGGTTTGTCTTCATTCCAGTCCGGCGAAGTTCCATATATATTTTAACAATGTCGTGATGTAAGCCGGTTATTACAAATGAGCGCTGGATTTTCGTTTTTTTACCAGGCAACTTAACAATAATCACATTTTGTTGTGATTCAATGTTGTCAATAGTCAAGTCCGCAAGTTCTTGCGAACGACAAGCACCAGTTATTTCGAGTATTAATACAACCTGTAAAATACAATAAATAAATGAAATGTTCCTTTAAATAATCCTACAAAAGACGATTTTTCATTAAAAATACAAAAAGTTACCTTCATTAACAGATATTTGTCATCATTTAAAAAGGAAAATACATTGTTTGTAGTTAGAACTCGAGACTTTTTACTGTGAAAGCCATCAGATTTTCTTTTTAGGAACGCCATAAGCTTTGTGTAATTTTTTATTTCTACGTTATGTTTTGTCAGCAAAGTACTCTTTAGCATGGAATATATTGACCACATGGTGCTTGGCTTATATATTGTGGATTTTTCACTAAAATAGGCTATAAGAACATTTTCAGAGAACGATTGCGCCTTGTTTTCTAGCTTCCAAGCCATGAATTGGTCATACGTATGGATGTATTTTTTTTTTCTCTGGGAGCAGGTTTGACATAGCACTTTCCGCTGATGTTTTTAAGTCTGGCGGTGTCATTTCAATGTCCATTTCATCACTTTCACTTGAACTCGTCATTTTACTCAATTTACTGATATAACGCAAAAACACCGAAACAAATAAAAATTCGCATTTCGCGCCTCTTTTGTTTTTTAATGAAGACAAGCGGATTTGAGATCAGTAGCAAGGAGATTCCATATTTAAATTTCGTAAAAACTGCTTGGACAGCTCACGCGTGCGCTGACCAAGGAGTTTTTACTTTAAGAAGGAGTTTTGAATGCGGACGCCATAGATTAAATAACACGTTAGAAATGAAAATTCGTACATTTTTCCCTCCCGCTAAAACACGTTAGAAATGAATTTTCATACATTTTTCTCTCCCGCTTATTTTGGTCGAGGAAAAGACTAACGTTCTCTTCTCATTTTCAGGGAATAATGACTATTGTTCCGATCAGGTGTAGTATAAATATATATTTTTAAATATTTAAGAGTTACTTTATCTCGTCAGTTGTCTAACAGCTAGTGGGTTCAAGTGGGTTGGACTAGTAATCGAGAGGTACCAAGTTCGATCCCTAGTACCGCCATGTATCAATGACACATTTTTCAATTTATGTAGGTTTTATTAAAATTTATTATTATTGATTAATAACAAGAATTAATTTAATACTGATGTAATAATCATTTATACATTAAATTTATAATTAATCAAGTAGTGAAATGACATGTAAAATTATTTTTAATTTTATCAATAAATAACTATGAACTATGACTATGAACACAAAACGATGCTCTAAACATGATGAAACCTGCACATTTAGCTGACTGAATGTGTAACCATGATCCAATCCGGTCAGGTTACATAAAAAAGATACATACAGTCGAACATAGAACCTCCTCGCACGTGGATCTAAAAATTATTTGGTCGCTACTGGAGAAATGCATGCACTGGAGCTCGGCTGAATTTACGTAGAAAATCATATTTATAAATATAACGAGTTTGTAAGCGTGGCGCGCGTTGGCTGCTTATATGCGGTATCTTGTAAGGGTAACCAAATCAGTGCTTCTTCAAAATTTTATATGATAACGATTTTAGTTGCTTTCCTTTAGTTTAGTCGATCAACAATTTTATCGATTGCCTAGCTTAGGGCGCACTCTTCTAAGTTATCTAACTACCTTGAAAATGTAATTTTGTAAATGTAACAGATATTTAAACTACTGAAGACTCTGGATGACTTGTGGCTACAACAAAGTTATATCATGCGGACATTTATATTTATCTTCTTCATGGTTTTAACCACATATCTAATGGCAACGGTAGTACAGGCTTTTAACTGCTTCGGGTATGTTTTGTTTTTGTTTTACATTCACTATTTAAAATATAAAGAACCCCGCACAAAATGATCGGCAAAAGCCGTTCGGTCGATTTGGCTAAAATTTTGAGAAAACATAGCCTTTATATCGGTGATCAATTGTGCAAAGTTTCAAAGTTAAATAATGAACAGTTTTTTAAATATTTCTTTAAAATGTTGAAACTAAAAACATCATTTTTATGTTATTATTATTATTATATATACTTTATTGCACAATAAAACAGGACATCACAGAAACATAAAAACACGGAAAAATGTACAATAGGCGGCCTTATTGCTAAACAGCAATTTTTTCAAGGCAATTTTCAATGTTAAGTCATAATAAGTGTATCTTTTTAACATTTTTTTTAAGTAGGCACCACACATTGCTCTATAGCAATAAGGCCACCGCATTGTACACTATCAGATAACTGGTGTGTTTCTTAAATTATAATAATATAAGTACGTTTTTTGGTGAGCAATAAAAGTAACGTATTGTGTTGACAATTTATTTACAGAGCAGCTTTGCAGAGCAGTCTTTTATAAACTTGACATTGAAAAAAAGCGACTTAAAAAAAACTAAAAATAAAGACATCATCATTAAATGACCTACGTAGTACCTACTGATCTGTCTGAAATCGGTGCGAAGGCGGTCTATCAAGCTTATTTGCGTTGGCACCGACTTCAAACAGATCTGTATTTTGACTTTATTTTTCAGTTTTTTGAATTCGTCTTAATTTTTTCTTAAAAAGTTTATTTATTTTTTCCATTTTTAGTGTAAATAATAGAAAGAACATGAGAAACATTGTAAGTGCCTATTCAATTCAAGGTTTGCCCTCGATTTCCATGGAATTCCATTATCAGATCCAGGCTTGGTGACAATAGGATCCCCTCTGGAGTATACTGTTTAGAACAAAAAAATAATATTGAAAATCGGTCCACAAATAGCGGAAATCGGTGAAAATACATAAAAAAAAGAAAAAAAAACAGAAACATACAGTCGAACATAGAACCTTCTCATTTTTGGAAGTTAGTTAATCAATGAGTTGTCATTGTCAAACTCTTTGATATTATATCATTTTCTATATAATATAATATCAAAGAGTTATAGGCGCGATGAAGTTGGTAGATTGTCAGCTGATATTAATGCTGACACTGTAATATGTAATAATTGTTATTCAGGATATACAAACACTGAGTTATGGTACCCAACGCGGCAGCCTAATTGCTATAGAGAAATTTAAAAAAAAAAAACAAAACATATCACCTATATTGACTTAACATGAAAATGATGTTTCTAGTTTCAACATTTAAAAAATATATATATTTAAAAAAACTGTTCATTATTTAACGTTGAAACTTTGCACGATTGGTCATCGATATAAAAGCTATATTTTCCCAAAATTTCAACCAAATCGACCGAACGGCTTTTCCCGAACATTTTGTGCGGGGTTCTTTTAATTATTATATATAGTTGTATTAAAATGATTTATATCAAACCGAAAATTTTCAAGTTCAATTCGGAGATGAATTTTTAAAATTCTGAGACATCCAAGCTTTAAGTCCCACAGGGTTCGGTCCTAGGCCCAGCCTTGTTCTTTATTTACACAGCTTACTCGCCCCATAATGAAGATGTGGTGACCGCTACATACGTCAATGACACTGCCTGCCTTGCATGTGACAAGGACCCCGAAATGGCCTCACGAAACTCTGTGAAATACCTCGGCCTTTATTTAGATCACAGGCTCACCTAGGCCAATCACATTAAAACAAAAAGGCAAACCTACAATTCAAACTATTCAAAAAAGGCAAACCTACAATTCAAACCAAAATAAGCTGCGCCTTTTTTGTTCGATTTTTTATTTGTGTGTATATTTGTAACTTGTCATGTGTACAATAAACTGTTATAATTCAAACCTACAATTCAAACTATTGTACTGGCTTATTGGGAGAAAATCGCAATTAACCCTAAACAACAAATTACCGGTCTATAGGAGCAACATAAGGCCTTATGGACACGTGGAATTTAGCTCTGGGGCTCTGAAAGCAACTCTGACCTGGAGATACTACAGCGGTTTCAGAATAAGATCCGGAGTCTTCAGCATAGCTAACATAGACGCGTGGTATAATTTTGTCATTTCGATGTCGTTCTTCGAAAACAGGCCACTTTTGTATAAAAATCGTGTAATATTCCTAGACAGAGTTTATGAGTGTATTTTAACTGATTTCATTATAATATTGTGTAGAATTGGGCGGTGCAAAGTGGATAACTTCACCAATGAGATATTTTGGACGGAAGCACCTTTGTCAGACAACCAGGACGACGTTGACGATCTATTTCGATTTAGTTTGTTTTGGATAATATTACTCCTTACGTTTACTAGTAAGTTCATATTTCATATTTCTTTATTTACCTTCAAATATTACTCACAACAAACAACTTAAATATTATTTTTATGATTACTAAATTAATATCGCCAAACACTTGACTATACCTACACGATAAGAAGAATAATATTTTTATTATATTAATATACAGCGTAGCCCAACGGGCGACGTCCACAAGAAAAATTTGGATGCCCCATGCCAGGGGGCATTCAGATCATCCCCATGTATGTTCCGCGATTTTTTGTAGTTTAGAAGTTATAACATATTTAATGAATTTTTCGAAACTTTTTACCCAGTAAGTACCGATTTTTATTTTTTTTCTCTTTATGTTTAAGATTATTAAAAAAGACTAAGTAAAAAAAAAGTCGGGTTTGATTTGTTGTATTTGTCTCCGTCTCGAATAGCGGAAACACTATTAAAAACATTGGGAAATTGACAAACTATGTTCTACGGGAACGAAGTCCCGGGCGAAAAGCTAGTTTTTATAATTTAATACTATAAACACTTAAATATTGGCCATACAAAGATTAAAATTAGCCATAGAAACTAAACACTATATTATAATATAGAAGCCCTCGCGCGACTGGGTGTCTAACTAAACGGTTATCAAGAATGGACGGAGTGATTCAAGAAGAAGGTTTTCTATAATTAATTCTCAAAATTCCCGCGGGATCGAAGTCCCGGGTTGGATGCTGGTAATCCTACTAATATTATAAATGTGAAAGTTTGTAAGGATGCAAAACTATTTGACAGATTTTGATGAAACTTTCCAGTAATATAGTTTGGACATCAGAAAATACAAGGGGTACATAAATTTCGGGTGGACAAATAGAGAATTTAGAATTAAAAGAGTTTTACTTTCAGATACCTCACATGTGTAAGAAAATTTCGTTTTCGTTCATCACCATCCCGCATTGGGCCAGCATTGTGACTATGGCCTAAATCCCTTCGGGTTTCAAAGGGAGGCCCATGGCCCTCGGTGGGAACGTTTGTGGGCTGGTAAAAAATAAATTTAAAAAAACTTTCAGATATAAGAACATCTGCTAAAGCTCAGGACAAATGGCGTGTGCAGTTAATGGAAATGTGTTTACTTGAGCTTGGTACAATCATAAGAATTATGATTGACGCTACTTTCTCTTCTACGATCATGGTGACTGAGACACTCAGGCAAGTAAATGAAAATATGACATGTATAATGCTCATAAAGGACCGCAATGCACCGGAACGCCGTCCCGGTTCTTGAAATAACCGTTCCGTTTCGCAAAGTTCTCCTTTCGCCGTAAGGAGAAATTTTACGAAACGGAAAACCGCGAAAGACCTACCAAATCTTTTTCCGAAAAAGCGCATGCACAAACTGACTATGCCCACTCTCTGCGCTCGTGGATGGACCCGTCATCAGACCATCTCAATACATTGCATTCTTACATGCGTACCTAATTACCTATGCCAAAACAGCAAGTGGTTGAAAAAAATGATTATAAGATTTGACCCTTACCAACACGGCAAGTTAAGTAAAAGCTTGTAAAAATATTGTCAAATTTGAATGGAAATGCGTTCCGGTTCGTAAATCCAATGGAGTAGATGACCCACCCCATTTTACTTAAAAAAATAGATGTTACGTAAAAAAAATTACAAACTTAGTGTGTGTAATTTTTTTTGCCGCTGTGTTTTTTTACTTTCATCGCCTGAAAAGAATACGTTTTTGTTCACATCTAGGGACGCATTTGCTACTTTTATCGAAACTGTAAGTGAGTTTTTAGCAAAGAACAATGTTGCTCCGACACTTCAATATCGTTTTAAACGTTACTTCAATATTGAATGGCATGTTGACAAGGTAAGATAACTTTGCTTATTGTTTAAATTTAAGACATAAAAGATTGAAGGTCCCGACTCAACGACTCATGCAATCACTTTGCAATCACTCTGTACCTAGCCCATCCCGGGAAAGCAGCAATAGTGAGTTTAATTTAATTCATTTATTTTATTTATTTATTTAAAGCACTTATTTCAGTAATTTGATTGTATTAAGATTTTATCAATGTAGGTATATATTTATTTATTTTATTTCACTATGTAACTTATTTATTCATATCTTATCTATTTATAATTATTATGTTCGGTTGCCTTCGTGGAGACGAGTTCCAAAACATCTTGGTGGTTATGACAGAAAACCAGCGCTATGGTTACTGACCATAGCACAACGCTGAGTCAGCACCATTTTGGCAGGTGCAGAACAGACAACACGGTTACTTAAGTACATGTGTTTATTATTTCTGTTTAATATGTGCTGTTTGTGCTTTTGTTGTTGCTGTTTGTGCGTTTATGTTGTGTATATGCTGTTTTGTTTGTGTTGTACCCCCAAATAAAGTGTTTACTTACTTACTTACTCATCAACGCCCAGCCTCAAGACTAAGAAAGCTGAAATTTGACCCAAAGGTCACTTTTGTAACGTAGGCAAGCAAAAAGGATTTTAGGCAAGCAAAAAGGATTTTACAGAATCCCCATGGGAATGAAGTCATAGGCATCCTCTAGTTAATGAATTAAAAAAAGTACTTTGCTAATAAATATTTTAGCTAATCGTATTTCGAGCCTTCATCAAACTTAAAAAAAAGGAATTAGAAGAACCACGTTCAGACAGACCCCGAGGTTCTGACGATATACCAACGTCACAGCTAATTTGAGACAATGCTGAGTCTGGATCTTTTTTTTATACGGTACATTTCAAATTACAGAGAATTTTAAATCTAAAATTTTAATTAGAAATTTTCTTCCTTCCTTGAACTAGTTAGGATTTAAGCTTCGATCAACTATAGAAAACTAGATACACAGTCCCATACAAAATGAAATTTAAAAGTGTCCTAACTACAATACGTACTTAGATAGTTGTATACCACTTCATGTATTATGAAAAAGTTCTAAAGTGTCAAACATTTTAATCTAATTTAAACCTTAACGTAATATTATGAGGTCGAAAATAAAATCTGTTTAATTTGTAAAATACCACTTTGGGTTTTGAACAAAGGATAACGTAAGACAATTTGATGACACTGGCTGTCACGTAGAACATGGGGAGGAGTGGAGTTGCCTTTGTTAATTTTAAAAATATATTAGTTGGGTCGATTTCACATATAAAATCTTCGTACAAACTTTTTAACAAATTCAAAATGCTACAAAATGGTGTGGTTTTCTTTTTAACCCCTGATTGTGTTGTGTATGTATAGGAGCATCATAGCTCTTAAACTGATGATGTTAATGGTGCAGTTTATTTTATTCGAAAGCTTCTTCTTGCGCTGGATTTCAGATATGATTTATCAAAATTGGTTCAGCCGTTTACTTTTATGTTAGTTTTTATGGTCTTTTATTATTAAAAAAATCACATTCATTTCAAATTAACCGACGATTAATATACATTACAATTGATAATCACAGCCGCCGCCATTCTTCTTAATTATTGCTTATAAACCTAATATTATATTTTAGGTTTAGAGTCACTTTCTAAAAAATGCTTGGAGCAAAAGACACTACTTTGCGACGGCTAGAAAAAATATTCACATCTTTGACGTGCGACCACGTATGTCCACTGTCCACATCGCACAGGATCTCTAGGAAAACTAAAAATCCAATAAAACTTTGTTTGTAAACGTCACGCACGTTAAATTTTTTATTAATTCAATTTTATATGATTAATGGTTTTGCCATAATACCTTTAATGTAAGTATAGAAAACAGAATTAATATATATACTCTTTACACTTAAATTTTATAACACAGATGAAAATGAAAAAAAAAACAATATAAAAAAAAGCGTCTCTATTTGTTTTAGAACAGAGTCACTGCATTACCCGAACAAATGATGTTGAAATACAACGGTATGGATTTGTAAGTTCCGCTAGTGTCTATTCAATTTAAAGGGTTATACTCTCGCCGAATGTTATTAAATTAAACTAAAAAAATGTTTTATAACCTTTTCTTGGCCAAATACCAAGATAATTTCAATTCACATATAATAATTACAAAACTACTTATTTAAAAAATGTCATTCCATATTCTTTTAATGTTCTGGAGGTGTGATTTTTACAATTTTTCACTGCGCACTGAGGCATGCTTACTTTCGGAACGAACGAATGCTACTAAACGAAAAGACAACCCAAAACGTCAAGTGGGTGATCATTTAGTGAGGGAACTTTTTTGTTGTGGATTGTGTATCTAGTTCTTTATAGTTGATCGAAGGATTTAAGTATAAAATTGGCGATTTTTTTTCTCAAGTATTGTTTATTTATAATTTATTTGATTAAACAGCTATTTTTAAAAACGTAGAATGTAGCAGCTGCCAAATCTTCCCAGGCATACTTTAAAAGTCAGTAAGCGGGACGCGATTTTTGCTTTGTTATGGGCGAAAGGCTGACAAACTCTCACCACTTGATTAATATAATGATCTTCAGAATTTGTCACATGTGGCCACTTGATGTCAGAACTACTGAGGCACTACCTTCCCCATATGGATTATAAGCTTGAGCGTGTGAATGTATGTATTTAGTTACTAAAAACGAAGCTGAAACATGGTTTGTTTCATCTGTTGCCCGTTACATTGCTTATTTATGTTCTATCATTAGAACACATAAGTACAGCTTTTAATCAAATAAGTATGCCTATAATCCAACAGAATTTTGTTTAATTCCAATTCCCCAAAATAAATAATTATGAAGAACGGCAATTGAATATTTAAATATATAAGGTCCTAATTTATTAGTCACTTTCCTTTTAACACGTTATTGTGTAGGTCAAAATATATCATTTGAGTCAAAAAACAAAAGCATAATATTAAATTTAAAAGGTCTTGAAAAATTTTGTTATGATATTTTTTCATTACTATGTTGAATAAACCCATCCATTACTATGTTGAATAAACCCAATAATGGCAGTAGTAGAGCGGGCGAGCGGGGAGTGGACGGCTATAATCGAAAGAGAACCATTCCTTTATCTTTAAATGGAATTTTTTTAAATATTTTTTTTACAAAATTTAATTTTCAGATAATTAATTTTTATGTTGTTTTTTGGAATACTATCAACCTATACAATAACGCCTTAGAAGGTAAGTGACTAATAAATTAGGACCTTATATAATATTAAAAGTCATGTATGTATAAGAAATAAATTGTTCTTTATTTATGTTCTAGCTGAACTAGTAAATGAATAGCTCAACCTGGCTTCAGGCTCGTAGTCCAGAAATTGTTCTTAAACCTTGTACTATATTATAAAACAAAGTCCCCCACTGCCTCTGTCTGTCTGTCTGAACGCGATCAACTCAAAAACTATAGTAAACGGATTTTCATGAGGTTTCTTCACCAATAGATGGATCGAGCGATTCATGAGGAAGGTTTATGTTTATAATTAATTCCCTAAATTACCACAGGGACGAAGTTTATATAATTCAGAGTCACAATTTTGATATTCTAAAAAGTCAGTTTTTCCTTTCAGGCGTTTTTCCTAACCTTTGGAAAAAATGTAATGTACGACTTACCTGCACACGTGCGTTCGGAAATATTATCAATACAACGATTGAAATATTTAAAAAGTTTGCCAATAACAAAGGTTTGTAAGTAACTTAGACTTCAGAATTTAAAAAAAAGTTCTAATCAAAATTTCATTCCAATAGGACGATTGCCTTTAAGTAGTTATTTTTTTAGTTTGCTCTCAGAGAGCTCTAGTAGGCAGTGGCACACAAAGCAGTTGTCGATGTATGAATAATGTTATCTTAGAGTCCACAACTGTTCAGGTATTGGGATACAGATTAGAGCAGAGTCAGCATTTACAGAGGGGGATGCCCGTCAGACGAGCGGTTGGTCAGTCCACTTATTTCGGGACCATTTCACGCAACACCTCAGGATGGGGCGCAATTTATGTACACAGCGAGTGTTAACCATGAGCTTCCTTCGCGAGCCTGGCTTCGAGGCAGCAGCGCACAATGAAATATGAACGCTCGCGGCACACGATAAGTTTTAATTAAGCTTGCAAGCTGGCGACGTTTTTTAGAGTAGACAGATTTTATACCTTAGGTCGACTTTTGTTAGTAAGTGAGTCTTCTGTACCGACGGTAGTACTATTATACATTCTGTAGTACAGATGGCAGTCGTCAGGTAACACATTTGGACTATTATAGTCGGCACTATTATAAACAAGATGTGAGTGAAGTGAAGGCCAAAAAGTATAGTCGGATGTGCTGCCTTGTGTACTAGTTAAACTTAGATCTAAGCAAAGCCAATGAATTCAGAATAAAAATTTGGCTGTATTATTTATAGTATGCCAGCAAGGAAGAACTGACGAAAATTTCGGCAAGGGCTAATTTGTTTTATTCTTCTCCAAATGAAATCTTACTGAACACAGGTGATATGAGCAACGAAGTATACATAATGAGAAAAGGCAATTGTGATGTAAGTTACTTTGTTTATTGAAATGAAAAAAAATAAAACCGGCCAAGTGCGAGTTGAACTCGCGCACGAAGGGTTCCGTACTATTACCTATAAAACCGGCCAAGTGCGAGTCGGACTCTATAAAAACCATTATCTTTATAAAAGCGGCAAAAAAAATCACGTTTGTTGTATAGGAGCCCCCTTAAATATTAAACTTAGTCTACTTTTTAGTATTTTTTGTTATAGCAGAAACCAAAATACATCATCTGTGAAAATTTCAACTGTCTAACTATCACATTTCATGAGATGTGGCCTCGGACAGACTTATGTATAAAAACGAGCAAAAAATCACGTTTTTCGTATGGGAGCCCCTTTAAATATTTATTTTAATCTGGTTTTTAGTATTTGTTGTTATAGGACCACTATAAGTAAATCATTCGTTAAAATTTCAACTGTCTAACTATCACGGTTCATGAGATACAGCTTCAGACAGATTTTCTATAAAAACGAGAAATAAAATTATTTTTTTGTATGGGAGCTCCCTTAAATATTTATTTTATTCTAGTTTTTAGTAGGTATTTGTTGTTATGGGGCACAAAAAAATACCTCATCTGCGAAAATTTCAAATGTCTAACTATCACGGTTCATGAGATACAGCCTGGTGACAGACGAACGGACGGACGGACGGACAGCGGAGCCTTATAGTAATAGGGTCCCGTTTTTTCCCTTTGGGAACGGAACCCTAAAAAATAACACGCTCTCAACTACAATCTAAATGCAAGGGCAACGATGTGGTGGTAATCAAGCTCACCCACAAGAAGATTATTCACTCGAAAGTTGTCTTACTTATCAAAGAAAAATAAAAAAAATATTTAAATTTAAATTTTCTGTTTCTGCATATTTACATACCTTCATCCACTGCACCTCATTACACTCACACAGACACTTAACACTTGAATTAGGCCCTAGATTTGTAGTCTTAACATTATATACTTAGTATTAACTCTGTCTCTCGCATCTCTCTTGGGCGAGGGCTGAAAATCAGTGTTGCCAGCCTGATAAACAGTCTGGCATTAGTCGCTGAGCCTAGGCCTTTTTTCCTCACTGCGGCAGACATCAAGCTTAAACCTGTGTAATAGGATAAGAATGTAATTTTTTTTTTTAATGTATGTGTGTGCTGTTTTGAAGAAATAAACGTATTATTATTATTTTTTTATATATTTTTTTATATTATTATTATTAGTTAAAATTTGGAGACGCTGCAAAGGAGATTTTAATTGATTTACGTGCCAGTTTTCAAAACGCTTTCTGATGGTCCGCGGAGCGAGCGTCTTTTGTTTCTTGATCATCTATTGTTTCATCTCATACTATTTATTCCGAACATTTTACATTGTGTAAATCTCAGAATAGTTATACGTTTAAAATAATCTTCACCTAACAAACTGCTCATGAAAACAAGCCAACTGTTAGTAGGTAACTTGTTAATGTGTGTGTATCGATATGAAGAAGTATCGACGCCATCTTGATTACCTACTATCTTTCTAGAGATAAACAATTAAAATATTAACCGGTTAGCAACGCGTTTGCAACTGATCACGAGTGCAATCGCTGTGCTACTAGTTGCCATCGAAAACTATATCGTCATGTGATTTAGTTGGCATGTTTCCTCTTGCTATGTGTAGCACAAGTTTTTTTTTATTAATTAAAAATGGGTTCGCTCTTGACCACAATCTAGCTTAGAGCAAAGATGCGGTCGAGGATGTAGCGAGCTCACCTAGAAGACGCCTATTCACTCGTACTTTAAAGATATTTGGGTTGTATGAACTGGGAAATACAGACGCCTCGCCCCGGCAAGGAATTCCACTCCTTGGTAGTGCGCAATCAGTACCTATCCGAGGGATCTCGATAAGGTAAGGGTGATACCCCGCAGTGCGTCTGGACGTCCGATGGAAGAAAGGGGCAGGCGGAATGAGCTCATGCAGCCTCTGAGCACACTCTCCGAAGTACATCTTATAAATAAAAAAACCCGACAGCGTAATAAAAACTGAAAAGAAAAAAACCCGACAGCGTAATAAAAACTGAAAGGAAAAAAACGAGTAAGTCCAGTAGTCGAGACTTTTGTAATTGAATAACATAACGATTTTAACAATCGGTTCAGTTTGTATTACGCAGTCGGGTTTTTTATGTTTTTAAATTAAGTAATTTATTTTATTTTACACTTTTTAGTTAGGATCAGATATTTATTTATTGATTTTCTCATTAAATGTATACAGGGTTAACGGAAACTCGACGTATTCCTGGCAGGGCGTGATAAGGCAGCCGAAATACAATAAATTTAACTCACCTTATGTATGGCCGAAAGTTAATAGTTTTCGAGATTTCGTTATATTAAGGTTTTTTACGAAAATACCCAGATTTACTCATTTTAACCAAAATTTGAAAATATTTACTTATTGGATACATTTAACTTTTTTTCAAAGTTGATAGTTTAGTAAAGCTTAGGAAAGTCATTACCACCCAGAATTCATTAACAGTTTAAATCATGAGCCGAAAAAAAGATTTTAAATTTTTCAATTTTCTTTGTAACAGGTTAAATACCGATGCCTAGGTCAAAACTTTAACCTAGGTTAGTCAAAACTTTAACCTTAACTTACTTCCTCATTTAATAAGCTATCCAAAAAGGTAATAATATCAATACAAACTAATATGGTCTACATCACAAAAATCAATTTTGACTTAGTGCAGGTAGAATTCACCCCATAAAGTTAATTCACATTTTTCGCAGTTTTTTAAAACTTTTTTGAGTTTTTCTCCGCCTTCGGTGCCGAATAGTGCAAATAATTGTAATTTGCGGTAGCATGACGGTCGAACCTTGATTCGTCCATCCACAGAATGTTAAAAAAAAAATTGTCTTCAGCGTCGACATTTAACATAAAACGACAAAATTCCAACCTTCTAATTGGGTCTCCCTCTTCCATTGAATGGACAGATGTTGATGGTCGACCCGATAAATGTACTACAGACCACAGTTTCCATTGTGACATTCCAAATTAACACGCTACGATGTTTGACGAGGTGTTGGGATCGTCATCAAATATTCGCAGAATCGCCTCCTCGTCCTCAGCCGTATTCCAACTACGTCGCAGAAGCACGTGTTTTGTTATCTGGCTATTTCCTTAACTTTAGCCCAGCATCTTGGTCTTGTGTTGTGCATTCATTAGTGCTGACTATTAGACTACAGGCCCATGTTCAAAAATGGATGGGTCATATGAACCACCAGATGACGTATATAGTAGGATATAAGACCATGCAATAATAAGATTCAGCACTATGCCGTCACTTGTAAGGTGTCCAACTGAGTGCTGGTGAAAATTCAAAAGTGCAGGTAGGAGTGAGTAGATTTTGTTCACATATTTTTGTACGGCATTTTAACCATCGTTAGATTTATGAAAAATAATAAGAAAACACGCAGTGCCGTAAAAAAATGGTGCGCCACAAAGTAGGGAATTTTTTTTGATTTTCTGGCATTTTCCAAGGTACATTTGGTCACTTTACTCTGTACGGCATCAGTTTCATGCTGTTTCAATACAGCTTTTAATTTATTATTCCGCAACCCCGTACAAAAATCGTGCGACAAAGAGAAAAATCAAGGGTTGCAACCCCCTTTCTTTCCGTGCTCCGGGGGGTGATTTGAAACAACATAAAATTAATTTATTTTGAAAGTATTTTATACATAAATAATATTTTTTTACATGCCGTACATTTTCGTTGGTCCAAAGGTTTGTAGGGGAAAAAAAAACTCAAGGAAAAATCCATAGAACGAAATGTAAGACAATTCCATATAACGAAATGTAAAGTGAAATTTATGACGATATTTTTTTATACGGCATTTAGATAGAATCAGTTCAATGTCGATCGCAAGATATGGATGCAACTCGGAACCGGTAATCACGTGAAAAACATTGACGTTTGTGCTGTGTACAGAGACTTGGGCGAGAAGCTCTGTTCTTCGTTGGCTGCATTCCATGCTTTTACGGGATGCGACTTCAATCCCGCATTTTATAGGAAGGGTAAAAACAGACCATTAAAAGTATTGGAGAAATCTAGGAAGTTCCAGGACGCATTTATTCAAATAGGCCATAGTGCGTTTGTTACAGATCCACTACTCATGGAACAAACTTTCAATGTTCTGCAAGAATATGTATGCGTTTTATACAATGTAAAAGCAGGAAAAACGGTCAACGAAGCAAGATGTATCATATTCGATAGGATTTATACACCGAAAAGCTGTAATGAAGCTTTCAAAAAGAAAGCTATGAAATTGGAAGCAACGTCGTTTCCCCCTTGTTTCCGGGAGTTAAAACAACATATGAAGAGAAGTACCTACATAGCACAGATTTGGTGTAATGCCTACAAACAAATACCGTCGACCTTGTTACCAATAAGATATGGATGGATGTTCAATGACGGTCGATACGATTTCGACTGGTTCCACGGCGAGGAATGCCCCCAAAAAGTCAGTGACATAACGGAACCGGATGAGGAATCAGGCGAAGAAATTGATGACGTCATAGGTGAATAAATATATCTTTACATCTTCAATCTGTACGTAAGACTTTAATTTTGACAAAAACTTATTCATGTTTCAGAAAATGATAGAGAAGATAATTCGGACGTCGATGAAGACGTTGACTCCGATAACAACTCAGCGGCTGATTCCGATACTGATTAATTTAAATAAAAACCTTATTTTGTATTATCATCTTTAAATATATCGAATTTATCGAAAAAATAGTTGTTTCATTTTCATCAGCCTAAAAGATATGGACTGCATTAAAATGTACGGCATCATTTTTTCCTAATTCATTTATCTTAATACTATTTAAAACAAGGGGAGAATGAAGAAAATTGCTATATTTTATTAATCTATGAATATTTAAACTTTTGCAATAGTTTAAAAAATTACAGTTTTTATATTTCTCTATAATTTTTTTTTGAACAGTTTCTTTTGAACGGCAATACTATATAACAGTTGTATTTTACAATATCATGTTAAAAAAAAAGTTGCCGTACAGAGTTAAATGATTTTACAGCTTTATAAATCAAGTATACCATGAAATTAAGATAATTATTAATGTACATTCAAATGAACAATAATTATTTGATGGCATTTTTTTTAATAGTACTTTTGAGTGCTAGGTAATGTTTTGGAACGAAAGCCGTACTTTTTCAAATCACCCCCCGGAGCACGGAAAGAAAGGGGGTTGCAACCCTTGATTTTTCTCTTTGTCGCACGATTTTTGTACGGGGTTGCGGAATAATAAATTAAAAGCTGTATTGAAACAGCATGAAACTGATGCCGTACAGAGTAAAGTGACCAAATGTACCTTGGAAAATGCCAGAAAATCAAAAAAATTTCCCTACTTTGTGGCGCACCATTTTTTTACGGCACTGCGTGTTTTCTTATTATTTTTCATAAATCTAACGATGGTAAAAATGCCGTACAAAAATATGTGAACAAAATCTACTCACTCCTACCTGCACTTTTGAATTTTCACCAGCACTCAGTTGGACACCTTACAAGTGACGGCATAGTGCTGAATCTTATTATTGCATGGTCTTATATCCTACTATATACGTCATCTGGTGGTTCATATGACCCATCCATTTTTGAACATGGGCCTGTAGTCTATATGGCTTCGTACTCTAATCCTAAATACGCCGACTTGTTGTATTGTTATGGACTGTGTGATAGTAACAGGCGGAGAGAATATCAACGTCGTTTTCCCAACCGCGGCCGTTTCCCACACGCTAATGTCTTTGGAAGTACTCATCGGCTGCTATCTGAAACTGGCAGCGTTCAAAGAAGTCAGATTGACAGTGGTCGTCCACGGTGGTATATGGCTGAGGACGAAGAGGCGATTCTGCAAAGATTTATTACGACCCCAACACCTCGACAAACATCGTAGCGCGTTAATTTGGAATGTCACAATGGAAAATCTGATCTGTAGTACATTTATCGGGCCGACATCCATATCATCATACGTAGATGGACGAATCAAGGTTCGACTGTCCTGGTATCGTAAATTATAATTATTTGCACTATTGGGCACCGAAGGCGGAAAAAAACTCAAATCAACTTTATGTCACCCCAACACTACCTGCACTAAGTCAAAAGTGATTTTTGTGATGTAGACCATAAGTTTGTATTGACATTCATACCTTTTTGGATAGCTTTTTAAATGAGGAAGTTAGTTAAGGTGTTTGTTCTCTTGGTGTCGTAGTAAAGTTTTGACCTAGTCATCGGTATTTAATCTGTTACAAAGAAAATTGTAAAATTTTGAATATTTTTTACGCCTTATGATTTAAAACTGGTTAAAATGAGGAAATCTGGGTATTTTTGTAAAAAATCTTAATTTAACGAAATCTCGAAAACTATTAACTTTCAGCCATACATAAGGTGGGTTAAAGTTGCATTTTGGCTGCCCTATCACGTCCTGCCAGTAATACGTCGAGTTCCCGTTAACCCTGCATATATCTCACTTGCATAAAAAATTAACCATTTCCGAATTAAAAGCCTACATTTAAGTGAAAATCGTTACTAACCAACTTTAAATCGTTATAGATCCTAAACGGTAATTCTGATTGAAAAACTATATGAGAAACCTAAACATGATTTTTAAATACCTATTCAACGATACCCCACTTGATATAGTTCGTCAATTTCATTTTTTTCTTTTTCACATTATGGCGTCCAAAATCGGCCATTTAGATTTTTTCAAATTTTTATACTTTCTATAACACTTGCGCCGTCATGACGAATCCAACGACGTATCTATATATATATAAATGGAACCCGATTTTCGTTGTCACGGCATCACGCGTGAACGGCTGGACCGATTTGGATGATTCTTTTTTTGTTGTGTTCCTTATTGTCAGGAGAAGGTTCTTATGAAAGAAAAAACTAAAAAAGTGCCACGGGAACGAAGTCCCGGGCGGAAAGCTAGTTATTTATAAAAATCGGCCCACGCATTTGGTCTAAATAGTGCCGCAAAGGTACAAATGTACATACATATATATATATATAGGCAGATAAACACATTACCCTCCTTTGCGTCGCGCAGTCGGGTAAAAACACATAGGCAAGCTACTTTGCTTGAGCTAGGCTTTGGAACTTATCCTTAATCAGCTTTTTATCACCAATAAGCCTCCTGGCTCTGCGATCCACCGAGTCCAGTGCGGCTAGTTGGTATTTGGCCGAACCATTCCAAAGGTGGCTACAATACTCCATGCACGATCGGACCTGCGCCTTATAAAGGGTAAGAAGTTGATCTGGCGTGAAGTATCGTTTAACCTTGTAAAGGATGCCCAGCTATTTGGCCGCAGTCTGAGCCTTAGACTCGATGGAGGTGCCGAAGTGTCCGAAACCTAGCAACTGGAGGCGTGTGCGAGATGAGTTTTTAACGGGTTTGTATTGTAATTAAGGACTAGTTTCGTTACTTTTGAGTGGCTCCATGTGAGACGGACCTTAGTCTAATACAGGGTTATAATACAGTGGAAATATGTGTTTCTTTTGGATTGTGGACCACAATTAGCCTGAAATAAAGACATTGTCGTTATTTACCTACTAATTAATATTGCACAATTGTCAATAAAACCAGATGAAACTGTCAGCTACAAATGGTTTTCATTTTACAGGTGATAGACCCAGACACGCAACAAGTGGTAAGGGCGATAAGTTCCAAAGATTATTTCGGTGAACTGGAATGTTTCCTAAGTAAGATTTTCCGTTTTATTTCCTATTGACTTTTTTTTTTTTTTAGCAAAACGGTTTCGTAAGAAAACTGCAACTGCTTGTGAGCGATATGTGCAAGATATCGTGCCTAGTGTGCAATCAATCCCAGAATGGGGGAGGTCATTGGGGTCATCTTAGACGTAAAACACGCGACGTTTTAGACATCATCTTCTTGGTTTTGCCCACTCAAATGGACAAAAATAATAATGCAACGATATGTATTATTCCAGGGGTCTGGGATAGGGAGCTACCAGAAAAAAAAGAGTAATTAATGTATGTCTTAAACATTATAGCTTAGTACAGTTTACCTATTTCAGAAATCCCTGCGTACTACACCGTGAAAGCTAGAACGCATGTCCAAGTGTTCTCCCTGTCCAGAAGAGATCTCGAACGCATTTTGTCGTTGCCAAAAATAGATGCTACAGTAAAATCTATACGACAGGAAGCGGTAAGGCATGACTTTTCTTTTTCAGATAATGGTCAGCTCTTGACTACAATATAACCCAGGAGCGAAGATGTGTTTAAGAATGTAGCAAGCTCACCCAGAAGAAGCCTATTTGCTCGAACTTTAAAGAAATTTGGGTTGTATGAGCCTGGAAATAGAGAATCAGGCAGATAATTTCATTCCTTAGTGATGATCCATACAAAAGATGAAGAGAAGCGCTTAGTGCTAAGTCCGAGGAATCTCGACAACCCGCGGTGCGTCTAGAGGTCCGCTAGAAGAAAAGGCTGCGGAATGAGCTCGTGCAGCTCATGAGCACATTTACGTTTTTCTATCGGGTAAACTGGTGACTGTTACGTTTAGGACAGAGTTTTTTGCAAAAATACCCGCGTAATTAGTCCAATATATTACGAGCACCAATATCCGCAACTCGATAAGACTTGATTAATGACGAAACATATTGGCTAGCCGTCGACTAAAGTGCTCTCTTATAAAGGAGTTTTACTTAGAAGATGATTATATGGGGTGACTTCAAATTAGTTAGTGAAAGTGAAGGGGGTAATTCTGCCCATGAAACTGAACAACTTTCCCGAAGGAACCAATAAAAATAATTTGACGCTATCCAACAGATATTCAAGCAATTGTCGCGGAAACGAGCCGCTTTCTTGAAGTATGAAATGCCAGAGCAGCCTTCAAACGTAGAACGATTCCCACTCCTGCGCAAGCACGAACCAGACACCGCTTTCCTAGCTCCTTTCCAAAGACTAGGATTTTTCGCCGTATTCAGGTAATTATTTAATATCTGTTGAAGACATCGATGATGACGAAAAAAGCACTTGTGGAGTTTAGAACTTTATTACGGTCTTGTTGGTAAGCAAAAAGGGCACTGTGCGCGCTGCATTCGCTTAATGTAAATAGAGCCCCCCGGCAGCGAGCAGAGGTACTTATCTTAATGACGTATTACTGTCGACAATGTTGCAATTTCAAATGTTTTCGTAGAATTTTTTTTTTCTTTATTTATTATTAAGGACTTGTTACATAGCGTAAATGTCAGTCCTATAGTGCCTTAAACTAATTAACCTATCACTCTACCTTCGTAGAATTTATTTGTATGCCCGTACGTTGGTAGATGGCGTATTGCTGACAATATTTATGGCGTTTGTCATCGCGTTACACGTAGCTCTACCTAATATTATTACGTAAATAAAAGTAACCATCTCCTCCTCACCTCACCATCTCCGGCCTCGTCCTAAGACAAAAGAATAATACACGATAGTTACGATAACAGTCGACATCATGTGAAAATACATAGGAAAATGTAACTAAGTACTTTTTTTTAAAGAATAGAAGCCATAACAAAAGACCGGTCAAGAGCGTGTTGGGCCACGCGCATTGTAGAAAAAGTGTCAAAAGTAATATTAACAATTAGATGTATTTAATGAGCTGGTGGAAACGAAACGAAATAGGATCATGACCCCCATGAACCCTAACCCTTCCTCTATCCATCATTGTATGTGATTACAGATGACTTATGAAGCCGACTGCGACACTTTCAGGGCATTTACAAGATTCGTACAACACTACCATATGCGCATTGCTTACATTAATAGGTACTGCTTCACAGTACTAAGTTCCAGCAACGTCAGCTGCTAAAGCAGGTCGCGTGGCGATTGTGCTCTTTTTGTAATATAAAATAGGCATTTATTTCTTTTATTAATTTCACGTTTAACGTTTTGAATCATAACTTTGATGTCATTTTCGTAATAAGCACCCCCAAAAACCTATAAGACGACACCTATGTCAATATGTTAAAGCTTGGTTTTCGACCTTTCCTTACTTTGAGCGTGGAACCTTGTATGGCAGTCATCTTGCTTCGTCGTAAATGCTACCGTCGTGAATTATTCCTTTTTTTAATTATAAATGATTCTATTCTATTCTAAAAAAATATATTTCGCAAACGGATTGCTGAATCGATAAACGTTCTTTCTAAACCCTTTCTTTCGTTAAGAAAGCTATTCTACGACACCCCAAACGATGATATTGGCGAGAAAAAAAAAACATCACCCTTTCTCGTGTGAGGATGCCTGAAATTTTTTTTCCAATAATTTATTTTGCAGATTTGTCGGCGTGATTAGTATTTGTATGACCATGCCAAATTTCAGCTGTGTAGTACCAAGGATCTAATATTAGTAAATATATTATTTTTAATCCCAACAATGTTTGGCACTTGGTCGACTATTATTCGTTAACTTGAAGGGCCAACTTATCTGTGATATTTTTCCTTTTAATGTCGTCCTAAGTGCTAAACCTGAATTTTCAATTCTAGTCAATAAATTTTGTTTTGCTTGAAATGTGAAAACGTGACGGAAACGAAAACGTAAAAGCACTTTTTGCCAGCTTTTTGTATGAAAATGGTTGAATTTACGCATTTTTTTTCATTTTCTTCACGTTTTCACAAATTTCAAGTAAAACAAAATTTATTAACTAGAATTGAAAACTCAGGTTTCCTCGTCTGAAAATTATAACCCTCCATGTACCTCGAGTATGCTATTATAGCTTCTCAAACAGACGTCTTTTGTATGAAAAATCGTGCAATATCCCTAGACCGTGTTGATGTGTATACAGGGCTTTAGGTAAATCACTTTCAACCTCTCGGGTGGTAAATCAGTCCATAAAACTGAACAACTTTCCCAAGGAACAAAGATTTGTATGGGAACTAAAAATTTTTTTTCAGTTCCCATAGAAACTGCGTCAGCTGATAGCGCATTTTGTATGGGAAGTCAAAATTTTTTTTTTCATACTTCGACCTAGATTACTGCGGAACCCAAATGTAATTTTTTTTTAAATATTGAAATAAAAACTTCTGAATTTTTATCAACCGACTTCAAAAAAGGTTTCTCAATTCAACCGTATATTTTTTTTTTATGTATGTCCGCGGATAAATTCGTCGTTTATGAACCGATTTTAATTATTCTTTTTTTGTTGGAAAGGGAGTATCCCAAGGGTGGTCCCATGGTAAGGAGACCAGGATCTGATGGTGGAATCCTGAAGAAATTGAGGGAAACTCTCGAAAAAATTGTCTTTTTGGGATTGAAGTCGGTGACTCTTACGTTTTTGACATGGAAAATTATATAATTCCCATGTAACTTTCCTCCCTATTCAGAAGGATTTTCATACCACTTTTCCTCCCCCACTTTGTATGACAAAGTAGATGCACTTTCTATTCCGTTTTGCCCAAGTATCAACGTACTTTTCGAGCAGGGTACACTCAAACGCCCACACTAAGGTTTTCCCTTGTGTCATAGGTCTCTTGGAACATACACAAAAAAGACTGAATCGAACCTAGGACCCGTCGATCACGAAGTAGGGCACTATCAATTAACCAAACCGGCCGAAAAAATATGTTTTTCTTCTCTACACAGATACGTGTTCCCACGTTTCACGATCCGACCAGATGGGAAATATCTTCAGCGTTACGAGTTTTTCCGCATGTGCTGTGCTCTACTATCAGCAATGGTATTCCCTATTTACACCTGGCTGGTTATTCAATGGCCTATTTTATACTACATCGCCTTTTTTCTGGACTGTACCGCTTATTTTGATGTGTAAGTACATTCAATTATCTTACAGCTGTTTACTACACGGGTCACTGCGGGGGCTGCGCGAGGGTGCGGGGGTACACGGCACTTCCACCTCTAGTTTTACCACTACGCCTACGACGTCCGAACGCGACATACAAACACAAATTAACCTCTTATATTTTTTAAATTGTCTACTTCAATATACGAATAATTAAGAATTAGCGCTTTTCTTCGAAACATCGTTTCCTGCATTAACACAGCCAGAGTTCAATTAAATTTCTATGCCTGCTGCGGATGGCAAGACTTTTATAAAAAATCTCGGGGTTCCAAGGAACTATGGTCTCAATCTCTATTGGAAGAAATATGTAGACGCACTGCCAACATTATATTTTCGAGATCCTCGGATACCTACGTAATAAGCATTCTTAATGTTCTATATTGCGCACAGCCAAATAGTTTTTTTTTCGTAAAGAATGGGTTTGCTCTTGACCGCAATCTGGCCCAGGCGCCAAGATGTGGTCGAGGATGTAGCAAGCTCACCCAGAAGATGCCTATTCACTCGAACTTTAAAGATACTCGGGTTATATGAGCCTGGAAATACAGACGCAGGCAGAGAATTCCATTCCTTAGCAGTGCGTAGGATAAAAGACAGCGCTCAGTACGGATTCGAGGAATTCCGACACGATAAGGGTGGTACCCCGCAGTGCGTCTGGGTGTCCGGTAGAAGAAAGGGGCAGGCGGAATGAGCTCGTGCAGCTCATGAGCACACTTCCCGAAGTACATCTTGTAGAAAACACATAGGCAAGCAAGCTAGTTTGCGTCTATGAGCTAGGCTTTGAAATTTGTTTTTTACTAGCTTTTTGTCACCAGTGAGCCTCCCGGCTCTGCGGTCCACCGATTGCGGAGCGGCTAGCTGATATTTGGCCGAACCATACCAGAGATGGCTACAATGCTCCATGCACGATCAGACCTGTGCCTTATAAAGGGTTAGAAGTTGATCAGGCGTGAAGTATCGCTTAACCTTACTAAGGATGTCCAGCTTTTTGACCCCGGTTTAAGCTTTGGTTTCGATGGAGGTGCTGAAGTTAAGGTTGGCATATAACTTCATGCCAAGGAGTTCAAGCTCATCGGTGACGGGTACTCCGGAAAATAGGAGTCAGGCTGAAAAGACTCCGTTTCGCGGAGAACACACGCGCTTGTGTTTTGGTGGCGTTGAAACTAACCAGATTAATGTTTCCCCATTGGGAGACGAGACTTAAGGTTGAGTTCACTCCCTCCACCATTGCTTCCCTCTCATTTTAAATGTGGTGTTTTCTGCCAGCGTCTGTATTTTCGAGCTCATACAGTCCGAATATCTTTGAAGTTCGAGTGAATAGGCTTCTTCTGGGTGAGCACGTTACATCCTCGACTGATCTTTGCCCTGATCTGAATTATGGACCAAGAGAAAGCCTATTTTAAATAAATAAAAAATGTAGCTGCATGTATGTAGTATTAAAATGTGAAAGAACAAGCGCATCTGACCAATTAATTTGTAAAGTTATTTCAAATTCACAGATTACAGCGCATGCTGATAGCATACTTCAATGATAAAGGCATCTTGGTGTATCACCCAGCCAGTACAGCTTCTAACTACGTGAAAGGAGCGTTCCTGGTCGATTTATTTGCATGTCTTCCTTTAGAGTCGTTAGACAGTATGCGAGATAAAATTTTCTGTAAGTATTGATACCATTGAAGAAGAGAAGCGTAATAAAGTTTATCAATTTATCTACGGAAGAAGAGTAATATTCCACTTGTTTAATATCTTTAAAGTTCGAGTAATAAACAGGCTTCTTCTAAGTGAGCTCGCTATAACCTTGACCGCATCGTTACTCTGAGCTAGATTGTGGTCAAGAGCGAACCCATGATTAAAAGCAATGAATTTGGGGGGTGTAACATTTGTTTTAAAATTAAGAGTTTTAAAGGGTGGCCCAGCGGGCGACGTCCAATAGAAAAATTTGGATGCTCCGTGCCAGGGGAGACCCGCATGTATGTACCGCGATTTTTTGTAGTTTAGAAGTTTTTACACATTTGTGACTGTGTTTAGTAAAAAGTATAACTTTTGGGGTAGTCAATAAGAGCTATTTGCAATAGCTCATCACACTAATTGTGAACCTTAACGACTATCACGAAAGTTGTACCTTTCCATTTTCACAGTTACATTTAATGAATTATTCGAAATTTTTCACCCAGCTTTTTTTTTTTTTGTTTTCTCTTTATGTATAAGATTATTTAAAAAATTCTTTATCGTAGATAATGATGGAAATATCAGCAACCATATAAATAAATTAAATGTCGTCATTATGGAACATGGTTTCAATTTAACTTAAAAGTAAAAATTGGCACTTCAGCAAAATCTTTTCAAAAATTTAAGTTCGTAAAAAATAATTGCGATGGACCTGCAGGTTAAAAACAGATTTTAAAAACTTCGCAAGATATTCTTTACGAAACAAAAAAAATTGCTCTTAATACGGCTTTTTTACTAGTAGTTCACGTTTAACGTTAAGCAGTCCCTGTTTTCCTTGAAATAATTACATGGAACGTGTTGTTCTTGAAAATACCACAGACATGCCCAAAAAGTTGTTAACGCGCTTGTAAATAAACCTTAGACAAGTTATAACGATTACTCAATCTTCACGCTATATCCCTTTTGGGGTTCAGGAATGATCGATTACTGAAAGAATAAAATATTTTAACAAAAAATTTACCCGCCTTTAAAAAGGGTGAAATAAATTTTTAAAGCTATGTTCACGAGTCATAGTGGTTTGGGTAAAACAGTAAATAGGTGAATTCATAGCGGAATATGGTAAATAGAGAGGAATTTTATTGACGTCAGCGCCGAACAATTACTCGCATGGCATAACTATCTTAGTTTTTATACTGCCAAAAAAAGCTTGTGCGAATACTTATTTCATTAAACTAGGTCGGTCCTGTTCAAACCGGCGGCGCCGACGTAAAAAAAATCCTCTCTATCCTTATTAATATTATAAATGCGATAGTAACTCTGTCTATCTGTCCGTTGGTCTGTCCGTCTGTCTGTCTGTCTATCTGTCCGTCTTTCACGCCTAATGAACCGATTTGATGTAATTTGGTACAGAGATAGATTAGAGCCTGTATTCCACGCGCGCTAGTTTACCATATTCCGCTATGAATTCACCTATTTACTGTTTTACCCGCAACCACTACTTACTCGTGAACATAGTTTTAAAAATGTATTTCACCCTTTTTGAAGGCGGGTCAATTTTCTCTTAAAAATATTTTATTTTATTCTTTTTAAAGGTTATCATTTATCATTCATATAACTCCCTCGTAGATTTATTATAAAGCACTAAATCACTCGAGATTAAAGAGATATATAGTGATCAATTATTATACTTTGACCCCACGGAAAGATATGAGGTGGTGATAGTCATAACCAGTCGCAAGATGGCAAGAAAGATATGGGGTAGTATATTATCAACCGATCACCAGACGGCAGGAAAGATGTGTGGTGGTAATATTCTCTACCGGTCACTAAACGGTAGAGCCCCATGACACAAAGGTGCTTCGTTTACATTGATGACCTATTTTCATCCACATATATGACCGTAAAGTTTTTTTTTTTAATTTTGACTTAAACTACTGCAGCGATTTCGATAAAAAATGTATGGGACCAAGTAGATACTTCCGAACTAAAAAAATAATTTAAATCGGTCTACAAATGACGGAGTTTTGAGGTAAAAAACATTTTTTAAAAATTCACCCGAATTGAAAAAAAAGGATCACCGAATCCTTTTTTTTGAATTTACTTAAAATGCATGAGTCGTGCCTTCCAGGTTTTCGTTTTTCGTGTACTTGGTATTTTCGGGAACTATACGTTCTATGTAATTACTGCTAGGAAAACCGCCTGCTTAACGTTAAACGACAATTAATCGTAAAAAAGCTCCATTAAGTGTTAATCTTTTTGTGTGTTTCGTAAAGCTGAATATCTTTCGAAGTTTTTAAAAGCTTTTTGAAACTTGCAGGTCCATGTCCATCTCGATTATTTTATTACCAACTTTAAGTTTTGAAAAGTTTTCACTGAAGAGCCAATTTTAACTTAGGCCCGTGTTCACCGAAAATATAACCAACGGTTAAACTGCGGTTAGAAGCTAATCAGACAAAATGTCAAAAAAAATGTATGAAAATGACATTGTCAAATCTCTGGTTAGCTGCTAATCGTTGGTTAAATTTTTGGTGAACACTGGCCTTATAATTATAAGTTAAATTTAAACCATGTTCCATAACAACGTCGGACAACGAATTTGTTTTAAATAGTTGCTGATATTTCCCTTTTATTTCCTTTTTCTACCACAAATATTTTTTTAAAATAATCTTAAACATAAAGAGAAAAAATTCATCAAAGGTGTAATAATAATAACTTCCAAACTACAAAAAATCGTGGAACATTCATGGGGGTGATCTGAATCCCCCCTGGCACGGGGTATCCAAATTTTTCTTTTAGACGTCGCCTTGTATTGCCAAAAGCCTCGAAAAGAAAAGTAACGTATGAGTCATACGAATGAAGTGCACATCTTAGCCAAGCTAAAAAAGGAAGAAAAGGAAAGACATTTCTTCGGATTTCACAGTAAATTTTTTTTTACATTTTACAGACAGTCCTCGATTTCAAGGATATCTACAAACACCTTTGTCGCAGTTTCTTCGATATAACAGAATTATCCAACTGTATCGTGTTTCTAACGCTATAGAAATGTTCAAAGACTATATAGGCCGAGACGACATTTTGCTAATGTCAGTATCATTTAAAATTTCATTTGTTGTTCAGGGCTGAATAATAAGTGCTTTGAAATTTTTGATATGACTTTTGTTATAGTATGAAGGAAAGTTTACAGGCAAACATTAGTCGTATTAGTCGTCTAAGGAAAAAGCTTTATGATAAGCATCAATATACTGGTTGATGTTGGCCTACAACATAGTCGTTGGTTCGAGCCTCAGCTCAGTCTTTTTTTTAAATTCTTTACTGTACACACATATACATATTATTACAAAATAAGAGAAAGACATGTACAACGGCGAGCTTAACTCAAGCAATTAGTTTTCTTCCATCTTACCCATGTGTAAGGGAGAGGCAGTTGAAATAGGCAAGAGTGAACCACAAGTGAAGTGAAACATTACATTTATTATAGCAAGAGTGTGATATATTAAGTAAATAATAGTAATAGTTTTGGCTCAGTTTGCCGAACAATTTGCTTCATTACGGAAAAGCAGAGCTATTATCTGCACTAACATTATATAGAAAAAAAATGTTTGTTTGTTTGTTAGTTTGTAAATAGGCTTCGAAACTACTGGACCGATTTGAAAAATTATTTCACCATTAGAATGCTACATTATCCTTGAGTAACACACTAACATAGACTACATGCTAGTAAGCTAGTATAATTTGAGAATCGTCTGTACAAGCTTCGGATTAAGACTGTTCACCCTTTTCTCAAACGGACTCTGTATAATTCATCCTGTTAGCCGCAAAACGGCCACAGGGTCTTCAAATCAATCGGTTCTGCTCAATCTTTACCAGATCGTCGGTCTTTTTGCCTTCTTGCGCTTTGCCTTACGGTACACGGCCACCACTTGAGGACTTTCTACCCCAACGGCCATCAGTCCTATAAGTAATATGCCCTGCCAACTGTCACTTAAGGTTTGAATACATGACAGCACTTCAGACTGTAAATGTAGCCTTTAACTTGTTTGTATAGTAAATACTCAATGTGCTGTTTTGTAGTACACTTTAAAATTTCAAATATAAGATAACAACACATAGGGAAGTCTAGCAGAAAGAGCGGGAGGCCTTTGCTTAGCATCGGGCAGTACACAATGTAGGCTATTAAAATAAAAATTTACCCTAATTGAGAACCTCCTCCTTTTTTTCGAAGTCGGTTAAAAACACCGGTTCCGCACTGCATCCAATCTAAATCCGTAGAAAAGTTCCGTTTAGCGAAATAGCTATATAATTCTATGACAAATTACATTCTCGAGAGATTGGACGTGATTAGAATTAATCGAATCATATACTTCTTCTTCTTACCGAGTCGGTCATATGGCTGAATTTCTAATTTTACTAGACCAGTACTCAGCCACGCGCACAGCGTTATTCGTGGCATCGTACAGGTCTCACCAGTACAAGCGGTCAGACTCGCTGGGAAAGACATGATATGCTCCATTGTCTGAGGGCAGAAACACACACTCACTTACACACACGCACACTATCACACCACACTCACACACGCACACACTCAAAACTTTTCTTTACCTTTTCGCGACGTCGATGACTCCTAGCAATAGCAACCAACAAGTATCATTTATTTATAAACTTAGCTAAGTCTACGAATAATATCGGGGATGTACACCTGGGGCTCTGGTGACCTAAAGCACAGATACACGTCTATTTGAGGTACCAGTCTCCACATGTCCGTTACTTTCCTATTTATGAATACTTACTACTATAATATTGTAGGGTAGCTCCACTGTATAAATACGGCCGCAGCAACGAATAAATATTCATTCATCCAACGGCACTCAAGCGTTTCACTTCACCCCTACTCGTCCCTACTACCGTCCAACGCTAGGACTGGTGCTTCGAAGGAGTCTACACCGCACCAGCTCCCACAATATCTTAATAATAAGCAATAATATAAGGTGGTGGAGTAACTAAATAAAGATACTTTAGATTTGATTTGACATTCGCAACTATTTTCTGTACTATTTTCTGTACCCACTTAGGGGACAGTTGCTTCGGACGGAATTTCATGGATACGATTCGGATGCAGTGAGAAACAACTCCAAGTTTGACATCAACTAATGAAAAAAAAACTCTTCAACAGCATCAAAGGGATCCCCACGTTAATGTCTCTAATGGCTGTCGTCTCGTCGTTGATAGTGATATTATCAGCGGCGATCTATCGGAGAGACACTCAAAGAGGTAAGAATTACAATTCTGTCCTTCTTTAGCGTGTAGATTTAGCATTGAGCACTCAATCAGTGTGCAATCTAGGGCGATGATTTCTCACAGCACTTCAGTGACTGTGCACAATAGGACACATCTTTTCCCCCTTACCTCAGTTATTGGTGAGAATTTATGTCTAACTAATTTACGTTCAAACGTTTAATGCACCTCTACTGGTTACATGTTCGATAAATCAAGTATGTGGCGAACTAGACGAACTCTGCTGTCAACATTTTTAAACCTCCAAATGGCTTCTAACTTGCTACGTTTGCCTAAACGTGCCTTCCATTGCGCGAAAACGCTCGTGCGTGATATAAATTGTCACTGTGATCGCTCAGTAAATAAGCAAATGGGAAAAACCAAGTTTCGGAGTTCAAAAATATTTAAATTACCCAACAAAAATCCATGTAGGTATTAACAAAATAATATAGATAAATATGCAGCTCAATTTCAAATATACACATCCACACGGTCTAGGGATATTGCACGATTTTTCATACAAAAGAGGTCTGTTTGAGAAGCTACAAAAGCATACTTCAGATACATGGAGCGCTATAATTTTCAGACGATCAAGTGCTAAACCTGAATTTTCAGTTTTAGTCAATAAATTTTGTATTACTTGAAATTTGTGAAAACGTGACGAAAATGAAAAAATAATAATACGTAGATTCGAACATTTTCATACAAATAGCAGGAAAAAGTGCATTTTCGTTTTCGTTTCCATCACGTTTTCACAAATTGCAAGTAAAAGAAAATTCATTGACTAGAATTGAAAATTCAGGTTTAGCACTTGCTCGTCTGAAAATTATAGCGCTCCATTTATCTCGAGTATGCTTTTATAGCTTCTCAAACAGAGCTCTTTCGTATAAAAAATCGTGCAATATCCCTAGACCGTGTTGATGTGTGTCAAGTATGTCATGTTAATAATTATATCAAAGATGTTAAACAGTGCAACTTGAGTATTCATGAAACACGTTGTATTTCATTAATATTTATTTTATAGGTAAACGATGGATTATTAAATCGAAGCGTGACAAAAAACTAGGGAACTGGTTGCGCGATTACAACAAATGTGGTAAATATATTTTATTTTCTAACTTCTTATTTTATATTAAGTCCTTTCTTAATTATGTGAAATTTTTATATTGAAAACTGCCAATCTGAGCAACTGATTGCTAGAGTTGGGACTATTTCACTTTTTATTATTTTTATTATTCGTTATTTATGAAATATGCTGTATTATATGAGCATATACGCTATTTAGCTATATTTCTAACTAGCATCCCGCTCGGGACTTCGTTCCCGTAAGAATTCGGAAAAATTATGTAGCCTATGTTACTTAGGAATAATGTAGCATCCTAATGGTGAAAGAATTTTTTAAAACGGCCCAGTACTTTTTGAGCCTATTCATTACAAATATACAAACATACAAAAATAGGTACAAATCTTTCCTCTTTATAATATTAGTGTAGATATCAACCTCAAGGGTTTTCCTCTATTCGGCAGGGCTAGCTTGAACTCGAGACAAATTTATGGCTGGTTTAGTTTCTTATTTAAGCTTATCAAAACCTTGAAATCAACATACAGCTTTTGACAGGGTTTGGCACGCAAGTCTGCTAAGCAAGCTTCCTGCGTACGGCGTCCCTGCCAGTTTTTGTAGCTGGATTTCTGACTTCCTGAGTGAACGGTCGATCCGAGTAGTCGTTGATGGCTGCTCCTCTGACCTTATGGCTATTAATGCCGGAGTTCCTCAGGGGTCTGTTCTCTCTGCGACTCTTTTTCTGCTGCACATCAACGACATGCTTTTGCCTGGAGTGGTTGCGTACGCAGATGACAGCACAGTCATGGAGAGATATTTGTCTAGTGCAAGAGCTGATGGGGATGAAATTCGGAATGAGAGCAGGAGCGGAATGAAATTCGGAATGTTCGGAGGCAATGGTTGAGCGAGTAAACTCAACCTTGGGTCTTGTCTCTCAATGGGGTGACATGAACTTGGTGAGTTTCAACGCCACCAAAACCCAGGCGTGCTTGTTTTTCGCTAAAAGGAGTCCATTCAACTTGACTCCTACTTTCCGGAGTACATCTTTATCTTACCGATGAGCTAGAACTCCTTGGCATGAAGTTGTCTGCCAACCTCAACTTTGGTACCTCCATCGAGTCTAAGGCTCAGACTGCGGCCAAAAAGCTGGGCATCCTTAACAAAGTTAAGTGATACTTCACGCCGGATCAACTTCTTACCCTTTATAAGGCGCAGGTTCGATCGTGCATGGAGTATTGTAGCCACCTTTGGGATGGTTCGGCCAAATACCAATTAGCCGCTCTGGACTCGGTGGATCGCAGAGCCAGGAGGCTTATTGGTGATAAAAAGCTGGTTAAGGATAAGCTACAAAGCCTAACTCATAGACGCAAAGTAGCTTGCCTATGTGTTTTTTATAGGATGTACTTCGGAGAGTGTGCTCAGAGGCTACATGAGCTCATTCCGCCTGCCCCTTTTTTCCATCGGACGTCCAGACGCGCTGCGGGGTACCACCCTTATCTTGTCGAGATCCCTCGGATACGTACTGAGCGCTATTCTTCTTCTTTTATATTGCGCACTGCCAGGGAGTGGAATTCCCTGCCGGCGTCTGTATTTCCGAGTTCATACAACCCAAATATCTTTAAAGTACGAGTGAATAGGCTTCTTCTGGGTGAGCTCGCTACATCCTCGACCACATCTTTGCCCTAAACTAGATTGTGGTCAAGAGCGAACCCATTTTTAATATTTAAAAAAAAATAGTTGTCCTGACTATAAATGTTTTGTTAATACATTACAATGAACTAAAAAGTAAATAACTGCATTTTAGTCCTAATTACAAGAAAATATTACGAATCAAAACCGTGTCTAATTAAACAGAGCACCTAAGAAGAATTAGGGTCAAGTTATGCATTTTACTTGCCAAAAAATCGCGAAATAAGTCGAATATTTTCGATTAAAGGAACTCTCCTTACCTGAAACAAAGCAGAATCGAAATTAGTATTGCATCTTTTTATTCAACAGCTGTTAACATGCCCGCCATGACTTAATAAGTCATCTCACCTCGTTTCGTCCGTTTCTCCCCCTAGACACCACCGTTTGGCACTACCAGTAGTGTCTTGGGTAAATTTTCTCTCCCATGACACTACCGGTATTGAACAGTAGTATAATAGGGAAAATAACATCTCCCGTGGCACTACTCAAATATTTGTAGTGCTGAATGAAGCGATCTTCCGTCAGCACTATCGTAAACTCACTATTTTTGTTCTTATTTTATATATTTTATCATAATATTTTATCCTATTACTCACATTTTTGTCACATTATGGCAAATTATGTTTCGGAATATCCAAATTGTTCCTAATATTGAGGGTTAGTGTGTTAAGGAGCGTGGGCACAATGCACTTTAACTGGTTTTACCGTACAGATTGTTGTAAAGTGGAACAGTCAGTTTATTTTTGAACAGGAAGTCCTTTGCAGTAAAGAAAAATTGCATTGTAATCACCATCCATGAACATAATAGCTCGGTAATTCTGTGTTTTTCAAACAAACAAATTAATAAAGTTTTGAAACTTATGTGGTATGATACCTTTGGGTGTGGTGTTTAAAACTCACAACTCTCCCCCCCCCCCTCCACCTGACGCTACACCCCCCCTTGCCGTGAAGTTTGTCCCCGTTAACAGTTTTTTTTTGCGAAAACTATAATAAATACAAAAAAGTGACAAGAGCAAAAATTATTTTAATTAAAATGTAAACATATATGTCATACATATTATTATGATAGGCCTGACGGTTTTCAAGTTTTAGCTAGTTAAAAAATGAGAATAAAATTTGTCATCAGGTTAACGACAGTATAGTCATTATTACAGTTTGTTCGCTCAATTAGTGTGCATGGGTAGCTGTCAGCTGTCATCTCGAAATGTATGGCGGTACAGGGAGCAAGAAAACTTGAATGGTAATTCATATCTTCTATCTCTTTCTACTAGTTATAATACGAAAATAATAATATTTTGTGGTCTATGTAAATATTTACATGGATTAGTATAGCTATTTTTTGAAAGAAAAATATTCGTACCTATTTGAAAATAAAATTACTTAACTGTAAATAAATTATTGTATGTGTTCATTGACACTATCGTTAACATTTACAAAATAATAATAACGTATATTTCCAAAAAGAAGTACTTAAGGAAGTTAGTTCTGCTAACTTATAAATTACAAAGGAGGGTTCAGATAATTCGTCCTGTAGGTATTACTTGCATTACAAATACCCAGTTGCAGTAACGGTCATTAGAATAAAAGCTTTTCGGTCATTATGTGATATTCATAGATTAATTTATTTATAGATAGATATGAGTTTCGACATTTATTATTTGAATTTCTTTCAAATACTGACATTGGCAAAATCACTATGCGGAGGCCATATTTAAAAGAATAGGCATAAGTTCAATAATAAATTTTGCTATTTTATTTATTGGAGTTGAGAAAGGGCATTATTAATTATAGTTGAGAATGTTGGAGGAGACTGGCAATGACACTGCGAATAATGACAACAGCGGTGGTACGTCTCAAGACGATAACGCTCCAATTAAAAAAAGGAAGACGCTTTGTAAAAACTGCAAAGAAATAATTTTGAATGTTCATCAATACTGCGTCAACACAATGCCGCCTGATAATGATAAAGAGATGGAATTTAAAAATTATCCAATTATTGGGACAGTTTCGAAAATGGTTAATGTGCATCGAAACACTGTCGCCAAAATTATAAAATCAGGACCAGTTTCTCCCTTAAAGAGAGGAAGTCAGACGAAAAAATTCTCAAAGATAGATGATTTTGAATGCGATTTAGTTCGACGCACAGTATATAGATTCTATACAGATAAGAAACTTCCAACACTCGATATGATATTGCAAGATTTAAAGACAAATACGGACTTCCCATATCAACGTACTACGTTGTATGAGCTTTTACGTAAACTTGGATTCAACTATAAAAAAGTGAATAAACGCAGTGTGTTGCTTGAGACGCCGCGATTCCAAGTCTGGCGTTATAAATATATAACAAAGCTCAGAGAAGCACGTCAAGAGGGGCGAAATATAATCTACCTGGACGAAACGTGGTATGACACACATGATACCGTCAAAAAAAGTTGGACTGATTGTAGTTGTCACTGCATTTCAGATTTGCCTTCCACTCGTGGGAAACGCATTATCATATTGCATGCTGGATCCAAAGACGGTTGGGTCGAAAATGGACTGCTTCTATCTGCGAAACAGATTAGCGATGCGAGCGCTGATTACCACTGCGACATGAACTCAGTGCTCTTTGAAAAGTGGTTTCAGGAGCAATTATTGCCAAACATAACACCAAATAGCCTAATAGTAATGGATAACGCTCCTTACCACTCGCGACTATCCGTCAGAATTCCAAACACCACAACCAGAAAAGGGGAGATCCTTGATTTTATGAGACAGTACAAAATTTCCATTCCAGAGCCAACCCCAACCATTCCAGTGCTGCTGGATATTGTGAAAAAGGCGGGCATAGAAAAAAGATATGTCATTGATGAAATAGCAAAAATGAATGGTTGTGAGGTGGTGCGTCTTCCACCATACCACTGCATTTTTAATCCGATAGAACAAGTGTGGTCTAAAATTAAACATGACCTTAGAGCCAACAATTGCGACCCCAAAAACAGCAGTGCCGTATGTCAATTGATCAGGCAGGTCATGTTGAACGTAACATCTGACTTGTGGGGTAAATATATTGCCCACGCAATCAAAGAAGAGAATAAGTACTTTAATGTAGACCAGCATGTTGATGTTAACGGAGACACTTTCATAATAAACACACAAAGTGATACAGATGACTCTGATTCGGAATAGCTAGATTGATTTTTTATACTTATGCTACAAAAATAGCATATATGTTTAAGTTGTAAGATGGCTATTTAATTTTAATTTTTATTAAAAAATTTGCATTTGTGGACGAGTCACATTTAAGTTAAAGAATGGTCCCAATATACCGTGCGCCTGTACTGCACACTAATTGCCCGAACGAACTGTACAAAGATTTCCTTGCAAAATCAAAGCTATTGACGCTCTAAGTTAGGAATTTTGCTTAGATGATCTTCAGATATTGTGGGAGCTTTCCTAAAACAGGTTACACGTAGTTTCCATGTAGTGCGTCCGCTAGTTGATATGTACGTTTGGTGTTTCAGTCGCAGCCCCACTATCTTTCAAACTATTATATACAGCATATCCAAATTTTCAGGAAATATGTATTATGATATAAGCTATCGTAAAATAGCATAAAAAAACTTGGGTCCATACAACAAACGTCCAAAATATCGCATTTTTTTAACAAATTTCGTCACTACTCTATTTCAAAAACTATAAAATGCATACATTCCAAAATTAATACATATTTAAAAAAATCTTAATATTAAACTAAAAAAAATATGTAAAATAGTCAAGATATTTAAACGGAAACTGGCACTCGAACTGTTTTTGTGACATTTATCTGGTTATTTGTCATAGAATTGCTGTGATATATAATAAAACGAAGACATATACGTCTAACGCACGTATACTAATATTTCTGAGTCATCTTGTAAATAATAACAGTAATTCTACGACAAATAACCAGGTAAATGTCACAAAAGCAGTTCGAGTGCGAGCTTCTGTTTAAATATCTTTAGCATGAGTCCGACTCACTCTTGACTGTTTTTCATCTTTTTGTAAATTAATGTAAAGTATGTTTGAAATGTGTATTGAGTTTGAAATGTATTTATTATATAGTTTTTGAAATAGAGCAGTAACAAAAGTTATTAAAAAATGCGATATTTTGGACGTTTGTCGTATGGGAACCCCACTGTGGTTTAGGTTTTAACTTTTTAAATTATATTTCACGATAGTTATCATCATAATAAGTATTTTCTGAAAATTTGGACGTATAAAATTCGTTGTGACTGATTGATGAAGAAATTGAGCAGGCAGAGTAACTAATGATATCTCTACTTTTTTTCATTACTCTAAATTCTTTTTATTTGCGGATGACATGAAAATCCTAAAGTCAGTTTCAACTTACCAGGACTCGCTTCATCTCCTAGAGGACCTGACTAGATTTGATGCTTACTGCACGATGAACAAACTAGACCTGAATGTCACTAAATGCTTCGTGATTAGTTTTTCGCGTAAGCGTCACACTTTAAGCTTCGATTACTCTTTGAAGAGACAAATATTAGGCAGAGTCCAGACCATTAGAGACGTTGGTGTTGTCCAGGATGCCAAATTGGCATATGATACCCACATCGACTCGATCGTCGCTAAGGCATTCAAATCCCTTGGTTTTGTCCTACGGACCTCATCCGTATTCAACAATATAAAAACTGTTAAAATTTTATACTGTTCATACGTTCGCAGTGTTCTCGAGTAGTGTTAGCGAGGGATCTGGAACCCTCGCTACAATTGCCACATCGATTGTATTGAAAGAATACAAAGAAAGTTCCTTAGGTATCTGCAGTTCAAATCGAAGAAGTATAAGAACGAATGCATACATTCCAAAATTATGAAGAACGGCACCACTTGCTACCACTAAGTTTGCAACGTAACGTCTCCGACATAATATACCTGATAAAAATTGCGAACGGTAGTATTGATCGTTCTGAATTGTTGTCAAAATTAAATTTTAAAATACCTATTTTCCCTAGACGACAATTTTCCCCTCTAATTCTCCCGGTGGCTCAAACTAATTATAGACAAAAATCTTTTTTTTGGCGTGTTCCTAACAGCTTCAATAACATGCTTAAATGCAATGGCTACGATCTAGACATCTTTGATAGTAACCCAAGTACAGTAAGGCGACAAATAAGTTCAAACTTCTTTAAATCTCAACCCTCGATTTAAATATTTCATTAGGATTATATTTGTTTTTTTTTCGGCTTTGGTGTCCAAAATTGTATTGTTATCTAGTATTATTAGTATTCCTTTTGCTCTTACTATTTAAATTTGAATTCCTCATTATTTTTAGTTAATCTCGTTTATCATTACTTTACTCGTTTTTTGTTGTTAATATTCATTCTAAGCTGTAAGTCCATGTAACTCACCTAGTTACTTATAGGCGAAAATTTGTTATTGGCCTAGACATTAATCATGTATGCAATTAGTTATTTTAGGCTGTAAGTTTTCCTCATACAATAAAAAAAAAGCTGTAGCTCAAATACCATCAAGCCTATAAAAATACATGTAGGACTTTTTTGTTGCCCATTCGATGAGGATTTTTTTTGGTCGTAACACTTTTTCCGTATGTGTAGCAGTTTTCGAGAAAATGTGGAAAAACCGATAAAAGAGACACGCTTCAGGGTGTCGGGGGGTGCAGCGTCAGGTAGAGGGGTGGAAGGGAGAGTTGTGCGTTTTGAACATCACACCTAAAGGTATCATGCCACACAAGTTTCAAAACTTTATTAATTTGTTTGTTTTTCCCATACATTGATTACATAGAATTACTGTACTATAATCCATCCATCCACCCATTACTCCACGTTCACGTTGCGCTGGTGATTGAATAAATGCACATCACTCTGAAACCGTCGCATATAAAAATATGCGTCCTGCTGTGTGTCAAATTGCGCTACCGACTACCGTCTTGTTGCGAGACCGCACAAGTCGCCATTTATGGTTCCCTGCTTTTATTTCAGGCAACGCGTTAAATGCCTTGTGTTTCAATTTTTGTTGCGATTAATTTCTTGCCTGTTCTTCTCTGAGGAAGACTGCACCTTTGCGAATAAGCGTAGAGTCAGTAGGGTCAAAAGAACGAATGCGTGTGTATGTATTTAAATCGTTTAATGTATGTTTGTATGTATTTTATTGTAATCTGTTTTTAGTGGCATCCTGAATGTCCTATAAAAGAAATATTTTTTTATATTCTAGACAGACGGACAATAATGTAATCCTATAAGGGTTCAATTTTTTCTTTCGAGGTACGGAACCCTAAAAATATAAAAGAAACAGTTAGATGTCTACTTGTTTATTTTATATTTTCTGTGTGTTTTGTATTTTTATTTTTTCAATTACATCATCTTCGGGCAAAGAATCTGGTCGCACAAAAAAAACAAGTGGAACTACGATCATGACTTTCATTGGCAATAATGAGGACTTAGATCAAGAAGCAACAACACAAAGTATAAACTACAATCCCTACTTCCCTACTAATATTATAAATGCGAAAGTAACTCTGTCTGTCTGTCTGTCTGTTACCTTTTCACGCCTAAACCGCTGAACCGATTTTGATGAATTTTGGTACAGAGATAGATTAGAGCCTGGGAAAGGACATAGGCTACATTTTATCCCACAGTTGGGCACGATATAACCTGTAGTCCACGCGGGCGGAGCCGCGGGCGGAAAGCTAGTTTTTTTATATTTTTTTAAAGTTCAGAGTCACGATTGATCACATTTTACGCCTTTTTGTGAAATTTTTCTTTCTTTGATGAAACCATAAAATCTTAGATAAAAATATTTAAGAAATATCAAAAAAACATGTCAACTTCCCTATTTCATATGGGATACGTGGGGAAAATAATACAATTTTATGAAGAGACTCACCCCCGAAAGCTTCACTAACTAATTTTAAGTCAGTCATAGAAATATCTTAAAAGGCCTTTTCGTTGTTTGGTTATTTTTTCAGTTCGTTATAGAATAACGACTTCACCTTGGACTCTCTTTTTGACGACCTACTACTGGGTGGTTAACGAAACAACCACCACAGGCTATGCCTTGTTCCTAGCAACGCGCAGGGACATACAAACGTTTTTAATTATGTCAATGTTTCTGGGTAAGTGTGTACTTGATAGTTAAATAATTAGCAAATACTGTAATTATTATTGTGGAATCTACCCATAAATATGATCAGCTACAAGTAATTATTTTTTCTCGGAAATGTCAAGTTAAGGAGTGTTAGTTATTTGTTATTTACCCTACTTTGGCGTTACGCAACGCATCGCGTAACCAAGCCGCGGCGCTATCGGATTGCGATGTACTTAGATTGCTAGTTTTTGTGTTTTACGCTGTTATTGTTGTTTTTAATGCAGAATGGATTATATTTGAATAAATAATTTAATTTTACAGCAAAAAATTTATAACAATTTTAAAAAAATCAGAAATTTTCCGGAGGAAAATACCACCCGAAAATCATTTAGAATGATGGATGATTCAGGGGTTCAGTTTTTGATATGCTGTCTTTTACACCCTGTATACGAGCTCATTTCATTTTTTGCTTATTTTTATCATCAGATCTTGACTTGGTGACAAGTCTACTCTTTCGAATAAAAATAAGATCGATCCACAGATAGCGAAGAAATCGGTGAACATACATTAAAATAAATAGGTATATACATACTTTAGCCTAACCAACTGCCGACATGATAGAAGAAGAAGTTAAACATAGAACCTGTCCTTTTTGAAGTCAGTTACAAACAGTTTTCCCAAAAAATGTATTTAGGAACGAAAATTTTATATTTGAAGGACGAATATCTTGCAGATATGTGCAAAATTACATATTAAACGGAGCAGCTTTATTCGCTTTGCAGGGAATCTTTTGACGACTTTCTTCGCAGTTAGAATCATCAGTATCAGAGCCAACGTGAACCAATCGTTAGCTTCATTCCAACAGCATATGAAGGACTTAGTGATATACATGCGAAAGGAGAACATCGATAAGGACTTGCAAAAGTAATAAGTTCATTATAAAATATTCTTCGACGAACATTTTTCGTAATAAGTTCATAAAAGGATTATACAGACAGCAGCACGTCAGGCTACCCATTTCAACTACGAAAGACGACGCTATTACGAGTGAAGATAAGCGCAACGTCAAGGTTAACATGTGTAGGCAGATGTGCTGCTGTTTAAAACTACTATGAGTTATTTAGTAACTGATATACTACTTATATAGTATATTATGTTGCTGGAAATGTATGAAATTTAGGAATTGTATACAATTCCTAGAACATTTATACAATTCCGAGGTTATCTAGGAAATGTCTAAAATATTATTTCAAAGATTATTTACGAGGAGTGATCAATAAGTAGTGATAATGAAACAGAAAATAATATATTTTTAAAATAACAAAAATTTGTTGTTCAACATAGTCTCCTTCTCTATCTACACACCGAGTCCAGCGTGTCTCCAACATTTTTAACCCTTTAAAAAAAAAAGATTTCTCTTGGCCTTCCAAAAACCCTTCCACGGCCTCTATCACTTCATTATCATCGGCATATCTATTACCACGCAAGTATTCTATTAGTTTTGGAAAGATATAAAAATCACTGGGGGCCAGGTCTGGCGAATAAGGTGGGTGATCCGCTAATTCAAATCCAGCTTGTTGAATGGCATCAAGTGCAACAGCAGAAGTGTGAACCGGCGCGTTGTCCTGATGAAACAAAATGCCTTTTCTGAGTTTGACATGTCTTTTCTCTTTTATAGCCTCTCTCAATTTAGCTATTGAAGATGTATAGCAAACGCCTGTTATTGTGTGTCCCTTCTCAAGATAATAAATAAATAATATTCCTTCGGGATCCCAAAAAATTAAGGCCATCACTTTGCCTGCCGATGCTGTGGTTCGAAATTTCCTTAGAGTTGGTGACGACGGTCTTTTCCACTGTAAAGATTATTGTTTTGTTTCTGGATCAAAATGGTGAACCCATGTTTCATCCATAGTGACAAATCGAGCCACAAAATGGTTAGGATCCACATGAAATCTGTCCAACCAGCACCTTGAAAGATTGAGTCTGGTTTTCTTCCGATCTTCTGTTAACATTCTGGGTACCCAACGCGCCGAGGCTTTTCTCATACTCAGATAATCTTTTAATTTTGATTGAACATTGCCATATAAAATACCAGTTTCCTGGACTAAATAACGCACTGTAACACGACGATCGTCTAGAACAATCTTTTCGACTTTTTCAATTTTTTCCTGCGTAACTGACGTCGATGGCCGGCCCGAGCGGTGCTCATCTTCTGTCGATGTTCTTCCAGTCTTGAATTGAGGTGACCATCTTGCCACAGTCGAATATGGTGAAGCAGACTCACCTTAAGTCTTCACTAATCACGATGGATCTCTTGCGTCGTTAACTTTTAAAACTGAGGTATTTAATAACGGCTCGCTCTTCGTTTTTCTCCATAATGATATTTTACGTCGGAATTCGTCAAACAACTAGACACGGTTTCCATGTTTCTTAAAATTAAGACTTAATTTTTTGTATCTGACCTCGTAATTAAATGATCTTTAATTATTGGTATGAATGAGTAAATTATGAATTGTACAAGTGGGTCATTATCACTACTTTTTGATCACTCCTCGTAATACACTAATATCCTAGGAAATGTATAATTGTATATGTTACCGGCCAAACCCGATTTAAGGAATAACTAGTTTTTCCTAGGCCAAACCAGTTCATCCTTTATGCAATAGAATAAACTGGTACACACTAGGCCAAACTGGTTCGGCGATAGGAAAAACTAGTTTAACCTAGGGGGAACTGGTTGAGCCTAATATGAATAAGTGCACTTCAGGATTAACTGGTTTGGCCTAGTCTATACTAATTTTGCCAAGTCAAAAATGTTTTAGCGAGTACGTATCGAGACCTGTGCATGACAAAAATGTATCCGCCAAAAATGCCCCAGGCCCGGCGCAAAAGAATTGTATCTCAGATTTTAGACAAACAATGTGAAGTGTCGCTATTTCAAAATTCGGTGGCTAACATGGGTATTTTTTTCGAAGAAAAAAAGCTAGCGCGTTAGGGGTCGCAGTTCTAACCTACTCTACTAACACTAACAAACGTACTTGTCGCAGTTCCATCTATCGCAATCGAACAAAGAAGACGTATGGCTTATAAATGGACATTTTTTTTATAGGAACACCAACAGACATATATTCAATCTGCAATATTCAAAATCTAGGTTACACATCTGATATATGCATCAATTACAGGTGTACACAACATTTGCAAACCCTTATACTTAAATTATTAAGATGTTACATGCAAAGACAAGAAACTAAAATCTAAAAATATAAAATAAGAAGAAAAGAATAAGCAGTGCCTGTTGTGTCGTCTCTCTTGTATGTTTATTTTTGTACGTCTATTGTGTACAATAAACAGTAAATAAAGAAATAAAAGAACACATGGCAAATTAAATTAAATTATTTTATATATTTCCGATTAACAATCGGAAATGTATAGATTTCCTAGGAAATGTATCAAATATAATTCATTTCACACATTTTCGGGCGATTTTAGGAATAATATACATTTCCTGGTAATTGTATACAATGACGGATTTCATACATTTCCGTTAACACATACATTAGTCTAAGATCCGAATTAGAAGGCATCTTCACCCATCTGTTTATCGGATGAAAAGTAATTTATATCAAATATCAAAATCTACTTGACTAATAAAGATTGAAGGCAAGTAAGTAGGTCGTCTGTACCCCAAAAACTATTTGACTCATACAAATGAAATTTACAATTCCTATTATCAGACAACCAAAAAAGAAAATGTAAATTTTTATTTGGATGAAGTTATGGTTTGAAACTATTTAAAACCTGCCAACCCATATTTAGGCCAGGAATAAAATAGACAAGCCAACGTTTTTATATTCTATAGGCTTCATTCTTTCGGTTGGTGTTGAGTTTATTCGATAAACAAATGGGTGAAGTTATTACAAAAAAAGTCAGTTTTAAATGTTTAATTAATCGTCTGGCCAGGATATTTTTAGGCAACCCACTGCCAATACATTTTTTAGCATACTAAATTTGATATAAATTAAATTTCATCCGATAAACAGATGGGTGAAGATCGCTTCTAATTCGGATCCTTAACTACATTGACAGCTAGATTCTTTAAAAATACTTGAAAGTACGATTTCCAAATGTTTTTGTTGGTCAAAAAACGAACCTGCAACTTTAGCCTTTAGATCAGCAGGCCGAGTACGATAGTGACAGCGCCGCGATAAACCGCAGTCCTATGTCAAAATATCAACATTGACAACGCCATAGGGCGAACAAGCCTTTGTGCGGGACCCTCGCGCAATCAAAGTAAAGTTTCAGCGTGAGCCGAGCGCGAGTTTGTCGTTATCGTGCTAGAGCTGCAGCAGGCCAAATTTTTGCCGAATTTCAGTTTAGAGGATAAGATAGTTTAAGTAAGACTTTTCTTAGTTGTAATTTTTTTACAGTAAAATAGTAGAACTAAAAACTATTATCGTTTTGTGAACAGCATGAGACGACTTATATAATTAATATACTTTGTATTCTACGCAGGGAAGCTATTGCCTACTACAATTACAGTTGGGACAAGACAGGTGGAACAGACTACCGTAAAGTATTGAAACAATGTGCCCAAATATCACTGAGGACAGATGCTATCATACATATTTACGGTACTACTTTCAGTAGGGTATGTATGTAAACTATTGGAAGTAAATAAAAAATCAATGGATCCATTTCTGAAAGCGATATCTTTCAAATTGCACAAGCCACACAGGTTGCAAATATATGAGGTGAATTTATTTAAATTAGTTAGCGAGACTTAAGAAAGTGAATCTCTTCATGATACTGAACAACTTTTCCCATACGAAATTTCCAAACTTTTTGATTATAATCTCGGTGGGGACGTAAATGGGCTGGTAAAAAAATCAAACTTAACTTGTATTGAGAGGGGACATTTTTTTTTCATATTTCGATCAATGAAAAAAGTTGCTTTAGTTTCGTGAGCTAATTCACATCCTTGATTTTCGCTAACCAATATTATACAATAGAGGATATAAATCCGATAGATGATATGAATGAACAACAATGGACATAACTTAAGAAAAAGGAATCTACCACCAACTAGTTGCCCAAAAGAAAGCAGCAGCGAAAAGAACTGAGATGCACATGGCAAGACAATCTAAACAAAATTTACAAAGAATCGGTAGAAACGTTATGGAGACATGACTAGATGAGATATAAACTTTGCTCGCCATTAAAAAAAAATCGTTTCGGTGCTAATATTAGCTAATCTCAGGGCTTAGTCTGTACTATCTATGATCGACGGACGGCCGACAATTGTCAATACCTGGTACTATAATATGTACAGCGCAAAGAGATGCACTGACTCTCTCTTTGCACTGTAAATTTCCGTTGTAAATAGTACAGAGCAGATCCCTAGGTCTTTTTGAACCATCGTCAGTCAAGTGGCCAAAGGTCTTCCGCGGCCACGCTTCGTCTTTGTGGGTATGTTTAGCTAGAGGTTCCCCTAAAATGTGGTCTACAGGACTTTTAATGATGGATCTATAACAATGCAAATTTACTACTAAACGATTCGTCATTGTTTCTACACATTTTATTTCTGTTTATAGTGTCCCTTATTGCGTCGCTGCGACGTCTCATTACTACGGGTTCTTGGCCGAGGAGTTTACAGCACTTATTATCCAGAAGGCACGACTGTTATTGAAATGAATGACATAATAGGTACTCTTTACTTCATCGACTTCGGTTCTATGGAAGTGTTCGATGAGTATGATGATCTGATTACTAAACTGCCACGTGGAAGGTAATTTCTACACTCATTCCTACATCCCCTATCTTTACTAAAATACATTTTTTTTTCTTCAGCAGCTTTACGTTTGAGTCTATTGCAAGACATAAGTCTCCTCTCTCTTGGGCCAATCTGATCCAGGTTTTTCCCGCGATTTTACAAATGTCGTTTACCCATTTAGCTACAGGTCGACCTAGTCGTCTTTTGCCAAAGTTAGACCACCATTCTGTAGTGAACTTAGCGAAACTTAAAGATGTTGATCAACCCACCAAACTGAACTATTTTTCCCATAATTTTTGCAGTGGGACAGCACAGGCTGATAAAAAAAAATATATATTATGAATATTGTCAACCCATTTAGCTATAGGTTGACCTGGTCGTCTTTTGACGAACATTGGCCACCATTCTGTAATGGATTAAGCAAAACTGCAGGATATTTATCAGCTCACCAAACTAAACAAGTTTTCCCAAGGAATAAGAAACAAAAATTTCGACTATCTATATACAGCTTACGACTGATCAGTTAGTTGCATCTGTATGGCAAGTCGAAAATTTCCTTGGGGTTCCTTGGGGAAAGTTATTCAGTGTCAAAATCACACCCTAAAACGCAAACTAATTTAAAGTCATCCAGCATGTGAAAGTGAAAACTCAAAAGTGTTTAATTTCATTGAACATAATAAAATGTTTCTTGAACACGTCAATACAGTGTAGTATTTGTTACTTCTAATTTAAATTGAATTAATGTCTGAATAACTCTGGAGCTGAGCAATTTATCCCCATGGTTGCTTGTCTAATAGATCTATAATAGCCCTTTATACAAAGTTTTTGTATAATTGTTGTCTTAAATATTTCTAAAGGTATGTTTTGAATATTAATGGGAATCTTATAATTGAAGCGTGTATACATTGACCCATAAAAGAGTTTGTAACTTTGTGGAGACGACTGTCCAGTAAATCAAATTTATATTTGCTTTTAGTGTTTAATTGTGCCTATCACAATTTTTCTTGAACAGTTGTTAATTTTTTTTACATACAAAAGATGATTATATACAGGGCTTTAGGTATCTCTCTTTCAACCTCTCGAGTGGTTAATCAGTCCATGAAATTGAAAAACTTTCCCAAGGAACATAGGTCAAAATACGAATCTCCCATACAAAATGCGCTATGTGCTGATGAAGTTAGTATGGGAACTCAAAATTTTTTTTTCGTATTTCGACCTATGTTCCTTGGGAAAGTTGTTCAGTTTCATGGACTAATTAACCACCCGAGAGGTTGAAAGAGAGAATAAAGCCCTATATATATACTGGGACGAAAATGTCAAAATATCTATTTCTATAAATCTATTTCTATGAGACAGTCTAGGTTTAATTCGATAAATCGCGAAATCGCGCGAACAGCCCTCTTCTCCAGAACAAGGATCTTATTGATGTCGGCAGCATTTTTTTTTATAAATAAACGCTACACCTCAAAGGCCCACACAGTAAAATGCCACGTGACTTTAGGCTGTGGAAGTAATTGAAATATACGGTTCTTGCGGTTTCAACGTCCGATAATAATTATCAATTTGAGGACCCCATTGAAGCTTTGCATCAAAAGTGATAGGTACCTAAGAATACAGCAGATTCTACAACTTCCAGTTTTTCATTCTTAACCTTTGCATTGGTATTAACCTGTTTAACGTTGGGCAAGGTAAACTTTGCACATTTGGTTTTTTTTTCGTTCAAGAGTAGGTTATTTACAGTGAACCAATCAACTACCTTAGCGATCGCAGTATTCACGTCGTCATAATCAGAGTAATATCTTTGCACTTTAAATAAGAGTGATGTATCATCTGAAAATAATACGATCTCATGGGCCTCTTTAACAAGAAAAGCAAGTCATTAAATGCCATAATGGTGTATAATGGTGTATAGTGAACTATGTTCACCACAGTCAAAAGCCTTGGGAAAATCACAGATGACACCAAGAGCATCATATGAATCCTCTCAGGCCCCAAAAATATGACGAATGAACTAAACACCGGCATCGGTTGTTGAGCGACCCCGCGTGAATCCAAATTGATTATTATTCATAAGGTTATTAGCGTAAAAGTGAGTGGTAATTTAACTAAGGATATTTTTTTCAAAAATCTTGCTAAGTACTGGTAGTATTGAAATAGATATCTTAAGTTGGTGGGATCAGATGTACTACCAGCTTTAAACAGAAGAATTACTTTACTATGAAACACACCATCATCGACACAATTATTGAAAATAAATGCTAGATGCAAGGCAATACAATCAATTATGCAATTTATTCCCATTACTGAAAGACCATCAAGGTCTGCAATCTTTTTCATGTTTAACATTTTAAAAATTTTAAGAATGTCAAGCAAATGAAGACGAAAGTGTACCTTACTTTATTAACATTTTGCTTGAGTAATGATTCAGCGAGAGCGGATAAAGAGCCTAATGACCGAGTAGTAGAGACTGGAATAACTCTGCAGCAAAGCTACATTGGATGATAAGATTTTATCATTAATATTAAGCTTAAAATCAAAGTTGCGAGCTAGTCTCACTTTTAATAATTTTCCATGAAATCTTATTACTATTTTTTGTTTTGTTTCTAACAAACAGAGCCTTCGCCACTTACTTACACACTGAAATGTGGTGTACTTTTTCGGAAGTACTTTTATGATACCTAACCTTGATTTTATGCTACAGCATCTGCGGGATGCTCAACTTCTCAACTACTTAAAGCAGATAAGGGCTCTTCTTCTTATCGTTTAGTTATAGTCAAGTGTGTTGCGAACTTGGCTAACCCTGGTGTCAGAGTTTTTAAACCGCATAATTTCCCCTGACTTAGTTTTAACGACTGTAGTAAATCGACAACAGCCAGGACCGACTACTTTCGAAGCATAAGAATGGTATTATAATATTCTGCAACATGTGAACGTGGGATAGAAAATTGATGGAGCGTTTTTTATTTAAATTAAAAAATAATAATGACACATATTTTTTTTTATTGAGCCCTTGTTTTCACAGCGTTTTCGGGAATTTCAACAGTACGAAGGATAGTTTGATTACCAATAAAATAGTTGCAACAGCTAATGTGCATTTGCTGAAAATAGGCACGAAGAAATTCTACAGGATTATTGAGGACTTTCCTAATATCCAGACACTGATTAACAAACATCGTCCACATCAAGAAGTAAGTATGATTGTAAAAATATGATGAAGATTTTATTTAGGAATGCTTTTAAGAAAATTCTGGGTGGCTTTTCCACTAAAAAAATTACATCTCGATGGCGGATTAGTAAATATATTCTTATGAATCCCAACTATGTTTGGCACTTGGTCGACTATTACTCGCAAACTTGAAAAGCCAACTTATGTGTGATAGTTTTCTTTTTAATTTTGTTGTTTAATACAATACAATATCCCTTATTGCACAATTTGAAAAATAAAAACAATGATGAGACGTGTAAGCGTTACAAAAGGTACAATATAGGCGTCCTTATCGCTTCAAGCGGTTTCATCCATTCTACCACCTATATCCTACTACTTATATCCTACCACCGTGAGTTTTCCCACATTTTTAGAAACAATCGTTTGCTGGTAGATTCATCACCCTTTCACGTCTATGGGAGTGTGGGAGACACGTGATTTATGTGTATGACCATGCTAAATTTCAGCTCTGTAGAACCAAGGGTTTCTTAGGAAATCCGCGGACAGACGGACAGACGGTCATGGCGAAACTATAAGAGTTTGTAGATTACTACGGAACCCTAAAAAAGAGCAAAAAAATCACATTTTTTGTATAGGAGCCCCCTTAAATATTTGTTTTATTCTGGTTTTTATTATTTGTCTTTATAGGACCAATAGAAATAAATCATCTGTGAAAATTTCAACTGTCTAACTTTCACGGTTCATGAGATACAGCCTCGGACAGACTTTCTATAAAAACGAGCAAAAAAAAATATTTATTTTATGCTGGTTTTTAGTATTTGTTGTTATAGGGCCAATAGAAAAACATTATCTGCGAAAATTTAAACTGTCTAACTATCACGGTTCATGAGATACAGCCTGGTGACAGACGTACGGACAGCGAAGCCTCAGTAATAGGGTCCCGTTTTTCTCTTTGGGTCCCGTTTTAAAAATGAGCGCTGATAGTAAGAATATTCATCGTTTTTTTTATATATATTTTTTTTGTTTTTTTTTTACAGAATTACATTATTGGCAGTGTGGGTACTTCAAGTAAAGTAGTATTGACATGGAAGGAACGCGCATTCAGTTCTGCAATGATCATGGTCACAAAACAAGGTTCAATGAAGTATTTAAACATTCAAAGCAAAACATTTGAGATTTACCTAATAACTATTTCTTTGTTTTGCACCTATGCGGATCTTTACAACGCCGCATTCGCAGTAAGAATTTTATTTTATTTTTATTATGTAATTAACCATTGACGGATGCTGGACAGCGTAGCTAATGCGTCTCAGCGTATAGGGCTCCGGATGAACTTGGATAAAACCAAAGTTATGTTCAACGAACATGTAACCAGGGGCTGGTCGCGGTAAACGGAGTTCCTCTCGAGGTTATTTCTGAATATGTGTACCTGGGGCAGATGCTCTGATTAGGTAAAAACAACTTCGACGGGGAAGCTAAAAAACGGATACAGCTGGGCTGGGCAGCATTTGGGAAACTCCGCCGAGCCTTCACGTAACCCATTCCTCAAAGCCTGAAAACCAAGTTTTCAATGAGTGCGTCCTACCCGTAATGATATACGGAGCCGATACGTGGCCACTCACAGTGCGACTAGTCCACCAATTTAAGGTCGCTCAGCGAGCTATGGAAAGAGCTATGCATGGTGTTTCTTTGAGGGATATGATTCGAAACGAAATTATACGCCAGAAAACCAAAGTCACCGACATAGCTCAGCGAATTAGCAAGCTAAAGTGGCAGTGGACTGGTCATGTCTGCCGTAGAACTGATGGCAGTTAGGGCAGAAAAGTTCTAAAATGTAGAGAACGAATTGGCAAACGAAGCGTAGGGCGCTCTATAACTATGTAGAAGGGGTGAGAATATTCGAGAGGTAACAGGCAGTAGTTGGAGGAGCAGAGCTGAAGCGGTCTTCAGCTCAGTCGCGTGCCATAGGAGAGGCCTATGGCCAGCAGTGGACTAACATAGGCTGATGATGATGATGAATTAACCAAGCTCAAGGGCCAGGCCCGCATACGTGCCGCCCACAAGCATTTTTTATTTTTTATTAATAAATAAATACATATAAAAAATAAATAAACGTTTATTTCACATTTAAACACTACAATTCTGATCTTATTTCTATCTGCCAAACCTTAAGGTAGTTTGTAGGCAGAAAAGATATCTCCCCATAACTATATTATGCTTTATGTGTAACCCTTAGCTTAATTTAAAATCCTATTCTACAATGGGAAACATGAAACATGACCCACTCCATTACACACATTGGGTCAATTTTACTTTTAACTTGATTCAGGAGATGTTCCCTTATTTTAGTTTTAAACACTTGTTTGCTAACATTACTTCTTATTTCTACTGGTAAGTTATTATGTATCTTGGGTATCGAGTAATTCCTATGCCATTCGCCATAATAGTTAGACTTTAGGTACGATCAATATATTTTTCTCTATTTTTCTATGCAATAGTGGGTGATTCACCGGAAACTTACCGTAAGAGCAAATTAACAAGGGGTGATCTCTTCACGCGTGCATTAGGAACGTATGAAAAGAAAGACGTGTATGAAACAATAGGTTTCGGACCGCATTTATGCCCGCATGCGGGAGCAAATCCGCATGACAGCAAAAAAGCCCTAACGACTAGCGGATCGAACTCATAAGAGAGAGGTACCGAGTTCGATCCCCATTGTCGCCATAACAATGTCTCTTTCCTGAGTTATGTACATTCGTCGCAACTAACCGATGCTCTAACGGTGAGGGGAAAACATCGTGAGGAAATCTGCACATTCAGGGCATGTCAAACCGTCGGTCCAGCTGTTATCGATTGAATACAGTCTTGAACCAAGTCGGATGCCATCTGACAGTAGCACAATTTATAAATAGATATATAGACTTGATTAATATTATTTTCGAGAAAGTTTCAGACACTGCGTTTTTGTGGGACAACTATTTTTATATTTTTTCAGGTCAATAGTACATCAATGATTATAGTTTTGTATTTGTTTGACTTCGCTTTTGTAATAAAACTTCTTCTCAACTATATCGTTCCGTACTTTACTGAAGATGAAACTGAATCTAGACATGTTTTGATGGTAAATAGGAAAAAGTAAGTCAAAGTCAAATTTTACATGCGTGCATTCTGTGCTAATGCAATAAGAGCGGTTTTGCAGTAAACATGGAGTTACCTGATGCGCTGGCCTCTGTACATACTAAACGAGTTAGGGTTGGTAAATGTTTTGCAATTTCCGCAAATTACGATTAGCTTAGCATTCAATTAAGACCAATGTTCACTAACATGTTAATTATGGCTTAGTTGGAAGATAACCAGAGATTTGATTTTGTCATTTTTTTGACACTTTGATTAGCTGCTAGCCACGGGTTTACCATGGGGTGAATTTTTTGTGAAAATAGCCCTAAAAATTTTTTTTAGCTTGGCTTAGTTAGAAGATAACCAGAGATTTGATTTTGTCATTTTTTTGACACTTTGATTAGCTGCTAGCCAGCCACGGGTTTACCATGGGGTGTTTTTTTTTTGTGAAAATAGCCCTTAAAAATTTTTTTGATCTCCCATACAAAATGCGCTGTATGCTGATGAAGTTTTTATGGGAACTCAAAATTGTTTTTTCATTTCTCATACTCGGAAAGTAGTGTTATTTTGATCTGATTATTGGGTGGAAAATGTTGCTTACCTCCATAGGGAGGGAAAAACTCATACAAATTACTTCCCACCTAAGGGCCGGAATGAACTTTAAAAATAGAACTGCTGTCAGCTGTGAAGAGTTTTATGTAAAAAAGAAAACTAATAAAAAAAATACTGCGGCCATGTGAGTTTCTAAACAGCCAGTGTGAACTTAGCGCAAACTTCTTTGAGCGGAATAAGCTGCAACAATTACGTGGTGAGTTCCACATTTAAAATGTAACTTTTAATTTCACGAATTGTCCTAATTTGACAATTAATTTTAAATAGGTACAACTATTATTATTATATATTATCAATAAATAGTTTAGATATCAAACTAGTTTTATTTTCCTGATATTCGAAATGAAAAGTAGAGTGTTTAACACGGGTAAAAGAATCAATTCCTACTCGGTCGGGCGTCTAAATATCGGGAATTAATTCTTTCCACCCTCGTTGAACAATCTACTTTTCCATAATGGTATTTGATTCGAGTATTGATTCGTTTATTGTTTTTATTTTGTTCCGTGGCGTAGAAAGCATAGTGACGTCATTCATAGTGTGGCGGTCAAAAGGTTAAAAATCGTTTCTGCAACTGAGTGTGTGTTAAGAAAATAAGCTGGCGGTTCACATATTACTTTAATATCCATTTCAAACCAATCGTCTAATCTAAGCAGTTACGTGCATAGACATTTTAGGCAGGGTAGGCAGTGAACTTTTAGTGATAAAAATTATAAAGATTTTAGAACCATAAGGTCAAAGATGAGGTCAATGATGGAGCGAGTTAATCGAGAAAATGCCTATAAAGGCACTGGTACTCCCACGCACCGACGGAACACAGCAAGCTGTTTTGCGTCGGACTTCGGTAGGAGGGTGGTCGCTAACCAGACAGCCCTTTACAGAGCCTACCATACCGCATGAGATCATAGGACGACACCTCCGATTCAGAAAAAATGAAGTGTCGTTGCCTGGGATGGCTTACTAGGAGGCAGGTCTCATTTTTGTTTCCTTAGTCGCCTCTTACGACACCCACGGAAAGAGATGGTGTGATGTTATTCTTAACTGATCACCACACGGTAGTTAAAACATCTTAAGTTTATTCAAATCAAAATAACCTGTGCTGTTCTCCACGTTATAACAGTTTGAAAACAGAAGGCACGGAAAACAAAATAAGCGGTTAATATGCACACAGCCCGTGAGCCAATTATGAATGTCGTATATTTTAGTATAAAAATGTATTAGTGTGGTACCCTTTCTTTTGCGTCAAATTCAATCTGGGCACGCATCGGCCTTTTGCAATAATGTTTACTTTTTCTTGAAAAGGTAAACTTCAAAAATTATGCAGTTTCGGCAAACAAACATCATCACCACACTTTTCACAGCTTATTGCAGTCATTTTTTTAAACAAATGTCTAACAAACACTATAAACTGATTAAACAATAATTTGCAGAAGTTTTTGTACACAGTTGCAAAAGAAAAACAAACCATTATGGTTAAATGCATCCAGTAAGAAAAAATGCCGCAAAATTAAAAAATCTATAACAGCCCTTCCAAACTTAGCGAATATTGACACTTCTCAATTTGGTAGCATCACTTTAGAGGCCGAGCTTTTTTCGCCATACAATCAGTTCGTTAATTTTTGGCGGGGGGGGGGGGGGGCGAAACAGCCAATCAGAAGCCAACAATCAGAAAAATTGAAACACAAAACCGCAGCAAAAAAAGCATTTAAAACGAGTGCTTTTAACGAATTATTCCGTGCTATTGCGAGAGTTACGCTAATTCATAGCGAAGAGCACGGCTCTTACTAGTTCAATTAGATGGCGCTGTTTTGAAAAAAGTTAAAGGTGGGTAAAGAAATGTAGATGGCGTGATTTAGGAAAACGTTTCTTTTTGATGCTGTGATTGTTTGTGTACATTATAATATTTAATTTTTTGCTTTGAATACCCTACTAGGGTAGGCACTGCTTTTCTGCTTGTATAACAAACCAACAATGCTATTTGAAAAATTTGGTACTTTCTTTTTTTTATAGAAAGCAATTATAATAAGCAATAGAAAGTCTGTAAAACCAACTTGTTTTTGCGGCCCCTTTAATGGAAAAATGTATGCAGAACTAGTTTCGTGTCCATAAAATAGCCTTGTGTTCATTGGACAATTGATTTTTAATATAAAAAATATGTTTTAGATACCTTGCGCAAGAATTCAAATTCGATTTGATTTCATGTATACCTCTGGAAGCGTTTGCTTTTCTGGACAATAACGACCGATGGGGTACATTTGCTCTACTTCGGCTTAATCGCATTTTAAGGCTGGTACGTATTGGTCAATCAATTTGTGCCTCAAGATCAGCGCCGTCGAGACAGACCAAGACAGCAACTGCTGGTGGAGCCTCGTAGGAGAGTAAAGAGTGAAAAAAACTGGTAGATACCTTTGCTCCGCAGTGGCACATTATAAGTTAAATAAAAAAGTATTAAACACTCACCCTTGAAGTGTAAACAAATCTGTTGTACACCGAACAAGCGAAATAGTCCAGCTAGGAAAGTCTATGTTTCAAGATCTTCTGATCTCAAATACATAAAGTTTTTGATCAGCTCGAAGTTACCCAAATATCTACTCGGAGTTTCTTTACACAACTTAATTGGAAATGAGATCCGCAGGAATATCAAAGTCAGTGACAGCTCAAAATCTCAAATAAACTGCAATTAGTGTAATAAGCAATTAATTGGTAGCGGCTCTCGCCTAGTGGCTCTCGCTGATCTCAATCGATCAGTGAGGTTAAGCAACATACACAGAGGCAGGGAACCTGATGGTGACCAAAGTGGAAATTTATCCCGAGCGTTTCCGTGCTTCGGAGGGCACGTTAAGCTGTAAGTCCCGGCTGTTGTCGATTGACTACAGTCGTTAAAACCAAGTCAGAGGCCATTGTGCGGTTTGAAAACTCTTGACACTAAAGTTAGCCAAGTTCGCCACACACTTGACTATACCTACACGATAAGAAGAAGAGTTGGTAGTAATCAATTAATTAGTAAACTGTAACTAATGGGAAGGGGGAGTGTAAGGCAATAACATCTTCAGGCTCTAAAACCGTCATCCTAACCTTCTAGCAGAGCACCCTGCTGATCAACTGATGTACTACAACTTGCAACGGGTTTCTCTACTACTTGATCACGATATTGTTAACGTCAATTTCCAAAGAAATGAATTGCCATGGGTAGGACACATGTTTGAAGGACTAACAGATAGATAGATAGCGACACTTTATTGAAAAACTTTGTTAGAGAAAGAAACTGGCAGAAGCAGTAGTGAACCTCTTGCGGCTAGACTGGCTTCTTAATTCTACGAGCATATTGTCATAGTCGATGATAAAATCGCCAAATACTACAGTGACAAAAACAAATGTATTCAATACTTTGTAGTTTTAGAAATAACTGTAGTTTTGGCCTAAATACAACAGAATGGAGGAGGTATTTGATGTGCGAGCGAAGCGTGCGCGAATTTTTTTTTATTTTGCGATTTTTTATTTTTTTATTTTTGTTTAGCGACAATATAATTGTTAGGAATACTATCAAGCTACTGCTGAAGCAGGTCGCGTGGCAATTGTGTATAATCTTGATGTCATTTCGTAATTAGAACTGAAATATCAATATGTTACAGCTTGGCTTTCGACCTCGCCTCACTTTTAGCATGGCACCTTGTATGGCAGCCATTTTGGATTAGGGTACACTTCGTCGTAAATGCTACCATCGTGAATTAAGTATTCCACATTTTTTTCATCATAAAAATTAAAGTTTCCCAAACGGATTGCTAAATCAAAAAACGTGCGTAGTAGTAAACCCCTTCTATCTTTTATAAGCTATCCTATGATAAACCAGTCGATGATAACGGCGAGAAAAAAAATCCATCGCTTTTTCACGTGTAATTATGGGAAACAACCGGAAAAAAAATCCGCCATTTTATTTTATAGATCAGTCAGCGCAGTCAATAATATATGTATGACCATGCCAAATTTCAGCTCTGTAGTACCAAGGATCTAATTTATGTAAATATATTCTTATAAATCCCAACAACGTTTGGCACTTGGTCGACTTTTACTCGCAAGCTTGAAAGGCCAACTTGTGTGTGCCAACTCGCAAGCCTTTTGATTTCGTTGTATAATCTATCACCGTGAATTTTTTCACATTTTTAGAAACAACCGTTTTGCTGGTACGGGGGAACACTTGTTTTTAACAAAAATTTTCACTTTGAAAATTATTTTTTCCCAAACGGAGTGTTGAAACCCCTTATATCTTTAAAAAACTATCCTATGGCATACCGCTTCATGATATCGGCGAGAAAAAAATCTGTTGCCCATTCACGTGTATGGGAAACAGCCGAAAAAATTTTATTCTAAAAAATTTTTTTTTTATCTTTTTGGCACAATCAATATGTATGACCATTTGACCATGCCAAATTTCAGCTCTGTAGTACCAAGGATCTAATATTAGTAAATATATTTTTATTAATCCTAACTATGTTGGGCACTTGGTCGACTATTATTCGCAAACTTGAAGAGCCAACTTATGTGTGATAGTTTTCTTTTTAATTTTGTTGTATATTACAAATATTACAATACAATACAATAGAATATACTTTATTGCACAATTTGAAATATAAAAACAACGATGAGACGCTTACAAATAATGTTATAAAAGGTACACTTTAGGCGACCTTATCCCTTCAAGCGATTTCTTCAATTCTACCACCTATATCCTACCACCGTGAATTATTCCATATTTTAGAAACAACCGTTTAGCTGGTAGAGGGGAGGACAATTTCAGTTTGACAAAAGTTTTCACTTTGAAAATTTCTGTTTCGCAAACGGAGTGCTAAATCAAAAAACGTTCTCAGTAAACCCTTTCTATCTTTTAAAAATTTCACCCCATTCGATGACATTAGTGAGAAAAAAAAAGTTCATCGCCCTTTTACGTCTATGGGAGACACCCGAAAAAAATTTTTTTCTAAGATTCAACCCTACAGTTTTATCGGCATGATTTATATGTATGACCATGCCAAATTTTAGCTCTTTAGTACCAAGGGTTTCTTAGGAAACCCGCGGACAGACAGACAGACGGACATGACGAAACTATAAGAGTTCGTAGATTACTACGGAACCCTAAAAAAAGGAACCTTTAAACCCGAGATATTCTGGTAAAACTGCAATTTCTAGGAAATTCTTCTTTCCTTCATATTTCATTAACCGTTGATCCCCGTGGAAAAGTGTGCAGAACCTTTTTGTAGAGAATTTTATGTAGTTTACTTAAGTAAAAGATTTTTTTTTGCTATGAGCCACCGTTTGCAAGTTGTTTAAGAAAAACTTAAAATAAGGACCTTTAAACCGTCCCCTACACGTTAGCTCCACGCCCATCCATCAGTACTTTCAGTATGTTGCTTCAGACACTATTCCCTACAACTATGCCAAAAATCGCTTACACACGAATCATTTCCCCTGTTTGGCAGTTTTTAATTTTCGTTGGTTGGATCATAACGGCTGAATCTAAATTCTACACCTATTTTTAATGTTTCCAGCCCATAAATCAGTTATTACAAATTACTTACTGCAACTAATATTTGCCAAATTGTTTTGTGTTTGAAGGTTACAGTTCAAAAATGCCTGAAACGATATTATGAAAAGCTCAATATCAATTTAACGCTGACAACCGTTACGATGGTGCTGATTTGGTTTTCTGTTTTTACACATGCCAGTGCGTGTATCTGGTTCAAGATTGCTGTTATTGAAGATCGGAGTAAGCCAAAAAGTTCATGGAGATACGGTATTTAATCTTCATTTTGTACACAGCTTCGACCAGATAAATTATTGTCATAATTCAGTACTGCCAGACTTTTACCGATCTCATTACTGTATAAAAGTGGCAAGGGAAACATTACTGTCTGGAGACAATTTGGTCTGGTTACATTGTTAGTAAAGTTTACGGTAGGTGGCCAGGTATTTATAGCTCCACTGCTTCGATCAAGAATAAAAAACTAGATACACAATCCACAACAAAAAAGCGTCCTCACTAAATGACCGCCCACTTGACGTTTTGGGTTGTCTTTTCGTTCAGTAGCATTCGGGCGTTCCGAGAGAACGTATTGTAGTTTGGTCACTATTTTGTTTCATTTTGTATGGAACTGTGTATCTAGTTTTTTATAGTTGATCAAAGCTCCACTGTAATTATATAATTTGATCCCTCCGACACAAAATGTCCTCGAACAGTCAAGCATAGTCAAGTTTCTCCGTATGAGAAACGAAATAAAACGCAACAAGAAAGCAAAAACTATAAACCTTATGGTTGCCAAAAAAAAAAAGATAAATTAGGCTATAACTCTTTTATTTGCAGATAATAATGGCAACCATATTTGTGACTCGGAATACTTCTGTGCGCTTTATTTTGTACTTACTACCTTCATGCAAAATGGCATTGGAGATATCATGGCTCGACAATTATTGGAGGTAATGTACAGACAGCCACGTCACGTCACGTCACGTCAGACAGACAGACACGTCAGTTTACCTATTTGCACTGCGAAAGCCCGCGCTATTACGAGCAAGATAAGGGCGACATCAAGGTCAACATGTATAGCCTGATATGCTGCCGTGTGTACCTTGGAGAGACGGAACCTCCGCTTGTCGAGGGACAAGCGGGGGCTGATCCGCCACGTAAATAAAAACACTGCCGTAAAGCTGAGCAAACATGTAATAAAATAAAAAAGGTATTAAACAACAAAATTTATAAATATGTATAAAAATGAACAATTAGAAACTGTAAAAAAAGGTAATTGAAGGAGGTAGATAAACTGTAAGGTAGAGATGTAAGGTGGTATAAAAAAGGGGGTTGGGTACTTCAAATGGGCCAAAAGAGGAAGTCTTTGGACACGCTAGGCCCAATTGTGCAATTTAAACCTACCATATGTCCGTGGTTACAATCGAATAAAAATTTAAATTCATGCTTTTCAAAGTAATTCAACGTAAAGTGATGTTAGATAAATAAAAACATTATCTGAAGTTGAGTTCCGGCGGGAAAGAACCCGTTGAAATAAACGGACAACGAAAAGGGAAACCAAAGAAATTAGAGCACGCAACAAAACCGTACTTAAATTTTGTTCATAAAAGGATGCAGCACCGATAAATTCCACTGGTTCGAATTCAGTTTTAGCTCCAATATAAATGAAACTTTGCGTATCTTCAAATCTTCAACGAGTACGTAGTTTCCACACAAATTAAAAATGTTTTTTTTAACAAAACAAAGAAGAGAATTTCACACAAATGACTCTAATCCACAAAAATTTAGAAGTACCAAAGTTTTAATATGATTCCAAACAACCAGATTTCAAATTTGAAAATAAACCAAAAAGTTAATGACAGAGAAGTAAAATGGTGTGCCAGGAAAAAGTTACCAAAATTAGAAAGGAGAATGTATGCGGGAATACTGCAGTACATTCAATCAGATTTTATTCCATTTACTAGCTGATGCCCGCAACTTCGTTTGCCTGTTAATTTTTTTTTTGTACAGAGTACACAGATTGAAAACATCTATCTTACGTGATTTAGATTTTTACATACAAAAGTTTTTTCCCGCTAACTCCCGTTTCCGTGGGAATTTTGCAATATCCTGTTGCAACTTAGCTTTAAGTTTACTAAGGTACCTGCATGCCAAATTTCAAGCGTCTAACTTAAGCGGTTTAGATTTTTCATACAAAAGGATTTTCCCGCTAACTCCCGTTCCCGTGGGAATTTCGGGAATTCCTTTCTTAGTGCACCTTTGAGGTACCTAAGCTACGTCCCTTCCAAATTTCAAGTGCCTACGTTTAGCCGTTTAGGCTGTGCGTTGATATGTCCGTCAGTCTAGGTATAATTTCTCCCGTTTTTTACACATTTACCACTATATCTTTGCTCCTATTGGTCGTAGCGTGATGTTATATAGTCTATAGCCTTCCTCGATAACTGGACTATCCAACACAAAAAGAATTATTCAATTCGAACCAGTAGTTTCGGAGATTAGCGCGTTCAAACAAACAAACAAATAAACAAACAAACAAACTCTTTAGCTTTATAATATTAGTATAGATATAGATAATATAGCTGATGCCCGCAACTTCGTTTGCGTGTTAATTTTTTTTTGTACAGAGTACACAAATTTAAAACATCTATCTTACGTGATTTAGATTTTTACATACAAAAGTTTTTTCCCGCTAACTCCCGTTCCCGTGGGAATTTTGCAATATCCTGTTGCAACTTAGCTTTAAGTTTACTAAGGTACCTGCATGCCAAATTTCAAGCGTCTAACTTAAGCGGTTTAGATTTTTCATACAAAAGGATTTTCCCGCTAATTCCCGTTCCCGTGGGAATTTCGGGAATTCCTTTCTTAGTGCACCTTTGAGGTACCTAAGCTACGTCCCTTCCAAATTTCAAGTGCCTACGTTTAGCCGTTTAGGCTGTGCGTTGATATGTCCGTCAGTCTAGGTATAATTTCTCCCGTTTTTTACACATTTACCACTATATCTTTGCTCCTATTGGTCGTAGCGTGATGTTATATAGCCTATAGCCTTCCTCGATAACTGGACTATCCAACACAAAAAGAATTATTCAATTCGAACCAGTAGTTTCGGAGATTAGCGCGTTCAAACAAACAAACAAACAAACAAACTCTTTAGCTTTATAATATTAGTATAGATAATATAGCTGATGCCCGCAACTTCGTTTGCGTGTTAATTTTTTTTTGTACAGAGTACACAAATTGAAAACATCTATCTTACGTGATTTAGATTTTTACATACAAAAGTTTTTTCCCGCTAACTCCCGTTCCCGTGGGAATTTTGCAATAAGGTACCTGCAACTGCATGCCAATTCCCGCTAATTCCCGTTCCCGTGGGAATTTCGGGAATTCCTTTCTTAGTGCACCTTTGAGGTACCTAAGCTACGTCCCTTCCAAATTTCAAGTGCCTACGTTTAGCCGTTTAGGCTGTGCGTTGATATGTCCGTCAGTCTAGGTATAATTTCTCCCGTTTTTTACACATTTACCACTATATCTTTGCTCCTATTGGTCGTAGCGTGATGTTATATAGTCTATAGCCTTCCTCGATAACTGGACTATCCAACACAAAAAGAATTATTCAATTCGAACCAGTAGTTTCGGAGATTAGCGCGTTCAAACAAACAAACAAATAAACAAACAAACAAACTCTTTAGCTTTATAATATTAGTATAGATTAGTATAGATTAATGAAGGTTTTTAATTTTGTATAATGTGAATATTCTTGACATCGACATACCTTTACATAACTAACTACAAGGGATGGTAAGAGTCCTAGTAACCCAAAGAAATTCAACAATTTTGAAATTTAATGTATCAAATTTATTCGGGTCTCCTTCAGTCCAGATGTGATGATTATTTTGGATGTTTAAAAATCTTTTCTTAAGATTAATTCAAGTATTAAAAGGTCTCAGGAACCAACATTACAAAAACAGCAGTTGGCTGCAGTTATTGCCAAATATTTCTGGATCGTGACATATTTTTCAATAAGAATTACCAAATGCGTTTGAATAAACTTAAAAACTGATAGGAAAGGAAATATTTAGCAATATTCGCAAACTGAGATAGATTAGCATTCAACGGATGTTCTGGAAAAACCAAGCGCAACAAAAAAGACAATACCTAGCCACTGCAAATAAGCAGGCCAATTTTATGAAGCAGCAGATCTTTGTGAGGCGACGGTATACCGATTGAATGCTAATCTAACCGTTATTTGCGGAGAAAATTAAATGTTTTCTTTACCACCTTATTAAACTTAAAACGACTTTATAGGTGGGATTCACAGCAGCTTTGATGATTTTGTCAACAATGATGTATATGATTTACGTCGGCGAGTTTTCCAACGTGATTCAATTCCAAGCATTTAGACTTTTTGAATACTATACCAGCAAAATGGAGTGTGAAGTAAGCGACAAATCTATAAGTTATCACTTTTTTATTGTCGTACTCGCGAATTGCCCAAGGGGTCTATATAAACGAAGTAACTTTATTGACGAAAATCAGTTGAGCCAGCCGCGCGCCCCCGCGTTTTATTTTCGAAACACCTACAACTTCCTCCGCCTCTACCTAACTCGTACTGCGAAGGCGATTCACCAATTATTTGCTTTACCTACAAGGCCTTTTCCTGTCCTGGCAAAAAAAACCTATAAGTTATCTTCATGATTGCTTATGAGTTTTTCCAGTAAGAAACATGCCACACCGATATCGATCGATTTTATTCAATTACATTCTAATCGATTTAATTTAGGGAGAGCTTACCAGCAGAGGGGATAAGAGGACAGAGAGGCTCATCTAAATTTGTAGGGGGCTCAAAAACACAGAGCAAATAGCTTAGTGCATCGGCTAAGATTTGGTCTGACCCGTATGACCGAAATGTCGATAGGATTAGGAACATGGATGGTAGAGGCAAATGTCTGATCTTTTTGAGGACAATTTTAGAAATTGGTAACACTTTTTGGATAGATTTGTATCCTTCACTAAGTACTTACATTAAATTCTAACACTTTAAATTTACTGTGAATTAGCTTAAAAACATAATATATACGCGAATTTAGACCTGTTTTAGTACTCAAATGGAGTTACATTTTTTGGAACATGGTCCACAAAATTCTGTTTTCCGTTTGAGTGTGTAATTCCGTTTGAGTGTGTGATTGCACCGAAGACATAAATAAGAAATAATATGTTATGAGTTATGACATTGAGTTTTCGCAGAACAATAAAAAAATAAATTTCAGGAGTATCTCAAAAATAATCGAGTGGCACCCACACTGATAACACAAGTGAAGAAATATATTCTGTATCTGTGGCGAGAGCAACGTGGTAAACAGATGCCCCAGTTTCTTCTGGACGCACCGCATTGTCTCAGACTTCAACTAATGACTTGTGCATACATGAGTCACCTTCATTCGGTATGCAAATAAAATGTTTATCACAAATTAGTAAGAAGAAATACATAAACTCGGTTCAAAATCAGTTTAGAAAATCATTAATCGCGTCCCTAAGGTGGCAGAGAGTGCTGCAACGTTCGCCTCGTGTGGTAGTACTCTTTCCGTGTGAAATTAAGCAAAATTACCATTTTTTATAGTATTTGCAACGCTTTAAGCAAGCGATTTCAAAATGCGGAAAACCCGTTTATGCTACTGAAGCGTGCACGAATAAGTCATACCAGCGATATAAAAAAAAATAGGTCTCTCCAATGCTTAGCAACCGCTTTGGTCCATAGTCGAACAATTATCTGCGCATAAATGGCAGAAGAGAGGACTTCTTCATATACGATGTCTTCAAACAGCATGTCTATTACACGTTGAGAAAGGTTTTCTCATGCAGCCAGATAAATGTGGAACAGATAAATGTGGAGGAAAGCCTACATATTGCGAATTTGTGTCAAACGTGGTATAATGTGGTTCTGGAACCACTGATGCTCTGTCTACACTAATAGGGATTATAGGCGTGAGTGTATGAATGAAATCCTAAATAACAAACATCACTACGGTACCTTATCTACTCATGTCTCATCTGTAAACTCAAAACCCTCAGAATATTTGTCAAATGTGGTTTTATGTAGCTCAATGACAACTTGATCTGATTGAACATCCATTTGTACGAGTTAAGCGAATAGTTTGTACGTGTCCTCCGTTCTCTAAAAACGGTACGCAATGTATTAATTGAGCTAATCATATTATGTTGGCGCTCAGCGTTCAAACAGTACGCAGTCGGTTAAGTTTGTATAATTTATAATGCAATCATCATCATCATCATCAGCCTGTGTCAGTCCACTGCTGGACATAGGCCTCTCAATAAATTATAATGCAATAAATTCTGCTATTTCAGCATGAGCTTTTCAAGCTTTGTGAGCCTGCATTTTTACGCATGTTGGTTGGACATTTTCGCCTATACACTTATATGGAAGGTGAGTGCTAACAGCATCATACTCAATTTGCAAAATTATGTAAGTAGATAGCTTGTGTTTGACATAAATATAAAATTAAAAATTTAGAACTCGCCCGAAATTCATCCATTATGTAATTCTTAAACGACTGAATCCATTTCGATCAATATAGCTAAGAATAATCGCCATTACGTCATCTTTCAAAAAACTCCGCTTTGAAATCGCTTCAGACTGACACACATACGACAAACTTATAACACCCCTCTGTTTTGTCGGTAGTTAAAAATACAAGAATATATCAACAACTTTTTTGTTCACGTCACGTCGGAATTTTCAGAGAATATCTACGTGGACATCCCGTACCCCGAGGTAGTTCTAACTGCATTAAAGGTGTGGTCTATGTGTGACGGTGTGTATATATGTGTAAGAGTGAAAGGGCACAGGTTATTTAGTAACATACCCCTTCTTACACGTCTTAAAAGTCCCCACAGCTTCTTCAACCATACACTACCCATCGAAAAAGACCTACATAATGCCAGACTCAAGTTGTGGACTGAGAAGTTTCCCCAAACGGGCCCCCAAATTCCTCCTGCGGAACACCTGCCTCCAGGACATCGTCTTTCAGGGGTAACCTGGAAGACACTGAACCGAACCCGGGCAGGTGTTGGTAGGTGCAGGGCAAGCCGCACCACGTGGGGCTTCACAGACAACAACCGGAGTGACTGCAGCGCCGTACATTACATACCATGGAGAACCTTTTATTATGTCCCCTCTGCCCTGTATCCTGCACACTGGACGACCTAAACGAGACAGTAGAAGGCTGTAGAACTGGGCCGGTCTGATCTGAGTGTTCACAGACAGGAAAAGAAGAAGATAGCAATATAAAAAGGTTAACTTTACATTAGTCAGCAGAATTTCGGGGGCGTTTAACTTTCCCCGAAAAACTGATATAAGCAAAAATCACACTAAAGCAATCATCTGATCCGTCAAATTGTATGATTTTTTTCATATAATATATATACTTACACTTTTTGGGGAAAGTTGTATTATTTTTTGAGCTGATTTTCATCCTTAATTTTGGCTAACTAATTTAAAGTTAACCAAATACCAATTAGCTAGGTTTCCTAATGAATCAACTAAGAGACATTAACGAGTGCAAACTCACTAGCGCATAGAAGACTATGGCGTCCAGTAGTGGACAATTTTAGGCTAAATCGCATTCTAAAAATAAAACAGAAAATTAAAAAAACTGATCTTTAAAAATGAAAGAGCAGAAAGTTATAAATGAAAATTAAAGCGTCATTTAATAGTCTCATGATTTTTAGGAATGTTTGTGGTCAAAGAAGGCGAAGTCACAGATTGCATATACTTCATACACAAAGGATCAGTAAAGGAACTATCAGAAGACTTCGAAGAAGAGTTAAGAGACTTTGAAACGGGCCATCATTTTGGCACAGTACGTAGAAATTTTGAAAATTATGTTTGTGTAATTATATTATATAAGGTCCTAATTTATTAGTCACTTACCTTCTAAGGCGTTATTGTATAGGTTGATAGTATTCCAAAAAACAACATAAAAATTAATTATCAGAAAATTAAATTACTAAAAAAATTTAAAAAAAAAAATCAATTTAAAGATAAAGGAATGGTTCTCTTTCGATTATAGCCCGCTCGCCCGCTCTACTACTGCCATTATTATTTACGTTTGAATGGATGGGTTTATTCAACATAGTAATGAAAAAATATCATAACAAAATTTTTCAAGACCTTTTAAATTTAATATTATGCTTTTGTTTTTTGACTCAAATGTTATATTTTGACCTACACAATAACGTGTTAAAAGGAAAGTGACTAATAAATTAGGACCTTATATTGTTTAGACTTATACGTTTTACATTTTTTTAGGCGAATGGATTGGCTCATGGAGAAGCATTCACTTACGCGTATAAAACTATTACAAAAGCTCAAGTTTTGTCACTGAATTTATCAGAATGGAAACATTTATTAGACTATTTTCCTGTCAGCCGTGACGTAATTTTCAAGAAACCTGATAAAGATTATGATGTATGTAAAGTAAAAGAAAAGAAGAAGACAGCCGTAAAGCCTGCTCGTGTACTATTTGAACCTGTAGATGTGCCCGCAGATCTTTCATTCTTTGGAATCCCATCAGGTCGGTCAGAATCTGATGACAATATTCCTTTAAAAAAGAAAGATACATTAGTACCAATATTGTCAGAAAGTTCAAAAGACAATTTAAGGAAAACAGGCGACACTAAACAAGAATCTGAATTTACTGCAGAGCAGTCGTGGCCAATGTTCAGTAGATTTTCTGTTGCACCTGGTCAAAGGGAAAGCGCTATGAGACATATAGAAGAAATAACAGAGGCACATAAAAAAGAACAACAAGAAAGTCGAAGTAAAGAAAAATTTGACCTAAATACAATAGGTGCAATAGAACAGACAAAGCCAGATCAAGAACAGAAAATAAAACAAACAACTTCCGATTTTTCGTACAAAACCAAAGAAAAAGAGTCCGAACAGGTCCATAAAAATGCAGTACAAAAAGAATCGGTAGGCAAAACTGTTAAAGAAACTTTTAAAAGTCTAGCCTCCACTCCTGTAACTGATATAGAAGGTGATGTAAGTAGCAGCAAACCAACAGAAAATGAAACAAAAACCACTAGACTTTCTTCAACAGACGAAATAGAAATGACCACGTTGCAATACGACGATGAATCTACAAAATATTTGCGAAGTAAAAGTGACCACAAACCAAAGGAAACATTTTTAATTTTACGAAAAAAAGATACAGAAAAGGTTCCTTCTGAAACATCCTTGCAATCTGCTCAATCAAATATATCGTCTGATTATGAGGATACCTCTGCTCAAAGAGTCCATGGAACTTTAGTAAAAAAAATAAAAGGTACCTTGTCAAGAAGTCGGAAATCAGATATTCAACTAATAGAACAATATGATAAACAGGCTAAGTTGTCATATGAAGTCGAACCTGAACCACAGTCATCACTAATTTTAGAGAAAAAAAGTTTGAAGATCTCGAAATCGGAAAAATCTGGTAGTAAGCTCGACTTTAAAGATAAAGTGACAACTATAAACGTGCCACTAGATGATGTCGTCACAGCTACTGATGACTACGCTGGGACGTCTACTCGCCGGGATTCAGAATTCAGTTCAGCGAGCATGGACCTCTCATTTGCACAAGACTCTGACTTTAAAGAAGTAGAAGAATTTATGACACAAAGAAGCAGTGATGAATTACATAGATCCGAATTAGGAAGCTCATTAAGTTTGCAAAGCACACAAAGTGCTATTAGTTTATCTGGAAAAACCAGTTCTTTATGGAGCGTAGAAAGGTTTTTAGCGGGAGGTGGAGAAGAAGCGAATACAAAGGATCGAGTGAGTGTGATAAGCATAGATGAACCGTTATCCTCCACAGGTTCTATAGAAACCATTGAAAAAGCAAATGTATCGTCGCCGGCGTCACCAAACACAATGAACCTAGATGTTTTAGATCTCAGAATGTTGGAGGATTTAGTTTCTCCGTCTTCTTCGCAAGACAAAGCACCAGAGTAAAAAGGCATTTCGAAAATTAGATTTATACATTAGTTTTCAATTCATGTACAATCTAACTCTAACGTCGAATATATATTTTAAGTTTCTTAATAGCTATTATAATTTTGCTGAACCCGTGTGGATCTGTTAAATCTATTCTGAGAAAACCAAAACAGTAAAGTCATTGTAGTTTGCAAAAGACTGAGTTCCTTTACTTATAATGTGTTTTGTCAAAAATAATAATCGAAGGTCCATTTTTACAAAATATTTACCCTGAGATGTAAGGAACTGCTTAGCCAGTACTTAAATTCTGGAATCTCACCCATAACTGTTTTTGATTAGAAGTAATTTTTTTTTGTTGGAAACGTCAAAATATGAAGTTTTCTTTATTACTTATTTTGGCGCTACGAAATGTACCACAAAACCGCGGACCACGTGCGGTCCTGCCGCGCTGCGTCGTCGCTGTCAGAATGCGATGTATGTAACTGATTTTTGTGTTTTGCACTTTTATAATAGTTTTTTATTGGAAAATGGAGTGTATTTGAGTAAATTATTTAGTTAAAAAGTAAAAATACAAATTAAAGAATTGTAAAACAATTCTGAGGAAAAATCCACTGGAAAATCATTCAGAAAGAGTACAGATTTTTGCTAACCTGTCCCTTACACACTGTAAAGCGTATTTCTATAATGTATTCTAGAATAGTACGTATGTATGTATGTATGTATGTATGTATGTATGTATATAAATTCTTTATTGCTCAAAAACAGTGTTATACAAAACATTTTATAGGTAATTTAATAGCAAAGGCGGACTTATCCCTGGAAGGATCTCTTCCAGTCTACTTTAGAGTAGTTGAGAGAGACAATAGTGATATTAAGTTAACGATCTGTATGGCTTTGTCTTTAACCTAAGCCACTGAAGGTTTTGCTTGTACAGGGTGTCCACAGTGCCCAGTGGTCGCAGATTTCAAAATATGAAAAAAAAACTACACCTTTAATACAAAGTATGTTTATTGTAATTAATAAAAAACAAATGCGGATTTTATTTTTTGAAAACCACGTTCTCCAAATAGCAGCTATCGAGCCTGACACACTCTTCAAATCTAGCACGCATGTTTTCAACAACGCTTTTACAGAGCGACTGGGGAATCCTGCTGGGTTGTGATGTGACACAGTGCTCGGATTTATTTTGTAAACAACGGATTTTATGTATCCCCATAAGTAAAAGTCACACAGGCTTAAGTCTGGTGACCTGGGTGGCCACGTTATGGTACCGTTTCAGGATACGTTTTATTCTGGAAATAACTGCCGCACTGCATTTATGGACACATTAGCAGTATGAGCAGTGGCCCTGTCCTGCTGGAACCACGTGTTTCGGTTGAAGTATGGACTATTCTGTAGTTCCAGCCTAAAAAAGTCATTTATTGTCTCGGTATATCTCTCCGAATTCACAGTCACAGTTCGGCCACGTTTGTTTTCAAAGAAATAAGGGCCTATGATGGCAGATGCAGACATTGCACACCAGACTGTAACTTTAGGTTTATGTAAAGAAAGGTTCTTGATGCATTCGTTTTGTGGTTTCAACGAGGCCCCCCGCGCCCCTCTGACTTAATGTGTTCAAAAACTGTTTGTTCAAACTTTGGAATCTGCCACTGGACACCCTGTAAACCATGGGCGAACCTCTCACCATGTATATGTCACCGGAAAATAATAAGAATCGTAAGTTGATCAACTTTCGAGGTAGTTTATAAACTATCGAAAAATTATACACGGCAGTTAAAATGTTTTATTTAACGTATACATTTCCAGTCATCATCATCATATCAGCCTATTGCAGTCCACTGCTGAACATAGGCCTCCCCCAAGGGGCGCCACTTTGCACGATCCTCCGCTGTTTTCATCCAGCCACTACCCGCTATCTTCTTTAGGTCATCTGACCATCTGGCTGGGGGGCGTCCTACACTACGTTTGCCAAGACGTGGTCTCCATTCGAGAACCTGTCTACTCCAACGCTCGTCGGTTCTGCGACAGACATGGCCAGCCCACTGCCACTTCAGCTTGCTACACTTTTGGATAATATCCATCACTCCGGTTTTCTGTCGGATGACCTCGTTTCGGATTCTATCCCTTAGCGAGATCCCGAGCATGGAGCGTTCCATTGCTCGCTGAGCGACGTGCAATCGGTGGGCCAACCTCACTGTCATGTTCCACGTTTCGGCTCCGTAGGTCATGACTGGTAGGACGCATTGATTAAAGACCTTGGTCTTTAGACACTGCGGGAGTGGCGACGAAAAGATATGACGCAGCTTCCCAAATGCTGCCCAGCCAAGCTGCACTCTTCTGGTGATTTCCCGCTCGAAGTTGTCTGTACCTAACTGCAACGCTTGCCCGAGGTATATGTATTCCTGAACAACATCGAGCGTAACACCGTCAACAGAGATGGTCCTGGACACGACATTATCATTGAACATTATACATTATACATTTCCAGTAATTGATTAATTTACGGCGCTGTAAAATGATCCGACGGACGCGACGTGTACGCTGATTGGTTGAAAACTCGAGGTGTTCGCTGATTGGTTGAATGTCTCACAAGTAGGTTTGTTAGTAGCCGAACCCAACCTACCCGTTTAGGGTTGGTTGGGTTAGGTTAGGTTAGAACTGCGACCCTCAACGCACGAGCCGAGCGAGCGTAGCGAGCGTGCCGCGGCAGCGGCCAGCGAAGTGCCAGAAACGACTCGACTGTGGTTGCCTTAAGAGGTAGTCGCATCGACTAATCAGAGAACAGTGTATAATATAACGGATGTCAGTTTAACGTAAAAATGTACACTGAGCAGCGATTGGTCATTACAATAAACACGGTAATTAAAATGTGATTTCTAAAGAGCATCCAACCTAACTGGTATACCTAAGCTTCAAGGTGACTACCCAAAGGAGATTGAGAATGAACTATTGAGAAATGAAATGTTGGCGGCCACTGATAAAACTTGCGGCAATCGATAGAGAAAAATATTACAAAACGAAAGTGTAAGTTAACACTTTAAATTTTCGCGATTTGAAACATAATTAAATTCCAAGACGGGTTTACGCAAATTTAGACCCGTCTTAGAATTTAATTATGAAAGTGTACGTTGATAAAATATCGAAAGTGATATACTTTGAAAATGAAAAAAATTAACTAACAAAAATATTAAATTTTTGTTAAAATTTTAAGTCTTTACCTTCCCTGCAGCATTACATAACTCTATAGTATAGTACATGGTACATATACATAGACATAAAAAGGTGATTCTAATGAGTATTAAATAACTGTATGGTTAATTCTACTCAAGTGAAATGGCGGACATTGGCACTGTTCAGTTTATACGAATATTATTATCCTTAATAATATTAAAAAAGCGAAAGTAACTCTGTCTGTCTGTCTTTTACGCCTAAACTGCTGAACCGATTTTAATGAAATTTGGTACAGAGATAGATTAAAGCCTGGGAAAGGACATAGACTACATTTTATCCCACAATGGTAACTACATGTTTTTTTCTGGGAATGAATCGTAGCAAATGTCACCCCCCCTATAGACTTCCCATTTGTCCCGTCTAGTCAGCTTTCAAAGGGAACAGTCGGCACAAATTGTCACCCCGGAGACAACCGGGAAGATAATTCGCAGCTGTCACCCCGGGGGACAGGGCCAGAGGGGACTACTGGGAACAATTGCACGATACAACCTGTAGTACACGCGGGCGGAGCCGCGGGCGGAAGGCTAGTTCTAAAATAAAAAACAAGCCATTTTTTTAAACTTGTGGTTTAGCTTATGAAAGTTATGCATAGATATATAAATAAGTGTTAAAAGCTGAGGTACAACCATAGACTTAAGAAAAAATAAGTAAGATCATTGTAGAGCCTGGCTAATGTCAGTGTCAATTCCTGAATATTATTGTTGTTGTCTAGAGATTGCCATAATACAAGATTCGATTCTTATTTTTTATATGTCTATTACTTATTTTTTCCATGTGTATGACATTTCGATTTGATTTCATATGATTTTGATGAAACTGTCTTTTTGAATTTCAATCGATTGTTACTGATTCTTATTGAGGATTTATTACCAGTTTAGATTAATTTACATAAATATAATGGATTAATTTATTGATATAGTTTATTTCTAAAAGTAAATTTGTAATCATGTCCTTCTCTCGAGCTAGAGCCAGTAGGCTCGCTAGCAGCTGTCCTAAGGACTTCGACTTCCAATTCTTTGTTTACCAAGATGAGGTAAGTACCTTCTTCAAATGTGAGATGAATTTAAAGTAATTTTCAACATTTTAAAGGTGATTCTCCCCGCGAAACTGAACAACTTTCCCTAAACTATTAATATTTTTTTCGTATGTTGTATGTTTTTTTTCTATCCTTTGTTATAACTATGCAATACATTATTTATTTATCTATCTATCCAAAGCAATAACCTGATCGCACATCTTTTATGGAGAGGCGATTTTGTTTTTTTTATTTTAACCTATCTTCCTCGAAGAAAGCTGTTCGGTTTCGTGGGCTTCAGCACATCGTTAGTTTTTTCTTACTATGTATGTATGAATGTCAATCCTGTATTGTACAACAAAATTATAAAGCAGACACTGATTGAAAACATAAAGTGACCTATCCCATCCCAAAGGCGGACCTATCCCACAAGGGGAACTCTTCCAGTCAACCTAGTAATGTTGAGAGAAATCTTGAGTAGGCGGGACGGTACTTATGTAAAGTCGGCCACTATGCAGGTCACACACGACTAGTATCTTATACATAAATGAATGTGAGATACTCCGCGACGACTGGCCTTCGAGACTCGTCCGTTTCATTGACTGGTCACTAGAGGTACTAGTGGTAATGTACCAGACAATCGACACACGCCGGCGGCGGCAGGGAAGTGGGAGGGATAGTTTTAGAAAAAATTTCTGCATGCGTCTATTAAAGTTTCTTCGTTGTTTTTTTTATTATATAAGAAGGGTTACAACTCTTGACCTCAATCTTGACCAAGGTCATAGATGAGGTCGAAGATAGAGCGAGTTAACCCAGAAAATGCCTATAAAGACACTGGTAGTCCTACGCGCCGACTGAACACAGCAAGCTGCTTGGCGTCGGACTTCAGTAGGGTGGTGGCCGCGAACCAGAGCCTACCACACCGCATGGGACCATAGGACAACAACTCAAATTCAAACCAAATTTAGGTGTCGTTATCTAGGATGGATTGATAGGAGACAGGTCTCATTGATTTGTATTTACTTAGTTGCCTCTTACGATACCCACGGAAAAAATCGGGTGGTGTTATCCTCAACCAATCACTACAAGGCACGATATGTTAATAGTCAGTGATTTTTTTTTTTCATATTTCAGTTTATGTTCTTTAGGAATTCCTTGGTAGCCCAGTTTAGTCGACTGATTCCTATGTTTAACGTTTGATAATTAATTACACTCTTATTGTCTCATTCGTTCGTTGCCCTGAATCTAGTTGAATTAACTTTATATTGTTGTTTTGGTTGATCTTTCAGGGTACCTATATGATGTTCTATGGGAAGAGGCGGTTGCTAAATTGGCTCAAAGAACTGCCAGAACAAGGTGGTTGGAATGCTATGATTGCATTACTGTGGCTTACTTGTGTCGTAATCTTGCTGGCTGACATTGAGACGGACCCGATAATTTTCCACGTCACTTACACAAACTTGATCGATTTCATATTCAACGTATGTTATGGAATTCATCTCATTGCGATGATTTACTACGACACTCTGAGGATACTTCATGAGGAAACGAAATTAAAGGGGATTCGAATAAGTACGACGTTTATCTATGTATATCTAAATATACAGAGTGTCCCAGGAAACCTGTACCAGCAAAGGTCTGTGGTCTGGTGACATCAATACCTATCGATTGGATAGGTTTTATATTCCGCGATATTTTATAGTTTTCGAGATGTGATTTGTTGTGTTTATTTTCTATATTTTTTTTTACATTTTTGACGATTTTGGCTATAACTTTTTCTTTGAAGTGATTCTATTATATTTTTTGTAGATACTATGGCGAGCGTGTATGTTCGTCTGTAAAAGCACTAAACTCATATTTTGATCCCAAATTCAAAATTTCTTTTTAATGGGAATTTTCATTTGAATTCAACTTGAAAAAAAATAACTTAACCGTCAAAAATTTAGAAAAAAATAGAAAAAAAAACCAAAAAAATCATATCTCGAAAACTATAAAATATCGGGAAACATATATTAGGGGTCCAATTGATAGGTATTGGTGTCCCCAGACCACAGACCTTCGCTGGTACAGGTTCCCTGGGACACCCTTATAAGTGTATATAAAATAAAAGTTCCTGACTCATTGACTCATCAACGCCCAGCCTAAACCATAGAAAATTTTGAACAAGGGTTTCTTCTATGACGTAGCCAAATAATTTTACGAAATTCCCACGGGAACGAAGTTCCGGGCATCTTCTAGTATTAACTAAATACCTACTCAATTCAATTCTTTGAAAAATGACATCCACAATCGTGATTTTATCAACGTTTGAGTATCAAAATTAATGGCAAAGACGATAATGTCCGTGTATCAGCGGGTGCACCGCTAGCAGTTAAGGATGACGTTTTTGGAGCATAAGGTATTATGGCCCCACACATGAAGCCCATCAAACATAATTGGCTTGGTACAGACTACAAACAGAGCAGTAGGTACTACGTCTAAAAAGTTTGTTTTCTACTTAGGACATTAAATGATTTCGTCTTTATTTTTCGGGTTTTTAAAGTCTGTTTAAATTTTTTTCTTAAAAAGTTTATTTATAAGTGTAAATAATAGAAAGTTCACGAGAAACATTGTAAGTGCCTATTAAATTCAAGGGTCACCCTCGATTTCTCTGGGACTCCATCATCAGATCCTGACTTGGCGACAATGGGACTACCACTGGAGTATACACTTTCAAATAAATGAAGAATTTTGAAAATCGGTCTACAAATGGCGGATAAATCGGTGAACATTACAGTCGAAAACAGAACCTGCTCCTGAGATTTAATAAATTCGTTACATTGAGTGGGGACTGTGTTGTTTTGCGCGTATTCACATAAAACACTCTGCCATGTTTACTTTACAGCCAAAACCTTTTTTGTCTGTGTTATTGTGAGATGTGTTTGTTTGTTCGCAGTTGGATACGTAATTGATGTAATGACTTACTTTTACTATCTTGTAGACGACGAAACATACTTCGGATATCAAACCAAGTTATACTGCTATTTTTTTCGTATACATCGGCCCGTAAAATTTCTTTGTAAGTTAAACCTCTTTGAAATAAACGCTACACACTGAAAGGCATACACTAAGGTTTCCCTGGTGTCGTGGGTCCCTTGGAATACACACAATAAAAAACAAGAACACCCAAGACCAGAAAACAAACATCTGCTTTTAACACAAATATTTTACCCGGCTGGGGCTCCAACCCAGGACCCGTCGATCAAGAGGCGACTCTGGGTACTAAATGCTATTATGCTTTAACGTGCAAGGAGCTAGATAGCACGAGTATCGAAATGTTCAAAATCCTCATGACAAAATGACCAACTGTTAGAATGTTCACATGACTAAATACGCTGAAGTCATAACCACCAAGGTACTAAATACCATAGGGCCAGATAGCACGAGTGTCAAAATGTTTACATGACCAAATATGCTGTGAGTGAAGGTAAGGGTAGTTGTGGGTTGAAGATTCGAGCCCCGTGTACTCGCCTCTTAAGTTTCTTATTTCTCATATGCAATCTTATTTATTAACTTCCAGGTTTGCGGAGGTCTGATGCCAGTCTCAATGTAGAAGGGTGATTTATCTAATACATTTTGTCAGGCAATATTGCGTTTGTGATTTCTGGCATCCATCACTGCATTCCAACATTTGTACATTTTGAAACTCATACAATATTGCGTCAGGGATTTCTGTCGTCACTACATTCCTACATTAGATTGTTTTAACAATTTGACGTTTTCAATCAATTCGACATCAATATATTTTGACACTCGTGCCATCTGGCTTCTTGCACATTATGACATCATGGCTTTTAATACCAGGAGTCATGCTTAATACATATTTGCTTCTTTCCAGCGCTTAGTCCAGTTTCTCATTCGGGGACCATGATTTAGGATTTGGCAGGTCAAGTCATTTCAGACGCTGTCATCTGACCTCCGTGACCCTGGTAACAGGGGAGCCTGACCCGATTGGATCATGGTAACACATTCAGTCACCTAAATGTACAGGTTTCATTACGATGTTTTCCCTCACCGTTAGAGCATCGGTTGTGAAACTAACGTATATAACTTGGAAAATGTGTCAATGATACATGGCGGGTCTAGGGATAGAACTCGGTGCCTCTCGATTACTAGTCCAATCGGTTTGTCGTTCGACTACCGACGCGCATTTGACTGATTAAGTTTACGATTTTTTTTTATGCAGATGATTTGATGTACACTTACTTAGGCGCAACCCCAATGTCAACATTATTAAAATACTTGTTCTATTTTACGGTGGTCAAATTGTTTTACGCCTATTTACTTTACATAACTGATTGCCTATTGCCGCTATATAAGGTACGCATTAACATCTAGAAGAAAAATGTAATAGTTATACCCACCCGATATTTTTTTACATTTTTCTTTTATTTTATTTTTTTGTTCTTTAGTAACGTAAGTAAGGTAATATAGCATAAGTATCATCGCTGACAGTAAAAGATAAAAATTTTGCCAAGCGGTTCATTGGCTTTATATTACAATTTAAATTAACATATACATACATACATACGCTCACGCCTACAATCCCTATCCTACCCCGGAAGAGTATGGTTTTAAAATATACTCATCCAGAAGAGTATACTAATTTTAAAACCATTTGATGTCACAATCGACATAAATTCCTAGGGTCATTAGGTGAAACATGATGTATAATAGCAAGAGGTTGTCAGTCTTTCGCCCATAATACAGCAAAATCTTGAGCAAAATCGTCACGTCCCACTTACTGACTTTTACACTATGCCTGGGAAGAGTGGCAGCTGGTACATTCTAAGTCCAGCGTGGAAGATTTAAAATTAATTGCAGTCAAAAACCCGCCTTTAAACGAAATTGCAAATGTCATCATATATATTTAAGCCTGTAGCCTAGTCGCACTCGCTGATCTCAACCGATCAGTGAGGTTAGCAACTTACACAGATACAGGGAACCTGATTGGTGACCAAAGTGGCAATTTATCACGAGCGTTTCCGTCTTCGGGGGCATGTTAAGCTGTCGGTTCCGGCTGTTGTCGATTGACTATAGTCATTAAAACTAAGTTAGGGACCATTGTGCAGTTTGAAAACCTGAAACCAAGTTCGCCACACACTTGACTATACCTACACGAAAAGAAGAATTAAGCCTGTCCTACAACCACGCTGTATGGTTATGGAATAAACATCATCTGCACCAAGAGTGATCGGGCGCGGGGTACATTACATTAATAAACTTCGCCCACTTTCCCTTAAAAGTTTTCATTATTAGTCGGCTTATTTCTAACGCGAGTTTAGTTTAGGCCGCTTGCACCATTTCAGAAAGATTCAGTTTAAAGAAAATTTTCGTAGAACAATGTAGGACCAATGATTCACAGAAATGCGTTTAACTTCAAAGTAAAGATTTTGGTAACGCGATTGTTATTAATCGTTACTTTCAGGAAAATAATTTATTACACGATCCTCCTCCCTGGATAAAAAAAGTACGCACTATGTTTTTCGTTCGTGGTTTTTTCATGGCACAAAAATTACTTGTTGGTTTTGGGTTAGTATTTACGATCTTTTTTTTTGAAAGTATTTTCAACGTAAACTTAGAATTATACTAAAGTATAGACAACCAAAGTGTATGAGAGAGGAGAAAATCCTTAACAATATTATAGAAAAAGATAGCGAGATAATTTAATTAAATTTTTGGTAAATTGGTGTCTAAAATCGTAATTTAGCCAACGTCTACGAGTATTTTAATAAATATTAAAATAGAGAATGGCAAAGTCCCAAACGCTCCATGTACCTCGAGTATACTTTTGTAGCTTCTCAAACAGACCTCGATTGTATGAAAAATCGTGCAATATCCCTAGACCGTGTTGATGTGTGTGTATAGAAAATAATAAACATTCGCCCAATTGCGGAGACTTTCATTAAAGATAATGCCACTTTAAACATCATACTGTCACTTTTCGTCTTGTTGACATAATTAAGGTGGCATTACATTAAAAGGAGCTTTAATTTAAAAGTAAGTTTCTGCAATTGAGCGATCATTACGCGTCAACACATTTAAATGGAAACGCTTGTAGCTCAGTGCCGCTCGCTGATCTCAACTGGTCAGTGAGGTTAATCAACGTACACAGAGGCAACGTCTACCTTTTTTTTAATATAAGATTGGTTAACTCTTGACCTCAATCTTGACCATAAGGTCAAAGATGAGGTCGACGATGGAGCGAGTTAACCCAGAAAATACCTAAAAAGGCACTGGTACTCCCACACACCGACGGAACACAGCAAGCTGTTTGGCGTCGGACTTCAGTAGGAGGGTGGTCGCGAACCAGATGACCCTTTACAGAGCCTACCACACCGCATGAGACCATAGGACGACTCCTCAGATTCAGAAAAAAATTAAGTGTCGTTACCTGGAATGGATTACTAGGAGGCAGGTCTCATTTTTATTTCCTTAGTCGCCTCTTACGACACCCACGGAAAGAGATGGGGTGGTGGTCCCCTGATCAGTGAACGAAGTGGCAATTCATCACGAGCGTTTCCGTGCTTTGGAGGGCACGTTAAGCTATCGGTCCCGGCTGTTGTCAATTGACTATAGTCGTTAAAATACAAGTCAGAGGCCATTATGCGATTTTAAAAGTCTGACACCAATGTTAGACAAGTTCGCGATAAAAGAAGATTTAAATGGTTGGTTATTATTTCTCCTTTCAGAATGGACTACTTTACAGTGACTAACAACTTTCAACGAATCATAATTATTGTGGCTTCACTCTCTGGTGCTGTGCTAATATTTGGCATTAGTGTCACGTGGCTGTCTCTAGTAATAGCTCTTTACATGCGTAGGGGTGAAGTTTTTCGTATAAGATTTCGTCTTATGGCGGAGGAAATGGTCAGTATAATTTTATTATAACTAACAATAAGTTTTAAAAAAATAAAACTTTTTTGTATTTTTTAAAACGCTTATCCGCGTGAGCCATATTATTTAAATATAGCTCAATAAAATAAATTATTATTATTAAAAGCCCTCGGGATCCCACAAAGGCCGCCTTTTTCTGTTTCCACACCCTACAGTCCTCAGCCATTTGCCACTAATTTGCGGAGGAGGAGTCCAATTCGTCACCGTTTCTTACGCTAAGACTTTGGTCGTACGCAAACTGAATAAGGCGAGTTCCACGATCGTTCCGATCAACAAGACTAGACCATACAGCCCAAGGATATGATCGTTATCGGAGTATTGCCCTGTTCCTAATTTTGCGTTGAAATCTTCCATTATAACAGTCCATGTGCCACGGTTTTCGTCACAGGCTTTGTTAAGGAGATCATACAATTCTTCTATTTCTTTGTCTGAAGTGGCATTTACTTGAACCACTGTTAAAATGTGTTTTGTTGTAATTTGAAATTTGAGGGCTGCTATTCTATCTGAATTACAAATTCATTGATATTATTTTTCCAACGTTTATTTACCATGAAACCCACCCCGTATAATCCTTTAGATTCACCATAGTAATAAAATATCTTATTTTCTTGCTCTATAGTATTTTTGCCTTCTCTTCTTATCTCTACTAAGCCTATAATATCCCAGTTCAAATTTTCTAATGCATTTTCGAATTCCAGTAAACGTTCATCTTCTTTTAAAGTTCGTACGTTGTATGTTATCAAATTTAGTCTACAATCAGAGTCCTTTTTGCTTGCTAATTTCGGTTGACGGTTGGGAGATCCCGCCCAGAGATTCTTCGCACCCCTTGCTCCAAGATTCACTGGCGTCCCGTCCAAGCCAGGATCTTAATAGCGACCGGTCACTGGGGGTTTTAGATTAGGAGAGTGAGTCATAGAAAAAGAGTTTAGACGATTAACCTACCACACTCGTCCAGTACGTTTTGGCAGGTGAACAGTTAAACCTACTAACTCGGTTTATGGGTGCCGCCGTTGATGTGTTCTGTTCTGATACTATCCTGTTCTGATACTAACTATTCCATTTAAGCCTTAAACGGATATCTTTAAATCTGTAAGCCTTACGTGGTTGTCTTTGCGCCACCGCCTCGTCTGTTGTTCAGCAGAAAGCACCATCGGGCAGGTGAGGTTGGCTTTGGCCCATGTGTTGTTGTTAGGACCACTTGCTTTCCTTTTTAGGGCCACTTGCTTTCAAGATGCCACTTTCAATAAAATAAAACCAAAAAAAGAAATCAAATCGGATTTAATTCTGACAAAAGATTTTATTGTTTTAATAGCTTCATTTGTTGCCAAATATGGGAAAACCCTAGGTTTTTACCCCCGGCGGAGGTGTGCTTAAATGGAGTGGGGTAAAAATGTACCCCAAAAGGAATATTTTTGCGGCTATATCTCGTAAAGAAAATAATAAACATAAAACAAATGCTACACACTCAAAGGCCCACATTAAGGTTTTCCCTTGTGTCGTGGGTCCCTCGGAACACACATAAAGACAATCACCCATGACCCGAGAACAAACATCTGCTTTTTACACAAATATTTGACCCGACTGGGAATCGAACCCAGGACCCGTTGATCAAGAGGCAGCGCTACTACCTCTCGACCAAACCGGTCCAAAAGGACTTACAATATCGAAAAATGTCCTTCATAACAGTTGGAGGGCATATAATCCTGCATAGAATAAGACCAGATTCATATTTTTTGGACTACCCGTTCTCATGCTTTAGCTCATCAAAGTTGGATGAAGGGTCTAGCAGGCTAAGGCCCGTGTTTACCAAAAATATAACCAACGGTTAAACCGCGGTTAGAAGCTAATCAGACAAAATGTCAAAAAAAAAATGAAAATGACAGTGTCAAATCTCTGGTTAGCTGCTAATCGTTGGTTACATTTTTGGTGAACACTGGCCTAAGTGAACAAGAGAGTGGCCCCCAACGGCGGATTTGATCGTTCTTTCAGGTGGTGTACTTATAATAAAATAAAATAAAAAGATAAGTAGGTATCAGTCAAGAGCTAACCCATCTTATAATAAAACAAAATAAATACATAAGTAGGTATCCCTTCTACTCGTAATGAACCTATTTAGAATGTATCCGAATTATTTCATTGAACATACAAAATGTTACTTGAATAAAAAATTAAGCTATTTAAACAATAAGACCTTTTTTAGAAATTAAATCCGATTTCAATTATATTTAGCCTATTGGGCTAACTACTAATTTTACGGAAATAAAAAAATGTTCAGCGCGAATGGGACTGGAACTCACGACCCAACTATTAGATCTAATATCTCCTGGTGCTTTAACCAACTGAGCTACCGTGACTTCAAGTATGCTTCAAGCCAAGCGGCGAAATTTCTCATTAACGTCATGCGTGTAGGTCAGTGCCATCAGTGTCTCGTATGAAGAACTACAGACTCATACCATTTATTCAAAGTAGAATATGACATGGTTTTTATTTTAAAATTATTATTATTTATTTAAACTTTTTTTTCTGTTTTTTTTATGACAATTATTTTTTATTTTTCAGGAAGAAACAAATATTCCGCATACATTTCGTGATAAGGTACTAAAATTTTACAGAATGTATTGGCATAAACAAAAGGCTGTGTCAAGTTCCGAGCTATTGAAGATATTTCCTCCTTCACTTAACAGTGCTATTACTACAGATATTTACTTTGAGGCTCTACAAAAGGTAGGCACAGTTAACAACATCTTAGATAACTTTAAATCAGTTAACCAAAATTAAGGATGGTAATCAGCCTAGGAAACTTAACAACTTTCTCCAAGGAAAAAAATCAACTCTTCATACAATCTTGCGCAATCAGTTGTATGGAAAGTTGACTGTAGGTATTTCCTGGGGTAAATCAACATCTAAAGTATCGCAAACTCATTTAAAGTTACTTCAATAATCCTACAAGTAACCGTTGCTCGTAATTTTACGAGTAGAATTTTATATTTTATGTGTTCTCTGTCTAGGGGCCAAGTAGCGTAATAAATTGAAAAATATTGTGTAACCCCCGACATTACATTGCTTATAACTTTTAAACGAATTAACCAATTTTGATCAAATTTAGCTAAGAACCATTTCGATTATATCAGCTTTCAAACAAAAAAAAAAAACCGCATTGAGATCGCTCAATTCGTTTAGGAGCTACGATGCCAAAGACAAACACATAGATACACACGTAAAACTTATTACACCCGTCTTTTTGACGGGAATTTAAAATAACAAATTTGATTAGTTGTTTATTTATTATAATTAAAAGGTGCACTACAAATACCTACCGCTATAGACCAACCGCTTAAATGAGTCCTCGCCTGCGGGGTACAGGGGCGCAGGGGTGCGACGATAAAGGGGACCGAGAGAGGTGCGGGCGGCGGGCGCATTCTTGTCATAACTCTTCTTGTCATAAGCTACGCGGTTAGCGAGCACAGGTGTTGACAGTTGCGGATGCTTTGAGAAAGTTATACATGAGATTACATTCTCAAGATGAGTCGAAATATCTTCGGACATAGAATTAATAGTCAGTGCAAACAAATGGCTTTAAAGTATACGAATATTGTAGAAAAAAAACTCGATCCAAATTCTGCTGAATATAAACAAGATGTAGTTTTAAATAAAACCGTAGCAGAAGTTACTGGACTATCGGAAAAGACTATCTAGAATTGTAAAACAAGGAAAAGTGTTAAAAGACAACGAAAGATTTAAATCACCGAGAAAACTAAAACAGGTTCGTAGAAAAAGAGTGGAAATAGACGATTTCACAAAAGGAGTGGTAAGAAGAAAACTCAGTTTTACACAATTTTCAAAAAAATACCTTCTCTGAAAACTTTGAATGCTGTACTTAGAGAAAAGAATATATTACACTGCGGCAGGGAATATTTAAGGCTATTATTACATGATCTAGGTTTTAAATTTATGAAGTGCGGATTTAAAAGGAAACTCCTTATCGAACAGCCAAATAATGTGGAGGTGGAAATACCTAAATACTATTAAAAATATCGTAGAGAAGGAAGACATATTTTATACCTTGACGACACTTACGTAAACGCGTCTCATAACGTTTCAAAATGTTGGCAATCAAAGGATGAACTTGGCGTTCTATCTCATATTGGTAAATCATAAAATAATAATATTATAAAAATAATAATAAATAAATCGTTTATTCACTCTAACAAAGTAATCCAGAATAGTATATAGAATTAAGAATGATCATCGTACATTGTGGAGGTCAAACTGGATTTGTAGACTGAGCTCTTGTGATATTCAAATCCAATTGTAAAACAGGTGATTATCACGATTCTACGAATTTCGCAAATTTCAGTAAATTGATAAAATTTCGCATTCAGTAAATGGATAAAATTTTGTATAGCCATTATTAATTTTCTAATAAAAGTCTTCACCTGTTTACCGCTAACCACTATGACGTAACATATCTCAAGAAATGTCCAGTACACATTTCGCCTCTTGTATTACACGCTACGCGCGACCGCCGCCCGCACCTCTTTCGTTCCCCTTCGTCGTCGTGCCTCCGCGCACCTGTACCACGCGGGCGAGGACTCATTTAGGCGGTTGGTCTATAGAAAGTTTTCACCGACTAATTCAATGTTGTTTAATTTACAAAAATGTTTTTGTACCTATTTTCCAGAGTAGAATTCTGCGCGACTTGTCGTACCAATTCATGTCAGAGATTGCCAAAGTCATGCAAACTATCAAATACGTCCCGGGTGACATTATGATCAAACGCGACACATTCAAGTCTACCATGTACTTCATCACGTATGGAGACGTAGAGGTGTGTTTAATATTTTTTTTAAGTGTGATGTTGGAAAAGCGAAAGCCGAGAGCTACCCCACCTTGAAAAAGTTTCCGCGTCCAGCAAGTTGCTAGCTGTAATGATCAGTCAAACGAGACACAAAGGACAGAGGAAGTTAAAAGGGTAGTCATCAGCAAATATTTTGCTGAAAGTGAATCTGTGGTGGGTTCTAAGTACGATCTTAAGCAGTATATAGGCTCGTCTCCTGTGGGTAAAGTCAGAGACCTTCTCTGCTCTGCCTAATTGCAGACCCCACACATTCGTATCATGCGGGACTCATATGTGTTATATGATATTATAGTGTTGTTGTGGTCTAAAATGTAGTCACGTGGAGGACAGGTCAATAACGTTCATTTTAATTCAAATCTACGGCACGCCATGAAACCTCAGAAAACACGAATCTGTGACCGACGAGTGACCACTTCGTGACCACTTCCGTGAACAATTCTACGATGAGTGACCACTTCGTCTTGGAACGCACCGAGTAAGGCTCGGAAGTTAGTACAATCTCCAAGAAAATCGTAATTTTTTGGCAGCACAATATTTAAAAAAAGTAAAGTTACTATTTTATTATTATTACCTCAATCTTGATTCGGATCATAGATGAGCTCGACGATGAAGCGAGTTATCCCAGAAAATGCCTATAACCGACCGACACACCGACGGATCACAGCAAGCTCCACAGCTCCATCTTTGACCTTTATGGTCAAGATTGAGGTCAAGAGTTAACCCATCTTATAATATAAAAAAGCTGTTTGGCGTCAGATATCGGTAGGAGTGAGGTCGCGAACCAATCGACCCATTACAGAGCCTATATACTGCTTAAGATCGTACTTAGAACCTACCACAGATTCAGTACAAATTGAAGTGTTGCTGCCTATGAGGTACTGATAGGAGGCAGGTCTCATTGTTTCCTTCGTGCCACCTATGGAAAGAGATAGGGTAGTGTTATTCTCAACCGATCACCACAAGGCACAAGTTTAATCCAGTGATAACCTTATCTTGTTTTCTTTTGAGTAGATGTTGACTGCAGAAGATGATGAGACTCCTCTGTTGCGTTTCACTCGCGGCACCATAATCAACCCATGCGGCGGGTGCATGGATGTAGCGGGTGCTCGAGCCCACGTGGCTGTCCGTGCCGCCACGTTCTGCGTTGCTCATGTACTCCACACGAGAGATCTTTGGCGTGTGGCAGCTAAATTTGGCCAACTTAATTCACAGTCTTTCATAATTCGTTCTTCTTTTGAGGTTAATTTATTTTATTATTAGCATGTAAAAGTAGCTTAAAATAATACCTTGTCATAGGTTCCTCATACCAGATTTATCTAAGCAATAACAATTTTCTTGCTAGATCACGATGTGCCCAATCGAAAGCCAGGCAAATTGACAAGCATAACTTGTTTGGCGATACGAAACCCATGAGGGGTCATGGGTTATGCTTGTCAATTTGCCTGGCTTTCGATTGGGCACATCGTGATCTAGCAAGAAAATTGTTGGCCAAATCACGATAAAGCAACGTTTCATGTAATGCTCAGGCCGATCACGATCGGACTACGATATACATAATGACAATGTACTAATTCAACATACTTGAGATAAAGGGGACGATAAAATTATATTCGGTCTGAGCAAGTGCTACATCTATCGACTTCAGTTCTTATAAACGAATACCTAATTTGCTTCTTTGTAAAATCAAGGTGAAAATTCGATGAAAGCCCGTTATCTAACCGCTTTTTGTTTGAAAATACAGGGTTTCCAGGAAATGAAGGATAACCCTTCACCAGCTGATAGGTGACATAATGTCCTATTATATGTTAAAATTTCACTTTAGTAAAAGTCCCACCATATCCAAGATATAAATGAATTTAATTTTTTTTTGAAAAAAATGGCTTCATTTAGTTAAATTCATGCCATTTGTACAAATGAAGCTTTTTTGAATATCTGTTTTTTTTAAGTAACCATAGATATGTTGACCACTTCAAAAAATGTTCAGTTGTTCTTAAAATGTTAATAGACTCTAAGAGAAACTAATTCACAAAACTGACTTTGACAGCCTGTCGTGTAAAAAAAAATGTATTAAGCGGATTGTACCAATTACAATAAAAGTTGCTCAGTTGTTGCAGAGTTTGAAATGGTATAACTGTTTACAGATACCCCTTTTTTATGTAAGTGTTTTTACGCGCGAAGGTCGCATATTTCTAATTTTATAAAAAAAAAGTTCATTGAAATTAATTTAATCGGCACATTACTGCCACGGTTTGAGCTATGTAAACTAAGAATTCGTAAGAAAGGGGCCCCCTATCACGAAATTAACCTTGAACTAGCTAGCTGAGAGCCGCCAATTAAAAATAGGGATAGCTTAGATACAGTGGTAGAGAAAGAGACAGGGATCTGTTTGTTCACTTAGTAAGAGACACAGGATAAGAAATTAAAAATAACAATCAGTATCCTACTTGACACAGCTCAGTTGTAGTAGAGTGCCGTTAGGTTTAAACCTCGGAATCCGGATCCACTGAATGGATTTTCGTGAAATATTTTTGATTACGTTGTTATTAGAGGTGTAAATAATAAAGCTTACCCCTTTACCGATCTCAATTATATCGCTTATTTAGAAATTTCCATACAAAAGACGAATCAGATTTGTTTACCCACTAACAAAGATTTCCACGAAAAATCTGTAAGTTTGAAATTTTGCAGACATGATTTTCAAATATTGTGGAAGATTACCTAAACGAGATTATACGTAGTTCCCACGGGAACGAATTTTAGGGCGTCCGGTAGTTGATATGTACGTTTAGTGTTTCAGTCGCAGCCCTCTTTATTTCAAACTATTATAGACAGCATATCCAAATTTCCAGAAAATACGTATTATGATAGTAACTATTGTAAAATATAATAAAAACTTAAACCACAGTGGGGTCCACAAAGGACTTACATCCAAAATATCGCATTTTCTTAACAACTTTTGTTACTGCTCTATTTCAAAAACTTTATAATACTTAGTAAACATTTAAAACATACTTTAAATTAACAAATAAAAATATAATAACAGTCAAGAGTGAGTCGGACTCAAACTAAAGATATTTGAACAGAAACTCTCACTCAAACTTTTTTGTGACATTTACCTGGTTATTTGTCTTAAAATTACTATTATAAATAATAAAACGAAGACAAATACATCTAACGCATAGATACAAAAAATACCGAGTCATAGTCTAAATATTAACAGTAATTCTAGGACAAATAACCAGGTAAATATCACTAAAACAGTTCGAGTGCGAGTTTCTGTTTAAATACCTTTAGCTTGAGTCCGACTCACTCTTGACTGTTTTTCATATATTTTTTTAAATGTTTATTAAGTTTGTGGTGGACGAATTTATATAGTTTTTGAAATAGAGCAATAACAACACTTGTCAAAATATTGCGATATTTTGGACGTTTATCGTATGGGGAACCCACTAAGGCTTAAGTTTTATTTTAATTTGATTATATTTCACAATAGTTACTATCATTATGCATATTTCATGAAAATTTGGACATGCTCTCTGTAAAAGTTTGAATGATAGAGGGCTGCGACTGAAACACCAAACGTACATATCAACTAGCGTACGCCCTACAATTCGTTCCCATGGGAACTCCGTGTAATCTCTTTCAGGTAAGCTTCCACAATATTTGAAGATCATCTTTGCAAAATTTCAAACATACCACGATAATAGTTTTGATTTGGCGAGGAAATCTTTGTCAGTGGGTAAAGAAATCCGACTCTTTTGTGAGTGTTGTGAAGTGCTTTCCTGTGTTTTATCGGTTACTTCTAACGTTTTGTGCTGTGAAATCAGACTTGTTTTGCATTGTGATTTGGACTTTGTTATTGGTGATCTCGATGACCTGGCCTTTCATCGGACATTTTGCTTTTAAATTTGGTTTATGTCATCACGTGTACATACCAAGCGAATTTGCTGATTTCCATTTAATGGCATTATTCATAATGTCTAGCTCATTCGGGCAAAGTGATTAATTACTATCTAAACTTCATTATTTATCATATTGCCCGGTCATTATTATATTGCTACGTGACAATTGGGCAATTTGATAATAAAGCTAAGTTTGATGCCCTCGTTGCAATTTATAAAAGTTTTCGTTATATTTTCACGACCGCCATCTTAGATTTCAAAATCTAAAGCGACATCCATGACGGATTTTTACAAAAAATGTATATCTTGTATTTCAAAATGGTTGTCGTTTACGGAATTAGCACCCCCGAAAACCTATTAAACGACACAATATCAGTTTTTTTCAAAAATGTAAGCGTCCGCCATCTTGGATATCAATCAGAGATAGCAAAGGTGGATCGGGCGTCTCGGCTTAATTTTATGGCTACCAAGGTCGCCAGACCGGTGGAATCTTTTAAGCGGCTGACTGTATTTTTAACCTTCTTCTTCTTCTTATCGATCCATTGTTTTTTTTTATCGGAGCTGTTTTAAAGATTTAGTTTATGAAACGGAAGTGACATTAATCACACAGTTGCGGCCGCTGAAAAGATTTCACGCGAAGGCTACGCCCGTCTATTAATAAGGTCTTTCATCAAAAGATGCATTATTATTTGTATCCATAACATATAAAAAACCTTTTTTCAAAGAATTTTATAAAATAAAAAACTTTACCTTACCAGACAGATTCAGTTCAAATTATAAAATTATTACAAAAAGGAATATTCAACAATTATAACATTTAAAATTGACAGTAACTGAGTAATTTTTTAAAGTTATTAACACTATCCCCTTTAACTATGAACTATGAACATTTTTTTAATACCACAGGCTGTCAAAGTCAGTCCTATGAATTAGTTTGTCCGAAAATTTAGAATTACACATTTTTTAACAAGGATTCCTTAGCATTTTAAGAACAAATAAACATTGTTTGAGGTGGCCAACATATCTATGGTTATTTAAAAAAAAAACAGATCTTAAAAATAACTTAATTTATAGCAATGGCATGAAATTAACTAAATAAAGATAAGTTTTTCAAGAACATATTTTTATTGATTTCTTGGAAATGGTGGGAATTTTACTAAAGTGAAGTTTTAATATATAATAGGACATGATAGCAGGTTTGTAACTGTTTGTATATAATTATTTGTTTTCCCCAGGAACACATTGATAGAGTTAAAAAGCACTATAAGACTAGAACCAAGATAGATGTTCGGTAAGCAGAGATTCGGCGTTTTTTTATGAATCGGCATAGTGACACTTAATTTATCTTTCCTGCGCCACAGATTAACGAATAGTTACTACGTAACCTGCGCTTTATCGCGTTACAGGTCTGGTAGATTTGGTATGACTTAGTTTCCTATTCGTGCATGTTATCCCGGTTACTTTCATGCTGGACTGGGAGTAAAAGAAAAACATGGAATGTGCCAGATACCTACTCTTCCCAGGCAAACTGTAAAAGTTAGTAAGTGGGGACATGAGGGGTTGGCTGTATTGTGGGCGAAAGGCTAACAATCTCTCATTACTAACATCATTATATTTCATCTTATACTTAACCCTCTAAATATATGTCAAACGAGGCGTCAAGCGGTTTTAAAATAACTGATGCTCTGCCTACCATGACAGGGTTTATAGGCGTGAGAATGTGTATGTATGTATATTATCTCGTACTGTATGGTATCGTAAAACCGTCATAGCCGCACTAGACACCCTATAGCCATTATGTTAATAACACCAACGCTATTGTAATATTAAATTGAATGGATTAAATATTTCTTATCAATAATGCAAAACTTCGTTTACTTTATAACAGGTACAAGACTTCAATCCTGTTATTAAAGCGAAATTTGATTGATCTGAAAGCGGCTCGCGATATGAGAGGGAAACTTATACTGGGGCGGGATGATAAGTTCATCGAAATAGCGTCATGCTACTTAATGCGAAATGTAAGTTAACAAATCATTGACTATACAAACGTGCGAACCAATACAGATGAATATACAATTCATTACATTTTTTATAAAATCATTACTTTACACGCACGCATCCACGCACGCACGCACGCACGCACGCACGCACGCAAACACACACACACACACATACACATACAGACACACACTTGACTTAAGCTGTCGGTCCCTGTTGATTGTTTTCGATTGACTATCAGTCGCTAAAACCAAGTCAGAGGCCATTTGGCAGTTTGACTCTGACACCTTGTTTTTTTTTTTATTTTTATTAATGAAGGGTTCGCTCTTGACCACAATCTAGCCCAAGGGCAAAGATTAAAAATTAGCCAAGATCGCCACACACTTGACTATGCGTACACAAAAAGAAGAAAAAGTCTTTCTATTATTTTTAGCAGCCCACTCATGATTTGCTACCATGCATTTTTTTAACCAGATTATTTTTTTAGCAGCTCAATGTTGCCATCCGTAGATTTTGTTTATGACCTCCAAAATTATATGCATTTATTTTTCAGAGAGGCGACACGAAACTTGATGACGAGTTCGATGCTATCTGTTTAAGGCCAACATTTCCTTGCATATTACAACCAACCTCTTCTTTACTAATGGCTTGGGAAATAGCGGTGTCAATTATAAATTTTTTCATTGTGTTGGTAAGTTTGGGTTTAACAATCTAATTATTTTTTTTTATCGCTTAATTGTGCATCTGATTAAATAATTTTAGGGAAAGAAAAATGTTCAGCGGGAAGGGTCTTGAACCCACGACTCAGATCTACTCCTGGTGCCACCTGAGCTATCGTGCCTTCAAGGCAAGCGGCGAAACGATGACTCGGTTGTTGGTTAGAGCACCAGGAGATCTTACCCTGGGTGGTGGGTTGTGGGTTAATGCTTTTACTATTAGAAGTTTAAAAAGATAATTAGTAATTACCTACTACGGCAATACTTCTGAAGTTTTAATTTACTTAAAGGTATTTTTTAAATTTTGACCAAGCTAGATTCCACTTTTTTATTATTATTATATTCATGGTTTGAAATTATTTGAATAAATTTATTTTTTTAAACATGCAATATCATCGGTATTAACAAATAAATTAGAAGTGAAATATAGATACATAAAACCAGTTACAGATTTCGGAAAATTTGACTTAGTGATTTATTTCATGAAAAAATTTAAAAGTAATCGCTTATACATCTGTAGCAGTAGAACAATATACCCGAAAATCACTCAAAACTAAGTTTAGGAGAAAAAAAAACTTATTAGCGTTATCTGTTACGACTAATTGTTATAAATAAACTATAAAATCAAATCAAAATAGCTCAAAAGCAGATGTTGTTCCCTTATCCAGCTACAGCCTTTTAAAGATAGACAGATAGATAATACGTTTATTCAATGACCAATAACCATGATATACAAACAACTTCACGCAATACACAAATACCAACACAACAAAACAAAACATCAAAGGAAATTGTGATGTGAAACACTGGTCAAGGAATAGAGATCAGCATAATGTAGTAGAATTGTCTTAGCCAGGTTTCTTAGCCTTATTTTTCAGTTTTCTAACATTTTTTTAGGTATATCCGTACCGAATGCTATATTATAAAACCATATCAATTGAATTTCGATTCTTTGATGTTATGGTGACCGTAGTATATATTTTGGACATTATTGCACATCTTTCTACTGGTGACAACATTGAAGAAGGTAAGAAGTGCCAAATTTCGAATATTTTGGAACTTTATTTTAGAAATTAAAACACTTTTACTTACTTGAATTTTCTAAATGTTTTCCTGCAATTAAACATCGATTTTTCAACTGCTTTTTTGATAATTATGAAAAAATATATTTTTCTTCTTACCAGCAACACGTCCCCACCGAGGGGCACGGGTCTCCCTTCGAAACACGAAGGGGATTAGGCCATAGTCGACCACGCTGGCCCAATGCAAGTTGGTGGACCGCTCTTCGAAAATGAATTATGAAAAAATATAAGCACATACAAATAGTCAAAACAAAAGTTTTTTTTTTTTTAATTATATTTTCCATTCCATGTGTCAGTCTGTCTTTGGGTAAGTTCCAAAGGACCCACGGCACAAGGGAAAACCTTAGTATAGGCTTTTGAGTGTGTATCGTTTATCATTATTATTCCAATTTATTCGGCATTTTATAATTTTTTTAAATAATTAAACTTATATGTTAGTTTTTCGTGCTTATTTTTCAGGGGTCCCTATAACATTCACACAGACGTCAGCCGATCAAGTAAAGAGCTCTATGTTTTTTTTTGACGTAATCTCCACAGTACCGTTTTTCACTTTCTTGTCTGGAGGACACTTCTCGGGAATAAATAAGGTTTTAAAAGCTCCTAAGGTAATCATAACTGATGATCTCTACTTTCCCCTTTCGTCCAAAAATTTCATCCCATAAACTGCCCACTTTTACTTGTTTACGGCGCGTGCGATACAAATCCTGCACACAAGGGTGTGCAAGAATCGCGCGAGGGTTTTAAGAAGCCTCATGAGTTTTTATTTATTTATTGAAAAATTGTTTAATACGGTCAATATCTGCTTGCTGCCAACGATCAATACGGTCGTTTCCATAAACTTTCCCTTAATATCCCGGATATTTCAACTAGCGACGAGGATGGGATTTTCGAAATCGGTTCAGCAATATCGAATCTACGAAAATATAATGTCGATTTTCCAGATTACACCGGTATTCGACAGTAAAAGTGATGTGTGGGTTGTGCACATTTGTGCGTGGGTTATGCAGTAAGCTTTAGGATGAAAGATAGTTTCAGAGGCCGTCATAAAAAGATGATAAACAGTCATAAAAAGTGTCAAAGTGTTGCAAGTACAAGATTCTAATTCGTCGCAAATTGTTTAAATAAATGGGTGCTGTTTTTAAATATTTTTAATGCTTAATATATTACAAAAATTATGCACTAAACCAGTATAACTAAAAAACGAAGTCTGTGCGACTAATAGTTCATTCACAATCTTGAAAAACCGGCCTAATGCGGGCCGGAGTCACACGCGAAAGATTCCATACCAACACGTTTTTTTCAATGTGGTTTGGGCTTTTGATATTTTATTTTATTCTATTTTCATTATTTGTTGTTAGAGCGGCAACGAGTGCATCTCACTGTAAAAATTAATTACTATCTACTTTTTAACTAACAAAAGGATTTAATTTGTAAAAGTAGAATAAAATCAGATTTAAATTAAAAACTTCTAATAAAACTGTGAAAAATTTGTGTTTTTACATTGAATACATTCCAGAAGACATTCCAGAACAGTTAGGGACATATACTTTATTTGCACACAAGGACATACAGCACAATCAACAGAACATAAAACATAGTGTACAACAAGGCGCCAACATAGTGTACAAACATAGTGTACATATCAATAACATAAGTACTTCCACTCGTTGATGGCTAATAGCTACACAAAGTTACTTTCGGGCTTATCGGGCAGTGCATGTCATTTGTCGAAAACGTATAGTTTATTACTTTTAGAGCAAAAAGTGAAAAAATCCCAAAATTTCGCAGTTTATCACGTGGTGCACAGCGAATACAACTTTTACGAAGTTGCAAATTGGGATTCACACCACCCTAACTGGTCCAAACAACATACTAAAAATGCAGTACTATATCTAGCTTTGTTATGTTAATGTTGATTTCCACTGTCTTATATTTTCTATAAACCTTAATTTTTATCTTGAATATTTACAGTATTTGCATTACGATGTAATTTGATTACAGATATTTCTACTGCTATGGAAAGTGGATAATTTGTGGCTGCAACAAACTTACGTCGTGCGTTTGGTTATGTTCATCTTCTTCATGTTTCTCGCTGTTTATTTAATAGTATTAATGTCACAACTAATAATTTGCCATGAGTATGTTTCTATATTTTTTAAAATATTTTTAGTTAGATATAAGTACGTAGCTTGCTCTATAGGTCTTGCAATGTGATGCACCTAGCAAGTTTGTACTTGCTTAATTAACTAATTCAATTAACTGACAAGTCCAAACGTGTATACAGCTTATTCCTGAGCTCAGACTATTCGGTGCACAATTAGTGAGTGGAAAGTTGTTAAAAATGGCTTGTCTCACTCTACGTGATTACCAAATGATATTCTACTATAACTTCAAACGTGGATTATCGTATGTTCTTTATGGATCCCTCATTCCCCCAATGAAAGCCAACGAACAGCGCGTGTCAACTGGTGTAATTTTTTTTAATATGACTCCGGCCGTTCAAAGGATGTTGATTCAATTGTCACAGGCGACGAAACCTGATTATATTTTTTCGACATTCCCAGTAATTCTCAATCAAAATTATGGGTGTTTGAAGATGAGCAAGCCCCGACAGTGGTTAAACAACAGAGATTAGTTTAAAAAATAATTATCGTAGTTTTCTTTGCTAAAAGAAGTATTATAAAAATGGTGGCGTTGGATGCGCAGAACACAGTCAGCGCTGCATGGTAAACGGACATTTGTTTTCCTCAAGTTATAAATGAGCTGAATGGATTGCGACCAAAATCACGTCTCAGTACTTGGCACTTTCACCACAACAACGGGCACGCTGACTCAGGAGTTTTTGACCCAATCGGGGCTCACATTGTTGGATCATTCTCCCTATAGCCGGAACCTCGCGCCGATTTTGGACTCTTCCCTTTCACAAAAAAATAAATTAAAAGGGCAAAAGTTTGTAATAGAGGAGAATTATTGAGTGCTTAAGATGATGATATGTTTGGTAGTTGGTTTGTACTTATGCAAAAATGGACAGACTCCAATGGCATGTATTTTAAAAATGTTTATAAATACTTTCGTTTTGCAAAATTTATAGAGCAACCTATGTACCTATATTATTTTAAATTAAATTGCTGTGCCCTATAGTCCATCGAATTGGCATTTTTTGCCTTACATCAAATGAGGTAGTTCTGATTTTTTCATGAGTTGGTAGTGATGAAACGGGTGATGACAAATCCAAGTTTTCGACCTCGAAAGCCTCCGGGATCACAGTCAAATATTTAAAAATTCATTAAAATTTGGACTTTTTTTAGTTTTAGTCAATTTTTACCACCAAGGACCTATGTTACGGCAAAAGTTACTATGTACATTTTTTCGTAGACTAAATTTACAATAAAATCAGAATAATTTGGTTTTGGTAGGCCAAATAGTTTATGAGTTACAGCTATTCAAAAGCTGCCAAAATTTCAAAAATACTTATGAGGTCGAAACTCATGAAATGACGTCACATTGTATTTTTACCTCTGACCAAGGTATTTATAAGACAACTTTGAACTCTATTGTGAATAACATTGTGAATCAGGCTTTTCATAGGCATTTTCTGGGTTAACTTGCTCCATCGTCGACCTCATCTTTGACCTTATGGTCAAGATTGAGGTCAAGAGTTAACCCATCTTATAATATAAAAAAAAATCTCACTTATCACAACATAACTAATTTGTTCTCTGGAACCACAGACACTGACAAGATTAGTACACTACTAGTTTCTCAGAAAGAGAACGAAGTTCTGCCTTCCACTATTTCAACAAACGACGTTCATCAATACGCTGTAAGCTATCTTGCTTTAGCAGCAATTATTATTACACTCGTGATGTGGTCTTTGAAGAAGCGCAGAACATACTGGTGTAACCAAAAGCAGAAAAGAAGAACCACTTGCGAAGAAATTGAACTTCAGACTGTTCAAAACCCTGCTCAGCATCCACTGATGAGGAGCACTGAACGACCTCGCTGAAGTCCCAATTTCAACTTTCAAGTTAAATTTAAATCATGTTCCATAATGACGAAGGACATACAATTTTTAGCTAGCAACATACAATGCTAGCTGATATTTCCCTCATTACCTACCATAAAGAATTTTTTTAAATGACATTAAACATAAAGAGAGAAAAAATAAAAAAAAAACCATGCTGAGTGAAAAATTTCGAAAAAGTCATTAAATGTGTAATAACAAAAAAATCGCAGAACATACATGGGGGTAATCTGAATGCCTCCTGGCATGGGGCATCCAAATTTTTCTTTTGGACGTCACCCGTTGGGCCACCCTGTATAAACCGGCGTCTCCTTAGTCAGAGCTTTTTTACGCCTACGGGCTTTCGGGAGTCATATCCCGACTAGCTCTGGATGGGTTCTAACACGCAGTGTAAGCCTAGCAAACTGTGTTCTAGTTCCCATATTTTGCTCGGATCTGCGGATCATTGCTGTCAGGATCACCTATGCTAGGAGTATCTGTCCGGATACCCCGGCCGGTTTAAGCCTAGCAAACTAGCCTCTGTTCCTAGTACTCCAGCCCACACTGCCCAGTGCTATGGAACATTGCACAAACCTGCTAGCAAAGGCGCCTCAGGCTCTCACGCATAGTAAATGTCTCAAAGTAAGCGCGCACAACGCTCCGTTTTGCGCATCGCGCTGTGCGTCGCATTTCGCGAAGGTTACCCCAGTGCCGTGTCGCGTCCCGTTACCTACGTGTAAAGTGCAAAGACAATAGTGTGTTGAACTGAACTGAAGTTATAGTGCAAAGTACCATATTAGACTTGAAGACCTATTGTAACTTCAACTATTATTGTAATACGAGTGTCATTAATAAACTTCAGTACCTAATACGGTTTTTTTTGTCATCATTCGTTAGGCGCTACCCTCACCAACACATCCACGTGTTACACCATTAGTTTGTTTTTTTAGACATTTCTCGTGTTAATGACTGGCGTATAATGCAAAGGAATACAAAAAAAAACTATACGTAATTTTTTTTATGTTTAGTTAAAAATTATGAACCAAATGATCGTATCCTTGGGTAGAGGTGGACGCAATTAAACTCCTAGGCGGTTGTATTCTATTCTATAATTTTAGAAACACTTTCCAGAAAATTCAATGCTTTTGTTTATACTTGTATCCCTTTACACCATACATATTAGTGCGCGACTATCACGCTTGCACTCATTTATTTCTCCAGAATACAACAAAAAAAAAACGGAAAAAAAACCTAGTAGTAAGTAACAGTAATCGAAGGTTTTGCTTGTAGTTCTGGACTGTGCGCGGGGGTCAATCTACACAATGCATCACTATATGCGGAAGGCCCATTGGGAGATGACCCAGAAGTTGCTTTTATACAATTATACTTTCAATGTTTTACAAATTTATCAATTTTTACATTAGTTCGTGAGTATAATCTGTTGATATTTTGTTTCGGGTATTTTCATATAACAATTCAGCTTTTTGGAAAAGTTCAGTGTTTGAGATTTTACTTAACTAGGAATGTGAGAAGGCATGTATTTTTTTTGGGTCAAATCTGAAATTTTGCAGACACGTTAAACGTTAAGTTTCATTGCCAATGCATGGTTAGCTAACTGACGACATTCTTAATCCGATAAGTATGGCGGATCGCCTAAGATAGCGGATAGTTATTTTATTTTGCACCTCCAATAATATGGGTAAAAGATGAAAGGTTGGGAATACCAATGGGTTAACTTGGTGGCAATGTCCGGGCTAGTGTTGAGTTAAGCCAAATCAGAGGCTATTTGGCGGTTTAAAAAAAAGGTTAGTACTAATCCTCACCAGAATACTAATAGTTGTAATCATATTATGTGACTATGAAAATGGAAAGGTACAACTTTTGGGATTATATTATTATTAAATTTATTTATGCCAATTTAAACGTGACGGACTTCCACTAGACATGAGATAAGCGGGACTTGTTCCATCATGTTAAGTAAAACTTCTGGACCAAAAAGTGTGACATAAAATTTATTTCACGTAAAACAAAAATTAAAGCAATAGTAATAATAAAAAAAGGTAAATAAAAATGGTAAATATACGACTGGTTACAAAAATAGGAAAAAAAGTAGGGGCGTTCTTAAATGCTGAATGAGAAGGTGTCCTTGGACACAATCGGCAACTTGCGCAATCTAACTTAAGATAATCCGCGGTTACAAGGATAAAAATTTCAATGATATATTTAAAAACTGGCCAAGATCAGGTCATGCGCATTGTAAGGTTCCATAGCAGTATGTTTCAAATATGTAGCTTGCTTCTTAATTCCATGAGCATATTGTCATAGTCGATGTTAAAATCCCCAAATAATATAGTATCAAAAAGAAATGTATTAAAGAGTTTGTAGAAATAACTGTAGCTTTGGCCTAAATACAACAGAATCGAAGTATTTAATGCGCGAGCGAAACGAGCGCAAATTTTTAATTTTTTAAATTTATTCTCATTTTTTTATTTTTTAGCGGCAATATTGTAAAGAATAATATCGAGCTGCTGTTAAAGCAGGTCGCGTGGCAGTCGTGTATAATTTTGATATTATTTTCGTAATTAGCACCCCCAAAAACCTATTATACGACACCTGAAATGACAATATGTTACAGCTTGGCTTTCAACCTTTGTCTCACTTTAAGCGCGGAACCTTGTATGGCAGCCATTCTGGATCAGAGTACACTTCGTCGTAAATGCCACCCTCGTGAATTATTCCACATTTTTTTCATTATAAAAATTATTGAGTCCCAAACGGATTGCTGAATTAAAAAAAACGTTCGTTGTCATATATTGTATATTGAAGGTATTAGAGGTAAAAGTGGGTACCGACACATCCTTGGATATTGTATTTAAACGACATTAAGTTCAGAACAAAACGATATGTTTGACACTTTTTTCAGAAATCTGGATTTCATTTCATTTATTCAAAATAATTATAGCTATCAGCAAGAGCCAAGGCACTATAACATTACTTGATATTGCAGATAGATAGGTACATCACAAATTAATAATAAAGATAAATTAAATGTCAGAAAATACAATGTCAAAATTAATAAACCCCTTCTGTCTTTTAAAAAGCTATTCAATGATAACCCACGCGATGATATTGGCAAGAAAAAAAAAACATCGCCCTTTCACGTGTATGGGAAACATCAGAAAAAAATTTTTTCCCACTTTTTATTTTTATCTGTCAGCGCAAACAATATGTATGACCATGCCAAATTTCAGCTCTGTAGTACCAAGGATCTTATATTAGTAGATATATTCTTATTAATCCCAACAACGTATGGCACTTGGACAATTCAATTCAGTTTTTCAATTCTATTTCATTTATTTGCATTGAATAGGGTGAGTATATAAAGGTCTTTAGAACTATGTTAGTATCCACTATCCAGCACTTGAGTAACGGCATGCAAATATTATTTTAATAAGCAGTTTAAGTTTGAATTACTACATAATTAATAATAATAATAGCCCTTTCACGTCTATGGGAGACACCCGAAAAAAAAATTATTTCTAATATTTTACTCTACAGTTCTGTTGGCGTTATTTATATGTATGACCATGGCAAATTTCAGCTCTATAGTACCAAGGGTTTCTAAGGAAACCCGCGGACAGACGGGCAGACGGACAGACGTACAGTTAACGGCACATCAGGTTACCACAAACTGTCAAATTTCTCCAATGCATAGTAAATTTTAATGCTTGGAGATAAAATTGAAAATCGATTGAAGAAATTTGGCAGTTATGGATGGCACGATGTGCTGTTGACCCTGTACATGGTGAAACTATAAGAGTTCATAGATTACTACGGAACCCTAAAAAAGGGGTAAAACAAAGGATTAGAGGGTGGTCCATTATTTGGTAATTTCTGGCGTTGAGGCGACTAGAGCGTTGAGGTGGAAGAGGCCAGGGCGTTGGCCTCACTGGTCAATTTGAAGAAGTCTGTCTAAAGCTCTTGTCCAAGCTGTCCACGGCAAATAAATCGTGGGTAAACCAATTCACACAGACGATTTTTAAAAAGGAAATTCAAGCCAAAATCAGATATAAAATGAACCTTAGACAAGTTATAGTGAATACTTAATATTCACACTTTATCCCTTGTGGGGTCAGGAACGATCGATGACTGAAAGCAAAAGCAAGAGTTCTGCCCATTACCCCACAAAGGATATAGTGTGAAGATTGAGTAATCGTTATAACTCATCTAAAGTTCATTCACAAGCGTGTTAACAACTTTTTGGGCATGTCTGTCGTATTTTCAGGAACAATACCTTCTATGTAATTACTACTAGGAAACCGCCTATGATGGTCCCTGCTTAACGTTAAACGCGAATTTCTCGTAAAAAGCCAATATATATTTTCGTAAAGCTGAATGAATATCTTCCAAAGTTTCTAAAAGCTGTTTAAAACCTGCAAGTCTATCTCGATTATTTTTTAATCAACTTGAAGTTTTGAAAAGATTTCGCTGAAGTGCCAATTTTAACTTTTAAGTTAAATTTAAACCATGTTCCATAATGACAAGGGACGTCCAATTTTTTATAAATGGTAGCTGATATTTCTCTCATTATCTACCACATAATATTTTTTTCAATAATTAAAAATATAAAAAGAAAAATCGAAAATCGATTTTAACTACAAAAAATCGCGGAACATATATGGGGGTGATTGCATGAGAACCACACCAACAGAGCAGCCCTATAAGTCATCCTAGGCCTGCTGCATCTAGACCTGTTTATACAACAGAAGGCGGCGATAAGACTAAAGAAACTAGGACTGTGGCACACCTGTAGGAGCACACATAACACACGTCTTTTTTAGACAAGGCTCTGCAATTTGAGGCATACTGCTCAGCGAATAAACTGGACATTAATGTCAATAAATGCTTTTTTAACGTTTACACACGCAAAGTTAATGTTGTTGGCGTCGGTTACACTCTAGGTAACCAGCAAATAAAGAGAGTAAACTCTATTAAGGACCTGGGCGTTACCTTTGATAGTAGATTATTGTTTGATGAACACATCAATAATATTATCAGTAAAGCCGCAAAGAGTTTAGGTTTCGTTATGAGAACATCTGCCGTCTTCCGTAACCTAAAAACCATTAAGATACTCTACTGTGCCTTCGTCCGAAGTCACCTTGAGTATGCCTCAGAAGTATGGAACCCTCAATACAAAATGTGTATTAATCGCATCGAAGGCATACAAAAAAGATTTCTACGGTACCTCGACTTCAAAGCCCGTCAATGGTCAATCGACTATGCCCATAGATGCAAACGTTACCACTTTTTGCCGTTAGAAATGAGAAGAAATATAAGTGATATTTGTTATTTAATGAAGATTGCCAACGGTAGCATTGACTGCCCCGAACTATTACAGGAAATTGGCCTTCGTACCGATCAAATGACTCTCAGACAGCGGCCGGTGTTGGCGGTGCCTTTCGCCATTACAACTATAGAATGAATGCATTTCTCGTGCGCGCAAGTAGGACCTTCAATCAATTGCCTGAATCTCTTGATATTGATCTTTTCTGCACTAACACTACTACTGTAAAGCATAGAATATCTAGATTATTTTTCAAGGACAGCTGAACCTTCTGATAAGCGCTATATGTTAAAAAACTAAATGATTCTGTTTAAACGCTAAATGTGAAGATTTGTAATTAGCATTTTTTTTAAATTTATAATTCATGTACTATAGGTTTAAAATTTGTCTGTAAATCTTCCCGAAAATGTAAAATAAAAATAAAATAATAAAATACCAGCCTCTTATTGCAGCTCCGTGTGATAAGACTCCAAAATTTTATGCTTTTGAGAAAAAGTATTATATACAACTCAAAGAGGAGGAGAAAGACCACTCTGGAATTTATGAAGTCCGCATTTACACAGACGGATCCAAAATGAAAAACTGGCTCAGGAGGATCTGAATATCCACATATCACTAGCTCTAGGGAAACATGCTTTCTTTTTCCAAGGAAGCAGCTAATGCAGTTGCACGAATAGGTATCCATTACTACAATATTAGGATACTCTCTGATAGTGCATCAGTACTACAAGACCTATAAAACTACTCATATACGAGGAGTGATCAAAAAGTAGTGATAATGACCCACTTGTACAATTCATAATTTACTCATTCATACCAATAATTAAAGATCATTTAATTACGAGGTTAGATACAAAAAATTAAGTCTTAATTTTTAGAAACATAGAAACCGTGTCTAGTTGTTTGACGAATTCCCACGTAAAATATCATTATGGAGAAAAACGAAGTGCGAGCCGTTATAAAATACCTCCGTTTAAAAAGTTAACGACGCAATAGATCCATCGTGGTTTGGTTGACACTTTAGGTGAGTCTGCTCCGCCATATTCTACTGTGGCAAGATGTTCAGTTCAATTCAAGACTGGAAGAACATCGACAGAAGATGAGCACTGCTCGGGCCGGCCATCGACGTCAGGTACGCAGGAAAACATTGAAAAAGTCGAAAACATTGTTTTAGACGATCGCCGTGTTACAGTGCGTTATTTAGTCTAGGAAACTGGCATTTCATATGGAAGTGTCCAATCAAAATTAAAAGATTATCTGAGTATGAGAAAAGTCTCGGCGCGTTGGGTACCCAGAATGTTAACAGAAGATCAGAAGAAAACCAGACTCAATCGTTCAAGGCGCTGGTTGGACAGATTTCATGTGGATCCTAACAATTTTTTGGCTCGATTTATCACTATGGATGAAACATGGGTTCACTATTTTGATCCAGAAACAAAACAACAATCTTTACAGTGGAAAAGACCGTCGTCACCAACTCCAAGGAAATTTCGAACCACAGCATCGGCAGGCAAAGTCATGGCTTCAATTTTTTGGGATCCCGAAGGAATATTATTAATTAATTATCTTGAGAAGGGACACACAAAAACAGGCGTTTACTATGCATCTTCAATAGCTAAATTGAGAGAGGCTATAAAAGAGAAAAGACGAGTCAAACTCAGAAAAGGCATTTTGTTTCATCAGGACAACGCGCCGGCTAACACTTCTGCTGTTGCACTGGATCCCATTCAACAAGCTGGATTCGAATTAGTGGATCACCCACCTTATTCGCCGGACCTGGCCCCCAGTGATTTTTATCTCTTTCCAAAACTAATAGAATACTTGCGTGGTAACAGATATGCCGATGATAATGAAGTGATAGAGGCCGTGGAAGGGTGTTTGGAAGGCCAAGAAAAAATATTTTTTATGAAAGGGTTAGAAATGTTGGAGAAACGCTGGATTCGGTGTGTTGATAGAGAATGAGACTATGTTAAAAAATAATTTTTTGTTATTTAGAAAATATATTGTTTTCTGTTTCATTATCACTACTTTTTGATCACTCCTCGTACTTCCAGACTTATCACCGATTGGTAGCACCAACCGCTGAATAAAATATGTTCAGCCAACAGGGTCCTGCAATGGATTAAGGGGCATAGCGGTTCCATGGGTAATGATGCTTCAGGCAAATTGTCTAGGAAGGGATCAGACACCATCTTGGCAGGCCCTGTGCCAATTATCCCGATTCCATTTAGCCAAGCCCGGACCTGGATCCAAGAACAAATGTAACCGCGGGAAAACGTAACCACTTATCCGCAGTCAAAGGAAGCCTTTACAGGACCCTCCCCGCGCCTGACGAGTAGACTGCTTAACTTTTCGAGAGATAATCTACGACTAGTGGTGGGTAAACCCTTACGGGCCACTGTGCTTTGAACAAGCACCTATTTTTACTAAACTTCACCGATAGCCCCCTCTGCAGGGGCTGCTTAGAGGCCGATGAAACAGTCGCCCATGTAATGCATGGGATATGAGGTCGCTCCGCGAAGCCTGCGAAAACCCCAGGAGGATTCTGAGCTTCTGGAGGGAGCTGAAGTGGCTGGAATAGCCACTAACCCACACGCATAATATATAAATAAATATAAATAAACGCTACACACTCAAAGGCCCACACTAAGGTTTTCGCTTGTGTCGTGGGTCCCTTGGAACATACATAAAGACAAACACAAACACCCATGACCCGAGAACAAACATCTGCTTTTTACACAAATATTTGCCCCAGCTGGGAATCGAACCCAGGACCCGTCGATCAAGAAGCAGCGCCGCTACCACTCAACCAAACAGGCCGTCAAAATGATAATGGGCCACTTAATAGCCTAAATGCGGAAATGGGAGCTCATATCACTTATCACTATGGGGGTGATGTAAATGCCCCCTGGCATGGGGCATCCAAATTTTTCTGGTGGAGGTCGCCCGTTGGGCCACCCTGTATACAAAATTGGAGGTCCTAATTCACTGACTCATCAACGCCCAGCCCAAACCCTTAGACTTAGGATACTAAAATTTGGCAAAAAGATGTCTTTTATGACGTAGGCAAGCACTGAGAAAGGATTTTACGAGATTCAATCCCAAAGGGGTGAAATGGGGGTTCAAAGTTATTATGGAGTAAAAAAATGGTTTTTGAAGGAAATAAACGGACACGTGTTTCGCGATTTTTCGAATATCATCTCCTACTAAGGGGTTAAGAATGAAATGGGTGACTAATAGAGTTCTTTGCGCGAGCGAAGCCGCGGAAAAAAGCTAGTAATAATTTATTATCCCAAAAGTTGTACGATACCTAGTCGTTAAGATTTAAAGTTATTGTGATGAGCTTTGTATATCGTTTTTTTTAAATATGAGATGGGTTAACTCTTGACCCTAATCTTGACCAAGGTCATAGATGAGGTCGACGATGATGGAGCGAATTAACCCAGAAAATGCCAATTAAGGCACTGGTACTCCCACGCACCGACGGAATATAGCAAGCTGTTTGGCGTTGAACTTCGGTAGGAGGGTGGTCGTGAACCAGACGGCCCTTTACAGAGCCTACCACACCGCATGAGACCATAAGACACCACCTCAGATTGAAAACAAACTGAGGCGTCGTTGCCTAAGATGGATTACTAGGAGGCAGGTCTCATTTTTGTTTCCTTAGTCGCCTCTTACGACATTCACGGAAAGAGATGGGGTGGTGCTATTCTCGACCGGTCACCACACGGCGGAAATTATTGACTTCCCTGAAAGGCGCTGTTTTTACACAATCGATGTGGCGCGGCGACGCTGCTTATATGGAAGTGCTTCCAGTACTCAAGATCCCCCATACTTCTGAGATGCGGTAGGATTTACGGCACCCGGAGCGAAACATTTTTTTTGAATTTTTTTCAAGTGTTATAAATGCTACCCGGGTCTGGGTTCTGTACTGCGGTAGGACCAACTTAAGCATAATTAAACACTTTAGATATGAATCCATACTAGAATTAAGAACGAAATTTTCTAATTCAAGTTTTTACTTAATGTTATTGAAATAGATAGCGAAAAATAACAGAAAACACGGAAGTAATCTGTTCTCTCATTACATCGGTAACGAAAGTAATTTTAAAATCAAAACAAAACAGAGAGATAGCGCTGCTTACGATCTGAGTTCGGGGAGCATAGGATATGAAAATCCTCCCGCGGCTCAGATCGCGCCTACTTTCGAAAGTATAAGATTCTGAATAGCGGAAGGGTTTCCGTTGTAATTTCCTGAACTACACTACCTGATTCCAGCGCGTCACTGATCTGAATAGTGGAAAGATTTTAGTGATATATTTTAGGAATCTTGCTCGTAAAACCTTCCGCATCTCAGACCGGTGCCGATGCTGAGATTGGGTAGCATTTCCATATACGCGGCGACGCTGCGCTCAAAGCAAAGTAAAATGAATCTTTATAATATACAGGGTGGTACAAAAGGTGACGTTAATAAATTTTTGTTAGATTTCTCACCCCTGGGTGAATTCGAAAATACCCTGTATATTCCGCGATTTTTTGTAGTTTAGAAGTTATGATTTTTGAAACCTTTTTTCGATTTTTCTAGCAGCGCTACTTTAAACAATCATAAATTGTTTAATAGTTAGAATTTTCAAATTTTTGTTTCAGCATGATCACCTTGGCCTTTCAACTCTCGTTTAATAGTAAGAATTTAAGTTTTTTTGTTTAAGCATGATCACCTTGGACTTTTAATTCTCGTTACAGCAGTGAACTCTGACTTCATTGACCAAATTCTCTCTCCCTTTTCGCCCTTTCGTCGTATCGTCAACATTTTGTCATATTGCTTTCGTTCTCTTCATAACTTGAAGAATCCTTTGAGGAAGGTTTCTGAAACTACTCTGTCGTCTTATGAAACAAATTTCGTCATTCATTTTCTCGTTAGACACGTGCAAGAGCGTGTCTTCGCAATGAAAATCAAATGCATTCAAAAGGGTTCTTCGAATTCACTTCCCAAGTGCAATTACTGACTGCAGCTGGAGGGCGCCGCAGTTTCGTCATACGGACAGGTCCACAGGTAACCCCGGAGCATGTGCTAAGTCTGATCAGCTCATAGGTTCCCCTAGGCCCTGCCCTGTCTGTTGCTGGCGCAAGGAAGAAGCCACACAAGCTCCGGTGAGTTTTTTAGTTGCGGTTAATAATTGCACTAATTTTCAATTTTTATCATGTTCTCGTAAATCTACAGTCCACTTGCTTTTCGTTTCAAATTTTCCCACGTTTTTCGCCTTTTTTGCGACATTTTTTGATAATTTTTTTTCAGGTGATCGCCTTGATCACCAGGTGTGAGCGTATGTATGTATGATCACCTTGAATCACCCTTTCATGTGATAAATAGACATTTGATAGTCAAATTGATCAAATTTAACGATCAGTTTGCTAAAATGTGTCAAGAATCGTTCAATTTGATATTATTTTAAATGTTTTTTGTCATGCCTCACTAATGCCGAATATTAGGATGAAAAAACAAGCTAAAACAATTTTTCGTAACATAAAATATTCTAAGTGCATTTTCACCAATCTAAGTTCATAGGTATGCCGATTTCATCGAAAAATAGTCCTTATGACCATTTTTTTAAATTTATTTGGTAAGCTAAGGAGTCTCAGAAGTTTTTAAAATTAAACCTATGAAACAGCTATTTAGCATTTTTAGGAGATTTTTGCACAATAATTTTCAATTAAATTTTGTGCAGCTTTACCTTAGGATAACCTTAAATAAAGATTTAGATTTAGAAAAAAAAAATCGAAATCTTTATTTTTTAACAATTTATGATTTTTTAATGTAGAACTGGCAGAAAATTCGAAAAACTCTTTCAAAAAATCATAACTTTTAAACTACAAAAAAAAAATCGCTGAATGAATTTCCGGATTCATCCAGGAGTGAGATCTAAAAAATCTGTGACGTCACCTTTTGGACCATCTCGAAGCACGAAGAGACATCCGTCGCCTGAAAACGGAGCGACGGACGAAAAAAAAACCTTTACTCCGTGGGTATTAAGATTTATTTAACAGCCCATATACGTCCCCACCGAGGGGCACGGGCCTCCCTTCGAAACACGAAGGGGATTTAGGCCATAGTTACATTTACATTGCTTAAATCGTCGCGTCGCCGCGCCACGTTGCTTGTGTATAAACAGCGCCAAAGTTGGTAAACACAAATACTCGTACATATTATCTTCATGTATTGATAAACTCTTCATTTCAGACGTTCCGAAAATCAAAACTATTTTTGTCACATTTGTCTCTCAATGTGCCATATTCATTTTTATTGAATTTAGTGTTATCCTACGAATTGTGATTAACGCAGTTATCTCTGCCAGTGTTATGGTGGCAGGAACATTCAGGTGAAAATAAAAGTTTTTAATTTACCGTTAGGAAACGCTCGTAGCCCAGCCTCAACCGAAGTGAAGTTAAGGAACCTGGTGGGTGACCAAAGTGGCAATTTTCCACGAGCAGTAGTTTATTCGTGCAAAATAGCCTTGTATTCAATGGACAAATGATTTGGACTGGATACAATAAAACTTCCGAAAATAATCAGCTCGCCCGTGGTCCTCACGCCACCCGATCTAGACATGCGGTAGCGTGTCAAAGCCAAGTTCAAAAAACTGGCGAGCAGCACCTTGTGTAATATTATACGAACCATTTAGAGCTACTAAAACTATTGAACATAAACATGTGGGGGAGGCCTATGTTCAGCAGTGGACTGCAATAGACTGATATGATGATGAACATGTCACATTGGCTCATATATTGGGAGTTGGGACCAGCGAGTTACATATGTGCTCCAAATTTCGTGAACACCTCAAACGGTTATTCAGATATTAACGTCCAAAAATCGTCATTTTGACTCTGACCTATAGATAAAAACTATAATCCAGTTCCAGATGATCTATTGATGATTATTTTATTATTATTTTTTAATAAATTGATTTTATTAGGATCACTTACTTAAGTGCCTGTAATGTAAGAATCAGCAATCAAAAGTGATGACAGCTGGTATTACTGGTACCTACTAAAAATTTATGTACAAAAAGTAATGATATCCCATCAAAAACATAAATGTGAAATGAGAGCCAATTTCAATATTATTTTTTTTAAATGGGTTCGCTCTTGACCACAATCTAGCTTAGGGCAAAGATGTGGTCGAGGATGTAGTAAGCTCACCCAGAAGAAGCCTATTCACTCGCACTTTAAAGATATTTGGGTTGTATGAACTCGGAAATACAGACGCCGGCAGGGAATTCCACTCCCTGGCAGTGCGCAATATAAAAGATGAAGAGTAGCGCTCAGTACGTATCCGAGGGATCTCGACAAGATAAGGGTGGTACCCCGCAGTGCGTCTGGACGTCCGATGGAAAAAAGGGGAAGGCGGAATGAGCTCATGTAGCCTCTGAGCACACTCTCCGAAGTACATCCTATAAAAACACATAGGCAAGCTACTTTGCGTCTATGAGCTAGGCTTTGTAGCTTATCCTTAATCATATTAGGTATGATCCTTGGTTGTTGACTTAGTATCCATGTATAATCAATGTATCCATGTATACATTCGTATAGTATCTATGTTTAACCAATGCATAACACATTACTCAATATACGTCTCAAACCAGCATCCTGACATTAAAACTTCTACACCAGTCGTCTTAAACATTCTAGGTCGCAAAAAACAGCCACATTCTGATTTTTTGGGATGTTTTTAGGATAGATACCAATAGTATAAAACCAAATTTGCAACCTCGAAAGACCTGTGCTAACTTTGTGATGCTCGAAAAACCAAGAAATTTTCGGTCTTTTTTAGTTTTTCGCTTACACCATCTAAAATATGCATTTTACAGCAAAGTCATCTATGACACTTCTAAAGAAGATAAAATTATCAACAATTTGAGCGCAACCACAGCTCTGTATGCTTAACAGATCTCGAGAATTAACAGTTCGCTTCTTCAATTACGCCATCGTCTAACATTCTTTGTATTTGTCGGTTTATTTCCTCATTTTGCAGAGAATGCTTGTCCTCTAAATAAATTATGCTCAAAAAACGTAACTTTTCGATGTACTGAAAAATCATTTTGGGTATTAAAGAACGCACTTATGAAACCACCGGTCCTTGAATACCCTAACTTCGCGGAAGAAAATCAATTTATTTTGCAAACTGACGCTTCCGGTATGGGTATAGGGTCAGTACTGTATAATAGCGATGGTAGACCCGTAGCTTACGCAAGTCGTAGTTTAAATAAGGCCGTAAAGAATTATCCCACCATAAAAAAATAATTAATAGCTATAGTGTGGGGTGTGAAATACTTTCGCCCTTATTTATATGGCAGACGGTGCAAAATTCCAACTGACCACAAACCGCTCGTATATTTATTTGGCATGCGAGACCCCAGTAGTAGATTATTAAAACTTAGGTTACCATTAGAAGAGTATAATTTCATTATAGAATACATAAAATGTTCTCAGAATTCAGCCGCAGACGCGTCATTAAGAATTATAAAAACATCTGGAGACATATTTTTAGAACGACAAAATTCCATTTCGCATACGAATTGACAAGATTCGCATGAGAATCGCATACAATTCTTGTCCATTCGTATGAGAATTGGAATTGGAAAATACGTCTCCTGATCATTTAAAACAAATAAATGAGCAGGTTGCAAATGTGATGACAAGAGCGCAAGCGAGAAGAATGCAAGCTGATACGAACAGTCGGAGTAATCCAAATTTGACGGTTGATAATAATGCTACTAACTCGAGGCCTGATCAACCAAGAGTTTTGGAGTTTTAAGAAACCCGATAATTTGATAGAGATAATAATAAAAGATGAAATTAAATTAAATAAGATAGAAAAACAAGGACTAATAGCTGAACGTTCAGATTATTTCGTATATGTCCCAAGTATATCGTGCATATATTTAAATATATTTTCTCGTTCGTCAATCACGCGAGACGTATTGGTGAGAGATTTATTGATAGCTTGAAAATCTAGATTTTAAGCTTAAAAGATGAAAATTCGTAAAGGTCGTACAGCTTAGCTGTCATAATAAAAAATGTTAAGAATAATGTGTCCTTTTGAAATAATAACTTTACTTTTTTGGCCGCCACTTTTAAATTTTGGTACGTTTTGAATGATGTCCTTTCTTCTTATATGTAAGGATGATATATTGAAGCCTAAGGTCTGACTTGGCTAGTTTTCATATACGAATTATATTATAGCCTTCGCAATTTCTAAAGCTGTAAGTTCTTATACATAGAAACTCTTCCATGGCTGTTTTAGTAGGTACTTAAAAATAATTCGTATATGAGAAGAAGCCAAGTCAGATCTTAGGCTTCAATATATTATCATAAGTTATAAGAAGAAATAATATTTAAAAATGTTATAAAAAAATTATGTGGTTTTAAATAAATTTCAGGACTTACCATTGAACTTTTCACCCATTTAGATCTCACTTCTTTTGTCGGTGAAGTCAACAACCAAGGCATTTATTATAATATTGAACTTAGCTCTCATTTTACATTTATGTTATTGATGGGATCGTAATTACTGTCCCATCATGGCTTCCCATTCCACCCTTACTAGCACTTTTTCTTCACGTTCACTATAATGTGTAAAATTAATACTTGCCAATGGAACTGGCAATCGACGCCGGGGCAGACCCAAAAAAAGATGGCTTGATGATATTGATGCCTACAATTCCAGGTGATCAGACTGCACAAGATCGCAATAAGTGGAAACAGCAAGTGGTATCCTACAGACTAAAAAAACGTCGTTATTTTGCAACATTATTGTAAAATAACGAAGTTTTTTTATAAACGCTTGATTTATCTGTCATGTATTTGGATGGTCTAAAATAAGTTATCAAAAATCAAGAATGTTGATTGGCCTACGAAAGAAATCAACTTTCCAAGGACCAGAGGGCGAAATATGAAAAAACTTCAGCGATCCAACCGTCTGGTTGCCACTATTCAGTTGTAGAAACGACCAATAAAGTTAATGATACAGTAAATGTCATACTGTCAGTCCACATGTTGACGTAAACAAGGCCGGCCATTACAAGTTTTGAAGCTTTACCTTTAATAATAATTAACTTTTCTGTAACTTTTGTGTTAATATAAGAAGTCGACAATTTTTTTTGAGAATTTAAAAAGGGTTCCGAGGGGAAAGTTGTTCAGTTTCATAGGGACAAAAATAATTTTTCTAAAACCTACAATTTCCATTTTAATTTTGTTTATAAAATTATGTTAGTTATAAATAAATAAATATTGTTTTTATTGTTATTCAGGGATGCATTTGAAAATATCAAAACTACCGTGAATGAGTTTTTTGCAAAAAATAACGTAGCTCCGATACTAAAATATCGGTTTCTGTCATACATAAGTATTGACTGGTACATCGACAAGGTAAGTTTAGATATTGACAGATCATTAATTTATTTTCATTCTAATCTAGTTAAGCTTTAACAATTTTCATCCCTGACTTGTTTTACTATTTCATTTTAAATAAAAATAAAAAACCGTGTGAGTTTTGGTGCATTCCCAAACTTGACTTTTACTTTCAGGCATTTTCTGTGACATATGGAAAAAATATATTTTTTGATTTGCCATCACACGTGCTTCAAGATATGCTTACACTACAACGAATCAAATTTCTACTAAGAATACCAATTACAAAGGTTTGTAACGAATCCATGTTTTTTTTAAATTTTTCCTTAGTTATGAATTATGAAGTAATATTTATGTTTGTAACAATATAAAAAATGCATTAATTCACAAAAACAAGTTAGGAAATAAAACATTGCTTCATGGAACCCACACTAGGATTCCCTATGTCGTGGGTCACCAGGCTCATTCCCTTAGTTGAAAAGCATTAAAGGAGAATTTAAAAAAAATCTAAACAGTGATAATAGGTTAAGTTTCACCAACTGTACAGCGTATCTGTATGTGCTTGTGTGTGTGAATATGTGTGTGTGTGTGTGTGTGTGAGTGTTTGCTTGCGTGTGTGAGTGAGTGTTTGTTTGCGTGAGTGTGAGTTTATTTCTTTGGGGTTTACTGAAGAATTTTAAGCTGCTTTTCAGTTTTAAGATAGTCTAGGGTTGTATTTTCTGTTTCTTTCGCAATGGGCCAGAGTAGGGGACTATGGCCCAGGTCCCGGTCGTGTTTCTAAGGGAGGTTCTAACCAAGGGATGGGACGTATATGGGCTGTTAAAAATATGAATAAAATTGGGTAATAAATAATGTAAGTTAATCAACTTGAATTTTATTCAATATTTAGTATGCCAGTAGACAAGAAAGGAAGGTAATTTCATCAAAGGCTAAAATGTTTTTCTCACCGCCCAATGAAATATTGCTGAATACTGGCGACTTGAGCACTGAAGTATATGTAATTAAAAGCGGACATTGTGACGTAAGTTCACTTAATTGTTATGTTTCTATATTAACATACCCTGTAAGCGATAGATTAGCAAATACTGAAACCCTGATACACGGAAACCAGATCTGTGATCGGAGCCCGTATAATGTGCCAGTAGTACCATTGATGGCACAACCTAGTGCCAGTTGCACCATTTATTGGATTTCTCAAAAGAGATGTTGACAGTGTTTGATTTTATGAATTATTGTATGAGAAACAAAAAATAATGCTAGAAATATATTAATATCCAAAACCAGCATTAAAATTGGTTTATAAATGAACAAGTTATTAGCATTTATATTAACGTAAGGACTAGCTATCTCATTATGTGGGGAGAGCTAGCTATTTCGTTTTTACCTACGCAAACAAATGGCGGTGACGTCACGTGCCAGTAAGTGCATCTCTTTTTCGTTGTTTGACAGTTTCCCCCTCTATTGAAATTTAATAGCTTGTAACTTTTTTATTTCTCAATAGTTTTCAAAAATTATTTCGGTTTTGGGTTTTGGATTTAAGATAAACAATTTAAAAAAATTAGTCAACATCCCTATTGTACTTCTGGTCCAATGGGCAATGTACAACGTATTCTGACAGGGTTGAGGTGCGAAGGGACCGCGCGTGTACGGAGGGCCGCACAAGAAGTTACCACATGCATGCACTCTGTGCTGTTAAGAGCGGTTTTGCTTCGAAAATGGAGTAACCTGATGCACTGGCCTCTGTACATTACTCATTTTCGTGGTTTACTCTGTTATGATGGTTTATTATTGTTAAGTGGAATGTGTTCAAGTAAATAGTTAAATTTTAAAGCAGAAAATATTAGAAAACTCAAAAAAAACAAAACTGAAGAGATGATGGAAAATGATGATGATTGAATTATGGTCTGAAGTCAGGGTTTCAATTTTTGCCAAGCTGTCCCTAACACCCTATATTATACTTTATAATATTAGGGTGGATGTAAAGTTTTTGACAACACAATTCCGTGCAGGTTATAGATCCAGAAACGAAGAAAGTGGTAAGGGTGCTAGGGGTCAACGGTCGTTTTGGAGAATTGGAATGTCTCTTTAGTAAGTAAATACAATCTTAGTCTTAAATCTCACCTAGTCTAACCTAGTCAAATAAGCTACCCCGTTTCATTCCCCGGGCAAAGATTTCTATAACGCCGGCGCATTGCCACGCTGAATTGCCAGAGACAACCTTTTTATTAGGAATGCTCTTTGTAATTGTATCGAAATTGATTTCGCGCTTAAGAAAAAATTCACAGATTTCACACGACAATCGAGAACATTGGAAATAAATTTACGGAATTCGAAACAATGTCGTTCTGACTTTTTTCAAAAAGGTTAGGCTATGGGGTAAACCCTTAACCCGATCGTCTTTGTTTTAGGCTCAAATTGTAGCTAAATTGTCCAGAGGAGTTTTGCTCAAATTTTTGATATCATTCTTCGTTGTCAAAATATCGATGGCCAAAATGAAAAATCGGGAATTGAATTTTTTTCACTATTTTGGCCATAACTTTTTTCGTTTTTGCCTTTTTCAAATAATTCTTCTTGCTCTTTACAGCTCTAGTAAATACGCGTCTTTTGAGAGTTTTTTTGAATATTATACCTTCACAACTCTCCGAGATATAAGGGGATCGCACTTTTTGGTGAAATCGCAGCCTATACTGGAGCGAACGCAGACATAAAAAAAAACATTACATTTTAAATTTAAATGACGTTTGGGTTTGTGGTTATCTGCTGGTGCTCATAGGCATTGTTGGGATTGAAGACGGTTGATTCTTACATTTTTCATGAAGACAAAATTATTGTTTGTATGGAATGCATGCCACTGATGCCAAAATGCAATAAAAATGCCTTTAAATTTTTTTCAGAGATACCAGCTTACTACACCATAAAAGCTACAACTCACGTGCAAGTTTATGCAATATCTAGAACAGATCTTGATAAAGTGTTGTCGATACCGAAAATAAACCTGACAATGAAAGCAATACGTCAAGAAGCGGTAAAAAATGCATTTTTTATCTTTATTTTTTACTTTTTACATGATATTGGTATATTTAAAAGCTTATACATTTAAGCCACCAGATTAACAGCAACTCATTAGTTGCTCGCTCCTTGAAGCAATCAGAGTAGTTTTTTTTACAAATCCATCGAGTATTCATAGGTAGAGCAGCCCCACTATAAAAGTGGAGCGAAAAGGCTCACCGATTGCGTGGGTACGAGACCCACGCAATCGGTGAGCCGTTTCGCTCCACCTAAGGAAATACAAATGAGCGCTACCTCCTATTAATCCATCCTATTAATCCATCCTAGGAAACAACACCTCAATTTATTTTAAATATGAGGTGGCGTCCTACGGCCCCATGCGGTGTGGTAGGCTCTGTAAAACTCAAACTCAATAGTGTTTATTTTAATGAACATATAAAATGTTTCTTGAACATGTCAATACAGTAATATACACTGGACAGCAAAAATAACGGGTCATTTAGAAAAACCGCGATATCTCCCACGTTATTTACAAAGATCCCTCGTATAAATAATATGTTATAGGCAGATTTGTGACACTTATATTATACATATCAAAAGAAGTTGCATTTGAATAAGTTACAGCTTCAAAAATTGAAATTTCGATTTTTGAAAAAGATAAATTCAAATTTTTGGAACCGAAAATTTTCTCGCTTTTGTGTCAAACCGAGCTGTCATCATAAACAGTTTTTTGGCTGGTCACAGTATTTTGTGCATTAACCATGCACCAACATGTCGTTATCTACTGAAGAATGAACACGAATTATCACCATGGTACAAGAAGGAAGGAGTCAGCGGAGTACTGCTAGAACAGTAGGTGTATCTTTATCCAAAATTAACGGTCCAAAGAGTACTCCAGCGATTTCAAGAGACCGGCATGAACATCAGAAGACCAGGGAATGGCAGGCCAAGGTGTACAACTACACGAGAAGACCGATTCATCGTGAGTACTATGTTAAGAAATCGACATCTCACGGCTGTTCAGGTCCGAAATAGCCTTCAAAAAACTCACCACAACAATGTAAGCTCTGATACGATCCAGCGGCGACTTCGGGAAGCTGATATAAAGCCTTATAGGCCAGCAAATGGCCCGAAATTGCTCAGAGAACATCGAGTTGCCAGGTTGCTGTTTGCTCGAGAACAAGTCCGATGGACAGATGAAGATTGGTCCAGGGTTATGTTTTCCGATGAGTCGAGATTTTGTTTATTCGCACACGATGGGAGACGAAGAGTATATAGGCGACCAAATGAACGTTATCGTCAAGCGTGTTTTGAGGAAAAGGTGCCATTCGGTGTAGGATCAATAATGGTTTGGGCTGGGATATCTTCAGAGGATTGTACGGAGTTAGTAATTATAGATAACAGTTCTCTGACAGCTCCCAGATATGTTGAGGAGATTTTAAATGAGCATGCTGGTCCTTTCTTGGTGAATATGAGCGCAAATTCCATTTTTATGGACGATAATGCGCGACCACATACAGCACATTTCGTCAACGCGTATATTCAAGACGTCGGTATCACCCGCATGGAGTGGCCAGCTCGCAGCCCAGACTTAAATCCCCTAGAGCATTTATGGGACGAGCTTGGGAGATGCGTTAAACAACGCTCTCCAGCTGCAGCTAACTTACGTGAGTTAAGAAGTGCGCTATTATAAGAATGGTCAAACATAGACCAAAACCGTAATAGAAATTTGATTTACAGCAAGCCACATCGTCTTAATGAAGTGATAGGGGCTCGTGGAGGAAATACAAGATATTAAACAGAAAAGCTTTCATTTTGCAGATTAACAGTGTTGTATATTTTTGTAAAAAAGACTTGTTCTTTCAACCTGATTATTTATTGGGAGACGTCATAGTCAGGGCAGTTTATCCTATATTATTTCTTTTTAGGGATACTTACCATAATTTACTTTTAAAAATCTACTATTATCAGACCTTTACAAAGTTGTTGATTCCTTTATGTTAAAATTAACAGATATTTAAGCATGTGGCAAAAAAACGATATTCCTTCCTGAAGTATGAAATGCCAGCGCCCCCTTCAAGCGTAGAACGTTTCCCACTCCTGCGCAAGCACGAACCAGACACCGCTTTCCTTGCTCCTTTTCAAAGACTCGGCTTTTTCTCTGTACTCAGGTAAGTATTGTAAATAAAATATGATTATACCATCAGGGGTGCTCTACTCTACCCTACGCAATTATATGTTTAGAATTATGAACAAAAAAAAATTATTGGATCAAATATTCTTTTTTTTACGGGTGTTTTTAAACAGGGTGTAAGTGCCAGCTTAACAAAAACTAAAATGATAGAATTTACCCATAACTGTGATCAGATACAAGTTTTTTTTAGCCTGGAAACGTCAAGTTAAGGAGTTTTTGTTATTTTTCTACTATAGCGCTACGCAATGTACAGCGAAAACGTCACTGTCAGAATGCGATGCGGGTTGCTGGTTTTCTTGTTTTAAGCTGTTATCATTGACTTTTATTTTAAGTCAGTTAGAATAAATACTTTCAGTCAAAAGTCAGAATAAATAAATAAAGTCAGTTAGAAAACGGAGTGTGTTAGAATAAATACTTTAATTTCGAAGCAAAAAATAGCCTGAGACAATTTTAATAATCAGACCAAATAATTCGTTTAGTTTTGAAAGTTGTTATGGCTACTTATTTCTTGAGGTTTCCAGGTGAACAGGCTAAAAGTCTCCGAGGGTGAGGGACGAGTCGCGGTGGTGGGGAAATGTCCCTTTTATCAGTTTTTTGTCTTTACCTCGAAAACTATCGATAAATAATATCTCTGCAACAACTTCAACATTAAATATGTTATATATTTTAATGTAGGATCAATGCTTCAGGAGATACAAAGGTATCTATACAAAAAAAATACAAAATACAAAAATCTTTATTTGTTTTAATCAGTATTACAGTAGTGAATTGCTGAGTCCCCGCACTAGGCGAACCTGTATCGCGGGATAACCTTTGAGCCTAGTTCGAACTCTGATGGTGACAACGAGCAAGATTTGAACATTATTCATGCTAAGAGAAAAAAATGAATAAAACAAAATCACTAAACAAAATCTTTTAACAAAATCATAATTAATTAAACAATAAAATCCATGCGCAATTATTTTTAAGAGTTATACAAATTTGGATAAAGATTACATTATTATAAATAATGTAACCAGGATTTGAACCCGTGACCTTCCGATCACAAGTCTGATTCATTACCAACTGGGCTATCACCTACATCTAACTGGTAAAAAATTATACATAGTTATGCAAATTTTTATTATAAAAAATAACTAAAGAAACTCATACACCTGTTATGCCACCAACTTATCAAACTGTCTTTTGCACACATTGCCACAAAACATGTTATTATTATTTTGAGCCTGTGGTGTCCCACTGCAGAGCTAAGAAAGGGCCTCTCTTTTCTTTTTCCACCTTAGACAATCTAGGCAAATAGTGGCAAAGTGGTGGAGTTCGTCGCGCCATATCTTCCAAGCGCGACATTGCCTTCTCTGGGTGTGGTTGTTTTGGCCCATAACTCATCTTGCAATAAATAGGATCATAACGTTTTCATACAATGCGAACACAATGGTGTTCAAAAAATAAACAATTGAACCCAAATTCAATGAGGTTAAGCAACATAATCAGGACAGGGAACATGATTAAGGTGGAAAATTATCGTGAACGTTCTGTGCTTCTGAGAGCAGGAATGTTATCAATTGATTATTTCTTCTTCTTCATCAGCCCATATATGTCCCCACTGCTGGGGCACGGGCCTCCCTCAATAACATGAGGGGTAAATGCCATACTCACCACGCTTGGCAGACGGATTGGCGAGGGTTTTGATATAATTGCAGAGTTTTCCTTCTCTGTGTGCAGATGAACTTGCTTGCATATTTACCTTAGTCGCCTTGTACGACACCTCGGTAAGAAAGAGGGTGGTCCTATTCTACTCTGCCGGGGACTCACACGGGGGACTCACATTGATTATTTATTGAGTCGTTAAATCAAGTCAGAGGCCATGTGGCGGTTTATTTATTTATTAGAAACTTAGACGCTATTAGACAAAGCTTCGAACTTGATTATATCTACAACTAGCATCCCGCTCGAGACTTCATTCCCGTGGGAATTTGGGACAATTATGTAGCCTATTTTACTTAGGGATAATGTAGCATCCTAATGGGGAAAAATTTTTTGTAATCGGTCCAGTAGTTTCGGAGCCTATTCGTTACATACATACAAAAATACAAATCTTTCATCTTTAAAATATTAGTATAGATGGACACGATTAAAAGATAGATATTGTCAAATCTTGCTTGTTTATTTAAATTAATCATGTAGTTCGAAAGCAACGGTTTGAGTCAATTTAGGGTACAGACAAGGATAAGTATGTATGTACGTATTTATTCTTTATTGTACATGAGTATAAGTTACACAAGACACAATATAAGAAAAACAGTACAAAGGCGGACTTATCCCACAAGGGGATTTCTTCCAGTCAATCCATTGAGTGTTTGAGAGGAAGGAGTAGTCGGCAGGTAGCATTAAATGTACAAAAACAGTACAATATAATATATTAATATACAAATAATATAGTAAATTAAACATGTACATAATATATAATATATAAATTTATAATATAAGTTTATACATATATTATAATAAATAAACAACAAGATGTGAGAAAATACAATGTTAGCTAAGAGCTTTTTGAGCCTCAATTTAAAACTTTCGACTGAAGGGGACTTACGGACAGATACGTAATGATAAGTAATGTTTATTTATAAAATAATATAATTTTTGTCTTCTCGAACAGATATGTGTTCCCGCGGTATACCATCCGCCCAGATGGGAGATACTTAAAGCGGTACGAGCTCTTGCGCATGTGTTGTGCTTTAGTATCAGCATGTTTATTCCCAATTTACAACTGGCTGGTTCTGGAATGGCCTGTTATATACTACATCACTATTTTACTTGACTGCACTGCTTATTTTGACATGTAAGTAAATGGGGTTATTTTAAATTACAGAAAAGTAGCCTGCCTCTGTGTTTTTACAAATATACTTTAGGGAGTGTGCTTATGAGCTGCAAGAGTTCATTTTTCCTGCCCTTTTTTCTACCGGACAGTCAAACGCACCGTGAGTTACCATCCTTACCTTATTGAGATTCCTCAGGTTTGTACTAAGTGCTTCTCTTCATTTTTTATGTTGCACTCTGCTAAGGAATGGAATTCTCTGCTTGCGTTTGTATTTCTGGGCTCGTTTAGCCGGAATCATTTTCAAATTCGAGTGAATAGGCATCTTCTGGGTGACCTTTTTACATCCTCGACTACGTTTTCACCCCTGGGCGTGGTCATAACTCATGAGCAAACCCATATTTTTTTTTTAAAAGAAGTGTTACTTAATAACAAAAAACTGTGATAATATTTACATGAAAATAGACTCCGTCGCCGCCACTTGATATCTAAAATTTGTTTTACTTTGAATACAACGTTGTATTCCATGCACTTTATATATAAAAAAAAAACTTTAATTCGCAATTCTGCTTTAGATTTATTTAAATCTACAGATTCCAGCGTATGTTGATAGCATACTTCAATGAGAAAGGTATCTTGGTGTATCACCCAGCCAGCACCGCGGGTAACTATGTGAAAGGAACTCTGCTTTTGGACCTAGCCGCTTGTTTCCCTTTAGAGTCACTGGACAGCATGCGGGATAATATTTATTGTAAGTATATGCATTCTTTCAAAAAATCATACACTGTCATATGGATGCTAGATCGTGATCAGTTGATCAAAGGACACAGGCCTCTCTTCGTAACAGCGTAGGGTTGGAGGAAAGTTTGCCTTTCGAAAAATAAATTTTCTCAAACGTGGAGTATCAAGACGACTGTTTTGACCCCCGACAAAATAGAGGGCTGTTATAAGTTTGAAGTGTGTATGTGTGTCTATCTGTGGGATCGTAGCTTGTAAACCAATGGTCCGATTTCAATGCGTTTTTTGTGAAAAAGCTAACGTAATACGGTTCTTAGTTATATTTGATCAAAATTAGTGCAGCCGTATGTGATTTAAAAGCAATTACTACTGTCCCACAAAACATTAATACACCACTCGGACAATGTCTAAAACTGACTTAAATGTCGTTTGACATGAGCCAGTTTTTAACCCCCGACGCAAAAGAGAGAGGTGTTATAAGTTTAATGTATCTGTCGGTGGTATCGTAGCTCCCAAACGGATGAACCGATTTTCGTTTAGTTTTTAGGGTTCCGTAGTAATTTACGAACCCTTATAGTTTCGCCATGTCCGTCTGTCTGTATGTCCGCGGGTTTCCTAAGAAACTCTTGATACTACAGAGCTGAAACTTGGCACGATTATACATATAAATCACGCCGACAGAACTGTAGAGTAAAATCTTAGAAAAAAAATTTTTCGGGTGTCTCCCATTGACGTGAAAGGGCGATGATTTTTTTTTCTCGCCAATATTTTTGAATAGTGTGTCATAGGATAGCATATTAAAAGATAGAAGGGGTTTACTAAGAACGTTTTTCGATTCAGCTCTCCGTTTGCGAAATATACATTTTTAAAGTGAAATTTTTTGTCAAACTCAAGTGTCCCCCCCTCTTCCTGCTACTAGTAAACGGTTGTTTTTAAAAATGTGGAAAAATTCAAGTAGGTAGAACGAAATTAAAGGAAAACTATCACACATAACTTGGTCCTTCAAGTTTGCGAGTAATAGTCGACCAAACACTGTTGGGATTAATAAGAATATATTTACTAATATAAGATCCTTGGTATACTACAAAGCTGAAATTTGGCATGGTCATAGATATTGATTGCGCCAACAGATCTAAAATATAAAATGTTGGAAAAAAATTTTTTCGGGTGTTTCCCATACACGTGAAAGGGCGATGGATTTTTTTTCTCGCCGATACCATCGAATGGAATGTCATAGGATAGATTTTAAAAAGGTAGAAGGGGTTTACTAAGAACGTTTTTTCGATTCAGCACTCCGTTTGCGAATAATTTTTTTTTTAAGTGAAATTTTTTGTTAAAAACAACCAGCTATGCGGTTGTTTCTAAAAATGCGAATAAATTCACGGTTACAGAATATACAACGAAATTAAAAGAAAATGTATAACACATAAGTTGGCCCTTCAAGTTTGCGAGTAATAGTCGACCAAGTGCCTAAGACTGTTAGGATTAATAAGAATATGTTTACAAGGTTCCACGATAAAAGTGAGGGGAGGTCGAAAGCCAAGCTGTAACATATTGACATTTTAGGTGTCGTTAAATAGGTTTTTGGGGGTGTTCATTACGAAAATGACATCAAAATTATTTTAGCAGCAGGTTGGTATTTTTTTCGATTCAGCAATCCGTTTGGGAAACAATAATTTTATTATGAAAAAAAAATGTGGAATAATTCAAGAGGGAAGCATTTACGACGAAAAGTATCCTAATCCAAAATGGCTGACATACAAGGTTCCACGCTAAAAGTGAGGCGAGCCGAAAGCCAAGCTGTAACATATTATTGACATTTCAGGTGTCGTTTAGTAGGTTTTTGGGGGTGCTAATTACGAAAATGACATCAAAATCATACACTTGCTTAGCTCGATATTATTATATTATTCCTAACAATAATATTTCCTAAAAAAATACAAAAACAAAATTCGCGCTCGCTTCGCTCGCGCATTAAATACTTCCATTCTGTTATATTTAGGCCAAAACTATAGTTACTTCTGAAACTATAAACTTTTTAATACATTTGTTTTTGATACTAAGTATAGCATTTGGGGATTTTAACATCAACTATGACAATATGCTTGTAGAATTAAGAAGACAGCTGCATATTTGAACCATGCTGCTACGGAACCCTACAATGCGCGTGGCCCGACACGCTCTTGGCCGGTTTTTTGGTGTCGTAGATCATTTTATCCCGAGTGTTCTTAGCCATGTTTTATGAAAATCTGTTCAGCCGTTTAAAAGTTATAAGCAATCGAGTGTCAGGGGTGATTCAAAATGTTTAATTTTTGAGTTATAACAAAAGCCTCAGTTTTATTTTTATTTTTGGTGGTAAAAAAACGCATTGAAATCGGACCGTTCGTTTAGGAGCTACGATGCCACAGACACACATATGCAAACGTCAAACTTTTATCACTTTTCTTTTTATGTAGGAGGTTAAAGATATGTTTTGAAATGTTGACTAGTTGTTTGAAATACCAAAATTGTTCCATTTAGTTTCAGTCGAAAAAGGAGCTTACAGAATAACAGTTTTATCGCAAGTTCTTAGATATAACAGAATAATCCAATTGTATCGTGTCCCTAAAACTATGGAAATATGGTTTAAAGACTACATCGGCCGTAAGGATATTATGCTCATGTAAGAATTGACCTAAATATTAAATACATACCTACCTACACTCACACATTCAATCCCTAATGGGGTGGTTTTATTAGATGAAACATGATGTATAGTGGAGAGAGGTTGTCAGCCTTTCACTCACAACACAGCAAAAACCCTCGCGTCCCACTTACTGAATTTTACAGTATGTCTGGGAAGAGTAGGCAGCTGGCACAATCTGAGTTTTTCTTTTACTTCCAGTCCAGCGTAGAAGACCTAAATTCTTATTGAGTGACTTTAAATTAGCCAGCGAAAATTAAGGAAACTGAACAATTTACCCGAGAGACCACAGCTCGAAACATGACTTGTGCTATCAACTGATTTGCCTACGTACGGGCAGCCTAATTAAACTGAACAACTTTACTTATTTATTGTACACAGGACTAAACACAAAAATTATATAGACAAATAAAAAAACGAACACAAAATGAACAGCTTATTTCTTCGCCAGGAAACATACATAAAATTCTTAAAAAAATATGCTGATCGCCCAAGTTTTTTGAAGAGGCGAAATTGGGGATAGTTGTTCTGATTAGTGGGCTGATTAACATCAACAATTTTTGCTAATTTAAAGTCGTCCAATATACAGGATGTGAGAGACAGCACGTAAAAGGTGCAATCTACTCATAAATTTGAGCCGTCTTTATGTAATATTTTTAACTTCTGACAAAAAAGAGGGGTTTTATAAATTTGACGTGTATGTGTCTGTTTGTAGTACCTTAGCTCCTTGACGAATAAGCCGATTTTTAAGCTTATTCTACTATATAAAAATAAGTCGTTCTTACTATATAAAAATAGGTCGGGTTTTCTTTCCTGACGCTATAACTCCAGAACGCACGAACCGATTTCCACGGTTTTGCATTTGTTGGAAAGGTCTCGGGCTCCGTGAGGTTTATAGGATACTTTTTATTTTAAAAAAAAATTAGGACGCGGGCGGAGCCGCGAGCGGAAAGCTAGTTTTCTTTGTTTGAAAGCTGTTGTAATCGAGATGGTTTTTGGCTATATTTGATCAAAATTAGTCCAGCCATGAAGAGTTTTAAGCAATAACTGGTCCCCTTTTTATGTCGTACATATATTAATTGCACCGAAAGATTGCAGAAACGTTGTTTAAAATTAATATCTTACCGAGAACCTTGGACGTCGTCAGAGAAAATACAATATTTTATTAGATAAATTTAATCTAGAAACCCTTGAAAATCGACGGAAGCGTTGTGATTTAATAACATTACATAAGATCCTTCACAGCAAGATAATTATCTCCAATGCTTCTATCTGAAATTAGCATTAAGTAACACTAACTATCGCCTTCGTGACCCTTAATCTTTTAGGCTTTCTGTATATATTAACAACACTTCTTATTATAACCCCTTGACCAGAATGTGCCGACTGTATAACGACGTAGTGGAAACAAATCCGAATATAGATGTGTTCAATAATAATCCAGAAACTTTAGCATTTGATTTAGAAAAAAATCCAACCAAGCTGAAAATTTCACGACTCCAAAAAATTACCTTTTTTAGTTTTTTTGCATATAACTTCGTTCCTGTTAATTTTACCCCTATGAAGTGTGAAAATAAAAGAAAGAATGAAAAAATATCTGCAAAAAAGTTTATGAAAGTTCATTGATAGAATCAGTTATTTCCACGGAAAAAGGTGCGAAACATCGGATTGAGTTTCAACACGTCACGTTACAGAATCACGCCCCTGATTACTTATTTTTGTACGGACGGCCGCAACTTAGGTTACCACACGCGTGCACTCTGTGCTGTTGTGATAAGAACGGTTTTGCAATGAAAATGGAGTAACCTGATGCGCTGGCCACTGTACTTAATAACCTTATAATTCTTTATATTAGGCAATTTGTGATAAACATTATAAATGCGAAAGTTAGTGAGGATGTGTGGATGTATGGATGGATGAATATATGGATGTTTGCTACTCTTTCACGCTCAAACGGCTGGACCAATTTTGATAAAATTTGGTATGGAGGTAGCTGACACCCTGGATTAACACAGTATGGAGGTAGCTGACATTCTGGATTAACACATAGGCTACATATTTTTTCCTAAATTCATACGGAAACGAAGGCGCGGGCGTAAAGTTACTTTATTATTAATCTAACAGTACTTGGATTTATTACTGATTAATTCTATAAAAAGTTTTTAAGACAGTTTTAATGTTTTGAAATTAAAATTTTTCTATTATCTGCTGTTTTGTTGTTTTTTGGGGTGATCGTGAAAATGCACTAAACATCCATGTTGTATACCGGAATTTCAATGCCCGATTACGTAAAAACTTTTACTGTTATCAATAAACTTTGTATTACCGTTTTTGTAGAGTATTTTCCATTTTTATTTCATTAGTAAACTAGCGGTAAGATCGACAGGAACGAAGTTATATGCAAAAAACCGGAAAAAGGTATTTTTTTTCACCGTTTCTTGGCTGTCAAGTTATGCTCACTCCTGGAATCGTGGGACTTTTCAGAGGTTATTCAGGAAGCTAAAAGGTACGTGTACACAAATTTTTAGTTTGGTTGGAATTTTTACGAAATGTTGCCCATTTTTCTTCTAAAGTTCCTGGTATATAAAAGTACAGTAGGTACCTTTATAATCTATCTTCTATTCAATTTTTAAAAGTTTTTAATTAGAATATTATACCGTATTTGCTGCTCAAACCAAGATATCCTGAGTTAAAATCATTTCTGTATTTGCAAAATAACTTATAGCCCATTTAACAAAGGAAAAATAGGAGAAATAGTTCGTGTATAAGCAATTTTTCGTGTATAAGCGGTCCAAGACCAAGACGAGAGTTACATCGTTGTTCTGAGGTTGATGCTAGACGCGATGAATTAAAAGCCCGTCCACCTGCGGCTATCAATTACAATTACTTGAATGGGGTGCTCACATGCCCGCAATGCGCGCGGATTTTTAATAAAAAAAATTGTTACATAAGCCACATGCGAGCACACGAACGTAACCAAAACAGGAGTTAGATTGAAGCGGTCGCCATGGTCAAAATCGGCCGGGACGACATCATCAAGCGATTTGGAATAGTTGTCGGGAATGGCCTGAAGCAACATACTGAAAGTTCTGAAAGGTCCCTTTTTAAAGTTTTTCTTAAACAACTCGTAAACGGTGGCCAATAGCAAAAAAAAATCTTTTACTCAAGTAATCTACATAAAATGCTATACAAAAAGGTTCTGTACACTTTTTCGCTAGAATCAATATTTAAAGAGACATAAAAGAAAGAAGTTTATTAGGTAAAATTAGGTTTTAACCTAAACATTGATAATTATAACTGAACAGGACCTTTTGGAATGTGTTTGGCCACCTTCCAGAATGACACTCGGGACCCGAGATATTCTGCCGAGATATTCTGGTAAAACTGCAATTTCCATGAAATTCTTCTTTCCTTCATATTTCATTAAACATTGATCCCCGCGGAAAAGTAGGCAGAACCTTTTTGTAGAGAATTTTATGTAGATTATTTGAGTAAAAGATTTTTTTTTTGCTATGAGCCACCGTTTGCAAGTTCTTTAAGAAAAACTTTAAAAGGACCTTTAAACCGCCCCCTACACGTTAGCTCCACGCCCATCCATCAGTACTTTCAGCATGTTGCTTCAGACACCATTCCCTACAACTATGCCAAAAATCGCTTATACACGAATTATTTCCTCTATTTGGCAGTTTTTGGTTTTCGTTGATTGGATTATTTCAAAGTCATTTCTTATCTCTTTTGTAAACATTACACGTATTTTTCCGTTTTTACTCGCTTTTTTAACCGACTTCAAAAAAGGAGGAGGTTTCTCAATTCGACCGTATATTTTTTTTATGTATGTCCGCGGATAACTTCGTCGTTTATGAACCGATTTTGATTATTCTTATTTTTTCGGAAAGGGAGTATCCCAAGGGTGGTCCCATGTTAAGGAAACCAGGATCTAATGGTGGAATCCTGAAGATATTGAGGGAAACTCTCGAAATAAATTGTCTTTTTGGGATTGAAGTCGGTGACTCTTACGTTTTTGACGTGGAAAATTATGTTTACTAGAGAACACTCTCAGTGGATTGTATTCCAGAATCAAAATTTTGAGATAAACAATGTAATCTGTAACGTTTATGATCTGTAAAGTATACTTATTACAAATATTTAAATAAATAAATAAATAAATAACTGATTCAACAGAAAACATGAAAACACTATTTAGAAAATAAACTGACTTATGTCAATTTGTTGTTCAATTTATCCCTTTCGGGAAAGGCAACTATGTCCGTATAGTTCGTGTAGCCAATTTCTTTAAGTTTTAATTGATTTTTTGTGGTAAGGCCTAAATGTCGGGGTTTATAATATAAAATTAATTATAGAGTTATTATAGCTTCGCAAAAAGACCTCTAGTAGAAAAACTGTGCTATAATTTTTGAATAAGGTATATAAACACAAACCACACAGACACTCGCACGTGCTGACGCAGCGGCGGTGACTAGGTCCTGGCGGAATATCAGCGCTACAGGTAAAACTGTACACTGTGATTTCGTCTGTGCAACATAGGCAGCACGATCGTATCTTTGATTTTGTTTTTGTGTCTGGTATTGTACCGAAATAAAGTATTTTCTATTCTATTTCAACAGCCTTAAAGCGACTCCATTTTGGTTGTGCCTTATAAATATGATGACTTCAATAATTATGGAATTTTCTGCCACTATCTATCGACCACAGGAAGTGGAAAGCGGTAAGAATTTCCATCCATACACACACGTCATGTAGTTTTAGAACCACTTGATGTCACGTTTGAAATTCATTCTGAGGGTAATTAGATGGAGCATGAGTAAATGAAAAATTAGTAGGTATCGTGGTGATTTAAAGTCTTTTTTCAATATGGCGTCCCACTTACTGGCTTCTCTAAAGTATGCCTGCGAAGAAAGTTTTTCTTTCGATTGGAAGAGTTGGCAACCAGACTAGCATGGAAGTTCCCGTTCCATACAACTTGACGGATCAGCTAATTGTCTTAGTACGAGAAGTATTTTTTGAAGTATTTATTATAAGTGTCATTTTTTTTAAAATTTATGAAATAATTTAAGATCTAAGCATAACAGCAGTCAGATTTTATGTAGCTTATGTCACTCGCTGATAAGAAACAAGTTTATTAGTGTTTTATTTTATTAAATCGGTACAGTAGTATGTATCTAAATATATAAAAGGAGAAACTGACTGACTGACTGACTGACTGACATATCAACGCACAGCCTAAACGGCTAAACGTAGGCACTTGAAATTTGGAAGGGACGTAGCTTAGGTACCGTAGAGGTGCACTAAGAAAGGAATTCCCAAAATTCCCACGGGAACGGGAATTAGCGGGAAAATCCTTTTGTATGAAAAATCTAAACCGCTTAAGTTAGACGCTTGAAATTTGGCATGCAGGTATCTTAGTAAACTTAAAGCTTAGTTGCAACAGGATATTGCAAAATTCCTACAGGAACGGGAATTAGCGGGAAAAAACTTCACGCGGTTCCCGAAGTTCACGCGGGCGAAGCAGCGGGCGGAAAGCTAGTGTAGTATGTATATGTATGTGTGTAGTCTTTTAGTTTATTCGTTACAAATTATTTTTTGATATCGCCTAATGCGAGGGTATGATTTTATTTAATTTTATTAAGAATGGAGTCGCTCTTGACCACAATCAAGCTCAGATGTGGTCAAGGATGCAGCAAGCTCACTCAGGACATTTCATCTTTATAATATTAGTCATGAATATAGAGGTCACACCAAATTTTTAATTTTAGAGGTATTCGTAATTTAATTGTTCACGGCCGAGAGTTCTTATGTAGGTACCTAAGTCAGTTCGATTCAAAATCTGCAAGTTTCTAAAACCAATTATTTTATATCAGGTGGTAAATGGATTTTTGTACAGAAAAATGTAGATGAAAAGCACTTTGCCAACTGGATGGATAAAGATAGTGGAATTGATGGTAAATATGAATATTTATAATCTACGGCGCTGCCATTTGAAAATTATAATAAAATACTTATAGTTGTAGAATCTTAAGTTAAGCATTTAAAATAAGTTTCTTGGTTTTCAATTAGCTAGTTCACATAAATGCAGTGATAAAAACAATACTAAGTGCGTTCTATAACTTTTTACAAATGTTTACAGTTCTTGGTCGGTTTAAACGCAGATTTTGTGACTATTTGTGTATTTTCAATAATCTGAAACTATTTACTTTGCCACATTTTTAATAATTTACGAGTAAAACAGTGAAAAGGTGTAAAATATCGATCAACTTTGATTTTACGATAACGGTGATATGAAATAAAGTATATTGTATTGTAACTTCTTGTATAGATCAGGTTGCAAGATGAAACTGATGCAGATCGATTGCCCTAAACGTGCCCTTCTTGAATATATAGGGTTGCCTGCATTCAGGCGGCAGTTTTTCAATTCAGCCATCTCGAACAATATATGTTAAAATCTTGGAATAACGAGAAATTCTTGTATAGATCAGGTGGCAAGATGAAACCGATGCAGATAGAGACACATTTGGAGATAACAACCCACATAGGTTGCCAGCCCAAACCCTGGCAGGTTTCGAGTTTAGCCATGTTATTTGAGCCCCAAAAATGGGATGAATTACCTCATCAGGTGGTAAGATGAAACTGATGCAGACCGATTGCCCTAGATATGCCGTTCATGAATATATAGGGTTGCCTGCATTCAGCCGGGCAGTTTTTCCATTCAGCCACCTCGAACAATATATGTTAAAATCTTGGAATAACGAGAACTTATTCCAAGATGTTTAGCCCAATCTCTAATGCTACCCACCCTTGACTACGCTGATTTCTGTTACCCTGACTTATCCGTGGAGCTTATTAATAAATGAGATCGTATGCAAAATCTTTGCATTCGGTTCATTTTCAATATTCGGAAATATGATCACGTGTCCACTTTTAGACAAAAACTTAATTGGCTCCCGATTCGTCAACGCCGTAACCTCCACCTTCTTTCCTCCCTTTATTCTATTCTTTTCAATCCTACTACTCCCCTATATCTTAAACAATATTTCTCCTTCTCATCTACTACTTCTACTTGAACCCTTCGCTCCAACTTCAATCTATCTCTCAATATGCCTTCACACACCACTAATTTTTTCACTTCCTCCTTCACTGTCAAAGCCATCACTGGAACTCCCTGTCTCCATAAGACGTGCTCCTTCCATAGATCCGGGCTTTAAAACCCAAACAAATTCCCATTTCCTTTCCCTTCCCGCTCCCTAACTAGGCTCTTGATTCATTGTCTTTGCTTCTATCCACTTTACCAAGCTTGTTTTCTTTTCATTGCTTACCACTGTCCCTTAAATTTGCTGCTCGTATGTATACATAGATGTATATTATAATTATTGTTACTGTGAATGTCCGAAATGCAGTGTATGTTAAGGAACTCTGGTGACTATTAATATCCACCAAGATAGCTGGTGAATGACCGTTATTTATCCTTTTCATGACGATTTCGGTCATTCACCGGTGTCTGTTATCATAGACCACGACGACTTGGTCAATGTTCATTATGAGCGAAATTATGATGCCTGCGGTGACAAGGGGCGGTAAAGTTTTAAAAATTAGGTTCACAGAACCGAATCAGAGTACCCCGGTAGTGGTAAGATTAGGTTCATGTAGTTTGTAACAGAACCTAATCAGAGTACCGGGGGTATTGGTAAGATTAGGTTCATGTAGTTAGTGATAGAACCGAATCAGAGTACCCCGACTCCACGTAGTCTTGTCTGCCCTACCCTTAGAGTGTAATTCAAAATTGCGGAGGCGTGGAGGAGCGTGGCGAGCCGCGTGTGGCTAGGAGCAGGCAGGGTTGAGCGAGCCGTGGCGGCTGAGGCGAGTGAAGACCCCTACCTGCGAACTAGGTACACGCGTGCAAGCGCCGCGATACTCCGTGCCGGAGCCATGACAGAAGGAAATTTTGTCAATTATCCTCATGGATTCTAAGATTCACTGTATCTCCTCTGTGTATGATAACATACACCTGTGTATGTCCGATTTAAGTATAAATCAAGAACAGTTTTTGTGTTACACCATCAAAATTGGTGATTGTCGATATACACCGGCGCATCTTAACATTCATTAATATCGGATATTCACAGTTACATATATATGTCGGATCAGGGGGCCGATCTTGTTCGTTTTCCATAATTATAGGCTGGATCATTAATTAAAATCAAAGTTATTGTCTTACACTACACTATATTGCAATTAACACACAAATTGTTCTTTAGGTCTAGCTTAGTCTATATAATTATTATAATATTATCAAGTCTTTGTTTTACTTATCGCACAACAATACTTTTATGGAACTCTACAAGACGTGAGACAGTTCCTCAGTAGTCTCAGTACGCGCACGCCGCGCACGCCGCGCACGCGTCTAACCAAAGCCACCTTATGATGTAATTTTCGATCAAATTAACGATACAACGAAAAAAAATTAATGTTATTCCAGGATATGCGATGGCAACCTACTAAAATCCAGTGTTCCTGAGTAGTATCTATCACTACATTACTTTTCTGATTTGCCACCTATTGAGGTAGAGTTTCGTGCAACGGGAGCTCGGTCGAAACCATACCATAGTTACCATAGTTAGATTCGTTCGGTTCGCTGTTCATGAGCAACCTGTTTGTCGTTGCTAGATCATTAGCGAAGGTGCTCGTGTGTTCTTACCGTATCGGAAGTTTACTATCATTTAGATTTTCGATGTGCATACAAATATAAGTTTACAGGAGAAGCAGCGTATTGTTGCGCTCCACTATATAGGATATAATATATGCCAAATTGCTAATGAGACTGGTCTTACTGTGAGTATGATAATGTTTACCTAATATTAACACTGCTTTTAAATTTATAATTTATTTTGAGAATGTGAACATGTTATCTAAATGTTTTGTTTTACTATTATAATGCATTTTATTAGTGGTGCCTAGTTTTTGTTTCCTATTAAATTAATCTTTATTTTGGTTTTAGTGGAGGACCGTGCTACGTTGGGTGAACGAAAATGAGGGTAACGTGCAATCTCGGCCGCGCAGTGGACGCTCTCGACTTATCAATGAATTACAATGAAGAATAAAAGCGTATGGTGCAAATGTATGAAGATAATGGAGTTCATCAATTCTAAGTCTTAAGAAATTTAACTGAATATTGTAATTTGTGAAATGTGTGAAAACGATTTCTTAATCTATAACCTTAATAAAACTGTAAGTGATCAGAAAAATAAAAAAATGTGATTTTGTTAGTAGGAAATAAAATCATCTAGTCGAATTTCATATTTGTATTATTAAATAGTGATACAATATTATAAAATTATTATTATTAATGTAAAATTGTATGTGAAAATAGTTGTTATTGCTGTAATAAACGAAAAGGCACTACAAAAAAAACTTTTCGACCGAGATTTGAATACTTCCTCTCTGCAAGGATAATGTTTATCCGCTGAAAGTATTAAAGTACTTTTTATTTTCTTGAAGTATTATTTAGTACTATTTTATGTACTATTTATAGGAATGTGTGAAAACGCTGATTTCTATGATGAGGCTTGTGGACTGAAGGTCACATAATTATAGATTGACATTGTAGTTCTGCTGATAGGCATTGTTGGGATTGAAGTCGGTGTATTCTAAAGTGATTAACGTGGACATTAATTTTATATGAAGCCGTATCTATTTCGCACAGTTTTTTAAATGGTGTTTTTTATTCTCGTTTTTTTTAGTGTGGTACCGTTTAGATACATCACCTCGTGTATTTGTCTTAAGCACCTTTTACTGGGTGGTTAATGCAGTCACCACAACAGGGTTTCAATTGGCCCTACCATCATCTGTAGAACAGACGGTAATATTCACATGGGGTATTTTTATCGGTAAGTAGCATTGAGGTACATAACAAGTAAATCCTTCCTTCGTAGTATAGGTACAATCGGATATGTGGCGAACTTGACTAAACCAGCAAAAAACAAATTTAAAAAAAGAACTGTACGGACTTCCAAAAAAAAACGAAATTGAGATATAATTTTTGTGGACACAATAATAAATCTGTGATTGACCGCAGACAGCTGCAAAAAATAAAAAAAAACTGGCAATGAAAAATAAATTTGCGACTGTCATATTGACAAAACTACGACTACCACTCCAAACCCCCGAGCCCCACTCGGCTTAACCTTTATTGGGTGAACTCTACCTGCACTAAGACAAAAGTGATATTTGTGATGTAGACCATAAGTTTGTATTGACATTCATACCTTTTTGGATAGCTTATTAAATGGGAAAGTTAGTTAAGCGGTTTGTACACATGGTGTAAAGTTTTTACATAGGCACCGGTATTTAATCTGTTACAAAAAAAATATTGAATCTTCTTTTCGGATCATTATTTAAAACTGTTAAGGGATTTCGGGTGGGAATGACTTTTGTTGCTTTATTAAACTATCAACTTTGAAAAAAAATAAAATGTCACTCCATCCATTAAGCAATTATTTTAAAATTTTGGTTAAAATTACGAAATCTGGGTATTTTCGTAAAAAATCTTCAATTAAGAAAATCTCGAAAACTGTTAACTTTCGGCCATACATAAGGTGGGTTAAAATTATTGCCTTTTGGCAGCCCTATCACGTTCTGCCAGGAATATGTCGAGTTTCCGTTAACCTTGTAAGGAGGAACGATTTGTTTTTAGTTTATTTGCCTTGAATAGGCTCTGAAACTACTGGACCGATTTGAAAAACTCTTTCACCATTAGAATACTACATTACCTCTGAGTAACATAGGCTACATAATTGTCCCGAATTCCCACGGAAACGAAGTCCCAGGCTGAATGCTATTTTAATAAAAAAGTTTTTAAGAGCGTATATCTCGAAAACTATACAAGATATGGAAAAACTTGAGTGATTAAAACTTGTAGTAAATTTAATCAGCTTTCATTTTGTATGAAGTCTCATGTCGCTAGGGCGCATAGTTTCCGAGATATATCTAAAAAACCAAAAAATGGGACCTTCAAACCCCCACTACCCCCTCGGCTTAACAGCTACTTTTGCTACGGGTGGGGACTTTTGATGTGTTCACGTCCTAACTAGTCCAAACAAAGTTACGAAGTCAAAAATTGCGTTACAAGCGTTTCCCTCTATAATTTTTCGTTGACTGGCCTTTTCTTGCTTTGTTAAATAATTACTTTGCTTTTCAGCTTTTCTTGTGATGACTAGCTTAGCAGTAAGAGTAATCAGTTTCAGGGCTAATATAAATCGGTCCTTGGCTACATTCAAGGAGCACATGAAGGAATTAATATTTTATATGAAGAGAGAGAACATCAGGAAGGATATTCAAAAGTAAAGACTATTTAATTTTAATCCTTTCATTTAGAAATTTCATAAATATTTATTATTAAATAAAACAGTCTTTTTTGTATGTGTTTGATTGTACTGTATGTGTGTGTGCGTGATGTGCGCGTTGTGTACGTGTGTGTGTGTGTGTGTGCATCATGCGTGCGTGCGTGTGTGCGTGCGTGCTTGCGTGCGTGCGTGCGTGCGAGCGTGCGTGTGTGTGTGTGTGTGTGTGTGTGTGTGTGTGTGTGTTAGTGTGTGTGTGCGTGTGTGTGTGTGTGTGTGTGTGTGTGTGTGTGTGAGTGAATGGTGTGTGTATTGTGCTTGTCTATACTAATATTATAAAGAGGAAAGATTTGATTGTTTATTTGCATTGAATAGGCTCTGAAAGTACTGGACTGATTTAAAAATTCTTTTACCATTAGAATCCTACCTTATCCGTAATGAACATAGGGTACATGATTTTCCCGACTTCCCACGGGAACGAAGTCCCGGGCGGAAAGCAGGTCTTCAAATGGCATACTATTCATTTTCGTTAAACGTAGAATAGCTTTATAGAAGCTTTAACTGTAATAACCATTTTTGCAACTGAGGGTTACTGATAGAATTATTTACACTAAACTTTTTCACAATTTCTCAATTTGATTCCTTTTTCATAATATTTCCTTTATGTTGACAGTGTCACTGTATAACATAAATTCGGTGGAGTACACACCACACACCTCCATCCTCAGCTAGTGACTTGACCTCTCGATACGACACGACCTCAACCTTTTCTTTTATTTACTCGAAATAGTTCCGCCTTCGCCTCCCTTATAAAAAAAAATATACTGTATGATTTTCTCTTATTAAGTGTTCGTGTCTTCCCTCTCCTGTTCTCTATGTAGTGGCTGTATATTATGTCATGTAAATAGCTTGCGCGAGAAAAAGCGGGGCACTGTTCAAGTAGGCAGAAATGTATGGCGGAATTTTTTTTTTATTTGCTGTGTTTCTCGTGTATTTAATCAGTTTACGTGCTTATTTTTTATTTTATTTTACACTCTCACACCTACAAACAATCACTCTCATACACATCCACACTTCTGGTTTGCGATCGTATTGCTGCACTCGCGCCCGGTACTACCTCGTGGGTGGCAACTGAAAATCAGTGTTTTGCCACTTACGGTAAAACTTTATACTGAGCTGCAACCTGGTTTCCTGCGGCACACACTTACTTTGCCATGATTATTATGTATATTATATTTCTCTATATTGTTATGTTCTGTCTCTGTTCTTATCTTATCTGTTACTTTCTTTGCTATTGGTATTTTATTTGTTCCTTGTTTCCTTGTTTGTTGTATTGTTAAACTCCGTTGTTGCTTTCGTGGTTGTCTCTTTTTGTGCTGTCTTTTTGTAAGGGTGTACTGTATTGGAAATAAAAATGCTATCTATATATCGAGGTGGTTTAGGGTGTGGACACTTGCAGAAAATCAACAATATAGAAGTTATACGGGGTGGGCGAAAAGGTGACGTCGACAAATTTTTTTTAGCTTCCTCACTCCTGGATGAATCCGGAAAATATACCCCTTGTATGTACCGCGATTTTTTGTAGTTTAGAAGTTATGATTTTTTAAAGTGTTTTTCGAATTTTCTACTTTAAGAAAATCATAACTTATTTAATAGTAAGAGTTTTCATTTTTTTTTTGTAGAACATTATCACCTTGAATCACCCTTTCATGTGATATATCAACTAAGCCACAATCTTCAAAAAAAAAACTGTCGAAAGTGAAAATTTTTGGTTTTCGATGTACGGAGAATAATTGTCAAAAATACTAAATGGCTGTTCATAGGTTCAAATTCATAATGAAGATTGTGGCATAGTTGATAAATCACATGATGATTTAAGGTGATAATGTAATACTTAACAATAACACAAATAAAAATACTTAATATTAACACCTTTGTAAAACATCCTGTATTCTGTATTACAGATTTTGTACAACTATTACTTACTCAATGTTTTGTTTTGAAACAGGTTTTGTACTTGCACCAAACGACGATAATAACAATAATAATTTTAACTATGTACCCGGTTTTTGTTAATTTTTAAACTATGTAATATTAATCTAAGTTGCATCCATACTGGTTATTTTTTGATGTTTTTTTATTTTTATTGTTTTGTTTTGTCATTTTAATTATGCATCAACGACCTCATGGCGAATGCACGGTATTCGGTAAAACTTATTTAGTTTATGAGATACCGCTGTCATATATATTCTGTAATGTTTTCTGTTTACTTCTTAAATAAAATAATGCTGCACATTTTTTTTTTAAGTTGTTACTATTAAACAAGTTATGATTTATTAAAGTAACGCTTGTAAAACATTCAAATAACGCTTTCAAAAAATCATAACTTCTAAACTACAAAACAATCGCGGAACATACATGGGGTATTTTCGGATTCACCCAGGGGTGAGGAATCTAAAAAAAAATTGTTGACGTCACCTTTTGGACCACACTGTATAAATAAAACTTATGCTAGCCGTGTCTAGTGAGGATTTGTGTTAACTGGAAGCTAATGTCAAGTGTCGCAAGTTCCTGAATGTCCTCCAGGCGGGAAAAGTGTATTCTGGTGTGTCGACCTTGTTCCGCCCTTAGGTATTTGTCTAACCACTTGGCCGTACTCTCGTTTCTTACTTGTTCTTTCATAAATTATTATAAGGGTCAATCGCTGTTAAATTGCCGAACGAATATTAAGAGCTGACCAGATATTACGTACCACAAAAGTTGGCCATTATGGACCTCCCTTTCTCTTTGTCACACTTTTTCCTATCTTGATAACGTATCTTGTCACATGGTTTCTGCCCCCCCCCCTCAAACTAGGCCTTTGACATAATAGGCCCCTCACTTTTCTCATAATGTATTTGATTCAACTACTATTTCTAAAATTACTTCTTTTTTATAAATTTAATGAACTGATTGAAAAAGCAAGTATATTGATCTAAAAAGAAAGTGAAACTGGATTTTTTTATGCAGACAAGCTACTGCCTACTACAGATACAGTTGGGAAAAGACAGGCGGAATAGACTACTGTCAAATAATAGAAATATGTACTCATATATCTCTGAAAACTGATTTCATTGATCACATCTACGGCACTACCTTCAGGCGGGTGAGATTGTACTTTTTTTTCTGCCCATATACGTCCCGGTCAGGTAGGTATAAGGGCTTTTGTATTTTACGAGTATCTAATTTCATTTTCACCTCTCCAGCTCGAAAAGAGAGCTTTTGCTTGTCAAATTCAGAGAGCAAAAACGTTGTTTGCTTTCTGCATTTTAGTGAGAGAAAATGAAATTTGAATTTGAAATGACTTGGCGCGGTGAAACTAATTTAGGCTTATCAAATCACGAAATTTTATATTATTTCTCTGAAATCAAAATAACATAAATGTGTTAAATAAGTATTGATCGTTTAAGGAAATAAAAGGTTATTAAATATAAATTCTAATACACAATGTAAATTTCTAAAAAAATTAAATTAAAAATTTAAAAAACCCCCCCCGCAAAAAAGCAAAGCGGACATTTAAAAAGTAAAAAATAATACCTTTCGTTGAGCCATCAAATTCATTTCAGAAATACCTATATATATTTTAATTATCGAAATCGATGGATGGCACGATAGGGTTTGCTCATTAAAATGGCGCTATAATGTCGCGTCGGGGTACCGCTTTAGTGAATCAGACCCTTCATTTGATTGGGTCTGATTCACTAAAGCGGTACCCCGACGCGACATTATAGCGCCATTTTAATGAGCAAACCCTATCGTGCCATCCATCGATTTCGATAATTAAAATATATATAGGTATTTCTGAAATGAATTTGATGGCTCAACGAAAGGTATTATTTTTTACTTTTTAAATGTCCGCTTTACTTTTTTGCGGGGGGGGTTTTTTAAATTTTTAATTTAATTTTTATTTCAAAATTTTTAACTTATTTTCAAAATAATTAAGAGTGAACTAGTGTGCTGGATATCCTGGCCGCAGCATCAGCTCACCGTGTTGCCACCATTGCATTGTATGCAGAATCAAATACTGATCAAAACGAGTCCAAACACGACATATCTGCTATTATTTTTTTTATTAAGAGTGTGCTAGTGTTCTGGATATCCTGGCTGCAGCATCAGACCAAGAGTTCCGTAATCCTGCATAGTTATTAAGCATACATGAGTGTTTCAAGTTTTAGGTCACATGTATGTTTGAAAGTAAAGTAAATACAAATTAAGAGTCTAAGAACCCTACCGCAGCTAACAAAAGAGCTGATGACCTTGAAACGGCTGAACCGATTTTGATAAAACGTATCTAAGAACCATCGCCAAAAAACCTGCTTGTAAATAAAAAAAAACGCATCCAAATCGGTTCACCCGTTTGAGAGCTACGGTGCCACAGACAGACACACAGACACACAGACACACACACATAGCGGTCAAACTTATAACACCCCTCTTTTTGCGTCGGGGGTTAAAAAATATATTTAATTTTGTAAAAATGTCACGAAGTGCCATTTCTGAACGCAAACTATAATCCTGGCCACTTTTTACCGACTTCAAAAAATGAGGAGGTTCTATGTTCGACTGTATGTATTTTTTTCTCCGCCAATTATGCACCGATTTTCAAAATTATTTAAAGAGTATACTCCAGAGGTGGTTTCATAAGAATTTTATTAAATATGATTCAGCACTTTTTTAAAAATTAACAAATACGAAAAATACTACAAACCAGAACAACATTTAAATAAATGAGTGACATTTTCATTTGTGATTATCTGCTAATAGGCATTGTAGTCTGCAAAAAATACTGGTTATCTACATTGTGCAAATTGTTGTTGGGATTGAAGTTGGTGATTCAAATACGTTTGTAACGTGGAAAATTATAAAAAACTAGCTTTTCGCCCGGGACTTCGTTCCCGTGGGAATTTCCCCGTCAATTTTCCAATGTTTTTAATAGTTATTCTGCTATTCGGGACGGAGAGAAATACAACAAATCAAAAACCATGGAAATCGGTCCAGCCGTTCTCGAGTTATAAGTGTTGTAACAAACACGACTTTCTTTTATATATATAGATATAAGATATATAGCTTTCGTTATTTTTTTTTTGTTTCTTAATCTTTTTTTGCTGTAGAGGTGAAAAGATATGTGTTTAACACGAGAGCAAGTTTTTTTGATCTCGTGCCTAAAGATTGTACTCGGGTAGCAAAAACAAACTTTGCTCTCTTGTTGAACAAATAACTATTACTCATTCTGATCGACTTTTTTTAAATTCTAATTTTAACTTCCAGTGTCCATTATTGCTTCAAAGCGAAGTTTCATTTCTACGGTCTTTAGGTGAAATGGTGCACAGCAAGTATTATCCCGAAGGCATGACTGTTATCGAAATGAACGATATCATTAGAAACCTCTACTTCATTGACTTTGGTTCAGTTAATTTATATACCCATGACGACGTTTTGATTACTAAATTAACACGAGGAAGGTAATTTTTGTTTTTATTAATACTAGGTTTGTATTTGACCACAATCTAGCACAAGGGCGAAGATGTGGTCGAGGATGTAGCAAGCTCACCCCAGAAGATGCCTATTCATTCAAACTTAAAGATTCGGGTTATATGAGCTCGGAAATTCAAAGGCAGGCAGGGAATTCCTTACCTTGGTTGGCAGTGCACAATTTAAAAGATAATGAAAAGCGCTCAGCGCGGATCCGCGAAATTTTGGCAAGATTTCGAAAAAGCTTTAACTTTAATAAACTTTTCTACAACGGAGTTAAGGATTAAAAAACGATGTTCATGTGCGAGGACTAACGCTCCCAAGCTTAGCTCATTTGTAAGTCTAAAGACCTTTATTTTGAATGGGTAAGGGAAACATTTAGCTGCAACAACTAGCCGCGTTGGACTCGGTGGATCACAAAGCCGGAAGACTCGTCGGTAGTGATGAAAGAGACTCAGTCTTTTAAGGCTTTTAATAAAGACTCGCCTAAATTTTGACGCCTCACGACTGACTTAGTCTTTTAGTCCCAAACCTTTAGTCATACGACTAACCTTTTTAGTCGAAGTCTTTTAACGTAAACAACTGAGCTGTTACTTAAACAGCATAAATACTTAAAGACTGGTGACTCATAGCCGGTCATCGCCTGAGGAGTCCTTTTACTAGTGTTTATAATACCGCCTGGAGAATAAGTATTCTCCCGGCAACAAAAGTAATCGTTTTAAAAGTAATTACAGTTGTTATAACGCTTTATTTAAACGCTAGTGCTTTTGTAAAAGACTGCAGTCGTTTAAGTCGTTTTAGTCTAAGTCTTAAAAGTTTACCGACTAAGTCATATAAATTAAGACTAACAACTTAAGTCTTAATTTTGGAGCCAAGTCGTGTAAAAAGAGGCCAGTCTTATTATAAACGCTTAAAGGACTCAAAAGCTGGTAAAAGTTTGTAGCTTATTAGCTAAAAAGCCTAGCTCATAGACGCAAAGTAGTTCGCTTTTGTGTTTGTTACAAGACGTTTCTGCAAATAGGCGTTTGACATCCTACTTGTAAGCTATACGTTTCGTTATTTGACGCATGTTTAAAATACTTCCAACATTCTTTGTTTCAGTGTCTTCGGAAATTTTAAAAGTTCAAGGGAGAGTTTGATCCGTAATAAAATAGTCACCTTTGAAAACACGCATCTACTGAAAGTTACTTCAATCGATTTCTTTAGGATTATTGCAAACTTTCCAAAAGTTCAAGAATTGATAGAGAAATATCGACCAAATCAAGAGGTAAAGTACCATCTGTAGCTAGCCCTGCCACATGCTTTTGTCTAATAGGACCGCTACCGCCAAACTGGTAACTGTTTCGTGTCTTTGGAATAAATGAATCGGCCCATATTCGTCCCTACCAAGAGGCCTTGATCTCATTTCGAAATAGTAGACGGTTTATTTACCATAGAGGGTTTACACAATATTTCTCCAGACTGTATGTCTCACCAAGTAAAAAATTATTGTTTTTTTTTTACTAATTCCGCCATATAGGACCGTCTCGATAAGAAGAAGAAGACTTTGACCCTGATCTGCTCTATACGTAGGGTATAGTTGGCGCCAAACAAAACGACAAACAGTTCTTTAATCTTGTATAGTTTTTACTACCGTATATGATGAATCAATATTTTCTGGGTTAACTCTCTCCATCAACGGCCTAATCTATGAGTCAAGATTGAGATCGAGAGTTAACCTATCGCATAATATAAAAAATTAAGATCATTGGTAGGTTTCTATAAACAGTCTTATTATCCTACTAATTTTAACAGGCCTTGTATGATATATATAGTCACTTTACGTATGCTAACTATATAACGCCTATTAAGGCACTGGTACTCCCATGCATCGATGAAACACATCAAGCTATTTGGCGTCGGACTTCGGTAGGAGGGTGGTCGAAAACCAGAGGGCCTCACCATATGAGACCATAGGACAACACCTCAAACTTAAATATGTACAGTAACTATATGAATACTAACGCCGCGTTTTGCTTTTACAGAACTACATTATTGGTGGTTCCACAGGTCCTTCAACTAAGATATCTTTTACGTGGAAATTCAGTTCTGCTGTCTTGACAGTGACAAAGAAAGAATCGCTTAAGTTTTTTAATTTACAGAGCAAGTATTTCCAGTTGTATTTGGTAGCAGTTAGCCTGACATGCGTCTATATGGACATATACAATGCCGCATTTGAGGTACAATCTGTATTTAAACTTATTTATACTTCTAAAAACCTTCCAGACTGGAATGATAGTGAAAGAACACGGAATATGCCATCTGCCAATACTTTCCCGGCATACTGCAGAAGCCAGTAAGTGGGACGCCAGAGTTTGCTCTACCTTGGGCGAAAAACCTTTCCTCTGTAACACCAAAAGACTGACTACCTCTTCTTACTACTTTGTGCAAGTTTCATTTAGGACCTTCCGAAATTTCATCTAGTGAATTTTTGCTAACGATGTGATCACTATGTTTGACCGTTATTATGAATATTATGACACTTCTGAAGTAGTAATCATGTCATTGCAACAGTTATTACAATATCATCAAACACTTAACAGGTTACTTGAAAGCTGTTTCACAATATCGTGAAAATAACACTGAGTTTTAAAAAGTTAACATATAAAAATTACAAAAAATATCTTGTCAATACGATATTGTTTCAGGTCAATACATATTCAATCATTTTAGCTCTGTATATTCTCGACTTTGCTTTTACTGTAAAGCCTCTTTTAAACTTCTTGGTTCCGTACTTTGCTGAAGATGCCACTGAAACCAAACAGAATTTGTTGAGAGAGAGAAAAAGGTAAGTTAGGATCTTACATTTTTTCAACTGACTCACTGACTCATCAACGCCTAGCCTAAACTCTTGGACCTAGACAGCTGAAATTTGGCTCAACAGTTCCTTTTACAAATTATTTTTAAGTGAAAAATTCTTTAGCGGCGTTGTGCACTTTGAAGAATCTGTAAATTTTTTTTAACTCGCATCAGGACACGTAACTTGATCGAAAATTCGTAAGACGGAGGGAGACTGAAAACTTCTTTTACAATGCAGTTGCTCGGAAATGGCCCCGTAACATGGCTACGGAGTGTACGTTTACGTAAAGAAAAAATATATTTGAACTAATGAGCAATTAACCCATTTTTCATACACCAACATTCTTCTTCAGTGGCTATTCTGTGATAAAAAAATAATAACAATAAAATTGTTTATTGGAAAACTAGAGTGACAATAAATGAAACTTAAGACTAAACATATTAATAATAAGACAAATTAATAACTATGCTTGAACTAGGCTAAATGCCTGTATCTCAGGCGGTAGAGATCTATATTATGAATAAATAACCCAAGCAAAAATTGTTTAAAAAGTTTTAAGATACTATGTTACTATTATTATTACTATTTTAAACATAAATAAAACTACCTAGTTACCTATCTATATATAGAGGTGTCCCAAAATTCAACGATAAGCCGGGACCAGAAGATCGGCCTGCCCAAGGCTACTCCAATAAAAATAAGAAAAAAATTCTATCGACCTTTGACTTCAAAAAAAAGAAAAAAAAAGAAAATTCTTTGAAAATTTACACCCTTGAAGACATTTTCCGCTACCATGACCACAATTTTGCGTATTACGTAATTTTGTTTTTTGTTTTGGCAACCTAAATAGCACTGCTATCTACCACAAACCTTAAAAAACCCAGCATGCCTCTGGGTTCTCGACACGAATCCATCAAAATATTTTTTTCCCTGAAATTTTGATTTTTTCCAACTTTCAGTCCACATTTACCCACCGTGGTGTAAAAAAAATGTATCGACACTACCATGGCAACTTTTTTTAAAAGTTGGCGCATCTAATTAAGATTCTAAAATTGTATAAAACTTAGGAAAATTACGCACCAAATAAAAAAAAATTCGTTATAATTTTAAATAAAGTCCCAAAATCAAAAATGTTTCAAGGTGACAGTAATCAGTGTTAATGTGCCCAAAACGTGTTTTTGCTACGAATTATCGGAATTTATACGAATAAATACATTTAAGAAGTTAGAAAGCGAAGAAATGAGAAGCTAAGTCAAAAAATAACTTTTTAAACTGAAGACCTGGCTGTATGGTCATAGTTTCCCTTGCCTTTCCTGAACCCGAACTATTTAAAAAAATCCAGTATTAAGTGGGAGTTTTCTTTGGCGGGAAAAAGAAAAGTTGTCTGGTGTTTGTCTTCGGTGCGAAAAAGTTCTTGGATTTGCTTTTTGGGTTTGATGAAGTGATTTAAAACCGAAATTCATTTTGCAAAACTTTTGAAAGAAAGAAGAAAGAAAATAACGTTAAGGTTTTTTGCTTACTTTGAACTGTTTAACGTTTACCATGCCGCAACCATACACAGCGTTGGAATATGCTAATATGCATCTAATTTACGGAGAATGCCGATGCAATGCTAACGCTGCTAGTAGATTGTACCGGGAAAGGTATCCAGACGCTGAAAGACACCCGGATTACCGTGTATTTATCAATGTGCATCAGGCGTTTTCGGAGGGACGTTTACCATCTAACAGACAACATGCTGGAAGACCTCGGATGGAACGCGATGAAGTCGTTCTGAATGAAATAGACAACGACTCTACTACATCCGTACGTGCGATAGAAGAAGCGACGGGAATTCCAAAAAGTTCTGCACACCGAATTCTACAACGGAACGAACTTCACCCCTATCACTACAAGCGTGTGCAAACGTTACTTCCACGAGACTATCCACTGCGGGTTGAATTTTGTCGTGTAATGCTGAAAAAGCACCGGGAAGATCCCCAATTCCTTGATAAAATTCTGTAGTCGGATGAATCGACATGCAAAAGAGATGGCTAATTAAATCTACATAATTTACATAGCTGGAGCAATGAAAATTCGCACCTAATGAGAGAAGAAAAATCCCAATACCAATTTAAGGTAAACCTATGGACGGGCATATTAAATGGACAAGTGATTGGGCCCTTTGAGTTACAATAGGCAACTTGGATGGCGATACTTCTTAAATTTTTTACAGAACAACTTACCAGATTTATTGGTAGACGTGCCATTAAGTAATTTACAAAACATGTGGTTTCAAAATGATGGTTGCCCAGCTCACTATGCCAGCCAAGTGCGACAATACCTAAACGAAGAGTATAAGATCCTTTTTAAAGCGATGCCGTGCCTGTATTAATGCCGGTGGCAAACAATTTGAACATTTACTTTGATTTTAAAATGCAATAAAATTACTTGAAATTAAGAAAGATTTGTTATGTTTCATTTAATAGTTATTGTCTAATTAACTCTCTCTAAATTCTCAAATGTATTTATTCGTATAAATTTCAATAATTCGTAGCAAAAACATGTTTTGGGCACATTAACACTGATTACTGTCACCTTGAAACATTTTTGATTTTGGGACTTTATTTAAAATTATAACGAATTTTTTTTATTTGGTGCGTAATTTTCGCAAGTTTTATACCATTTTAGAATCTTAATTAGATGCGCCAACTTTTAAAAAAAATTGCCATGGTAGTGTCAATACATTTTTTTACACCACGGCGGGTAAATGTGGACTGAAAGTTGGAAAAAATCAAAATTTCAGGCAAAAAATATATTTTGATGCATTCGTGTCGAGAACCCAGAGGCATGCTGGGTTTTTTAAGGTTTGTGGTAGATAGCAGTGCTATTTAGGTTGCCAAAACAAAAAACAAAATTACGTGATACGCAAAATTGTGGTCATGGTAGCGGAAAATGTCTTCAAGGGTGTAAATTTTCAAAGAATTTTCTTTTTTTAAAGGCAAAGGTCGACATAATTTTTTTCCTATTTTTCCTGGAGTAGCCTTGGGCAGGCCGATCTTCTGGTCCCGGCTTATCGTTGAATTTTGGGACACCTTGTATACATAATCATAACACTTTCTACGGGCAGAGTATTACATTAGACAATAGGTATCCTAAAAATACAAAATAAATGGTGATCTAGTTAACAATAATGTCTTACTCATCTAAACAAAATTGCAGGCATATATATATGCCTGTTAATGCATACGTTAATGCATACATATTGTAAAATCATACTGTTTGTAATAATATAATTCTTTTTTATTTTTAAATAGAGAAGTATTTTCGTTAAATTATAAGAATGAGACTAAAACAATTGAAATAAAAATCATTAAGGACCTTCGCAATCTATGGAGTTTATATAACGAGTTTCTGCAACTTTTCTTGCAGGGCATTCATCATCACCGGTCTTATGGTTACTCGGCTTCTTCAAGTTCATACATGTAGCACATTTGGCTGGCTCTGCCTTCTTCAAACATTCTTTTATAGAGTGACCCATATCACCGCAATGACCACAGATGTGTATGTGTACCTCCTGCCGACACGTTTTGGCTGCGATCGTACTGCTGACACTTGTAGCACCTTGTTTCTAAAGTGAAGTCTCTGATAGGGCAAGATGACTAATTAACGAAGACTCTATCCTTCGTAATAAGGGCTTTGCCTACGAGTGCTGGGACTTCAATTACGTAGTTGAAGGTCTCACCGTCTTTCTTTCCCGATTTATGACTAAGTTTAATGGAGGTCAAAAATTCGTCAAGTATCATATTGTGAATCTTATAGGCCAAGTTTTGATGATAAATACAGTTGAAGACCTCAGTTCCTTTCATGCATGTGGGCACTCCGATAATCACGATTCTAGACATTCGTTTATGGGGCTCATCCACAGTGATACCGGATGTCATCAGTTGCGGCGACTGCTTCAGTATCTTAATATCGTCCTTTGTGTCGGTGCTTATGATAACACCGCCATTTATTGTCCTGTGCAGGCCTCTCACGTGAAGTTTCATTAAATTTGTTCAGGGCGGATAATTTTTTGAACAAGGGATCTTGTTTCCTCACTTGACTTCATTTTATCATTGGGATAGATGGCTACGGAGCTCAAATTTATTGGCTTAATATTGATCGAGTAAAGTTTTTTTTTATCAAATAAAATAATCAAAACGTGAATAAAATACTGACCAAAATGAATGACGCAATAAAGAGTAGTTGATTTAATAATACAGTGCCACTTTTGACAATTACATGTTAGTTAGACGTTAGTCTCAAAGGCACTAGGAGAGTCTGGCGATACGAGTCCGCGGATTGGGATGAGATGCGGCATTTCTTTGCATCTTATCCTTGGCGGCAAATGTGTTTCTCTTCAGACGACCCCTCTGCGATTGCAGATGTGATACGGCAGGGAATGCAATCCTTTATTCCATTCTCCGACGTACCGCTCGGCCATAAAGCCCGGCCTTGGTTCAATGCGGATTGTGCACGAGCTGAGGCACAAAAAGAGGCTGCATACCAGGCCTGGGTATAAGCACGCGATCGCGGAATCCGAGCTAGGAGGGTTCGTTCGAAGAAGAGGGCATTCAACTCCGCTGCCAAGTCATGCAAACGGGTTATCCGAAAGGCGCGTTTCGACCATATTAGGCGAATAAGGACTAGATAAGCAACTTACCCTCCTGGAAGTAAGCAGTTCTGGTCCCTGTCAAAGTCCGTTGAAACCAATTTCTGCCGACCAACGTTGCCTCCCATGCAGAAACCTGATGGATCGTTAACTCACTCTGCTAAAGAGAAAGCAGATCTTTTTGCATCTTTTTTTGCGAGCTATTCTCGTCTAGATGCTGGCTCTCGACAAAAACTGACTATGCCTCACTGTGACTTCTTAATGCCAGAAGTCAATACAAAATAAAGAGGTCCGAAGAGCACTACAGAATCTAGACGTGAACAAAGCGAGCGGTCCGGATGGGATTCCTGCTAAAGTCCTGAGGTATTGTGGTCCTGAGTTGTCTCCTGTACTGACACGCTTGTATCGCCTCTTTCTCAAGACTCAAACCGTATCTAAGTCTTGGAAGCTTGCTAACGTGCAACCAGTGCCCAAAAAGGGTAGCCGTGCCGACCCCTGCAATTATCAACGAATCGCCATCACCTCCATACTGTGTAAGGTTATGGAAAAGGTTCTGAACAGCAAGCTGCTGACTTACATAGAAGATAACGACTTGCTCAGTGATCGTCAATATGGCTTTCGCCGGGGACGATAGCTCTCGCCCCGTGTCATTCGATATCTCGTAGGCATTCAACAGGGTTTGGCACGCAAGTCTGCTGAGCAAGCTGCCTGCGTACGGCGTCCCTACCGACTTTTGTGGCTGGATAGCTGACTTCCTGACTTTCTTTCTCGATTCGAGTGGTCATAGATGGCTGCTCCTCTGACCTCATGGTATCGATGCCGGAGTTCCTCAGGGGTCTGATCTCTCTGCGACTCTTTTCCTGCTGCACATTAACGACATGCTTGTGTCTGGAGTTGTTGCCTACGCAGATGACAGTACAGTCATGGAGAGATATCTATCAGGTGCAGGAGCCGGTGAGGATAAAATTCGATCAGAGAGGGAAGCAATGGTAGAGCGAGTGAACTCAACCTTAAGTCTTGTTTCCCAGTGGGTAGACATTAATCTGGTAAGTTTCAACGCCACCAAAACACAAGCTTGTCTGTTTTCCGCAAAACGGAGTCCTTTCAACTTGGCTCCTACTTTCCGGAGTAGATCTGTACGCGTCGCCGATGAGCTTGAACTCCTCGGCATGAAGTTATCTGTTAAACTTAAGTTCGGCACCTCCATCGAATTCAAAGCTCAAACTGCGGCCAAAAAGCTGGGCATCCTTAGTAGGGTTAAGCGATACTTCACGCCTGATCAACTCCTAACCCTTTATAAGGCACAGGTCTGATCGTGCATGGAGTATTGCAGCCACCTCTGGAATAGTTCGATCAAAAATCAGCTAGCTGCTCTGGAATCGGTGGACCGCAGAGCCAGGAAGCTCATTGGTGACAAAAAGCTACTAAAAAATAAAATACAAAGCCTAGCTCATAGACGCAAAGTAGCTTGCCTATGTGTTTTTTACAAGATGTACTTCGGGGAGTGTGCTCATGAGCTGCACGAGCTCATTCCGCCTGCCCCTTTCTTCTACCGGACATCCAGACGAACTGCGGGGTACCACTCTTACCTTGTCGAAATTCCACGAATCGCTTCTGTTCATCTTTTATAATGCGCACCGCTAAGGAATGGAGTTCTCTGTCTGCGTCTGTATTTCCGGGCTCATATAACCCGAGTCTCTTTAAAGTTCAAGTAAATAGGCATCTTCTGTGTGAGCTTGCTACATCCTCGACCACATCTTTGCCCCTGGGCTAGACAGTGACAACTAAGAGTATTACGTTTTTCCTATAGCTTCATACAAGCTGTATAGAATGACAGCAAATAGTTTTTTATGCCTGACAAAATAATAATTTCTGACGAAAATCTTGATTTTTAGTGAAATAAAATATAAAAGCAAATTATTTATTTATTTTATTTATTTACAGTTCTTTTAATTTCTAATTTCTGTAGGCACAATTGGCATTTTATTTGTTTAGCCTTTGCCCGCCATTTCAAAATATTTGTTCAACAAAATCATTTTTGAGTTATGAAATGTTACTTCTTTAATGTTTTGTGTAAATATTAATACACATTGTTAAATTTTAACACGTTTTCAGTGAATTTTGATTGGAAATACTATCTTTAAAGAACTTTGGATGTACCTATACGATGAAAGTTTTTGACAACATTTTTTTTTAGTTTTGTTTCCTCGGCTACTGCATTGTAAAACGTTGAACAATATACGTGCCTTAAGTAATGTGTAACTGGAGCCCTATAAAACACAAGCGAACACATTACTTACGACACTTGTATAGCGGCGTTCTTTTTGGGATGGGTAAAAAATATTAAACTCGCGTCAGGACACGTGACCTGATCGAACATTCGTAAGACGGAGGGAAAGTAATATATATGTTCAAGTTTTAACTTCTGCCGGCACTCCCGGAGTGCAACCCGTTGTTTGTTATTTAATTGGTTTTGCGTTACCTATTGTATGGAATAGTCGGATTTCTTAAATAGGACGGCAATTTCATATTTAACGATTTAATATTAATGCAATTCAATATTTGTGGTATTTATACTATTAAATATAAATGGTAAGTAATTAAGTGTTGGACATAAAAATTATATTTTATAACTTCAGATACTTTGCAAAGGAATTCAAATTAGACCTTTTGTCGTGTGTGCCATTAGAAATATTTTTTTTTCTCGAACAATATGAACATCGGTGGATTACATTTGCTGCACTTCGGCTGAATCGTATTTTAAGGCTGGTAAGTTAATTTTACAGCGTGTTTCATAAATACCTACCCAATAAAAGAAAATCAAAAATTAGTTAAAACTTAGATTGATGCCCAGGTCTATATCATAACTTTATGCCAAGCATGTCCCGTCTATTGAACGAAACTTTCATTTTGAAAGACGCAAAGTTATAGTCTTCACCAGAAAAGTTTCGGCAAGTAATTCCGAGGATTGCTCTTTTACATTCCGTCACACAAATTGTTAAATGATTTAATATCTGAAAAACTTTAGAGCTGAGCAATTTATTCCCATAGTTGCTGTGACTGACACTGACCTCCATAATAGTTCTTGTTTTATCGAGCTGAAACTCGGCCGCCATTGATTTCGCATCTTGTCGAAGAACTAATAAATTATTTATTTATTCCAAAAAAATCATTGCTTTGTTTTTTATTAAATGAAAGTATGAAAAATCGATTTTTTATTTGCTCGTTTAATAGTCTCTAGAGTTAATACCCACTCCAGATAGCTAGCGAAACTTCAGAAAGTGGTTTTCCTCATGAAACTTAACAACTTTCCCAGATGAAATTCTCAAAAAAAAATTATACTTCACATACTAAGATAAATCAGTAGATCGCACAATTTAGCTCTTGCGCAAGTTAGCTGATCCTGCGATAAGTCACCTTTAGATTCTCTCAAAGGTTAGCTGGAAGAAATCCCTCTAAGGGATAGGCACTTTTAGCGTGGAACCTTGTAAAGCAACCATTTTGGATTAGGGTACACTTCGTCGTAAATGCTACCGTCGTGAATTATTCTATTAGGGTTCCGTAGTAATCTACGAACCCTTATAGTTTTGCCATGTGCACTTGTCATACTTGTCTTGAAGTCTGGCTGCTGAAATCTTATAGGATATAATTAACTAAATATAAAAAATAATGATAAACAACGCCAGACACTCTCCGTCGGCTGTAATTTCTATCAGACGTTGTTCAGTTCGCAAGTAAATTATGCGATTACACCTACAATCTGAGCCGTGATTTTTTATATGATATTCAGGGAACTATAACAATACATTTTATAGCACCCAGACTTCAAGGAGCAATTTTTTGAAGTACCTTTAGAACCTGGTAGCTGAAAATTGGCCGTCGGCCCAGGCTAGCTGATATTCATATGTTAATATGTAGTACATATTAGCACTAATCTCTCCCATACTTTTGGTTAGTGAGAAAATAAGTCAAAGAAGAATAAATAGATACATACATACATAATCGACGAAAACGCGGCCTGTAGTTCGCGCGTTTTTAATATGATTTCTTTTTTTTATTCAGCCGGCGCGACTATGGGCCGTCGTACCAGCCAGCTTTTATTCAAACAATATTTGCGTTCGATTTCTTTAACGCTGAACACTAAGACGTTCCGAATTCAAAAAGTGCGCGGAAAAGATCTTTGCGGCGCACTTATTCAAAAGTACACAGAAAAGATAATTGCGACGCACTTATAAAGAGGATTAAAAACTCATTACTGCCCGCTAAGTTTCTTATAGAAAACACCACCTTTGGGTGCACTGAAAGGCGAACCAAGTCGTCCTTTTCGAATAAATGGGATGAGTAGATTTTTATACAACCGTTTGCATCCACGCGAGGTGGTTCATAAACAGATGATATTTTTTTATAATTTTCTTTGTGACGCTGGAATTTATAAGTCCTTTAGATCTTCCTTTGTGGGCTCGTTTTTAGACATTATTAGCGGTTTAACCGTCAATATACTCGTACAATTATTTAGCAAGCTCCATATTTGAACCATACTGCTACGGAACTATTCGTGCATGACTCCGACTCGCGCTTGGCCGGTTTTACACAGCCTTTATCATCCACGCAAGGTGGTTCTTAAACAGATGATAGTTTTTTATAATTTTACTGGTGATGCTGGAATTTATAACTCCTTTAGTTACCATCCTCCTTTGTAGGCTCATTTTTAGACATTATCTATTAGCGGTATAACCGTGAACTCAATACGCTCGTCAAATTAAGAAGCTATCTGTTACGGAACCCTACAACGCGCGTGTCAGGACACGCTCTTGGCCGAATTTTTTATATTTCGACCTATGTTCTTCAGGGAAAGTACAATTTCATGAGCTGATCACATTCTTAATTTTCGCTAATTTAAAATCACAAAATATTATATAATTTTAATAGTCGCCCTTCTTTTGTTGTATGCAGATAACAGTACACAAGTGCTTGAAACAATATTATCAAAAGCGAGGCTACACCTCGGTAACTTCATTTATGACGATGTTGATGTGGTTTATCACTTTAATGCATGTCTTTGCATGTGTGTGGTACAAGATTGCAAAAAGTATCAGTCGTCAACACACAAGTTCAGGTTCTTGGTTTCGAGGTAAGGCTTTTGTTTAAAACGTGACCGTGACTGCGTCTGACACTACTATTTACAAAAACTGAGTTTGATTGAGTGACCAAACAATATGCCAAGTTTTGGACTACTGAACTGATGATTTTGTAAATTGTTGATATAATGATCTGTTGATCTCATAATCCACTGATCTCGTAATTCATTGATGTAATAAAGTGTTGATTTATTAAACGATTGATCTAGTGGTGTTGATATAGTAAATGTTGACCAAATGGATGTTGATATGTGATTAACATGGGTTACCAAGTTATTATAACTAATCTTGACACTCGGATTTTTACAGGAACCATTTAGAGAATCTGTTGACCCCTTTATAACTCAGAATCTAGTACAATCTAAAACATACACACGAAATGTGGTTTACTTACTGAGACCCAAGAGATTTACTAGTATTCCAAATTCACAAATCCAACTCAACGAACGGTTCGATAATTATTGTGTAACTGTGTTTAATTGAGATTAACATTCTCTTTGGTTAAACTCCCAAAAATCCGAGACCTGTCTCGCAGGTTTGCTTACGTCCAACGACTATTTTTTTGCAACTTATGTTGAATTAAAAGACTGAAATATTTTTTTCAAAGTGCACTTGGCTCTAAAATGAATACTTAAGCTGTAAGTCTTAATTAATATGACTAAGTCGGTTTAAGTTTAAGACTTAGACTAAAACGACTTAAACGACTGCAGTCCTTTACAAAAGAACTAGCATTTGAGTAAAAACTTGTAATACAATTGTTAATTACTTTTAAACGATTGCTTTTCTTGACAAGAGAACACTTATTCTCCAGGCGGTATTATAAACATACGCCTTACGACTGTCGACTTCTTAGACGAAGACCGGCGATGATTCAAGTATACTAGTCAAAGCAAAATAGGGGCCACTAGTTAATTTACAACTTATACGTATTTTATTCAACAAAACTAATTGATAAGAAGCAAAATATTGATGCTACGAACTCTTTATTATCTGAACTCTTTGCTCGTGGTGTCTGAAACCAGAGGCTGGCTATAATTTTCAGAAAACTTAGAATTTGAATTCTTTATGGCGTTCTGTATGGATTTTTGTTTTAGCTCGGAATCATTTGGGATCACTTTAGCATTGATTTTCAGCAAGGAATCGTATTTTTTGTGTATCATTTTAAGTGATTAATGCTAAGAGTACGAAGGCATTGGGCTATGTGCAAGATTTTTAAAATAATTTGATTTTTTTATTTTAAGCAGGCTTAAGGTCCCATATTCAAATAAAAAATATATCAAATAATTTTGATTATAGATATAAAAATAATTAATTTTTAAAATTTTGGTTACGATTTGTTGCTTATTACAGCATTCTACAGATTAACTTCTTTGCCAAAGTAAAAAAAAAACGATTGACAGTTAGTTGACATATAACCTATACCGTTGCGTTTTTGAGTTTAAGTTCAACATTTAAGTTTCAATCACAGACTAACTAGAGATACGTTTCAATGTACTTAAGTTTAAATGATCCTCACAGCAAAAAAGCGGACGTTTGGGACAATTCCTGTCAACCATTTTACACCAACTTTCTTTCAATTCCTTTGGAATGGTAACAAACGTCAAATCTGGTGAGTTAATGTCAGTGTTTGAACAAAGAGGTATAAAACATTTTTTGGTTCTCTCCACCGCTGTAACTCGTCAGATGCCATGTTGAGTAGCAAAGCCTGCTGCGCTGTCGTTATTAGTGTTATTCCACATACCCGAAGAGTATTAATCACTATCGTTGAAGCAGTTCTCGGAGTCCGGGATGAATAAGGTGTAGTCGTGAGAAAATCAGTCAAAATCTAGCACTACAAGTCCGTGCAAAGTTAAATCGTAATCCGGTATGCGGTAGCAGTAAAAGACTTCAGAAAAAATTAACCAAAAGCAAAAATAAAACTCAAAAATAAACAACCAAATACAAAATGAAATAGGTTATGTTTTTTTTTATTGACATGACAGCTTGGCAAAGACACGATTGTATAATGCCGTATTTATGATTAGTTTACCCTACTGAGAAATTTTTAATTATTATATTTTTATTTCAAAATATAGATTTTTTATATATATTTTTTTTAGGAAACGGGACCTTATTCTTTTATGTTAAATAAAAAAATAAACGAAATTAAAAATATTTTTAAAATGTCGTACATAGCCCTTTGGACACGATTACTGTTACCAGAGCCGTTACATTGATAGAAGGACATTCGCAAAGTTCTGTGGGGTTGCAGCAGGGTTTTTCTCGTAGAGCTATCCAAAATGCTTGGAATCGTTTCCAAGAGACGGGCACTGTTGACAGGAGACCTGGTTCGTGTAGACTTAGGGCTACAACTGCTTCCGAAGACCAATACAAACGCTTGAGTGCCCGTCGAAATCGAACAATGACGGCTCGGAAATTACAAGCTCGTCTTCGGCTGACAACGGGTACGGGAGTGATCAAACGATTAGAAATGGGTCCACGAAGATCAGCAAAGATCAAGACGACGAGTAGTTCGAATCCCTTTGACCAGGCCTCAACGTGCAAACCGTTTAACATTTGGACTGGGGAATAAATCAGTGGGGCATGGTACTCTTCACAGACGAGTGCAAAGTGAAATCTCTTTGTGACGATCGGCGTATTAGGGACCATCCATAAATTACGTCACACGTTAAGGGGAGGGGAGGGGGTCGAAAAAGTGTGACATTATGTGACAAGGGGGTGGGATGGTCATAAGTTTCGTGACGTCACATTTCAAAATGTGTTATATGAGTACCTATAAACTATTAACGACAAACTTAACCTCCTCAGTCCCAGGCACTCTTTTTACGTTTTTACTTTGGTTGAGAGTTTTGAGTTCCCAAAAAAAATAAAAACTCGTATTAAGTCTTTTATAAGAAAATTACAAAAAATGCAAAATATGTGACGTCACTCTAGGGAGGGGGGAGTCTTACAGATGTGACCAGCTGTGAGAAGGAGGGGGAGGGGGTCAAAAAATCATGAAATTCGTGTGACGTAATTTATGGATGGCCCCTTAGGGTGTGGAGACGACCCGGCGAGCATTTTACGAATGACTGTATCCACGAAGTTGGCCGCTTCGGTGGTTCCAACTCAATGATTTAGGTTTGGATTAGCTTACACGGCAAAAATGAGCTCGCCATTCTCAATGAAGGTAGCGTAACCGCACAGCGTTACATCAGGGATGTCATCAGATTCCATTTGCACAGCGAGTGGGTCCTGGGTTCATCCTGGCTGATACAAGACAATGCCCGTGCACACACAGCTCAAGCTACCCAGTCTGTACTGGAAGACTCTCATATGCAAGTGCTACCGTGGCCAGCGAACAGTCCGGACTTAAATCCAATAGAGCATAATATGGGATCAAAAGAAAATAAAGGTTGGAGAGAGTGAGCAAGAGATCCAAAACCAGCAGCAGCTGATTAATGCATTAAAAACTGCCTGGGAAGAGATTCCAGCCGAGAACGTGAGGCATTTGATGGAGAGCATGCAATCTAGGCTTCGGGAGTGCATATCTAAGAGAGGAGAGCATACCCATTACTAAAAGCTGTGATAAGTTCAGACATTTTAAATTGTTCAGTTAATTTCCGTTTTTCGTTTTTCATAAAAAAATACATTTTTTGCCGTAAGTTCAATATTTTCTTAAATGAGCAATAATTTTAAATAATGTAAGCAATAACATTGTTTTACTGTTACCTGAATAAATAATTGTTATTAATTGTTTTGTTATACTCGTAATGCTACATCAAAATTACTTATTTTGGCCCCTGTTTTGTTCTGACTAGTATATTTTTGCTGTATAAGTAACAGGTCAGTTGTTTACGTTAAAAGACTTCGACTAAAAAGACTAGTCTTATGACCAAAGGTTGGGGACTAAAAGACCCCAACCAGTCTGGAGTCAGTCGTGAGACGTCAAAAATAATATCGAGTCTTTATCAAATGCCTTAATAGACTGAGTCTCTTTCATCACTATTTCTGCCTGACGTCGTTCCCGTGGGAATTTCGGAAAATTACATATACTCCTGTTAAATTGTGATTTTGCTAGGAAAGTTATGGGGTAGTTCTGATTTATTTCATTCTATATGTATTTTGGGGTACGGAATCCGAATCCGAGGTTTGCGGAAAAAATTTCGTGGCGGAACATTGAAAAAATCGCAAAAAAATATAACATTTTCTGCTTTCTTCCGGTTTCTCGCTTAAAACTCGAAAACAATTAAATTTTAGTAAATGGTCTGTTTACTCAAATTAAAGTACTTAAAATTCTCTACAAACATCACTTTTTAGTTTTTTTTTCAGATGAACCGTTCGCTCTCAAGTGCGGGTTGAAAATTGGAAATTTTCAGCAGTATGCAAAACCTACTTTATACATTCCAAAACTTGATTTTTTATTAGAATGCTGTTATTTAATAAATTTCTTTTAGTTTTCTGCAATTGTAATTTAAAAAAAAAGAAAAGGTCGAAATTATACAAATTCAGCATCAAAAAAGGTAGAATTCTAACTAAATAAAACTTAAAATATCGTAACTTATGATCATATATTATTAATACTATACATTATATATTACAAAAATTATACCAGCCGTTGTCTTTTACAAGGTCCTGGCTGAGAGTTTTCGGTGGCGATAAGTCCTGGTAAATATGCTGCTTGTTCTGGAAAATAAAAGAAGCGGTGTAATTTCTCAAGGAGAGATGAAGATTGCAAAATAGATTGTGAGATTAAACATATCTTCTGCCTCGTGCTCTGGTTCTTCGACGCATGGGGTCCTGGTACAGGGTCTGAATACTCCATCGTCAGAGTCGGGGGTCGTTCTCCTGGAAAATAAAAAAGATGGTGAGACTTTGACTTGTGATCATATATCAAGGAGAGATGAATGACTGATTCAACATACCCTTGTCTCTTTCTTTAGTCTCTTGTACGTCTATATCAGAGCTGTCTTCTGAAGGCTCAACGTTGTCATACAGTCCTTCGCATGATGTACAGATTGGGGAACAATAAAGGCCCGCCTTCCTGCATCACAATTACGTTGGCAGCCCTTTTTACACTTACATGAAATGTAACCAATTATTGAATTTGGTGCAGGGTCCAAATCATTCAGACTGGTTTCTTTTTCTTCCATATAGAGCCATGAAACACATGTTTCTCAATACGCCAAACTCAATACTCCGGTACATTTCATGTAATGTAAAAAAGGCTGCCAACGTAATTGTGATGCAGGAAGCGGGCCTTTATTGTTCCCCAATCTGTACATCATGCGAAGGACTGTATGACAACGTTGAGCCTCCAGAAGACAGCTCTGATATAGACGTACAAGACACTAAAGAAAGAGACAAGGGTATGTTGAATCTCACAAGTTATTTTGTAGTCATTCATCTCTCCTTGATATATGATCACAAGTCAAAGTCTCACCATCTTTTTTATTTTCCAGGAGAACGACCCCCGACGCTGACGATGGAGTAATCAGACCCTGCACCAGGACCCCATGCATCGAAGAACCTCAGCACGAGGCGGAAGATATGTTTAATCTCACAATCAATTTTGCAATCCTCATCTATCCTTGAGAAATGACACCAGCTCTTTTATTTTCCAGAACATGCAGAATATGTACCAGGAACTGTATGCAGAATATGTATTGCCACTGAAGAACCTCAGTAAGGACCTTTTAAAATACAACAGTTCATATAATTTTTGCATATTATAATTTGTAATATTAATAATATACGATCAAAATAAGTGATATTTTAAGTTCTATTTTGTTAGAGTCCTAACATGTTTGATACTGAATTTGTATAACTTAGAGCTTTTTTTTTTTTCATTTTAATCTTTTGTGAGAAAACCTATGAGAAATTTATCAAATGAAAGTATTCTAATAAAAAAATAATGGTTTGGAATGTTAAAAGTGGGTTTTGCAGAGACTGCTGGAAATTGTCAATTTGGAATTCGCATTTGAGACGGAACAGTTTATCTGAAAAAAAAACTAAATAATGATATTTGTAGAGAATTTTAAGTACTTTAATTTTTGCAAACAGACTATATACTAAAAGTTAATCGTTTTCGAGTTTTAAGCAAAAAATCGAAAAAAAGCAGAAAATTTTCTCTTTTTTGCGATCTTTTCGATGTTCCGCCACGAAATTTTTTCCGCAAACCTCAGATTCGAAACAAACATCCATCCATCTTTAGAAACTTTCTATTTATAATCAATATTTTATAATCGTGAGATTATAAACTATCGAAAAATTTTGAACTGTTATGTATGAACTAATCCAGATTAAACGAATTGTTATCTAATCCCTACTAAAATTATAAATGCGAAAGCAAGTCTGTCTGTCTCTCTTATACGCTTTCACACCTAAACCACTAAATCGATTTTGATAAAATTTGGTACAGAAATAGGTTAGACCTCGGGAAAGGACATAGGCGATTTTTTTATCTTACAGCCATGGCTGAAAGCTTTAGTTTATAATCCATATATACGCGACATATTGTGAATCAATAGTGCCAGAGTTTTGGTTTTGATCACGAAGTCTTACTTTTTACAGATCGGAACGAAACAACTTGCGAGTACATATACTTCTGTTCTTTTTATTACGTTCTTACTACCTCAATTCTCGCTAGTGTAGACGACATAAAGCCAAGAAGAAGATCTGAGGTCATTTTATATTATTTTTTTATCAGCCCATATAATAATATACGTCCCCACCGAAAGCTACGGGCCTCCCTTCGAAATGTCAGCGTAATGGACCCGATATGGATTGGCGGCCGCACGCCTTAAACGTGCAAGTTTCATCACAATGTTTTCCTTAACCGCCGAACTAGTATAATTAATGAAAAATCCGTAAATAAATCCGAAAAGATGTATTAAGCGCTACCAGGATTTGAACCAGGTTTACAAGTCTAGCTCATTACCAATTGGGCTATCTCCGCAATTTTATAATAATAACTTTTAATTAGTCAGGAACACTTTAAGGGGTGATTTTCGCATAACATTGAACAACTTTCTCCAAGGAACCTTAGAAAAATTCTCAAAAAATAATTTCAACATATGAGGGGTCATTGAAAAATAATATTGATATAAAACTACCCAATCAAGAGGACACTTTTTTTTCGCTGGCCGGTATTTTTGATTTTAGGAACCAAAATAATTGATGTCATTTAATTTTAATGATGTATTCACAGAAAAAAAAAACATGTTTCAGGTGATATTCGTAACAGCTCTGATGATTTTCGCATCGATGTTTTTTTTAATACTAATTGGCGAATTCACTTACTTGATTCACTCCAGAGTATTTGGCCTATTTGAATACTACAGCCTCAAATTGGAATGCGATGTAAGCAATTTTTACAAAACACAAAAGTTTTTCCATTTTTACGGAATGGTTTCAGAATAGAATTGGAAAATTTGTTCGTGCAAATGTGGTTACAATTGATTGTTCATAAAATAATAAACACAGTCCAATACATTTAACCATTGATGAATGTGTACGAAAAACATTGCTCAATGTTTCATAAAACAAAGAAATAATAAAAATAATCATAATGAAAATATCATAAAATTAAAAATGTATAATTGTGTTAGATCAATCTTAATATTTTGCTAATCATCACAATATAATTTTATTCTCACTGTTAGTGTTTAAGTTTAATAATAAATATTCGGTAACAATATGGAAATTATAATTCTAAAGTGAATGACACATCTCTAAAACTGATTCCAGGATTACCTAAGAAACAATCGAGTGACCCCTACACTGAAAACGCTAGTGAAGAAATATATTCCATATCTGTGGCGAGAACAACGTGGCAAGCAGATGCCCCAATTTCTGTTGGATGCACCACATTGTCTGAGACTTAATATAATGAGTGATGCATACATACATCATCTTGAAAATGTACGCAGCATAACACTTTAACTTTCACGATTTGAATTGAACACACAATTTTATACTAAAACGGGTCTAAATTCGCGTAAAAACAAATTTAGACCCGTTTTAGTATTATACTAATGTACCTATGTAGCCAAGTGTAGCTGACTGCTACGCGCAAGTGCCGACCCCAAAGCAATATGGGAGGCAAGCAAATTAAGCTTCCACATAGGTCTTCCTCCCTCCTTCCTTATCGTGTAGGTATAGTCAAGTGTATGGCGAACTTGACTAACCCTGGTGTAAGAGTTTTCAAACCGCCAAATGGCCTCTGACTTGGTTTAACGACTAGTGAATCAGGTTCTCTGCCTCTGTGATGTATGCAAGGTTGCTTAACATGACCGATTGGTTCCGATCAGCGAGCACCACTTGACTACAAGCATTTCTATATAGTTGTGTGTGTTTAATTATGCCTTTTCTATATGTCTAATCTATCTAATCAGTTTATTTCCACCCACTGCTGGGCATCGGACTCTCTTACATTGCACCGATTTCTCCCTTGCCAGTCTCAAATAGTGTAGTTACAATTCAATTTAAATTAAAAAATTATAATAAAATGTAACTTTTTTCAGCACGAACTTTTTCAACATTGCGCAAAAGCTTTCTTACGCGTATTGTGTGGTCATTTTCGTTTGTACACTTACATGGAAGGTTAGTATGGTGATAAACATGTACTATATTTTTATAGCCCTGTCGAAAAAATAAGTAACAATCGTTCAAACAGATGTTTGATAAAGGATTATGATTATGAGTATTCGTGACTGTCCTAGTGTGTGTTCCAAGGGAACCAAAATACAAGGGAAAATTTTAGTGTGGGTCTTTGAGGGCGTACCGTTTATCGTATCTGTTTCTGGTATCATAATAGTATTGTAATTTCGTGTTGCAATTGCATGTTATTGAATACATATTTTCCGAATACTACTATTAGTTCTAAAGGCACAAAAACGAAATTCGGTAAATCGTTGCTAATGGTGTTAACATGAAAATCGGCACGATTGATCTTTAAGCAATATGATTAAAGTCTCGTAGCACCGAAAAAATAATAATGATGTCTTATCTCCTCTCCTCTTTTATTGTTTTCTGGTGCTACGGATCAAATTGATTCATGTGGCCTAAAGATCAATCTTATCTATTTTCACACCGTTTCGCCACTTTTGGCCTACCACTAGCACTATATTTTGAAAGCAATATTAAAATAATTTTAGTTATAGGGAGGAACGCCTTTGTGGGGACGTATTTGGGCTATAAAAACAAAGTTATAAGACTTATATGATATCTCTTCTTTATACTTTTTTAAAAGTGAGGCTAGTTATTATGTTACTAGTTAAAGCATTTGTTTTTGGTTAATCTTTTCCTTTAAGGTATGTTAGTGGTAAAAGAGGGTGAAGTAACAGATTGTATGTACTTCATACACAAAGGAACTGTAATGGAACTGTCAGAAGATTTCGAAGAAGACCTAAGGGAATTCCAAACTGGCCATCACTTCGGCACGGTTCGTAAAAATATGTTAGCTACTTTGTATTTTTGCTTCTTTTAAAATGTTTTAAATCCCGAGAAAAAAGAGGCGTATTAAAAGTACGTGTATGCTGATTGTTGGTCTGTGGTATCGTAGGTCTAAACCAACGGACTGCTTTCAAAGCAGGTTTTTTTTTAAAGCTGACGTAATCGAAATGGTTCTTAGTCGGTGGATGCAAAATAACAAGAATAAAAAAAACAGCCTTTCATCGTAGAATAATCTGTTATATAATGTCTTACTAATGTAGTTACCTCAAAAACGTTATGGACGGTACTAGTTGCTTCCGAGGTCAACTATTAATATTATTTCTTTTTATTTAGGCACATGGACTAGCGTATGGTCAAGCATTCACACATTCTTATAAGACAGTTACAAAAGCGCAAATCTTGTCACTGAACTTATCGGACTGGGAACATTTGTTAGTCCATTTTCCGTTCAGCCGTGAAACAATTAATAAGAAACTTGATAAAGATAAAAATTACGATGTATGCAAGGTTAAAGAAAAATGGCAAACGATGAGCTCAAGGTCAACACGTGTCTTATTTGAATCTAAAGATGCGCTACCAGATCTACGGAAGTTAGATTCAGATACAAAAAGTATTTCTTCGAAAAAACAGGAAACCGTTGATGATATAAAGAAAGAACCCGACACTAAACAAGAAACTGAAGATACTGAGTCTTCATGGCCTATGTTCAGTAGGTTTTCTATTGCACCTGGTCGAAGAGAAAGTAGCCTAAAAAGATTATCAGAAAAAAAACAAAAACCCAACATACAAGTGCAACAGGAAAAAAGAACCGGTAAGGAAAAAGGTGATCTCAGTCCAACTGGTGAAGTCCAACCTGCCTTAGAAGTTTCACAAAAAGAAAGTTTGTTGATAGATCAGCCAGAAGCAGGCTCTTCAAAAAAGCTACACCAAAGTAACAAAGAAGACAAGAAAATAAAACTAAATTATGAATTTTATCATAGAACGGAAGATAAAGAAGCAGTAGAAGTTGAAATAGTTGCTCGACCAAAGGAGTCAGATAAGGAGTCAGATAGCAAAACTGTCAAAGAAACTTCTAGAAGATCTTTATCAATTTCTCTTTTACCGCCCTCAGATGGCTCACAGCCTCCTAAAAAATTTGAAAAGGCTGTATCGCCTTCCGGTGCAGCTAGTGATAAAACTAGCGCAAATACCAAAACTACAGAATATGAACTACCAATAACAACTACATCCTCTGCAGACGAAATAGAGCTGACTACGATTCAGTACGATGATGAAGTAACATCAAAACGCAAATCTAGTGAAACACCTGTTGAGCCAGAATATGAATATGCTTCCAGACGTAGAAGACGTAGATCTATTGCACAAGTAATGAAAGATTCGTTGTCAAAAAAACGGAAGTCGGAGGTTAAACAAGATGAACCAGAGACTAAAACAACGGAATCATTAGATGGCCCAACTAAACCGACATCGTCACAAGTTCCAGAGAAGAAACAACCTAGGCCACCAGCTAAGCAGGACCAAGAAAGGGATAAAAATACAAAGGCAACGAAATCAATAGATTCTAAAATTAAGTCTCAATCTACACTAGTTTCAGTTGATAGACAATCTCAGTCACTTGGTAAAAAGGATTCTAAAATAGGTGTACCCGAAACGAAAGACAAAATACAGAAGTCTGAGTTACAACAAGACCTAAAACTTGAAGAAAAGACAAAGGCAACGACATCATTTCATGGTAAAACTAAACCTTCGTTGTCAATAGTTTCAGGACACAAACGATCTCATTCAGTTGCAGGTAAACTCGAATTCAAAGATGAAGTCACAACTATAGATGTGCCAACTAAAGAAGAAGTCAAAACTACAGAAGATCTTACCTCTGGTCAACGACTTTCTGAATTGAACTTGTCATTTATGAATGAGTTTGACGAAAAAGACGTGGAGGATTACCTAGACAACACAGATCAGTTACGATCGGAAAGCAAAGAAAGTTTAGCAAGTTTGGAAAGTTCTATGAGTTTAACAGGAGTCGCAACCAGTTCAATATGGAGCGTAGAAAATTTTATGACGGCGGGTAAAAAGAAAAAGGGACGTGTAAGTATAGCAGAAGATCTGCAATCCTCAGTTTCTCTTGCAACACTAAATATGGGTTCAGTAAGCGATATTGACGTCCCTTCGCATTGGCAGGCTGGTGCTGTCAATTTAGACATCTTAGACCACAGAATGTTGCAAACTATGGCATCGCAAAGTTCTTTGACATCGGAAGTTTCTGAAAACTATCTAACAGAGTAACCAATTGAGTGCGATTTTAATAAAATTCGTGATACCTACTGTTTTCAATTCTTTCTTTTTGAAATGTGTGTGCTTTTAAGGTAATTCTAAACTAGCGTATGTAAAAACATTTATCGGTTTTGAGTTTCATTTGATACTTTGTGGTATTAGCTGGAAAAAAGAATGGTTAATATCAGAAACTTTTCTGTTACTAAACGCTTTTGCTTTGATAGCATTTGCTTAAACATTCAGTATGGCCCTGTGACCAATAATAGAACCCGATTGTAGAAATGTTTGATTTTAACCCATTTACTAAAATATGTCATTTTACGACAAAACAGAAAAAAAAATGGTGAAATTCTATACGCTCGACGTGGATTGGATATGTCTATTAGTGTTAGGGGTTATTTCGTAAAAAGGAGCTTATGCATCAATAGATAGCGTAATACGAGTCTATATTTTAGTTTGTTCCGTCAGGACCTAGATGGAGTTTTAGTAAGACTGGCAGTGAAGATGAACATTTTAAATAGAAGAGAGTGTAAGGTGATGTAGAGCAAGTAGGTAAATAGGAGTGTTGTATAAGAAAAATAACATATTATATTATTTAATGGGTAAAAAAGTATTAAGAATAGTAATTATGTCAATATATAAAATACTAGCATCCCGCTCGGGACTTCGTTCCCGTGGGAATTCGGGAAAATTATATAGCCTATGTTACTCAAGGATAATTTATCATCCCAATGGTGAATGAATTTTGTCGTTTCGGAGCCTATTCGTTACATATAAAAATACAAGCATACAAAAATACAAATCTTTCCTCTTTATGATATTAGTATAGATAATAGAAAAAATTGTAGATTGGGTGGTTTTTTAGGAGAATGTTTGTTTTTGGAGATCAAGCAATATTGATCTGATTTTTGATTTAAAGTAAACCTTAGAAGTAACTTTGCGCACGGGTGGTGATATATTATTCTAACATTTTGAGGCTCTGTATTTGAAGCTACCACGAAAAGCAGCAGGTTTATGTCGAGGAGGAATAAAACCCATGCACGGGTGAGTCTCGTCATGAAGTTTTCAGATGACCAAGTTAATTTGCTATATATGTAAGTGAGTGTCTTTGTTGTTATAATGTCAAAAACCATTGACGCATACAGAAGATCTAGCCGGGCAGACATTTTGAGAATGTTACTATTATTTAAGAAAGGTGTAACGTGCGTCCTAGGTGTATTCGGAAACAGTACCTGGCACAAGCATTTTGCACCCTCTCTGAATTCTGGCAAGTAAACACGGCCCGAAAGCCGTGATACAATAACTAATCTTGGACAAATCAAAGTTTCACTCAGCTTTATGCGCATCTCGACACTTAGGAAGTCACGGATTTGCTATATGACTTTTAGCCTATAACTGAAGGTTAGAGTCCATGAGGATACCCAGATTACGTGCAACATCTACTTTCTCAACTTACCAAGAATTTTTATCTGTGGACGTCTTGGATTTGTTTGCGGGATCCTAATATCATAAATTTGGTCTAAGAAGGATTAAGAGCCAATGAATTCATGGAAGACCATTTAGAGATCCTATCCAGATCGTCATTCAGCAGTGTTACAGCCCGAGTTATGTCTCTTGGCTCAAAAGTTATAAAAAGTTGGACGTCATCGGCGTACATATGATACTGGCAGGTATCATAAAACACAATCCATCATAATAGGTAGCCCGTGGTTTATTTCTAGGATTGACAATTCAAAATTACCATGTGTCATGTTCGACGGTGTCCCTATACCGTTCTCTAAAACGGTCAAGAACTTGTGCATCATGTTTGACAACTGTCTTACATGGAAGCCTCAGGTGGCCGAAGTCAGTAGGAAGATGTTTGCCTCTTATTTTTCTCTGCGGCGCCTTCGTAATTTTCTTCCCACGAGGACTAAAATATGTCTCGCTCAATCGCTCCTGCTTCCTATACTGGGTTACGCGGATGTCTGCTACCCTGACTTTTCCTCTGAGTTGCTTAATAAACTCGAACGTCTTCAGAATCTTTGCATTCGTTTCATTTTTGGGCTCCGCAAATATGACCATGTCTCCAGTTTCCGTTGTCTATTAAAGTGGTTGCCGATTCGTCAACGGAGAGACCTCCATATCCTTTCTTCACTCTATTCTGTCCTAATGCTCCCTTCTACTCCTAATTACCTCAAAGAGCGTTTCTCTTACCGATCCTTTTCTTTAAATCGCACACTTCGCACTTCTCTCACCCTAACGCTCGACATTCCTTGCCGTTCCTCCGACTTCTACTCTCACTCCTTTACAGTCCAAGCCATCCGCAAGTGGAATGCTTTGCCAGAAGAAATTAGGCGGGCTCCTTCTCTGGATTCCTTTAAGAATCGCCTTAAAGCGCATTTCCTGAAGCCATTATTTATTTTATCAACTCTTGTTTCTCTCGTCCTCTTGTTTACGCTATGTATGTATGTATGTGTGTGTATATATATATATATATATATATATATATATATATATATGTATATATAATATATATTTATAGTTATATACTTATATTTATTTAATATACTTATATTCGATTAGTATGTCTACGTATTTTAAATAGGTACCTATTATACTACTTAAGCTTTTCATTTTTAATCAAATATTTGCACCACCCGCTTCTGTTTTACTTACTTATTATTTCTCCTTTACCCCAAGGTTGCCTGGAAGAGATTGCTTTTTAGCAATAAGGCCGCCCTTCTGTACACTTTCTTGTTTTGTTTGTTTTTGTCTGTGTTCTATTTATGTGTGTGCAAATAAAGAATTATAGATAGTTAAAGAGTTATAGATAGATTTAATAAAGTTTGGCATGTCTGAAGTATAAGGGACAAAAAGTAGTGGGCCGAGGATCGACCCCTGTGGAACACCATGAACTACTGGCATTGTGCTCGATGACATAGTGATGCCATCTGGACAGTTTAGTTCTACTCTCTGTGTTCTTTCACTAAGATAACCACATTATCGCAGAATGGCTAAACCCATGGTATCGGAGCTTAGATAACAGAAGCAGCATATTTACACAATCAAAGGCTCGTGAATAGTCCAGGGATTTGCTATATGACTTTTAGCCTAACTATATCAATAAATTAGTATGAGGTCGACGATGGAGTTAACCAGAAAATGCCAGAGTACCTTAATTGAGTGCCTTAATTGACCTTAATTGACATTTTCTGGTTAACTCCATCGTCGACCTCATCTATGACCTTCATCAAGATTGGGGTGGAGTGGAGTTAACCAGAAAATGTCAGAGTACTAGTACGCAAGCCTTCTCCAAAACGGACCTTTTCATACTCCCGTCCAATTCGGAGTGGAAAATCTAATTGATTCTAGCTTTTAACTATACCATCTACCTTAAAACTGAAGTCTACAAATTACTGTTGGCTTACCTGAAACAAAACGATACATTGAAATTAATGTTTGGCATAGTATAAAACAAGCATACGAGTAAATCCCCTTCGTGTTTCGAAGGTTGAGCCTTTCAGTGAAGACGTATAAGGGTTGATAAAAAGTTTGAATAGATCAGAAAATTTGAAATATGGCAATCTACGAAACTTCTCCAAGTTCCACAATATCTCTGCAATGATAGTTCATCAAACTTGTCTTATGGGAATACTGATTTAAGTCAAATTTGACGATTTGATACTATTTATAAATAATTGTTTTAATAAGTATATCAAAATGCGTAATTTTAATTAAAATTTAGCGGTTATCCCGTTTCTAAATCCAAGTTGCCTACCTCGACTATTTTTATATGTATTTTAAATACATATTGCATATAGTTGTAATTACTAAGATTTTATTTATTTATTTAGTCCTTACTTAACATTATAAATGCGAAATTAACTCTGTCTAGTCTGTATGTTAGTCTTTCACGCCTAAGCTGCTGAACCGATTTTGATGAATTAGTACAGATATAGATTAGAGCCTGGAAAAGGACATAGGCTACATTTTATCCCACAGTTGGGCACGATATAAACGCGGGCGGAGCCGCGAACGGAAAGCTAGTTGTGTAAATAAATAAAGTTTACTTCCATGTTGGACTGGGAGTGAAAGAAAAACTTAGAATGTGCAAACTATCTACTCTTCCCAGGTATACAGTAAAAGTCTGTAAGAGGGATGCGAGGGTTTTGCTGCATAATGGGCGAAAGGCTGACCAACTCTTACCATTATGCAACTTGTTCCATCTCATAACCGTCACAATTTATGCTAAACGTGGCATGTAGTGGTTCAAGAACCACTGACGCTTTGCCTAGGGATTAGTTAGGGATTATGGGCGTTAGCGTATGTATGAATGTAAATGAATATATTTATCACCTATTATAAACAAATTGTACATTGCTGGTTTTCGTGTTTTGCGCTCTGTTAAAATTGTTTTTTATTAGAATAAATAAATTTACTAAAAAACAGAAAACAAAAATTGGGTAGCAACGACATTGGTCAAATTTGTTTTTAGTCAAACCCTTGTTTCGACAAATGCTACATTCGTCAAATGCTTGTTTGGTCAAAATCGGCTTTCGTCAAGCCCAAATACAGGTGCGTACATACAGGGTTACTTTTTAATCAGTACACAATTTTTTCTAACGGTGTCAGTAACGTTGATAGAACGTAAATAAGAAGGAAAACATATTTTTTCCAAAATGTTCAGATTTTGATTTTGATAGGATGAATTTTGTAAAACGCAGAAACACGGGTGTCACAAATTGTGTTGAAGAGTACTATTACCAAGTTTCATTTTTTTTTTCATACAAAAAAAATGATTTATTTTCATGCTTCAGACGATCTAGCTTGAAATTTTTATATGAAACGATATAAAACAAAAAAATGCGGGTCTGTTATTAAAAAATAACCCTGTATAAGGCATCCAAGCCCCTTTAAATGTTTTTTTTTGCGCATTTATTAAAAATCTCAAACGTATTTGTTGAATATTAGACATAAATATATTATATATCTAATATATAAAATCCTCGTGTCACAGTTTTCGTTGCCATACTCCTCCGAAACGGCTTGACCGATTTTGATGAAATTTTTTGTGCTTATCCGGTATCTATGAGAATCGGCCAACATCTATTTTTCATCCCCTTAAATGTTAGGAGTAGTCCACCCCTAATTTTTTTTAATTTATATGGCAAAACAACGTTTGCCGGGTCAGCTAGTATAATATATATTTACGTATATATATTTACATATTATATTTGTGAAAAATCCCTGAGGAAAATGCCAGTGGAACATAATTAGGGGTTTTCACGATGTTTCTCCAAGTACTGATAGATGGCGCTTACCCAGAGAATAGTATTTTTTTTTATTGCATAGACATAAAAAAGTGGTTCTAATGAGTATAAAATAGCTGGTTCAGTTTATAAGAATATTATTATCCTTACTGATATTATAAATGCGAAAGTAACTCTGTCTGTCCGTCTTTCACGCCTAAACTACTGAACCGATTTTGATTAAATTTGGTACAGAGATAGATTAGAGCCTGGGAAAGGACATATACTACATTTTATCCCACAGTTGGGCACGATATAACCTGTAGTCCAGTTGGGCACGATATAACAGTGTAGGACTTTTTTTTAACTTATGTTTTCTATGTCTATGGACTTTTTGCTTTTGTGGTTTGTTTAGTTTAGATTATGAAAGTTGTGCATAGACATAGAAATAAGTTAAAAGCTGGGGTAACTTCTTTTATTTTACTTTTTTTTAACTTATTTATTTTTTCTATGTCTATGGCTGGGGTACAAACATAGACTTAGAAATCACTGTGGTATATAACTTATTTTTTCTATGTCTATGAGTTAGGTACAACTTTTATTTTGACAGTGACACTTGTAACATTTTTTCTGATGTCTACGACATTTCGATTTGATTTCATTTGATTTTGATGCAACTGTCTTTTTTAATTTCAATCGATTGTTATTGTAGTTCTTAGCAGATATTGTGATTCTTCTTGAGGATTTATTACCAGTTTAGATAAATTTACATTTTAATGGACTAATTTATTGATATAGTTTATTTCTAAAAGTAAATTTGTAATCATGTCCTTCTCTCGAGCTAGAGCCAGTAGGCTCGCTAGCAGCTGTCCTAAGGACTTCGACATCCAATTCTTTATTTACCAAGATGACGTAAGTACCGGTAAAAATTTAGTAACCTGCGGTACGAATTTCAGGGCAATTTTTAGGTTTAATGCTATGAATGCCCCGAAACATATTAATCAAGCTACTGTTTGTGCGGAAATGCGTAATTTAAAAAACATCTAGATTTTAAGTTTTGAGGTTAGATGTGGCAGAATCGTTTTGTTTGGGACGGTTGATCGGAATTGCGATAACCGTTTAACGCAACCAAAGTCGTTTCTGGCACTTCGCCGGCCGCTGCTGCGGCACGCTCGCTTTGCTTGCTCGGCTCGTGCGTTGGGGGTGGTAGTTCTAACCTAACGTAAACATCCCGTTAAGGGTTGGCTACTAACAAGCTACTCGTGCCGCACGACACTTAATCCAACCCATAATACCTCTTTCATTTGTGAGATGAATTTAAAGTAATTTGCAACATTTTAAAGGTGATCCTCCCCACGAAACTGAACAACTTTCCCTAAGAAATCCAAACAACATGTTTTTTTTCAATCCTTTATTGTAAGTACATATGCAATAAATTATGTATTTATCTATCTATCCACAGCAATCACCTGATCGCAAATGTTTTATGGAGAGGAGATTTTTTATTTATTTTAACCTATATTTCTCGAAGAAAGCTGTCCAGTTTCGTGGGCTAATGCACATTCTTAGTTTTTTCTTACTATGTATGTATGCCAATCCTTTACTGTACAACAAAATTATAAAGCAGACACTGATTAAAAACATTTTTTTTTAAATTATAAGATGGGTTAACTCTTGACCTCAATCTTGACCATAAGGTCAAAGATGAGGTCGACGATGGAGCGAGTTAACCCAGAAAATGCCTATAAAGGCACTGGTACCACCACGCACCGACGGAACACAGCAAGCTGTTTGGCGTCGGACTTCGGTAGGAGGGTGGTCGCGAACCAGACGGCCCTTTACAGAGCCTACCACACCGCATGAGACCATAAGACGACACCTCGGAACATAAAACGACATTAGGTACAAAGGAAGACTTATCTCACAAGGGGATCTCTTCCAGTCAACCTTGTAATGTTGAGAGAAATCTTGAGTAGGCGTCAGATGTCACGTGACCGTGATCGTCAGATGTGATCGAAAATGCGTAGGATAGGGTTGCCACCTTTTTTGAAGTGAAAACTTCTTTAGCAGGGTTGTGCACTTTGAAGTTTGGATGGAAACCCATAATGTAAAATAGCTTGATCTCATAACAGATGTCAACGAAACCAACGAAGTAACTTTGAACGAGCGTTATTTTTACAATTTTATTTATTAATTTTTATTATTTACCTGCCAGCTATCACAATTGAAATGCAATACGTTATTGATACAATAAAATAGATATTCACACCTAAAACATACCTCACAAGTTCTAAAATACATACCGTAAAATCATACAACTATATTCCCGTCATACAACTATGGTCCACGGCCATACCAACACAAATTGCGACATTGCATAGAAACTGCTGCCATCTAGCGACATTTTAGTAGAGTTTTATGTAAGTTTGATTGTAGTCTTTATGTTTTCCGTAAGTTTTGATAGATGGCACCTGCGGTCAGAAAGTTACTATTCCACGAAGTTGAACTGGTTTTTACGTGTTCGCCGAAAGCTGCAAACTTTTATTTGCAAATTATAGTTAGGGTTGTCGCCGAGATTTGGAGTTTGTTTCCACTGAAAGGTATGTTATATGCAACGTTCATATAATAGTTCGTTTTTAGTTATGTTTGTTATTTATGGATTTCGTGAATTATTATTAAAAAATCGTAACTCGTTTTCAACAATAGTCCACGTTTTTTTTTGGACCATAATTAAAAACTCTTTCTTTTTCACAGGATTATTCTGGATTTTAAACAAAATGTCAAGGAGAAAGCCTGGAGCCAGGTCGTACAAGTTCTATACCGATCGGCACATGGAGCGATGTCTTTCAGATATCGAAAATAAAATCTTAACTCAAAGGGAAGCTTCAGAAAAGTACAAAATTCCGCGAAGCTCGATTATTTTGAAGCTCAGAGCTATAAGATCTAACAATATAAGAAAGCCAGGACGCCAATGCGCTTTTAATGACGACGAAGAAATCGCTTTTGTCGATCATGCCATGGCAATGTGTCACTTCGGCTTTCCCATAACTATTTTCGACCTTCGATGCATAGTAAAGACATATTTGGACAAGAAAGGCGTCCAGATTAAGGAGTTCAAAAATAACTTTCCTGGTCGAACTTGGGCGCGATCGTTCCTTTCAAGGCATAAAAAGGAGCTATCTCAGAGGCTAGCAAACAATATAAAACGCGTTCGTGCTGCAGTTGATGAAGACATTGTAAGAAGCTACTTTAGGCACTTACAGACTGAATTAGAAGGAGTTCCAGCAGAATCAATATACAACTATGATGAAACGAACTTAGTAGACGATCCTGGCAAAAAGAAAGTATTAACGAAGCGTGGGACTAAATATCCAGAAGCAATAAAAAATTCTACCAAGGCTGCATTCAGTATAATGATCTGCGGAAATGCTGCGGGGCAAATCTTACCACCCTACGTTAATTATAAGGCCGAAAATTTATGGGACACGTGGACGGAGGGGGGACCAGTCAACACAAGGTACAATAGATCAAAATCCGGCTGGTTTGACGCCAACAGTTTTGAGGATTGGTTTTTCACCACCTTGTTACCAGTATTACGTAAACAGGAAGGGAGAAAAGTGATAATCGGTGACAATTTAAGCTCTCATATTAGCGTTGCCGTCCTAAAATCTTGTGAAGAGAACAACATATCTTTTGTCGCATTGCCTGCCAACAGCACACATCTTACTCAACCCTTAGATGTAGCATACTTCAGACCCTTAAAATTGCATTGGAGGAAGATTTTAGATGATTGGAAATCTACCCGTGAAGGTCAAAAGTTGCCTACTATTCCCAAACAAACGTTTCCTGCCTTATTGAACCAGTTGTGGCAAAAAATTTTACCAAGATCCGAAGACAATCTGAAAGCAGGCTTTTTAAAGACAGGAATTTATCCTCTGAATGAACAACAAGTGCTAGAACGGCTTCCAACTTTCAAGCACCCTCAACTAGTTTCTGTAGATGGAGGCCTTGTTAGTGAAAGCTTCATGCAATTCCTGGAAGAAAAAAGAAAAGAAGTAGTTGGGCAAGGCACAGGCGGTCGAAAGAAGAAGCTGAGCGTGCCTGCTGGTAAGAGCATTTCTTCGGAGGAAGCGATAAAGGCACAACAAGCCGAACCATCAACATCTAAGCCCAAGAAACGTAAAGGCAAAAAGAAAAAGAATCACAGTGAAACTGAAGAATCAGACAGTGAAACTGAAGAATTGGATCAAATGGTACTGGCTGATGATTCTGATTCAGAATCCACAGATTTGCCAGCTCCAGATTTTGGCCCTGAAGATTTTGTAGTTGTAGAGTACGAAGGAGAATTCTGGCCTGGTCAGATTACACAATCTGATACAGATGGGGCTTATGTTAAATGTATGGCCCGCTGTGGACTCTCGTGGAGATGGCCAGATAAAGACGATATAATATTTTATCCGACTGATGACATCAAGTTCAAAATTCAGGCCCCAAAGAAGCTCAGCACTAAAAGAGCTCTTTTTCAAGTGCCGGAACTTGAGGATAGGTGGGGAAAATCAAAAAAATAATAACTTACCTAATTAAGCATAGGTTGCCTATGTACTTTTTTTGTTTATAATTAATACATGTTGATCTCTTACTGACTGATATAATTAATAGTTTGTTGTTTTTTTAAGAAGAAAAACATTTTTTTTTGTCTTTTTCAGTACCTATTCTGTTACAGTGAAAAAATAAATACATTTTGTACGATTTTGTCTTATTTATTAATTAGTTTTGCAGAATAATGATTATTCTTTCTTCCCAAGTTTACAACTGTACTCCAAGTTTGTTAAACAAGCGTATTTCGCTACATTTTCAACCCGGAACAAAGTTGAAAACACCACATACAACAATGGTCCAATTTTTTTTTATTTTTTTTTTTGAAAGTACATACATGATCTGGATTTTATGTATGATATCATTTTAGGGATACATCTATATATCGAACTACATAATAGCCTGCTTTGAATAGCTAATAGAAATTTCAGGATATCATGTCAAAGTGAAAACATCGTGATTTTGGACCATATTAACCTGATTTTACGGTAGATATAATTTTATGAAAATATAACGGTTACGCACGTACAAAGTCATACCGGACGTATCGAAAATGCGTAAGGCGGAGGAAGAGTGAAAACTTTTTTGTTGTGCACTTTTTAAGATGGGTAAAAAATGACGCGCCAGGACACGTGAGAGGGAGAGTAGACCGCTATAAAGTGTTTAAGATATGGAAATTGAACAAAGTGCATCTATTAATGCTATTAATGAAAAAATGTGACGAAAGAAAGTGAGTAAGTACTTTATAGAAATAAAAGATGAAAACCAGGCTTCGCTCCGGTAAAATGTGACTCATATTACACAGTGTAGGTACATAATGTAGGTAGATATTTTCGTAGTTATCAGTTCTCAAGGAATATTAAAGGCAAATCAAGGCATAGATTCGTATAGCAACGTTCATTGTGTGACTAAGATGAATCATATTTTTTCAAGTATAAAAAATATAAGTAGCCATATAATAATATTCTAAATAGAGTTCAGAAAGTGTTGCCATTGTGATCAATAATATAGCCTACTTATTATTGTATACATATTATGTACAGAAGCAGCACGTCAGGTTATCCGTTTGCACTACGAAAGCCGACGCTATTACGAGCGAGATAAGGGCGACGTCAAGGTCAACATGTATAGCCTGATGTGCTGCCGTGTGTACATGTGGAAGAAAAAGTAAAAAAATGCACCCTATATAACAAAACAAATATAGTAGTTTTCAATACAAGTGTGGGATTTCCGCGATAGTTTTTAATACAAGTTGGAAATAACAGTCCCACACGTTGTATTGAACAACTATTTTTAATACAGTTGCGAAAAAGTTAAGCAATTTAATAAAATAATAAAAACACAATAAACTCAACTAACATTATTTATTTCTTATTCTTATAAAAGTTATAATTCACATATACATTGAAATTGGTACAATTATACTGAGTTCCGGTGGTGTTACTTCAAATGAATTGTCGTCGAAATTACTCATTTTGTGCAACATACAAATAAACTCGCAAAGAAAAATTTTGGAAAATGGCGCCAACCGTAAAAGAATATAAGCAGAGACTATGGCAGTGCACGTCATACAGCCAACTTTTTATATTTATACATTAATCTCAATACCAATATTAGTCTCAATATCAGATAAAAAGTATTTTTTTATAGTTCTGAAGTGTTAAATTTTTAATGTGATAAAAATTGTAATGAGTGTGTACTGTGTATACATGACAGCGCAATAAATGAATATTGTATTTTACCACATAAATGATAGTATTTTTATACTGATTATTAAAGCAATTCGTGCGAAACTATTCCCTAATCATTCCGAAATATCAACGTTATGTAATGTTCAAGTTTTCACTTCTGCCGGCACTCCCGGAGTGCAACCCGTTGTTTTTTTTATAAGATGTACTTCGGGAAGTGTGCTCAAGAGCTGCATGAGCTCATTCCGCCTGGCCCTTTCTTCCATCGGACGTCCAGATGCACTGCGGGGTATCACCCTTATCTTCTAGAGATCCCTCGGATAACTACTGAGCGCTTTTCTTCATCTTTTGTATTGCGCACTGCCAAGGAGTGGAATTCTCTGCCGGCGTCTGTATTTCCGAGCTCATACAACCCGAATATCTTTAAAGTACGAGTGAATAGGCTTCTCGGTGAGCTCGCTACATCCTCGATGTAGTCAGGAGCGAACCCATACTTAATAAAAAAAAGAGTTTTTTTTAAGTGAAAACTTCTTTAGCGGCGCTGAGCACTTTTAGTAAGGGGAAAAAATGTTAAACTCGCGTCAGATGTCACGTGACCCTGATCGAAAATGAGTAGGATAGGGTTGCCACCTATTTTGATGTGAAAACTTCTTTAGCAGCGTTGTACACTTTGAAGTATGGGTGGAAACCCGGATGGATAGCAGCCCTATGGTAAAATTATCTCTGTGACATGTCAGCGATGTCAACGATTATTCGCACATAGTGCGCAAATACCGATAGACTATTTTACTGGAATGAACGTAGACAGTTTGGTGGAGTGGAAAACTTGCCAGATTGTAAGCAACAAGTCGAGGGTTCGAATCCTGAGAGAATAACGGACTCTTTTTGTGTATTTTTTTTTATTTCCATATTAATGCACAACGTTAATGTTCAAGTTTTCACTTCTGCCGGCACTCCCGGAGTGCAACCCGTTGTTTTTTTTTCATATTTCAGTTTATGTTCTTTAGGAATTCCTTTGTAGTTCAGCTTAGTAGACTGATTTATATCTTTAACGTTTGAAAATCAATTACACTCTACTTGTCTTTTGCCCTGCATCTCACTTGATGTACTTTTACTTCTTATTTGTGTACAATAAATAGTTTTCTTGGTTGATCTTTCAGGGTACCTATATGATGTTCTATGGGACGAAGCGGTTGCTGAATTGGCTCAAAGAACTGCCAGAACAAGGTGGTTGGAATGCTATGATTGCATTACTGTGGCTTATTTGTGTCGTAATCTTGCTGGCTGATATTGAGACGGACCCGATAATTTTCCACGTCACTTACACAAACTTGATCGATTTCATATTCAACGTATGTTATGGAATTCATCTCATTGCGATGATTTACTACGACACTCTGAGGATACTTCATGAGGAAACGAAATTAAAGGCGGTTCGAATAAGTACGACGTTCATCCATGTTTACCTTAATATATGTATAAGCATATAAAGAAAGGTCTTGACTCACTGACTCATCAACGCCCGGCCTAAACCATTGGACCTAGAAGGCTGACATTTGGCACAAAGGTCTATGACGTAGCCAAATTTTTTCACGAAATTCCCACGGGAACGAAGTTTTAGGCATCCTCTAGTATTAACTACATACTTAATTCAATTTTTTGAAAATTAACATCTACAATCGTGATTTTGCCAACGTCTGAGAATTAAGGCGAAGTCGCCAATATCGGTCATTCAGTAAACTTAGGTTAACTAACACCAGAGAACACGTTTGGCGTGATAGCTCCATATCTATGATACACGTCTTAAAATAAATCATACCACACCACTTGATAGCTAAATATTTAAAGGATTCGTGTCTCTGCGTAAGGACTATGTCGTTTTGCGCGTATTTACATACTCGTAAAACACTCGGCCGTGTTTACGAAACAGCCAAAATCCATATTTGTCAGTATTGATGCAAAGTATTTTTTGTTCACAGTTGGATACGTAATAGATGCAATGACTTACTTTTACTATCTTGTAGACGACGTGACATACTTTGGATATCAAACCAAGTTATACTGCTATTTTTTTCGTATACATCGGCCCGTGAAATTTCTTCGTAAGCTAAATTTCTTTTATAAACCTTTGTGTGTGTAACAAAGGCCTACACTAAGGTTTTCTTTTGTGTCGTGGGTCCTTTGGAATACTCACAAAGACAGACTCGAACACCCAAGACCCAAGAACAAACATCTGCTTTTCACACAAACATTTTCCCCGATTGGGGCTCCAACCCAGGACTCATCGATCAAGAGGCAGGGTCGCTTGACTTGATCAAACCAGCCGTCACAAACCGGTGGTTTTAAATTTAAGTACATTTTCTCTATGCCTTATACATATTTGCTTCTTCCCAGCGCTTAGTCCAGTTTCTCATTCGGGGACCATGAATTAGGATTTGGCAGGTCAAGTCATTACAGAGGCTGTCATCTGACCTCCGTGACCTTGGTAACAGGGGAGCCTGACTCGATTGGATCATGGTAACACATTCAGTTACCTAAATGTACAGGTTTCGTCACGATGTTTTCCATCACCGTTAGAGTATCGGTTAGTGTGAAACTGATGTATATGTCGTAGGATAATTTGTACACAACACAAACTAACAAAAATCCTGACTTTGTCCAGTAAGATTTGATAATTTTTCGCCTATGTCTAATTATCCGCGTTTTCGCAAAACCCCTAGAATTTTCGCGAAGATTCGAAGTATCAAATTATCCTGCGACATATATAACTTAGAAAATGTGTCAAAGATACATGGCGGGACTAGGTATAGAACTCGGTGCCTCTCGATTACTACTCCGATCCGCTTGCCGTTCCGACTGCCGACGCGCATTTGACTGATTAAGTTTACGATTTTTTTTATGCAGATGATTTGATGTTCACTTACTTAGGCGCAACCCCAATGTCAACATTTTTTAAATACTTGTTCTATTTTACGGTGGTCAATGTGTTTTACGCCTATGTACTTAACATAACTGATTGGCTATTACCGCTATATAAGGTAAGCATTAACATCTAGAAGAAAAATGTAATAGTTATACCCACCCGAAATTTTTTACATTTTTCTTTTATATTTTTTTTTTGCTCTTTGTTCTTTAATAACGTAAGTAAGCTAAAATGTAGTATAATTATCGTCTCTGACAGTAAAAAATAAAAATTATGCCAAGCGGTTCATTGGCTTTACATTACAATTTAAATTAATACATACGTACAGTCACGAGCAATAAGATAGAAACATCCTTAACACTTTCACAGCCCACGGTATCTAAATGGATACAATTTATATGGTGTTTTTGATGTTGGACTGCGAAAGTGTTAAGCTTCAAATTCATGTAGTCAACATTACATCGCAAAAACATGTATGCTGAAATGTGTCCCAAAATTATGTAAACACTGAGTTGTGTCAAAATAAACTACACATTTTCATCAAAAAACAGATAATCAAAAAGCAATATTAACATTTAGTTACATAATTACATTAAAATATGTACACGTACAGTACATCTTCAATAGTACATTGTTACTTTAGGGGTGAAAGCAACTTATAAGTCTTTCACCCGAGGTAAACACTATGCTTTTCATTACAAACACAAAGAAAGTAAAAATAAAAACATGAATAAGCTGAACTCATTGCTGCTATGCGAAAGTTACAAAACTCTACAACTCGAAAAAACAAATGAAGATCGGAATGCCACTACGCCTATATATTATGTTTTTTTTTCTATGGCTGGCTAGCTATTGAGCTATTATTTTTCATTTTCATCATTGAAAAAAATGGTAAATATTTTGCCTGTATAGGAAGTTGGAACATGTTTTTATAATACTTAGTTTGAAAGCTGTCAGTTGAAAGCGGTTCTCCCTAGGCCTGAAAAGTATTACTTTCAAGCCGCTCCGTAGGCAACTTCAGACTTCCTGATTATGAGTAATGAAAAAATATGTACACATAACAGCTTCAAAAACATGTAAAAAAAATAAACAAATAAATAGAAATACCTACTTATTTCTCGATTTTTTTATCAATTGCGTTAATTAATAGCATAACTTATACATATATTAAAATAAAATATTTTCAACAAAAAAAAAATATTTTTTTAACCGTCCATATACGTCCCCACCGAGGGGCACGGGCCACCCTTCGAAACATGAAGGGGATTTAGGCCATAATCCACCACGCTAGCCCAATGCGGGTTGGTGGACCGCTCGTCTTTCGAAAATGAATTTTCTTAGACAGGCGGGTTTCATCACGATGTTTTCCTTCACCGTTGAACAAGTGATAATAAGGAATCCGTACGTAAATCCGAAAAGACGAATTTAGTGGTACAGGCCCGCACCAGGATTTGAACCCGCGACCTTCGGATTACAAGTCTGGCTCATTACCAACTGGGCTATCAACACAAAAATTACCCGGCTTCAAAGATTGTGAAATCCTACTGTTAAAGTATTATAAATGCGAAAGTTTGTGTTTAGATGTTTTGGATGTTCAGATGTTTGTTCATAAATCATATAAAACTACCAGACCGATTATTCTAAGCATAAAAGTACAGCTCATGACGATTTAGTTGCAACGAAAAAAAAACTAATCTCAAAAAATTCCTCACAAAATTAAAAAAAACTCGAAAAATATAAAAATCGCGGAATATACATGGGGGTGTTTCGGATGCTCCAAAGGGTGTTCTACCTCAGGACTTCCGCTTGACACTATTTTTTGGGATAAATTTTTTCGATGCTAGTACATAATACATAATACAAAAAAAATATTGTGCCCCGGTGTTTGTTACTAAACTCCGATTTGTATGAAATGTGTGCATACCGGGTTGGTCGGAGAATCGGGAAAACACCTTTATAAGATTTGTGTATACTAAAAAATATAAAATACTTGTATTCCACGCAAGTGTAGCCGCGGGCGGAAACCTAGTATTAAATAAAGGTTTCAAAAATCATATTATGAATACTTCTAGAAGTTAGTAAATATTTTATAGCTGTCATGTCATGACAAAGTCATGTCAAAGCAACAGTCATCTTGATGGTCAAAAATACCCATAGACATAGAAATAAGTTAAATACCACTAGACTGGCTGTTGTCAAATCAAAAACGAGACCACTTGATTTTCGCCATTTTGGCGCTGTAGGCGGCAGCGGCAGAAAACCGAACTCGACGTAGTGAGGCCAAAAGTCGATTAGTCGATGTATTCCCAGCGGGGTAGGCAGGCAATCAGCTCAAGTTGTACTTTGCCTTAGTGCTTAGTACCTACTTTGCCTTGGCAATCAGCTCAAGTTGTACTTTTAACAAGTGAGGACCAAAAGTCGATAAGTCGACTATTTATGTTCTCTAGCGGAATGTAGAGCTTAATTTTTTCTTTTTCCCCAAAAGTATGTAAGTATGAGATGATCTGTTTTTCTTACAGCAGAGCATCAATTTTGCGTAAACAATAAAACCATTTTCTCACATTAGCATGACTCAAACTAAAGAAATAAGCTTTATCTTTTGCATTAGTTTCAAAAACAATAATATTTAAAGCTGTGTTACTTTATAAAAAGTTAAAGTATGTAATTTTTCAAAACTGGTACTCTTTTTTTCAGTTTTGAAATATTATTCAATAGTTCATAAAGCCTACTACTATCCCTTAGCGGGGATCGTGACATGTTTCTAGTAACCCTTATGTATAACCTTTACCTTGAACATTTTCTTCAAATATTGTAGGAACACTACCAAATTTTAACAATTTCCTACTTCCTATGAAACAGTTAGGGTCTTCGAACATATTTCGTGGCTTTTCTTTGATGTCCAATTCTTCGAAACATTCATATTTTGAAGCCATTTTTTTTAAACTTCGTCGGTTGGAAATCTGTTGTAAGAAATTTGGTTGGTTAGGTATTCTGTCTTACTGTTCTTATGAAGATTGTAAACTCTTAAAAATTTATCTAAAATCATTCAAGAGCGTGTCGAGCGACGCGCAAATTAATCAAACATTACTTGTTATCTTGAAAAGCTTAGGTACTAAGGTGTGATTACAGTTTTGTAGTATCAAGGGTCTCTTAGAAAATTGCGAGTAGACGGATATGGCGAAACTATAACTTTGTAGTCTACTACATAACCCTAAAAAAGTAATCATGGGTACTCAACAAAATAAAAACGGTTTTGTTTGCCATTGTACGTAACATTAAGTAATATTTTACACTAATATACCTATAACATGTTTTTATCGACATTGTTTTTATCGACTGTCTTTGGAAGCACTAGCGAAATAAAGCAGGCGAATCAAGCGAAATTGAAAATGCGAAAATTTTATCTTTTATAGTCATTTTAACATAACTATATATATACTTAGAAAAAGAGGAATGTCTTCCCGACAATTTCTAATCATTTAAAGTAGAATTAAGACGTTTTAAAAAAACATTTTTCAATAAAACAGTTTGTAAAAAAACATACTTGTACATTGACCGATTATCTCCTTTTTTCTGTTTATATTTACAAACCAAGCATATTCTCATGGTCACAAAATTGAATATTAATAAAACTTTATACAAAAATTCACTTAGTCTTTAAAATTTTAACAAAATTTTCATATATTTCAGTTTGTTTACAATTTACTGAGTCAAATTCCGTTCAATTTGTCACTTTCAATGCGTCCTAAAGAGAAATGCTGTAATTTATAGAGGACTGCCAGTCCATACACTTTATGTCAGTGAAAATACCCAAAGTAACAAAATATAATTTTCAACACATTTGCTCATAAAGTGGGTCTTATGTCATTGTTTTAAGGTTCATAATGATATGTATTACACAGCCTGCGAGTAATAAAAATATAGCACTAAGTAGTACGTAATGGTTGTTTTTTCTAAATTTCAGCAAAGAGATCAGATCTTATTTTATATTTAAAATTAAGTGTAAATATTAAACTATTTGTAAATAAAAATATGATTAAACTAAATCATTTAAATTTAACAGAAAATTATCATTTATTTATGCTAAAACGTGAAAATATATAGTTAAGTATTTTTTTATTATTTGGCTGTATGGCATACTTGTCAATGTGAATCTCATTTTGCGAGTGAAACAAGAAAAAATAATCGCGCCTCTTTTCAGATGTTTTCACTTGGTTTCACAAACGGCATTTTTATTCATCAGATTGTTATTATTGTCAGAAATACAACACAAATATAAACCTATATGGGTACACCATCAGAAATACTTTTCGAGGCGCAACATGCTTGTTGCCGTCAATATCAAAGGAAAGTTTTTATTTCTTTCTTTCCTCGCAAATGTGTTGAAAAAGGTCGTATGACACGTGTGAGCATTGGATATAACATTCTCGGCTCCATTGAGCCCGAGCCGAACGCCTCTAATGTAATATCCAACTTAGCACACTTGTAGCATAATGTACTATTACAGTGTCACCAACTTATCTGTAGAGTGAGTGATGGTGCCACGATCGAAAAGGGGTTGCCACCTAACACAAAAATAAACAACTTCAGCTTATTTTAATGATCTCTAGTACATGACAAAATATTAAAACCATAACTTTTTTACTTTTCGGTGCCTTATGCTCGCTGTCACAGATAAAAGATTATACCTATAAGTAAATACAAAGCTTGATGATAAAGTCATCGGACCTGAATGAACGGTAAGGGTCTTTTAGCCATTTGGCTTCGAAAGCATTAAAATTTACATGTAATTTTTAAACGTTTATTTTATTAATACTTAATTATTAAATCAAAATATCTTTATTCAACATTAATTTTGAAAGGAGACCCGGATTACTGAAAACCTTTCACGCAGTAATTATGATCTAAGGAAGCTGAAGCATGTGCACTTATTTCTTCAAAATCTGAGTCAATGTCACTATCGGTGTCAGAGTCACTGTCTAAATTGACTGTAAAGGGCTCATCTAAAAATCCGTCTTTTCTTCTATATTCCTCTTCAATTTTATGCACGTGTGCACAATATTGTTGCCATTCTGAGACGTCAATAGAACTGAACGCTTCAGTTATTAGTTGTGACATATTTTCATTTTTATGCTCTATGTTCACCTCTGCTACTTTACTTTCCTCTCATGGAACTCCATACCATCTCAATTGGATTGAGGTCACAATGATACGCTGGTAGTCGCAAGCATTTATGGCCATGTTGCGCTAATAAATTGTCAACCCCATGCACAGGGTCAGGTTTGTTTCCTTTGACAATCTCCAATAACTGTGGTTTGGTCAATTCCGATGAGAAATCGAGGCTATTATCAGTCAACCACTTTTAAATTTCAGGTTTGTTTGTGTTTGTAGTTTGGGTTTTATTCACTCGAATGCTATGATAGGGAGCATTGTCCATTATTATCAAGGATGGTTTTTCAAGATTGGGTAGTGATATTTCAGTTAACCATTTTCTGAAGTTTGTGTTGTTTATATTTTCATCATGGTAGTGATGACAACTACCATGATGAAAATATGAACAACACAACTTGTATTTAATTGAAATACAAGACTTGCGTTTTTTACAAACCCCCTTTCCCCGTCTGCATGAACAATAATAAAACGTTGCCCTTTAGACACAGGTTCCAGACCTCTATCTGTTTCTTGTATTTGCCAACACTTATTAGTGGTATGTGAAGAATGTATATACGTCTCATCTAAGTATACAATTGGCCGAGGGTTAGCTGATAAAGAGTTTTGTTTGAATTCTTGTAAATATTTAGCTCTCCACGCTGCATTGTCATTACGCTCGGTTAAAACCTTGCGGTTGCTTTGTGTTTTTCGGTAACGGAAGCCAATTTTTCGCAACAATTTACGTGGTGTTTCCCTGCCACCTTTGAAATTTATTTCGTCTTTCAGTACCGTAAGCAATTTAATGATAGTAGGCAATTCCTTTTTAATAGAATAAAATACATGCACTTTTCGCCTGATTACTCCTTGATCAAAACTGTCTATTTTGCCACATGTCCTTCGTCTCGATTTTCCTGGTGTGGTTATTTTGGTACCAGTTTTTGCAGCAGAACTTCACGAATCATATGTAAGAAAATAATATTTCTGACATAATAAGAAATTTATCCCGAAACGTAAGTTATTATTTATTCTTATGCCGAAACATTATAGTGTTCCTTCGAGAACGCGATAAACAAATTTCACATACACGAATCCACGGGAAACATCTAGTTATTTATTATTCGAATTAAAATAAAATTGTGACACTTTCACTGAATGATCTGTTAACACTGACCTGTTGCGGCAGCAATGCGTTTTTATACGTAAACAAATGGTATTATTGGGGCTTCTTGCTCCTTTTCTGTATCAAAGAATGATTTCATTTTGAGAATAATTTCTCATACGCCACTTTTAATAGCTTTCGGCATGATTTTCACACAAAATACTCAGAAATATTTAGAAAAACAAAACTCGATTGAACAGCACAGACTACATCGACTGACAGCAACAAAATGACGTTTTCAAATTGGCGTCAGTAGTTCCACTTTTGGGAGTTCTAGATATAAGTTGGTGGCACTGTATATGTATCCACTAGAATGTCTATTACATGTATACAAATGTTTACATATTATTGATAAATGTCATGGATAGTTAAAAATGACATTGGAATGTGAAGTTATTTCTGATCTTGTTTCGAATATATTATTATGGAATAAATGTATACCTAATTTTGAAATAGTTTAATGGTTAGATAAATTTGAAACAAATTTTTGTACACTTCATTCTGGATTGGTAAATGTCCAGATATTTTAGACACTTCTGTAACAACGTATATATATATTATTGCTCGTGACTGTACATACGCTCACGCCTAAAATCCCTATCCTACCCCGGAAGTTTTAAAACCATTTGATGTCACATTTGACACAAATTTCTAGGGTCATTTGGTGTAACATGATGTAAAATAGCAAGATCACAAGCGTTTCCCTCTTCGGGGCACGTTAAGCTGTCGGTTCCGGCTGTTGTCGATTGACTACAGTCGTTAAAACAAAGTTAGGGGTCATTGTGCGGTTTGAAAACTCTGACGCCAGAGCTAGCCATGTTCGTCACACACTTGACTATACCTACACGAAAAGAAGAAGAAGAATTAGCCTGTCCCATAACCACGATGTATGGTTATGGAATAAACATCATCTGCACCAAGAGCGCGGGGGACATTACATTAATAACCTTCGCCCACTTTCCCTTAAAAGTTTTCATTATTAGTCGGCTTATTTCTTATGCGTGTTTAGTTTAGGCCGCTAGCACCATTTCAGACAGATTCAGTTTAAATAAAATTTTCGTAGGACCATGTAGGACCAATGATTCACAGAAATGCGTTTAACTACAAAGTAAAGATTTTGGTAACGTGATTGTTATTAATTGTTACTTACTTTCAGGAAAATAATTTATTTCACTTAACTCCTCACTGGATACAAAAAGTACGCACTATCTTTTTCGTTCGTGCTTTCTTCATGACCAACAAATTACTTGTTGGTTTTGGGTTAGTATTTACAATCTGCTTTTTTTAAAAAGTTTTTCAACGTTAACTTAGAATAATACTAAAGTATAGACAACCAAAGTGCACGAGAGAGGAGAAAACCCTTTACAATATTATAGAAAAGAATAGCAAGATAATTTAATTACATTTTTGGTAAAATGGTGTCTATAATCATAATTTTGCCAACGTCTACGAGTATTTTAATAAAATTAAAATAGAGAATGGCGAAGTGCCAATCAGGTAAAGAAACTCTTTAAGGGTTATAATACGACAGCATGGAATCATGTATACACATCAACACGGTCTAGGGATATCACCACAGAATAAATAATAGTACTAACGTAACGATTTATCATACACAAGGTCTGTTTGAGAACCTGTAAAAGCATACTCGAGATACATGGAGGACTATAATTTTCAGACGAGCAAATGCTAAACCTGAACTTTTAATTCTAGTCAATAAATCTTGTTTTACTCGAAATTTGTGAAAACGTGACGGAATTGAAAACAAAAATGCACTTTTTGCCAACTTTTTGTATGAAAATAGTAGAATTTACGTTTTTTTTTTCATTTTCGTCACGTTTTTTCACAAATTTCAAGCAAAACTAAATTTATTGATAAGAATCGAAAATTCAGGTTTAGCACTTATACGCCAGTCGTTGTAGAATAATCGCGTCAGGTCGCAAAAAATAGCCCCGGTGTGATTTTTTGGGATGTTTTTAGGATAGATACCAAAGGTGTAAAACCAAATTTAAAACCTCGAAAGAAGCACAGGTCTTCGTGGTGCTCGAAAAACCAAGGAATTTTCGGCCTTTTTTTAGTTTTTCACTTACAACATCTGAAATATGCATTTTGCAGCAAAGTCATCTATGACATTTATAAAGAAGATAAAATTAGCAACAATTTAGGCGAAACCACAGCTCTGTATGTTTAACAGATCTCTAGAAATAACAGTTCGAAAAAGGGAAATTTCACATATCTTTTACTGTTTTCAATATCATTTTCTTTGTTTAAACATCTGATTTCCTTATTAATTTTCGTATTTTAACCTGATAACATGAGAACTATTGGTCCTAAAGAGTATCTTTTACAAGAGTAAAAGAAAAAAAAAACAGAAACAAAAATTAAAGTTAAATAACTGCTCTATAACTTACTCGTAACTTCTAATAACTTTCCCGTAGAATGAGTATTTTAGACAGTGTTTTGTTGGAAAGCTAACTACAAATTCATAACTTTTAGGAAAAAATTGCATATTTTCGAACAGTTAATTCTCGAGATCTGTTAGACATACAGATTGTTGATAATACAGGTAGACACAGGTACAGGTTGATAATTTTATCTTATTTAAAAGTGTCATAGATGACTGCTGTAAAATGCATATTGAAAAACTAAAAAAAGGCCGAAAAAAAATGAATGGACTACCTTACAGTGACTAACAACTTTCAACGAAGTAAAACAATTTCAAAAATTCGTAATTTGTTTTTGTGATTCTTCTCTATCACTGATTAACTCAATAGGAGTGAATGTATAAGTTAACGGAAAATATATGAAATCCGTCATTGTATACAATTCCTCGGAAATGTAGGGCTTTAGGAAAATCTCCTTCAACCTCTTGGGTGCTAAATCGTCCATGAAACCGAACAACTTTTCCTAAGGAACATAGGTCAAAATACGAAAAAAAAATTTTGATCTCCCATACAAAATGCGCTATATGCTGATGAAATTTGTATGGGAACTAAAATTTTTTTTTTCGTATTTTGACCTATTATTGTGGGAAAGTTGTTCAGTTTAATGGACTGATTAACCACCCGAGATTTATCTAAAGCCCTGTATATTTCCTAAAATCGCCCGCAAATGTGTAAAATGAATTATATTTGAAATCTATACATTTCCTAAATAACAATCGGAAATGTATAATATGTTTGATTATGTCTCTTGTAAGCCATTCGACTTCTTTTTTCGATTGCGATAGACGGAACTGTGACAAGTAGGATTGTCAGTAGCTTACAACCCTTAAGCTAGGTACTAACAAACCTACTTGTCAGCAGCTTGGTTCGGTTAGGTTAGGTTAGGTTTTAAAGAGTATTATTCAGTCCCTGGGCCAACTGCGATCATTTCATGATATTCTCGAACATTTCATGAAGTGAGTAAATCTTCAATATGGCCAAGACAAATTCACGTCGCTTATTCAGGTTAGGTTAGGTTGTTTAATTCGTTTTATTCAAAGAAAGCATTAGTTTGATACATTTCCTAGAGCGATTTCAGAATTTTATACAATTCCTAGGAAATGTATACCTTTCCTAGGATACGTGTGTATTAAAAAATCTTTGAAACAATATTTTATACTTTTTTTTTACTCATTTATTTGCTAAAACAGAACATAACAAATTTACAAAAGAATTCTTACAGATAGGTATACAATGCTATAAATTATAGTCACAATAATTCTCTTTCATTAGTTGGATATGTACTGTGCTAGCAAAACGGTCCTGACTCAGCACATGTCACAGCTCAAGTGTGACGCTGGTATTCTGTAAGGAGCTTGGGGTCGGCCCTCGCATAACACATTACATAAAAAAGGTTCTTAAATTCTCATCACTACGTAACAAAAGCATTTATTAAAGATAAACAAGTAAAAAAATAATCAAATCAACATTTCAAAGTTTAGAAATGTGCACTAAAGTAAGAATACATGATGACTTATGTGTATCCCAAGGGATTCACTATTAAAAGAAAACCTTAGTGTGTAATTATTATAAATTAAAAGTTATACTTCGGAAAAAAATCTGTGACGATCGGCTTAAAGATCACAGAGGCAAGGAACCTGATGAGTGACCAAAGTGGAAATTTTTCCGTGCTTTGGAGGGCACATTAAGCCGTCGGTCCCGGCTGTTGTCGATTGACTATAGTCGTTAAAACCAAGTCAGAGGCCATTGTGTGATTTTAAAACTCTGACACCAGTGTTAGCCAAGTTCGCCACACACTTGACTATACCTACACGTTAAGAAGAAGATTTAAATGGTTGGTTATTATCCTTTCAGAATGGACTACCTTACAGTGACTAACAACTTTCAACGAGTCATGATTATTGTGACTTCACTCTCTGGTGCTGTGCTAATATTTGGCATTAGTGTCACGTGGCTGTCTCTAGTACTAGCTCTTTACATGCGTAGGGGTGAAGTCTTTCGTATTAGATTTCGTCTTATGGCAGAGGAAATGGTCAGTATAATTTTATTAGAGGTAAAATAATAAAAGCCCAGTTCTAATGTAGCGGTGATAGCCCAGTTGGTAATGAGCAAGACTTGTAATCCGAAGGTCGCGGGTTCAAATCGTGGTGCGGGCCTATACCACTCAATTCGTCTTTTCAGATTTATGTACGGATTTCAATTATCACTTGCTCAGCGGTGAAGGAAAACATCGTGATTAAACCCGCCCGTCCAAGAAAATTCATTTTCGAAAGACGAGCGGTCCACCAACCCGCATTGGGCCAGCGTGGTGGACTATGGCCTAAATCCCCTTCGTGTATCGAAGGAAGTCCTTCCGTGGGTGTCGTAAGAGGTGACTAAGGAAACACAAATGAGACCACCTGCTTCCTATTAATCCACCCCAGGCAACGACAACTCAATTTGTTCTGAATCTGAGATGGCGTCTTATGGTCTCATGCGGTGTGTTAGGCTTTGTGAAGGGCGCCGTCTGGTTTGCGACCACCCTCCTACCGAAGTCCGATGCCAAACAGCTTGCTGTGTTACATCGGTGCGTAGGATTACCAGTGCTTTATAGGCATTTTCTGGGTTAACACGCTCCACCGTCGACCTCATCTATAACCTTTGTAAAGATTGAGGTTAAGAGTTAACTCATCATATAATAAAATAAAAAGATAAGTAGGTATACAATCCCTTCTACTCGTAATGAACCTATTTAGAATGTATTCAAATTCAAGTGTTTATTTCATTGAACATACAAAATGTTACTTGAACATGACTATACATATGTGTAGTAAATTACATTAGCACTTTCGACTTTGCGCCTATTCGCAAAGGTGCAGTCTTCCTCAGGAAAAGAATAGGCAAGGAACTCCGAGGGTCGCTCTATTTAAGTCAATCATATATATTTTTTTTATTATAAAGATTATTATAAAGATGATTATAATGATATATTATTATAAAGATGAGGTCGATGATGGAGCGAGTTCATCCAGAAAGTGCCTATAAAGGCACTGGTACTCCCACGCACCGACGGAACACAGCAAGCTGTTTGGCGTCGGACTTCGGTAGGTGGATTTTCTTACTTTTAATTTTAATTGATTTAATACCTGAATAACTCTGATGCTGACCAATTTATTCCCATGTTACTTGTCTAATAAATAATCAAAAATTCTATAACAGCACTTTTTACAAAGTTTTTGTTTAATTGTTGTCTTGAATTTTTCTAAAGTTAAGTTTTGAATACTAATAGGAATGTTATTATAGAAGCGTATACCCATTAATGAGTTTGCTACTTTCTGGAGACGACTGTCCAGTAAATCCTATTTATGTTTGCTTTCAGTGTAATTTATGTTTGCTTCTAGTGTTTACATTGTGCTTCTTTACATATAAAAGATTACTATACACTGTAATTTTTTTATCACTGTCCAAATTATTTGAATGGAAACTATATGAAAATTTAAAAGACCCGTATTATTCTGGTTCTACGTTTCATATAAATATTTCAAGATCGTCTGAAGCATGAAAATGAATCAAAATTTTTGTATGGAAAAAAATAACATCGTCCAATTGACTTAAAACTTTGTAATAGCACTCTTCAACACAATTTATGACACCCATGTTTCTGTGTTTTACAAAATTCATCCTCTAAGACGTTAAAAAGGGGTATCAAAATCTGAAACTTTTGGAATAAAATTTTTTTTTCCTCCTTAAGTATTTACGTTCTACCAAAGTTACTGACACCGTAAGAAAAATTTGGATGGTGACAAAAAATTAACCTGTTTATACTGGGTGAAAAAGAACCTTCTAGCTATATTCAAAATCCTAAACCAGTTTCACTCAAAGAACACATTTATGGAAAAAAATAAATATTTTTTTAGATATATTTTCAATGGGAATAGTTCATTTTTTGCCTAAACGTAAGACATTACTCCTACACCAGGCACGCGAGGTGTGCGGGTAGCACTCGGCTAGTGTCTACGTTAAGGAAAAAAAAACCCCATCCCCCCAAAAAAAAAAAAAAACAAAAAAAAAAAAGTGTTCAGTAAGTGATACTGGTTCAGGATTTTCAATAAAGCTAGGAGGTTCTTTTTCAACCTGTATACTGGAACGCAAATGTCAAAATATCCATATCCTTAAATCTATTTCTAAGAGACATTCTAGGTTTCATTTGATAAATCGCGCGAACAGCCCTTTTCTGCAGAACAAAGATCTTATTGATGTCGGCAGCATTACCCCACAGTAAAATGTCAATATGACGTTAGGCTGTGGAAATAACTGAAATATACGGTTCTCGCGGTTTCAACGTCCGATAATTGACGGATTTTCTAAACTGCTGAACTGAGTCTGCTCGCTAACTTATCAATTTGACGACCCCATTGAAGCTTTGCGTCAAGAGTGATAGGTACCTAAGAATACAGCAGATTCTACAACTTTCAGTTTTTCATTCTTAACCTTTGCATTGGTATTAACCTGTTTAACGCTAAGCAAGGTAAAGGAATCATTCAAAACGTAGCAAAATTTAAAAGTGGCGGCTAAAAAAAGTAAAGTTATTATTTCAAAAGGACACATTATTCTTAACATTTTTTATTACGACAGCTAAGCTGTACGACCTTTACGAATTTTTCTTTTTTAAGCTTAAAAATCTAGATTTTCAAGCTAAAATGCAGTTTTAAATCTATAATTTAAACCTTTGCTTCACAATCTATTGAAACACTATTTTCTATGGCCGGAACATATAAAATCCAGATTTATAAGTGTCAAGAACAAATCTAGTAATGGTCGTATAGCTTAACTATCATACCAAAAATGTTTAGAATAATATGTTTTTTCGAAATAATAACTTTACCCTTTTTTGGCAGCCACTTTAAAAATTTTGGTATTTTTTGTATGGACCGTGAATGATGTCCTTTATTCAAGAGTAGGTTATTTACAGTAAAGCAATCAACTACCTTGGAGATCGCAGTATTCACGTCGTCATAATCAGAGTTATATCTTTTCACTTCAAATAAGAGTGATGTATCATCTGCAAATAATACGATCTCATGGGCCTCTTTAAAAAGAACAGACAAGTCATTAATGTACACGAGAAACGAGAATGGTCAAGTACTGACGATGACCCACCACTTAAGCACACCTCCGCCAGGGGGAAAACCTACGGAAGTCATATTTGGCAACGAATGAAGCTATTATAAGAATAAAAACCTTTTGTAGGAATTAAATCCGATTTCAATTATAAGCTTATATAGGGCTAATAATTTTAGGAAAATAAAAAAAAACGTTCAGCGCGAATGGGACTTGAACCCACGACCCCACTATTAGATCTAATATCTCCTGGTGCTTTAACCAACTGAGCTACCGTGACTTCAAGTATGCTTCAAGTCAAGCAGCGAAATTTCTCATTAACGTCATGCGTGTAGGTCAGTGCCATCAGTGTCTCGTATGAAGAACTACATTATTCAAAGTAGAATATGACATGGTTTTTATTTTAAAATTATTAGCATTTTTTAAGCAGTGATAGCCCAGATGGTAATGAGTCAGACTTGTGATCGGAAGGTCGCGGGTTCAAACCATTAAATTCGTATTTCGGATTTATGTATGGATTTCTAATTATCAATTGCTTAACGGTGAAGGAAAACATAGTGATGAAACCCGCCTGTCCAAGAAAATTCATTTTCGAAAGACTACCGGTCCTCCAACCCGCATTGGGCCAGGCGTGATGGACTATGTTTCGAAGGGAGGCCCATGCTCCTCGGTGGGGACGTATATGGGCTGATGACGAATATTTGTTAAAACTTTTTTTTCTGTATTTTTTTTTGTTTGATGACAATTATTTTCTATTTTTCAGGAAGAAACAAATATTCCGCATACATTTCGTGATAAGGTACTAACATTTTATAGAATGTACTGGCATAAACAAAAGGCTGTGTCAAGCTCCGAGCTATTGAAGATATTTCCTCCTTCACTTAACAGTGCTATAACTACAGATATCTATTTTGAGGCTCTACAAAAGGTAATGATTCTCTGTCTAGGGGTGTAGCTCAGGCCAGCAGACCCACGGAATTTAAACAATGAATTTAGATATTCCATGTATGCCAATACACAGTGCCTTCCTAGTGCCTATTGATGCCAAAAGAACCATATCTAGTGCCATCATAGTTTAAGAAATATAGGTCGTTGTTTGTGGGTCTGCTGGACGGATATCAGCCCAGCAGACCCACCTCTCGTACACGGAAACGGCTAAAGTTAGAGACATGGTTCTAGTTCTAAGCTTTAATGCTTTACTTGGTGCCATCGAGAAAAAAGTTTCAAACCTAGTGCTTCAAGCGTTTCGGAGCTATAAAACGATCTTGGTGTGCCTGCTGGGCGGAGGTTCAACGCAGCAGACCCACCTCTCGTACACGGAAACGGCTAAAGTTAGAGACATGGTTCTAGTTCTAAGCTTTAATGCTTTACTTGGTGCCATCGAGAAAAAAGTTTCAAACCTAGTGCTTCAAGCGTTTCGGAGCTATAAAACGATCTTGGTGTGCCTGCTGGGCGGAGGTTCAACGCAGCAGACCCAACACGATAGCTCCATAACTAGAAGGTAATTTGGTATGAAATCTCATATCAACGTTTAGTGTGTAATTAGTGCCTTAGCTTAACATAAAAATATCTGTTTAATTTGACTTCCAAACATAACAAATAGCCTCTGAAAGTTCTGCATACATTTCAAAATGAATACAGTCGCGTACATAATCAATAGTTTTTACGTGATTGTTGATACAATATGGATTAAATGTCTTTTTTACATACTTGTATTTTATTTTCAATGTTCGTAAAGGTGATTTTTGTCCACCAAGTGACCTTTTATGTACTTACTAAGTCTTCCCCCTTGCCTGCGTGCGGGGTTTATTATTTATTAGCACAGTTTAAGCGCTAAGTACCTAAATCAAAAATTAATTAATTAGTTTAATTTTGATATATGATAAAAATATATCTTCAGGTTTTATTAGGTGTGCGTTATCGTCTTAACTTATATTCAGAATACAAATATATCTCGGTACTATGTGACTGTGTATAAGATTGGGACAAAAAAATTTAAGAGTTGAAAAATGTTTTTTTAATGGGTAAGTTAATATCATATAAATTATGTAAGATGCTAAATTTACATATTAGGCAAACTGAACATTTCACCTAAGTTGGCTGGCTTATTATCTGAATTAAGAGACGAATTACTAAGTAACTAAACGAGTGTCGCACACTGAGAAAATCTCAATCTAGCGGAATTTAATTCAAAATTTGAAGTTTATCTCAGGCACTAAAAGTTTATGTTTTATTTGTCCTCAATTACTACTTAACACGATAAAATGTATTGTTTGGTTTTGGGTAGGTCACAAATAAAATTAAAAATATTGAAATCGCGATGTCAACCGAGTAGGTACTCATTTTGCACCGTCAATTTATGCGAAGAATTAATTATTAATATAATTGTGTATTTTCTTTAATTCTTTAATTTGTAGTGTTTGGGTCTCAAACGTTTTCAAAGTCGTAACCAATATTATGTGTAATTAAACGTAATCAAAGACGACATGAAATAAACTTATAAGTTTTGAATGTTTGAAAGTCAATGGAACAAAAATCATAAAATAATTCTTCATAACATTATTTTATGAAATGTTTATCATCACAATGAAACTTATAGTTATAGCTATTAGATCTAACTTAGTTTCACTGAGGGTTTTTGCGACCCCCATATTTTTTTAATTTCGGCTATCGAGATAACGAAATTGCAAATTTTTGAAATTTGGTCTGCTAACAAACCAAATACCGATCTTCTCAATAGACTTCTGATTTCATAGAATCCTTACTCAACCTAAACCTAAACCATAGTCAAGTGCTGAAAGTCATCTACCCTTTATTAGCGCATAGGCCGCGCATAGTCTTAAATGCATTAACAATCTTATTGTGAGACAACGCATCATAAAACAGTAGCGCCATCTATTGGTTTGGGAAAGCAACATGCAGATGCGTAGCCTATTTTTTTTAAATTTATTGCCTAGTCGCCTTTTACCTTTTTACAAAATAAGTTGGTATATCTATATAATAGGTATGTAGTTAATTACTATTAGGATATATGAACGATTACGAATGGGGTTATAAACTAAAAGCTCTTTAGAGGTGGCAGCATTGTTGACTGTTCCGTGTCAAGCTGCGGCGCTGTCATTTTATTTTGATTGCGAGCAAGTGTTTTTTTATTTTTTTTGCGGAAATAATTACTCAAATTAAAGTCAAATTCCAAAGATGTGTACTTCAATTGAAAGAAGAGTTGAGTAAAAGAAAAGCTACTTTTTTAAACTTTTTTTTTGGATCTTTGGGGAATACATGTACCTACACCGTATTTTTGCAGTTAATAGCTGTGCAAATTGTCAAAATTCATTAATTTACTATAAATAAATTGTTTTTTTTACGAAATTAATATGGAGAATGACAGTTACACGTAAAATTTTAGGATCAGTCAACAGAGGCGACATCGGAAGTGAGAAATTGGCAGTTTATTACCCCATTCAAAAAATATGTTGGAATATGTAACCTAATAAATTGAGTTTTGAGCGTGACTGTACCTCGGTTGTTAAAATGTATGGAGAACTTTCAGAGGCTATTTGTTATGTTTGGAAGTCAAATTAAACAGATTTTTTATGTTAAGCTAAGGCACTAATTACACACTAAACGTTGATATGAGATTTCATACCAATTACCTTCTAGTTATGGAGCTATCGTGTTGGGTCTGCTGCGTTAAACCTCCGCTCAGCAGGCACACCAAGATCGTTTTATAGCTCCGAAACGCTTGAAGCACTAGGTTTGAAACTTTTTTCTCGATGGCACCAAGTAAAGCATTAAAGCTTAGAACTAGAACCATGTCTCTAACTTTAGCCGTTTCCGTGTACGAGGTGGGTCTGCTGCGTTGAACCTCCGCCCAGCAGGCACACCAAGATCGTTTTATAGCTCCGAAACGCTTGAAGCACTAGGTTTGAAACTTTTTTCTCGATGGCACCAAGTAAAGCATTAAAGCTTAGAACTAGAACCATGTCTCTAACTTTAGCCGTTTCCGTGTACGAGAGGTGGGTCTGCTGCGTTGAACCTCCGCCCAGCAGGCACACCAAGATCGTTTTATAGCTCCGAAACGCTTGAAGCACTAGGTTTGAAACTTTTTTCTCGATGGCACCAAGTAAAGCATTAAAGCTTAGAACTAGAACCATGTCTCTAACTTTAGCCGTTTCCGTGTACGAGAGGTGGGTCTGCTGGGCTGATATCCGTCCAGCAGACCCACAAACAACGACCTATATTTCTTAAACTATGATGGCACTAGATATGATTCTTTTGGCATCAATAGGCACTAGGAAGGCACTGTGTAATGGCATACATAGAATACCTAAATTCATTGTTTAAATTCCGTGGGTCTGCTGGCCTGAGCTACACGTCTAGGGGCCAAGTAGCATAATAAAAAGAGAAAATATTGTATAACCCCCGACATTTCATTGCTTATAACGACTTTTAACGACTTTACCAATTTTGATCGAATTTAGCTAAGAACCATCTCGATTATGATGCTTTCAAACAAAAACGATGCCACATGCCACAGACAAACACATAGATACACACGTCAAACTTATAAACCCGTCTTTTTCACGGAAATTTAAAATAACGAATTTAGTTGTTTATTACAATTAAAGGTGCACTACAAATACTCACCACTAGAAAGATTTTTAATACCGACTAATTCAATGTTGTTTAATTAAAAAAAAATATCTAAAATGTATTTTTGTACCTATTTCCAGAGTAGAATTCTGCGCGACTTGTCGTACCAATTCATGTCAGAGATTGCCAAAGTCATGCACACTATCAATTACGTCCCAGGTGACATTATAGTCAAACGCGACACATTCAAGTCTACCATGTACTTCATCACCTATGGAGACGTAGAGGTCTGTTTCATAATTTTTTTTAAGTGTAATGTTGGAAAAACGAAAGCCGAGAGCTACCCCACCCTGACAAAGTTTCCACGCCCAGCTAGTTGCTAGCTCTAATTATCAGTCAAACGAGACGCAAAGGGCAGAGGACGTTAAAAGGGTAGTCATCAGCAAATATTTGCGGAAAGTTTATACTATGTGTTTTTTTTTCAATAATTACTGTAATCTTGTAACTAAAGCCAGAGATCTTCTCTGCTCTGCCTAATTACAGACCCCACACATTCGTATCATGCGGGGGCTCACATGTGTTATATATATTAGTGTTGTTGTGGTCTTCAATGTAGTCACTTGGAGGTCAATAACGTTCATTTTAATTCAAACCTACGGCACGCCATGAAACCTCAAAAAAAGACGAATCTGTGACCAGAAAGCTTGTCATTCTACGATGAGTGACCACTTCGTCTTGGAACGCACCGAGTAATTCTCCGAACTTATTACAATCTCCAAAAAAATCATAACTTTTTGGCAGCACAATATTTTCTTTATGCCTCGGATAGCAAAGTTACTTTTATTATTATTATTAAAAGTGTTTACTCTTGACCTCAGTCTGGATTAAAATCATAGATGAGATCGACGATGGAGCGAATTATTCCAGAAAATGTCTATAAAGGCACTGGTACTCCGACGCACCGACGGAACACAGCAAGCTGTTTGGCGTCAGACTTCGGTAGGAGTGTGGTCGCGAACCAGAAGACCCATTACAGAGCCTACCACACCGCATGAGATCATAGAATCCCACCACAGATTTAAAACAAATTGAAGTATCGCTGCCTATGATGTATTGATAGGAGGCAGGTCTCACTGTTTCCTTCGTCGCCTCTTACGACACCTACAGAAAGAGATAGGGTAGTATTATTCTCAACCGATCACCACAAGGCACAAGTTTCATAGAATGAGCGAAACCTAATCTTCTCTTCTGTTGAGTAGGTGTTGACTGCAGAAGATGACGAGACTCCTCTGTTGCGTTTCACTCGCGGCACCATAATCAACCCATGCGGCGGGTGCATGGACGTAGCGGGTGCTCGAGCCCACGTGGCTGTCCGTGCCGCCACGTTCTGCGTCGCTCATGTACTCCACACGAGAGACCTTTGGCGTGTGGCAGCTAAATTTGGCCAACTTAATTCACAGTCTTTCATAATGCGTTCTGCTTTTGAGGTTTATATATTTTATTATTATCATATAACAGTAGCCTAAAATTATACCTTTTCAAAGGTACTTCATATCAGATTTATCCAAGCAAAATCTGTACATGAAAATGAAATAAGACTTAGTTAAATTATCCATCATCATCATTTATTGATAGCTCAGTTGGTAAGAGCACCAGGAACTCTATTCCAGGAGTCGTGGGTTCAAGTCTAACTTGTGCCGCACATTTTTTCTTTCCCTAAAATAATTTGTGAAATCGTATGAAAACGTTTAGGTACTTACGCTAGTAAACGTTTGAAATTCCAAATGAAAAACCATGCATTGAAGTAACATTAAATATATCTAAATATATTTTACGATATTCCCGCCATTTAATGATTTGGCGAATTGTTTACCTGGGAATATCGACAAAATCGTGATGCAGCGAGAAAGTTGTTGGCCAAATCACGATAAGGCGACGTTTCATGTAATGCTCAAGCCTATCACGATCCGACCACGACATATATAATGACAATGTACTAACTCAACATAGGACTTTTCGTCGAAGTTACAATAAATTAGGAACTTGAGACACGGGAGGATAAAATTATATTCGGTCTGAGCAAGTGCTATATCTACCTTAAATTTCAGTTCTTATAAACGAATACTAATTTGCTTCTTTGTAAAATCAATGTGAAAATTAAATGAAAACCCATTATCTAAACGCTTTTTGTTTGAAAATATATATCCGTTGACATTATTCAAATGTGTTTTAGGGTTCCGTAGTAATCTACGAACCTTTATAGTTTCGCCATGTCCGTCTGTCCGCAGGTTTTCTAAGAAACTCTTGGTACTACAGAGCTGAAATTAGGCATGGTCCATACATATAAATCACGCCGACAGAACTGTAAAGTAAAATCTTAGAAAAAAAAATTTTCGGGTGTCTCCCATAGCTATAGACGTGACAGAGCGATGAATTTTTTTTCTCACCAATATCATCGATTGGGGTGTCATAGGATAGCTTTTTAAAAGATAAAAGAGGTTTACTACGAACGTTTTTCGATTCAGAAGTCAGTTTGCGAAACATCAATTTTCATAATGAAAAAAATGTGAAATAATTCACATTTACGACGAAGTTTACCCTTATCCAAAATGGCTGACATACAAGGTTCCATGGTAAAGTGAAGCGAGGTCAAAAGCCAAGCTGTAACATCTTGACATTTCAGGTTCCACGCTCGCTTCGCTCGCGCATTAAATACTTTCATTCTCTTGTGTTTAGGCCAAAACTAGAGTTATTTCTGAAACTACCAAATCTACATTTGTTTTTGATACTATTGGAGATTTTAACATCGACTATGACCCTAACGATATTACACCAGTTTTAAATGAGTACGTAATGTTAACGATTTGTATACAACCGTTTGCATCCCACGCGAGGTGTTTTTTTTTTTCATTTTCCTTGTGGCGCTGGAATTTATAACTCCTTTAGTAACCTTCTTTCTTTGTAACCTCGTTTTTAGACATTATTAGCGGTTTAACCGTCAATTTGCTCGTAGAAGAAGCCAGCTGCATATTTAAACTACCAAATCCACCATGCTGCTACGGAACCCTACAATGCGCGTGGCCCGACACGCTCTTGGCTGGTTTTATTGAATAATGTCAACGACGAACAATGTGTTTTTGAATAATGTGTGTTTTTTTATAGAACAGGATTGTTATTGGTTTTATAGAATAATTTGTTTTCCCCAGGAACACATTGATAGAGTTAAAAAGCACTATAAGACTAGAGCCAAGATAGATGTTCGGTAAGCAGAGATTCGGCGTTTTTTTTCAATAAAAAAATAATCGGCATAGAGACACTTAATTTATCTTTCCGGCGCCACAGATTTACGAATAGTTACTATGTAACCTGCGCTTTATCGCGTTGCCGGTCTGGTAGATTTGGTATGAATTAGTTTCCTATACATGCATGTTTTCCCAGATACTTCCATGCTGGACTGGGAGTAAAAGAAAAACATAGAATGTGCCAGATGCGTACTCTTCCTAGGCATACTGTAAAAGTTAGTAAGTGGGGACATGAGGGGTTGGCTGTATTGTGGGCGAAAGGCTAACAATCTCTCATTACTAACATCATTATATTTCATCTTATACTTAACCCTCTAAATATATGTCAAACGAGGCGTCAAGTGGTTTTAAAATAATTGATGCTCTGCCTACCATGACAGGATTTATAGGCGTGAGAATATTTATGTATTTTAGTGTGACGGAACCACCGCTTGTCGAGGGACAAGCGGGGGCTTGATCCGCCACGTAAATTGAAATACAACCGTAAGGTTATGTTATTATAGTATAATAAATGGTAAAAAAGTTAATACAAACAACAGTAATTTCGAAATAATTATATAAAAAAATGGAAAAAGTCGTCGTGGGGTTGATAGGGGGAAATGGGAACAAAGAAAAAAGAGTTATAAGTAATCAGATGCCGAAAAGGTCCTTGGACCCGGTAAGTGTGGTTGCGCAACCTATTCTTAATGAGGTCCGCGGTTACACTCGTATTATTAAATTTTAACAACGTATTGAATCCTTAAAAAAGGGTTATCAGATCTAATAGTAATAAAAAAGGGTTATCTGGAGTACGAAGCGGGCGGCGTCCGCACGCTGCGATGTGTTGAACTAGGCTCTCGTCGCTGATATGTAGCATAACTGCACACGTTTTGAGAAAAGTCGGCACAGGGTACGGCCGACTCCGGTCTTTATAGTGTATAGTTGTGGGTCGAATTTTTTCCGGGTGTATAAAAAACACTGAGACTGTGAAAGAAAAACAAAAATCGTGCTATAATGTGACACGGCAAGGAAATGGAAGAACGCACGATAGGAAGTCAGAAGGAAAAGCAAAAAAACTTAATTTTATTTGTAATTAGACGAGGAAATTCAAATCAACAATAGTTCTGCGAAATAAGTTCACCGTCCATCGTCATGTTTCCTCAAAGTAATAATAAAAATTGGATTCCGCAGAACTACAGAACTTCAATCTTGATCCACTTAATTTTAAAGTATTTTTAAAATATTACTTTCTTCCTTGCAGAAAGTAAGATAAGTAATCACATTCAGACAATTTTCACTCAAAATTTTGTTCACAACTGACCAATTTTTATCCGATTCCAAACAAAACGATTTCAAATTTGAAAATAAACCAAAAAATCAACGACAGAGAAGTAAAATAGTGTGCCAGGAAAAAGTAACCAAATTAGAAAAGATAATGTATGCGAATACTGCAGTATGTATATATATTATCTTCGTTAAACAGTCATAGCCACACTCACTAGCCACCCTATAGCGCTATTGTAATATTTAATTGAATGCATTAAATATTTCTTATCAATAATGCAAAACTTCGTTTACTTTATAACAGGTACAAGACTTCAATCCTTCTATTAAAGCGAAATTTGATTGATCTGAAAGCGGCTCGCGATATGAGAGGGAAACTTATAATGGGGCGGGATGATAAGTTCATCGAAATAGCGTCATGCTACTTAATGCGAAATGTAAGTTAAGAAATCATTTATATACAACCACAACTTTACATGTACGCATGCACACACACACAGATACACACATACACGCAAACACACATACACACACGCAAAAACATACACAGACAAACACTTGACTTAACACTTGACTTAAGTTGTCGGTCCCTGCTGTTGTCGTTTGACTATCAGTGACTCAAACCAAATCAGAGGCCATTTGGTCGTTTGACTCTGACACCTTGTTTAACCAAGATCGGCACACACTTGACTATGCGTACAGAATAAGAAGAAAAAGATTTGATTTTACACAAATCCCACGGGAGAAAGAAGATATCAGCGAAAAAAAAATGTGCTTAATGTGTTCGTCGATACGACAAACTTTCAAACAGAACCACGTAGTTGATAATTGCCTGTTACAGTGGGGCTTTATAGAAACAGGTTCGAATCCTGGGCTTCACTTTTTCTGTTTCTCGGAAAACTTAAACATGCGAGGCTCTGACTCCACTAGAAAGCTCAAATAGTTTAAAGTCCGAATTCAGTATCACTATCAACGTATCAAGTTTTCCACAAATGTAAAACTTATCTTTAACGTTAACTAAATACGAAGGAATTACTTACGTGCTGACCGATCTGTTTAACCGGCTAGACTAACGCGGGCGACGACTCGAAAACCACTGTCGCTCCCCTCGCTCCTCTGAGCTCGGGCGACGTGGCGGCGTCAACATAATTTGTCACCACAAATTTCCTCCCTCTTTTTTTAAAAAAAAAAACAATTAAAAATATTTTAAAATTACAACTAAATTTAAACTTCTTAACAATATGACACAAGCACAATGTAGGTTTTTTTAATTTATTTATTAATGAAGGGTTCGCTCTTGACCACAATCTAGCCCAAGGGCAAAGATGCGGTCGAGGATATAGCAAGCTCACCCAGAAGAAGCCTAGGTCAACGTAATTTGCTGATCCTGTGCCTAAAGTAGCCGTCTCGCCCGCTGTGATGTGATAAGCGGGGAACGAACAGTATTCATAAATGAATTGTCAAACTTACTTGCAATATCACGCTATAATTCTTTAAGGGTATCAGAGCATCGGCGGCTTTAACACAATAAAAAAATCCAAATTAAATTTAGTGACACCATTCTTATTGTACGTTACTCCTAGTTTTGTTTAATTAAGGTACTTCCTTGCAGCTAGGGATTACCTTAAACAATATAACTAGGAGCACATTACTTCAGCCGTTGTTGCCTGAGGTTTAGGTTGTACACTTTCCACTTTAATAACTGGTAACGTGTTTACATCTTTCATCTGTTTTGTAATAAACGTTTAAACTCTTCTTCTGAGCTGCCGAACCAATATGTAGCAGACGATGATACATAACTGTTGGATTTACTAAACCATTTATGTAAAGCAAAAACTAATATCTTCATTAAAGTATCTCCATACTTTTATATTCAATGTAAAGTTGCAAAATAATTTGCTTAAATAGAGAGTCCTTTTCTCTTACCTTAGGACCCCACACTCTGCATATCAACATGGTACGAATGGACGTTATAGTGCCTCATAGTCTCAGGAGAATTAAAAATTATTTTATTAATATCCGAATTAAGTATTTTATTTAGCCCCAACCTCATACTAAAATACCAAAATCGTAATTATTAGTATTCCATAACTTTTACTTGGTTGATTCGCTAAAGTTGCTTTATTTACAACCAAATTTTCTTTATTTTCCTTTGTTTTTGATTTCCCACGATTACGGCAAAAATCGCTATTTCAACTATTTCACTGAATCAAAATTTTAATAAATTATTTCACGTTATTAACCTTTAAAGACTCTGAATTAAATGATGCTACATATTGTTTCGACTTTTCTTGATATAAACTTGATTTAGATGAATATGCCTGTTTATTTAACCTTCGAAAATACAATAAATGTACGTACTTACTTACTAAGCTAGTTCTCATTTTATTTATGCATAAATCTTACTGGTTTCTTACTTATTCTACCATGACGCGTTAGGGTTGTCACTAACTTTTTCCTCTTCTTTTTCTGACTCTAATATTTTCTGACTGTTTCTTAAATTTTCTTCTATTAACTCATACGCTGGTTTCAACCTATATATAGATATAAATGCTTTTATACTACACCTGATCGGAACAGTAGTCATTATTCCCTGAAAATGAGAAGAGAACGTTAGTCTTTTCCTCAACCAAAATAAGCAGGAGGAAAAAATTTACGAATTTTCATTTGTCACGTATTTTCTAATCTAAGGTGCGCACTCTCAATTGCCTAAGGAGTTTTTATATAATTTGAATATGGAATCTCCTTACCACTGACCTCAAATCCTTTTGTCTTCGTAAAATAAAAGAAGAAGCGCGAAATTTTGTTAAATTGCTTCTTACGTTTTGAGTTTATTTTGCAATTAAAGTAAAATGTTGAGTTCTAGCAGTGAAAGTGAGTGAAGAGTGAAAGCGAAAAATCTACAATAGTATATAAGCCAAGCACCATGTGGTCAATGTACACCATGCTAAAAAGTACTTTGCTGACAAAACACGACATACTTAGATATTAAATTTATTGAATACTTTTAACAATACAAGTCTTTGAATGTTCCTCACAGGTGTAGTATAAAGCACTATGTAGCACTCGGGCGAAAGTCCGATTCCTAGCTCGGAAGTATTGTGGCTCCTCGCTACCTCGCTAGTAATCGGTACCCTTCCCTCCCTTGATGAACAATGTACTATTCTTTCAGGTAACTGAATTCGAAATACTTTGTCCGTCCTAGAAATAACTGAATAGGGTCCATCGTAATGTAACGGCTTTCTTACCGCGTCCACCCTACGTTGACTTTTTCGCATGTTTTTTAAATCTTTACTGACAATATCTTTCTACTATCTACATTTTTTCTTTTACAAGGTTGAATTTCTTTAACAGCTTATTTCAAATTCGTTACATAATTCTGAATAACTGCTTCTACTTAAATATCTCTCGCTCACCTTCTCGGCCATTTTAGCCAGTTAATCCAGCTCGTGGGTATCTGCCGCTGCTAATACACTGCGAACCGACGGTGGAAGGAGGTTTTACCACAGACTTTCTAATGCGTTATCTGTGATCTCATCTCTTGCTAGTTATCGCATTCTCCTCAATAAACCCTCTCAGGTTTCTGATCCCCTAATTCCATTCCACTAATCATTTTCTGTATTTTTCTCATTTCTGATTCTTCATAAATCGATATTAATTTGTTGTTTAGAGCTTCGTATTTTCCAGTAGGAGGCGGAAATGCCAGATGTGTTCTTCGCGTCCTCTTCTTCCACCATGGCTCACAATAAAATATGAGCTTTAAAATTTATTTCTCAGCCGCCCATTTACTTGTAGCTGAAGAAATTTGCAGCCACAAGTCTTTCTATTATTTTTAGCAGCCCAACTCATAATTTCGACTGCATCTTTTAATAATTATGTTTACTACCATCTCGTAGCAGACACCTTTTGACTTTTATGAAGCCTCATTTTATTCAAGTCAAAATTATAATCGCATTTTTTTTTAACTGCCAGATTATTTTTTTAGCAGCTCAAAGCTGCCATCCGTAGATTGTATAAATTATATGCCTTTATTTTTCAGAGAGCCGACACGAAACTTGATGACGAGTTTGATGCTATCTGTTTAAGGCCAACATTTCCTTGCATACTACAACCAACCTCTTCTTTACTAATGGCTTGGGAAATAGCGGTGTCGATTATAAATTTTTTCGTTGTGTTGGTAAGTATGGGTTTAACAAACTAATTGTTTTTTTATCGCTTAATTGTGCATCCGATTAAATAATTTTAGGGAAGAAAAATGTTCAGCGGGAAGGGTCTTGAACCCACGGCCCAGGATTAGATCTCCTGGTGCTTTAACTAACTGAGCTATCGTTTCGCCGCTTGCCTTGAAGGCACGTTAGCTCAGGTGGCTAGAGCATCAGGAGATGTAATCCTGGGGTCATGGGTTAATGCTTTTACTATTAGAAGTTTAAAAGAACAATTCGTATTAATCTACTTGTTCTAATTTACTTAATATGTATTTTTTAATTTTGACCAAGTTGGGTTCCAATTTGTTTTACAATTATTTGTATGGTATATTTATATTTATGGTTTGAAATTATTTGAATGAACATAACCTATTGGGTTATGGAGAGTGATTAAAAGTCTTTCTTGCGTTAATCAATAATAATCTATATCTATATCTATTATTATCTATCTATACTAGATAGATAGATAGATATAACTTAATTTAACTGCTTCCAGACAATACAAACAAGTAGAACAACATAAAACTTATCTAAAGCAGTCAAAATGGCACTGACTCAGCATGTGCTGTAGCACTAAACTAAAGCGCTATTATTTATAAAGAGAAAAAATTTGATTGTTTGTTTGTTTGTATTGAATAGGCTCCGAAACTACTGGACCGATTTGAAAAATTCTTTCACCATTAGAAAGCTACATTATCCCCGATGGACATAGGCTACATAATTTTGCTGAATTCCCACGAGAACGAAGTCCCTAGCGGAATGCTAGTATTTAATAATAATATTTAAACTAGGATATAGGTGTGCTTCTAATCACAATTGTAGTCAAAATAATAGTATATTTTAATTTTTATTTCATTTTTAAAACCAGTTACAGATGTTAGGAAAATTTGACCTAGTGATTTATTTCATGAAAAAAAAAAGTAATCGCTTATACATCTGTAGCAATAGAACAATATACCCGAAAACCACTCAAAACTAAGTTTAGGAGAAAAAAAAAACTTGTTAGCGTTTTACTTCGGAACCATTTGTTTTTTTTAGTAAAAAAAGTATCTGTTACGACTACTTGTTATAAGTAAACTACAAAATCAAATCAAAATTGCTCAAAAGCAGATGTTGTTCCCTTAAAATATCCAGCTACGGCCTTTAAAAGATAGACAGATAGATAATACGTTTATATTCAAACAACAATGATATAAAACAAACAACTTCACGCAATACACAAATACAACCATAGCAAAACAAAACATCAAGAGGAATTGTGATGTGAAACACTGGTCAAGGAATAGAGATCAGCATAATGTAGTAGAATTGTCTTAGCCAGGTTTCTTAGCCTTATTTTACAGTTTTCTACTTTATACAGATATTATACTTACCGCTTTAGGAATATGCAAAACAGCCGTAAGTTGTTTATTTAAACTTTTAATATAAACTTTAAAACTTAGACATTAAAGTTTAACGTTAACTGTCCATGTCATTTCCTAGCGACTATGTTTCACACCTGTCGTTGGTTTTCTCTTGCTTATGAGTCGTGTAGGTAAGAGTGAAAGGGATAGGCGCGTGCTGGGTTTGCTTATGAATGGCGCAGGTAAGAGTGAAAGCGATAGGCGCGTGCTGGGTACATGATGGTAAATATTACAAAATATCAAATTAAATGCCATGAAATTCAAAAAATACTTAAAATATCGTAAAAACAACACCATACTTATAAAAGTACGACACTCCATCTTTTTTTTGCACTTTTAATGTGTAGTTTTTGCACTTTTTCACTGTACATTTAGGCATTGTAACTTCCTAACCACGGCGGCGCTTTCGATTGGCGACTGACTAAAAACAAGCCTTAAGTTTGATTTACTTGCCTTGTTTTGGTAGCGCCGTTTATCGAACGGCGTTCGTGTATCTGTTACAGTTAAAACTAGTTAGTAGTTAGAACGCGTTTTTCCTAGTTAGAACTAGTTTTTACTTGGTGCCTTTGTTAAAACTAGAATTGACTAATGTCTGAATCAAATATCAGTTAAAACTAGTTTCTGCAAGACAAAACGCGTTTTCCCGAAGCGAGTCAGTTAAAACTGTTCCGACCGAGGTTGAGTTCATCATACCTTATTCTGATTGGCTTGAGGTTATGTTGTGGGTTATGTAGTTGTTGTGCTTACCGTTTAACGCAACCAAAGTCTTTTCTGGCACTTCGCCGGCCGCTGCCACGGCACGCTCGCTTCGCTCGCTCGGCTCGTGCGTTGGGGGTTGCAGTTCTAACCTAACCTAACCTAACCAACCCTTAACGGATTGGTTAGGCTAGGCTACTAACAAACCTAACCTACAGTTTCTGCCCCGATATAATCTCCGCGGGGGGGCTTCGCTCGCTCGGCTCGTGCGTTGGGGGTCGCAGTTCTAACCTAACCAACCCTTAACGGATTGGTTAGGCTAGGCTACTAACAAACCTATGGGGGTGGTGCGGTCCATGTCCCTATATGGGGCTCCTATATTGACGAGCGCTCTGATGGCACATAATGTGGCCGTCCTGCGTACTTCACAGAGGGTGCTAGCCGTCAGGGCCATAAGAGGATACCGCACCGTCTCTTTTGAGGAGGCTTGCGTGCTCGCGGGCTCGCCCCCATGGGACTTGGAGGCTGAGGTCCAGGCGTCGATGTATCATTGGCGCATGGACCTCCGAAGAAGAGCCGAAAACCCGCCTCCTCGGGAAGTGGAAGCTCAGCAGTCCCAAGCTCGGCAGCTCCTTCTCCAGAAATGGGAGGAGAGACTGGCCGAGCCCAGAGCTGGTCTTTGGACAGTCGAAGCGGTCCACCCAATTTTAAAAGACTGGGTGAACCGACAACATGGTTGTCTCACCTTCCGGCTGACGCAGATGCTATCGGGACACGGTTGTTTCGGTAAGTATCTGTGCCATATATAGCCGGGAGGGAGCCAACCGCGCGATGTTACCATTGTAACACCTGTGACGAGGACACGGCGAAGCACACTCTGGAGGAATGCTCCGGTTTTGCGGAGCAGCGCCGTGAACTCGTCACCGTAGTGGGACGAGACCTCTCGCTATCGACCGTAGTTCGAGCTATGGTCGGGAGCAAGATGACCTGGAACGGGGTCCTCTCCTTCTACGAAGACGTTATGATGCAGAAGGAGACGGCGGAGAGAGAAAGGGAGACGGACGTAACCGCTCCCGCTGTCCGCCGCAGAAGGCCAGGACGCAGGAGGCGCAGGGGCGATCGTCACCAGGAAAGGCCTCGAGACGGGAAGGCGTGCAGCGTGTTCCGTGCACGCTTTCAAACAGCAGGATATGCGGGGGACATTTTATCCCTCGCAAGAAGGGGTTCGCTGATGTAAGCGGTCCAGCGCCCGGTGGGGTCACAGACGAATGCTAACGCGATTCTTGTGGCCTCACCTAAGGCGGGAGAAGGAACACCTTGGGGTTTTAGTCGGTTCGAGTCCGACATAACCCTCCTGCTGCCCCTGCGGCGCATTTCCCCAAGTAAAAAAAAAAAAAGGCTACTAACAAACCTAACTTACAGTTTCTGCCCCGATATAATCTCCGCGGGGGGGGAGTTTTAACTATAGCTAGTTTTAACTATAGCTCGATGTGACAACTAGTTTTATCTGAAAATCAAATATGTCAGTGGTTAATTCTAGTTTTAACTGATTATTTCTAGTTTTAACAAAGGCACCAAGTAAAAACTAGTTCTAACTAGGAAAAACGCGTTCTAACTACTAACTAGTTTTAACTGTAACATATCTACCACTATATAATATGATCTAAGGTTTTCTAAAATTTTTTTAGGAATATCCGTACCAAATGCTATATTATAAAACCATATCAATTGAATTTCGATTCTTTGATGTTATGGTGACCGTAGTATATATTTTGGACATTATTGCACATCTTTCTACTGGTGACAACATTGAAGAAGGTAAGAAGTACCAAATTTTGAATATTATGGAAATTTAAACCTTCGCGCGATTCTAGCACGTAAGTTCTTATAGAAACTCTTTCATGACTGTTTTATTAGGTACTTAATAATAATTCGTATATGAGAAGAAGCCAAGTCAGACCTGGGGCTTCAATATATTATCCTAAGTTATAAGAAGAATTGCAATTTAAAGTTAAAAACGCCATGCACTCAAAGACCCACATTAAGGGTTCCCTAGTGTCGTGGGTCCCTCGGAACACAAATAAAGACAGACACAAACACCCATGACGCGAGAACAAATATCTGCTTTTTACACAAATCCCGACTGGGAATTGAACCCAGGACCCGTCGATCAAGAGGCAGCGCCACTACCACTCGACCAAACCGGAAAATTTAATAAGTTGTTATTAATATTTTATTTTGTTATAAATAAATTTCAAAACTGACCATTGAACTTGGCACCTGTTTAGATCTCGCTTCTTTTGTCTTTGGAAGTCAACAACCAAGGCATATTTCATAATATTGAACTTGGCTCTCATTTCACATTTATGTTTGTGATGGGATAAAACATACATTTAACCCCTTTATAGCCTTTGCTTCCTTGATCACCTAGCTTCCTTTATCAATAGGCATCTTCTAGGTAAGCTTGCTACATACTGCATAGATTGTGGTAAAGAGTTAACCTCTATAAAACAAAAAAACCGTTCCATTTCTAAATCGCTCGTGTGAAGTCACAGAAGGTAAAACAATAATGGCAAGCTTGGTTTCTATAGATAAGATGAGACAAGCGTAATCTAGTCATGTATATGTCTGTGCATTTTATAATTTTTAAATATAATTAAACTAATATTTTAGTTTTTTGTGCTCATTTTTCAGGGGTTCCTATAACATTCACACAGACCTCAGCCGATCAAGTAAAGAGCTCTATCTTTTTTTTTGACGTAGTCTCCACAGTACCGTTTTTCACTTTCTTGTCCGGTGGACACTTCTCAGGAATAAATAAAATTCTGAAAGCTCCTAAGGTAATCATGAATGACATTTTTTTTTCCCTTACATCCCATAAATCCCACTAACTTATTATTAGAATTGCTACTTTTACTCTAAAGAAGCCTCCTGAGTATATTCTTAATTGAAAAATTGTATATTCGGTCAATATCTCCTTGCTCCATACATTTTGCGTGGTCCTACGTTGCAGCTACAGAATTATGGAGAAATTTATGTAGTTTTATAATGATGTTTTACTATGGCATATTTATCTAAATATTATAAAGAGAAATGATTTGTCTTTTTATTAAATGTTTGTATCAATTACACTCAAAAACTACTAAACATATTGCACAAATTCTTTCACCAATAGAATGCTATATATACAGGCTACATAATTTTTCCGATTTCCTACGGGAACGATAAACTTTTATTATAATATAGTTTATATAGTTTAGACATGAATCAACCTTAATTTTTATATATTTCTGCTATCTCGTGATTCTAGAAATAAGACGATAAAACTATTCAGATTTATTTTAAAATTTACGTTTTTTACAACCTTTTTCTTTCACTTTCTGAATAAAATTTGTATTATTTTTACAACAAATAACAAATGAAAGAACATCGAACAATGAAAATATACTATGAAATATGTTCGAAATTCTTAATAATTAAACATTCTAATTCGATTATAATCAAAAAAATAATTTCATGCCGTTTCTTAAGATTGAATTTACATTAAATCCATTAAATGTGCGTTTTACCATTTGATTGTCATTTAATTAATTTGGCAAGAAAAAATAATGAAACGAGTTAAAATAAATGAAATCAGTCCAAAAACCCTGATGGCCTCTTAAACTACCTTTCAGCCTAAAGCATAAAATTTTGTTAGATTTCAATTAAATATTCTAGAGATAGATTCCAAAAAAATATGTGGAAAACGGCTATTTTATATTTTGTTTTATAAAAATAATATTATAATATGAAATATTTTATTTCTGTATGTTTGTAACGATTAAACTCAAAACCTTCTGGACCAATTTAAAAAAAATACCAAGAGAAAGCTCAGCAAGTGATATTAAGGTACATAGTTTGTCCGAATTCTTATGGAAACGAAGTCGCGGGTGGAAAGATAGTTATAATTTCCATACATTTTATTTTGTCTACATTCATACATGATCTCACGTTTCTTTTTACTTCATAGGTATATTTTCTAAAAACCTCCTCTTTTTATCTTGAATATTTACAGTATTTGTATAACGATAAACTTATGATTACAGATATTTCTACTGCTATGGAAAGTCGACAATTTGTGGCTGCAACAAACTTACTTCGTGCGTTTGGTTATGTTCATCTTCTTCATGTTTCTCGCTGTTTATTTACTAGTAATAGTAACGCAAATAATAATTTGCCACATGTATGTTTCTGTATTTATTTTTATTTTTACATTTTTAGTTAGATATAAGTATCTTTATAGTTTTAAGTTAAATTGCTGCACCCTAGCAGGGTTTTACATGTACTAACCTTCTTTTATAACACTTATTGTTCAATGTGGAAACGGCCCGTTATGTTATGTTTGTCGGGCGTTTTCCGCACTTAGCTTCTCGATTGAGCCATTGTGCGTGATATTATTTGAGCTAGTTATTTCAGCCAGCCAATGTCCTCCCAGAGGCAAACAAGAAGCACGCAAGGTTATGCAGGATCTGTGCCCGTTTTGCTTCCATGCTGTGGCACTCCATCATGACATGCGCTGGAGTCTCTTCTGTCTCCATGAAGATGCGGCATAGAGGATTGTCTGTGATGCCCATGTTAAAAACGTGCCTGTTAAGCGGACAGTGGCCTGTCATTATTCCTACCACTCTTCTGATGTGTTTTCTGGGTAGGTGCAACAAAATTCGGGTGTTTGTTTAGTGTTAGCACGGCTTCCTTGGATTGCCGGCATCCTTCTACTACTGTCCATTCCTGATTATGTTGTCTCCTGGTTCTGTCTCTCAGCCAGGATGTAAATTCTTTGTAAGGTAGAGGCATGACTGATTCTGGTTCAGCTAGTGATGTGCTGGAGCCTCTCCTTGCAAGTTCGTCAGCAGCATCATTACCTAGAGAAGCACTGTGACTCTTTATCCATAGCAGGGTAATGTTGTTTTTCGCTGCGATGTCCTCCAGCAGATTGTAGCATTCCAAGATTAGACCCGAGTTGATACTGTTGCTCTTTAGTGTCTGAAGTACTGAGGCACTTTCGAATATGACACGTATTTTTTGGCCATGTATGTTCCTTAACTGTATCGCAACAGCAGCTCTAGTTATGCCCACACATTTCGCTTGGTATGTATTGTAAGCACCCAGGGTGGTTGCTATATTGATGTTTAGTTCTTGTGAGAAGGCTCGTGCTTGTATACCGGTTTCCGTCTTTGAGCCATCTGTGTATGACCTCGTTTAGGTCCGAATAGTCGTTTTCGTCTGCTAAAGTTCTATGCTGTAGTGTCGTTCAAAGAGATACGTTTTCGGCATCCTGTCACAAGGGGCATCCATAATGGGGAAGTCTCTAAGGGCTTCCTCTAGGATGCGTGCGTGATGAACTGTAGGGTATTTCCTCCATTCGTTGGCCGCCTTTAGTCTTAGTGCGGTAGCTGCCGCTTCTTGTTGTACAACTAGGTAAAGGTGTTGCAAACCAAGCAGGACTTCTAGCGCCCCCTTTGGAGTTTACCTCATGCGACCTGTAGTGGCTACGCACGCCAGTCGCTAAAGTTTTCTTAGTTTGTCCGTTACGATGTTCAATTGGGTTCTGGACCACCACATTAGAGAGCCATATCTTATGGTTGGCTTTATTACGGCTGTGTATAGCCATAGGGTTATTTTTGGGTTCAAGCCCCATTTTTTCCGTATTAGTCTTTTACATTGCCGAAGTGTGATGCAGGCTTTGTTAAGTTTTGTGTCTAAATATTTTTCCCAGTTCAACTTACTGTCTAGAATAATGCCCAGTTATTTGACTTCAGTTGATAGAGAAAGTTCAGTGCCAAATAGTTTCACCAGTTTAAGTTTTGGAAGTTTCCTCTTGTTTGTGAATAGTACTAGTTCCGTCTTCTTGGGGTTTAGTGATAGTTTGTTTTCAGTGCACCAGTCTTCTATTATTCTAGTAGCTGTACGCAATAGGTCATATATAACATATTTTTAACAAAAAATTGACCTGCCTTCAAAAAGGGTGTAATAATTTTCACGAGTAAGTAGTGGTTACGAATAAAACAGTAAATAGGTGAATTCATAGCGGAATATGGTAAATAGAGAGGAATTTTGTTTTTGACATCGGCGCGGAACAATTACTCGCATGGCATAATTATCTTAGTTTTTATACTGCCAAAAAAAGCTTGTGCGAATACTTATTTCATTAATCTAAGTCCTGTTCAAACCGGCGCCGACGTCAAAAAAAAATCCTCTCTATTTACCACATTCCGCTATGAATTCACCTATTTACTATTTTACCCGCAACCACTACTTACTCGTGAACATAGCTTTAAAAAAATATTTTACCCTTTTTGAAGGCGGGTAAATTTTTGTGAAAAATATTTTATTTTATCCTTTTTAAAGGTTATCATTTATCTATACTTCTATACTTATATTATAAAGAGTAAAGATTTGTATGTTTGTATTTTTCTATGTAACGCCTCCGAAACTACTGGACCGATTTGAAAAATTCTTTCACCATTAGGATGCTACATTATCCTTGAGTAACATAGGCTACATAATTTTTCCGAATTCCCACGGGAACGAAGTCCCCAGCGGGATGCTAGTCATTCATATAACTCGCTCGTAGATTTATTATAAAGCACTAAATCACTCGAGATGAAAGAGCGATATAGTGATCAATTATTTCATTGCGATGATAATATGAGCAGGGGCGGTTCAAAAACTACTTACTCGTGAATATTTTGACCTTGCGGTGATCGGTTGAGAATAACACCACCCCATCTCTTTCCGTGGGTGTCGTAAGAGGCGACTAAGGAAACACAAATTAGACCTGCCTCCTAGTAATCCATCCCAAGCAACGACACTTCATTATTTTCTGAGTCTGAGGTGTCGTCCTATGGTCTCATTCGGTGTGGTAGGCTCTGTAAAGGGCCGTCTGGTTCGCGACAACCCTTCTACCGAAGTTCGACGCCAAACAGCTTGCTGTGTTCTGTCGGTGCGTGGGAGTACTAGTGCCTTTATAGACATTTTCTGGGTTAACTCGCTCCATCGTCGACCTCATCTTTGACCTTATGGTCAAGATTGAGGTCAAGAGTTAACCCATCTTATAATAAAAAATATAGCTTTAAAAATATTTCACCCTTTGTGAAGGCGGGTCAATTTTTTTGTTAAAAATATATTATTTTTTTTGTAATATTTTTTTGTATTTTTTTGTTAAAAATAAAAATATTTTATTATTTAAAGGTTATCAATCATCATTTATAAAACTTTCTTCGTAGTTTTCTTTTAAAGCACTAAATCACTCGAGATAAGTGCGATATAGTAATCAATCACTTTCACTCCTCTTGATACCCAAGAAAATATATAGAGGTGGTGATATTCACAACCAGTCGCAAGATAGCAAGAAATATACGGGGTGGTACAACTCTCAAACCGAACGCCAGATGGCATGAAAATTATACTCTACCGATGACTAAACGGTAATTTTGAAATCGGTCTACAAATGACGGAGTTTTGAGGTAACAAAAAAAAAATCACCCGAATTAATAACCTACTCCTTTTTTTTGAAGTTGGTTAAAAAAAGGGAAAAGAAGATAGGAGTAACAGTAATCGAAGGTTTTGCTTGTAGTTCTGGACTGTGCGCGGGGGTCTCTCTACTCAATATATCACAATTTGTGTTTGGCCCATTGGGAGATGACCCGAATGTTGCTTTTAAGCAAGTCTACTATCAAACTTATAAAATTTTATCAATTTTATCATTTGGTCGTAAGTACAATCTATATTATTCTAATTAAATTAGTTGATATAGCCCGGTCAATGTAGACCAAAAAACAAGAGTGAAGGTACATTAAATCCCAACCAGCTGAAAGTTAGTAAAATTGTTCAAAACATAATTATAAATAAAATTTGAAAGTTCCCCATAATTCCCGTGTATGAAAAAAAAATTCCTCTAGGTCAAAGGAAAAAAAAAACAATTTTTCGCGATTTTCAGCAAAACGGTAAGTTTTATCATAAAATTACTTAGACAAAAATTGTAGATCATAAAATGTTCTATTATAATATGTATCAATACATTTTTCCTAAGACTTACCGTTTCTGAGATATAACGATTCAAAAATTTGTAATCGTCATAATATGCATGAGTATGTCACGTATATTGATACCCAGCAAAATGGTCACTTGACTCTTATCTAGCAATAACGCTGATAAAACAAATGTAATGTACGTCAGTTGTGGTATGAACCATATGCCTACGAATCTAAAATTAATATTTCACGACCATCAGTGCTTACATACAGATCCAAAAAGATACCCTTTTGTTGTTCGACAATCCAAGTAGTTAAAGAGCAAAAATATCTAGGCCTCATAATTGATGGTCGACCTAGTGGACATCGCATATTAGTTCTGTGTGTGATAAACTTTGGGCAATTTTAGCCAAACTCTCAATTATTAAAAGGAAGATCCCCTTTATCACCATGTTATATCTGTATAAGTCTCTCGAGGCTGCATATTCAATTCTCATATTGATCTCATTTATCAGTTGCAATTTAGAATTTTGAGAAAAATCGTCCCTCACAAAGTAAAATAAAAATACCATGAAAATTCATTACTAGACAACAGCTCAATATTGGTATTTAGTATATATGTTATGGACCAAGTGATTAATGCGGGCATTATGAATAATGCCCGGGCATTATTCATAATGTCTAGCTCTATCGGGCAAAGTGATTAATTACTATCTAAACTTCATTATTTATCATATTGCCCGGTCATTATTATATTGCTACGTGACAATTGGGCAATTTGATAATAAAGCTAAGTTTGATGCGGTGCGGGGAGGGAAGTGCGGGGAGGGAAGCGGTGCGGGGAGGGAAGTGCCCTCGTTGCAATTAATAAAAGTTTTCGTTATTTTTTCACGACCGCCATCTTAGATTTCAAAATCTAAAACGACATCCATGACGGATTTTTACAAAAAATGCATGTCCGCCATCTTGTATTTCAAAATGGATGTCGTTTACGGAATTAGCACCCCCGAAAACCTATTAAACGACACACATATCAGTTTTATCAAAAATGTAAACGTCCGCCATCTTGGATATCAAAATGAACGACATTTTCGGAATCAGCATCCCCGCCAATCTATCAAACGATACCCATGTCAGCATGCCCGAAAATTTAATATCCGCCTTCACCCCACCTTTAGTATCTAAACTTGTATGGCGGCCATCTTGAATTGGGGGGGGGGGCGCTCTGGTTGTCGCCCTACGTGGAGTTTGGACTTTGGCCTCACCCTAAAGGCAACTCGCCTCGGCCTACGGCCTCGCCTCACCTACAGAATCTAAACTTGTATGGCCGCCATCTTGAATTGAGGGGGTTGACGCTCCGGGCTTCGCCCTACGTGGAGTTGGGCTCAGTCTGCGACTTCACCTCACCGTTAAAATCTTAACTCGCATGACAGCCATCTTGGATTGGAGGAGGGAGAGGCTCCGGGCTTCGCCCTATGCGGAGCTCGGCCTTCGGCCTCGCCTTTTACCTTGCTACTTAATCCAAATAATGAGTTTGATTATTTAAATTGTTTAACATTTAGTTTATTTGAAGATAAATGACTATAATAATAAAAAAAACAATTAAATATGTTTGTATTACTCTGCCCATAAGGTGATGGGCATTATGTATAATGCCCGGTCAATTTGATTATTTGAATAATTATTATCAAATTGCCCTCTCATATTGGGCATTTTTATAATGCCCGGTCATTATGAATAATGCCCAATTTATCACTTGGTCCATAACATATATACCAAACGACTTAGCAGAGAATCAGCTCGAGTTTACCGAATGCTTAAGTGAGATAAGTGCGGTCGTTGAGAACAACAACGTAGAGGCGGTTTATGTGTTGGGTGACCTTAATGCTCATCCGAGTGAGTCCTTTGCTAATGAACTTTTTGACTTTTGTGAAGAACAACAGTGGCGCTGTGCGGACCTAGAACTGTTACCGTCGGACACATATACCTACGTCAGTGAAGCACACGGCTGTAGGCGCTGGTTAGACCACTGCGTGGTTTCTGAAGCCGCATGGCAGACGGTCGTAGATTCGAGTGTCTTATGATATGTATGTGTCGGACCACTTGCCTCTTATACTGGACATTCAGTTAGATTTAGTTAAATCTAAGGTAGTAAACGCAAATGCATGTTGTAATGAAGTCATTTGGGGAGAGAGAAACAATGAGCAGATATCTAAATACTATGAACTGTGTAATAGTAAACTAAGGCAAATTCTAATTGTAGTGATGTACATTGTACTAATCTTGAACATAGGCTTTTATTAGAAAATATGTATAAAAACATTGTCAATATTTTATCCGATGCAGCTATTCAAACATATGTAAATAATAGAAGTAGAAATAGGAAGTGCCCCGCAAAAGTAACAGGTTGGAACAAGCATGTTTGGGAGACTCACAGGGAGGCTCGGCTTAAGTATCAGATGTGGCTTATATGCAACAGGCCTGTCACAGTGATATGTGTAGTAGCCGCAAGATTTTTAAAAGCAGACTAGCATGGTGTCAAAAACATCAAGAATAAATAAAACTTAACATCATAGCAACACACCGAGCCACGAAAAATTTCAGAAAGTTCTGGAAAGCTACCAAAAAATTTGATATGAAGCTGGGTCTCCCTGTGAGCGTCGGCGAAGCTAGTGAACCAGAGTAAATAGCAAACATATTCGTTGATCATTTTTGTGAGCAGTCGCCTCTGGGTTCACCAGCCAGTGCAAGGTGTCGACGAGGGTGTTTGATGTAGCTCTGATCTGGTGAGTTTCCCGGCTAAGCAAGTTTCTCGTGTTATTCGTGGAATGACAGGAGGTAAATCATCAGGGCACGATGGCTTAAGCATTGAACACTTCCAGCATGCTGGGTGTCACTTACCACGTGTGCTAGCCATGTTTTTCTCCTTGTGCATGGGGCTTTTGTACCTTCCCGACGACTTTATGAGAACCATTGTCGTATCCATAATTAAAAATAATACCGGTGATGTGACGGATAAAAGCAATTGTCGACCCATTTCTCTGGCTAACATATCGGCGAAAGTACTCCTTACTAGACGGTCATTTACACCTACACGATGCGCTGTTTGGATTTCGCTCTAACTTATGTACTGAGAGTGCTATCTTTGCCCTAAAGCATACCGTACAGTATTATACTCAATGTCGGACGCCCGTGTACGCTTGTTTCCTTGACCTGTCGCGGGCGTTTGGCACGGTTTCGTATGGTTTGCTTTGGGACAAAATGAGAGAAAGGAAAGTTCCTGCGGAGTTGTGACAGGTCTTTCAGTATTGGTATGGTAACTGGGAAAATTAAGTGAGATGGGCCGATAAACTTTCTCGCTCGTACCGGCTAGACTGTGGCGTGCGACAGAGTGGGCTGACTTCACCAAAATTATTCAATTTATATGTGAACGATCAACGCATTGGGTGCCGTGTTGACGACGATGTAGCAATAAACAACATCAACTATGCAGATGATATGGTGCTGCTGAGCCCTATGGTCAAAGCGTTGAATGAGCTTGTGCGCTCATGTGAGGCATTTGCGAGTGCGCACGGTCTGACATACAAAGTCAAGAAATGCGAGTATTTGATCTTTCGGGCCACCGGCACCGGTGGTAAGTGCCTTGAGTCTGTACCCGCCATTATGCTGAATGGCGTGAAAAACCGGGTTTATAAATTCAAATACTTAGGGCATTTTGTAACCGATGACCTGAAGGACCAAGTGGATATTGAGCGGGAACGCAGGGCGATGGCGATCCGATGTAATAAGCTGGGTTCGGAGGTTTGCACGTAGTAGCTGTGACGTAAAAATTTCGCTATTCAAAGCCTACTGTCAGGTCTTCTACAGGTGCAGCCTCTGGACCGAGTACACGCAGAGGACCATTAGCGCCCTGCGAGTCCAATATAATAATGGGTTTACGATGCTGTTCGGTCTGCCCCGGTTCTACAGTGCCTCGGGCATGTTCGCGCTCGCGCGTACTGACGATTTCTACGCGATCATGCGAAAGAGAGCAGCATCGTTGGTCAGCAGACTGCGGGCCAGTACCAATAGTATCCTGAGGACGACCGCGGGGAGATAGGACTCGACTCTCTGGAGGCTGCTCATTAAACCGTCCTCAGGGTAATGAGCACTTGCTAATTTAAAAGTATATTAGGATTAAGATTAGACTAAGTACTAATATAGTTTTAAGTTGTTTTTACTAACAAATGGGCCCCAGATGCCCGACTTGTAAATTTAAAATAAATAAATTAATTAACAGTTGCACACAATTTGGAACTTTCTAGATCATTCCAGAAATTTTTGGAACAGTCCATATCGATTTTAACAGTTGCAGACTTTTTGGAACTTTCTAGATCATTTCAAAATTGTTTTGAACTTTCTAGATCATTCTAAATCGATTAGATGAGTTGTACACGTTTTAGAACTGTCAAGAACTTTCTGGAATTTTTTAGATTGACTGTAACAGTTGCACACATTTTGGAGTTTTCTAGGTCATTCCAGAAATTTTTAGAACTTTTCAAAAGTTCAGATATATATTTATTCACATTTTTGCCACCCATAACCACCCACTTCCACCCAAAGCGAAAAAACTCCCTTACTTTCACCGTAAGACCAAGGGAAGTTAATTCGAGTTGGTGGTGATAGATAAAACCAACGAACATTAGCATTTTATTTATATACTAGCATTCCGCTCGGGACTTCGTTCCCGTGGGAATTCGGAAAAATTATGTAGCCTATGTCCATTGCGGATAACGTAGCTTTCTAATGGTGAAAGAATTTTTCACATCGGTCCAGTTGTTTCGGAGCCTATTCATTGCAAACAAACAAACAATCAAATCTTTCCTCTTTATAATATGTATAGATATGTATAGATTAAGATTATGTTTTGTACAATTTCACTAACTTTCAGCTTGTTGGGAATTTAAGTATCCTTGAATGTCTAGATTGACCGGATTAATATTTTCTTCCGGGTAATTTCAAATATATTTGTATACAAATACAGCTTTTTGGAAAAGTTTATTGTTTGAGATTTAAAATCACTTGGAATGTGTGTAGGTATGTATTATTATATGATTTAATTCAGTTTCATAATTCGGGTGAAATCATGAAACTGAATTTTAATAATAAATAATAAAATATTAATGTTAATGCTTAAGACAATATTAAAATTTGAGACAACATTACTTCTACTAAAATACAAATAATGCAGATAGCCTGAACCGATTCAGCTGAAATTTTGCATACACGTTAAGTTTCAGTGGCAGTGCATGGTTAGGGGCCGACCACATATTACGTCACGCAAAATTTCGACTTTTTGAACCCCTCCCCCCCTATGTCATGCTTTTTTGGTATCCCTTTAACATGTACTGTCACGTTTGGTATGCCCCCCCCCTCCCCCATACGCTGTGACGTAATATGTGGATGACCCCTTAGCGGACATTCCAATGTGGCGGATCGCCTAAGAAAGCGGAGAGTTATTTAATGTTGCACTCCCATTGTATGGGTATAAGATGAAATGGTTTGCCCGACGGGTGAACCTGGTGTCAAATTATTATGAGTATTTCCTGGCTAAAAAGGGACGGTAAGCCGTCGGTCCCGGCTAATATTCAAATCAGAGGCCATTTGGTAGTTTGAAAACTCTGACATCAGCGTTTATCGAGTTTGCCACGTACCTATTTGATTATTCGATAAGTAAGTATCTACGGTAAAAAAAAGTTTAATACTAATCCTAACTACTCGTAGAATACTAATCGTTGGAATCATATTATGCGTCTGTGGAAATGGAAAGTTATAATCGTTAAGATTCAGAATTATTGTGATGAGCTTTGTACATCGCTCTTATTGACTACCCCAAAAGGCGCTCCTTTTACTCAAGCGACGTGGCGCGGCGACCAAAGCAATGTAAAATGAATCTTAATAGATAGGTACGGAGCAAAGGTTCAAAAAATAGAAAATCACAAAGAGACATCCACCGCCTGAAGACGGAGCGACGGACGAAAAAAACCTTTACTTACTCGGTAAGTATTAAGATTCATTTTACGTTGCTTTGATCGCCACATCTCCGCGTCACGAAGCTTGTGTTGTGTAAAAATAGAGCCAAAGTTAATAACTTTAAGTAAACACATCAGACACATATTAACTTCATGCTTTGATAAACTCTTCATTTCAGACATACCGAAACTTAAAAATAAAATTTTCGTCATATTTATAGCTCAATGTTCGCATTTCATTTCTATTGAACTTTGTGTTATCCTACGAATTGTGATTAACGCAATTTTCTCTGCTAGTGTTATGGTGGCAGGAACATTCAGGTAAAGGAAAAGTTGTTAGTGTACCGTAAGGAAAGTGCTCGTAGCCCAGCCTCAACCGAAGTGAGGTTAAGGAACCTGGTGGATGAACGATGTGGCAGTTTTCTACGAGCAGTTGTTTCGAGCGAAATAGCCTTGTGTTCATTGGACAAATGATTTGGACTGGATACAATAACACATCCGAAAATAATCAGCTCGCCCGTGGTCTTCAAGTCACCCAATCGTATCATAGCTTCCCTATCTACCCTTGCTAGCACTACTTCTTCACATTCACTATAAATGTAAAATTAATGCTTGCTTGCAATACATTGCCAGGCAGACCCAAAAAAAGATGGCGTTTTTTTTATCAATAATTGGTTTTCTTTTGACCACAATGTAGCACAAGGGCGAAGATGTGGTCGAGGATGAAGGAAGCTCACCCAGAAAATGCCTATTCACTCGAACTTTAAATGATCTTGATACCTACAATTATAGTGTGTAGTGTAGAGTTAATTAAAGGTGTTCAGACCGCATAAGATCGCAAGAAGTGGAAGGATGCGAGGACGGCCCTTGAACAGCAGTGGTTTCTTAAATTATTGAGCGAAAATTAAGAATGTTACTTAATCTACGAAACTGATCAACTTTTCCAAGGAATAGAGGCCGAAGTATGAAAAAAAGCCTATAAACTTCAGCGATCAGCCAGCTGGTTGCCAGTATTCAGTTGCAGAAACGACTATCAAAGTTAAGGAGACTGTAAATGTCATACCGTCACTTTCCACTTGTTAACGTAAACAAGGGCGGCATTACAATTTAAGAAGCTTTACCTATAAACCTTCGCGAGATTCTTGCACACCCGTGTTTGCACGATTTGTATCCCACGCGTCGGAAACAAGTGCGCAACGGGTTAATGAACGTTTCTGCAACTTAGTGTTAATGAGAAGTCGTTATTTTTTTTGAGAATTTCAAATGGGTTCCGAGAGGAAAGTGCAACTTCAAAAACCTACAACTTCCAAATTAAGTCTATAAGTTAGTTACAAATAAATAAATATTTTTTTTATTGTTATTCAGGGATGCATTTGAAGATATCAAAACTACTGTGAGTGAGTTTTTTGCAAAAAATAACGTATCTCCAATACTAAAATACCGCTTTCTGTCTTACATACGTATTGACTGGTACATCGATAAGGTAATTTTAGATAATGATAGATTATTAATTTTCATTCTAATGTAGTTTAGCTTTAATCATCTTCATCCCTAACTCCCCAAGCAACACTAGTTTTGGGAATTAGTTAAGTCATTAACGTAATAATAAACTGTCGCTTTTATAAGTACCTCGATTCAATTAGTCATCACAAAGCCTCTCACGACTAGAGGCACCTAGAGGTCTCATTCGCCGCTGATTAAACATTAGGATTATGGTAAATACTGTCGCGCTATAACAAATTTAATATTTCACGAATATTCCATACTAGCTTTCCGCCCGAGGCTCCGCCCGCGTGGACTACAGGTTATACCGTGCCCAACTGTGGGATAAAATGTAGCCATATGTTATTTCCCAGGCTCTAATCTATCTCTGTACCAAAATTCATCACTATCGGTTCAGAAGTTAAGGTGTGAAAGACGGACAGACAGACAGGATTACTTTCGAATTATTATATTAGTAAGGATTCTACGACCAGTGGTCATTGACCACGGTGATTGTTTCGTTAACGTAACGTCAAAATATAGTGATTGTGCGAAAAAATGAAACCAAAGTTAAATAGTTCTAGATTTAACTGACTTTTTTTATACAATTTCATTTTAAATAAATAAACAACGGTGAGTTTAAGCGTATTTCCAAACTTGACTTTTACTTTCAGGCGTTTTCTGTGACATATGGAAAAAATATTTTTTTTGATTTGCCATCACACGTGCTTCAAGATATGCTTACATTACAACGAATTAAATTTCTACTAAGAATACCAATCACAAAGGTTTGTACATAAAGAATCCGTGATTTTTTTTATTTTTTTCCTTGGTTATGAATTATGAAGTAATTCTTATGTTTGTAAAAAATAAACAATAAATAAAAATATATTAATTCACAAAAAAAACTGAAAATAAAACATTGCTTCATGGTAACCTACACTAGGATTCCCTAGATTTCCAGGCTTACCTATTCCTTTAGTTCAAAAGCCTTAAAGAAGAATTCAGAAAAAATAAAATCAAAAACAGTGATAATGGGTTAAGTTTCACCAACTGTATAGTGTTTAAGTGTGTCGAGTGTGTGTGAGTATGTGTGTGTGAGTGTGTGCTTGTGTGGGTGTGAGTTTCTTTCTTTCGGGTTTACTGAAGAATTTCAATTTGCTTTTGTATAAGGTTGTATTTTCTCTTCCTTTCGCATTGGGCCAGCGTGGTGGACTATGGCCTATATCCCAGTCGTGTTTCGAAGGGTGGTCTGTGCCCCTCAATTGGGACGTATATGGGCAGTTAAAAAATATATGAAAAAAATTGGGTAATAAATAATGTAAGATAATCAACTTCAATTTTATTCAATATTTAGTATGCCAGCAGACAAGAAAGGAAGATAATTTCATCAGAGGCTAAAATGTTTTTCTCACCGCCCAATGAAATATTGCTGAATACTGGCGACTTGAGCACCGAAGTATATGTAATCAAAAGCGGACATTGTGACGTAAGTTTATTTAATTGTTATGTTTTCATATTAACATACCCTGTAAGGGATAGATTAGCAAATACTGAAACCCTGAAACACGGAAACCAGCAATGTACTGTGTCGATATTGTAACTCAAGTTGTGAAGCAGACACTTATAGCACAGGTTTTCATTAAACCTATTTTAAGTGGCTGCTGTCCCTAATAATATAGCTCAGTGGACAAACTATGTAAAATATTTCAATATTCTGGCTATGTTTGTTGTTGTTGTATTAAGTAAACTTATTATTATATTCACTGTTATTTTCTGATTTTTCAGCTCAGTCTTTCAAACCGGTACCTTCTTACTCTCACGGGCCTAAGCCAAGTCAGAGTTAGGGGTGTTTGCATTTTCATTTGTTCATATTTGTAATTTCCTGGTGATTCTACAAGTGTTAAGGATTGTGGCTTTTTTAGAGTAACGTATAGTTTTGGATGAAGGTCGAGAGTCTCTAGTGATTGGTGTAACTGTTTGGGTATTACTCCGGAGTTTCCACATTCTGGTGATTTCGTCTTTCAAATCGGTATATTTTGAGATTTTATGCGCTATTGTACTTTGTAAGTTATGTGTGTTTGGTATTGTAATCTACACTGGACAGCAAATAAACCGGGCCACCCGCTACTTTTGAACTCTAATCCTATTTTCTCAAAAAGTATAAAACTTACAACTGTCAAAGTCATACCTATGCACATACAGCTTTAGTTTTCATTGAACCGACGGGCGGTACACGTGGATTGATTTCTCATGGCTACATTACTGAAATCCTCGCAGATCATGTGGTACCTTACGCAGGATATATCGGGCAAGATATGCAGTTGATGCATAATAATGCACGGCCTCACATTGCTCATGTGGTGACCCAATATCTACGCGATGTTGGCATTCGTACGATGGACTGGCCAGCTCGAAGCCCGGACTTGAACCCGATAGAACACTTATGGGATGAGCTGAAACGTCGGGTTCGAGCCCGGGTACCCGCTCTAACAAGGCTTCCAGAGCTGCAAATCGCAATGGAAGAGGAGTGGAATGCAATTCCCCAAGATTTCATCGTCAGGCTCGTGAGGTCTATGAATTCGAGGATGCTATCAGTTATCAGAGCAAGAGGAGGAAACACTGAATACTAATCATAAACTTTTTTCAATTTTTTTCTTTGTTTTCGGCTTTAATTTGTTTTTTACTTGGTGATTACAAACGATTTGCGCGACTGGAAAACGACTCATTTTTGTAAAATTCTTAATAAACACTTAATTGATTGATAAATCCCAATATGTTTCCATTAAATTTAATCTTCATGAAACGCACTTTCTGTAGGTATAACTTTGACAGTTGTAAGTTTTATACTTTTTGAGAAAATCGGATTAGAGTTCAAAAGTAGCAGGTGGCCCGGTTTATTTGCTGTCCAGTGTATTATCTATTCAAAGTGCAGTTTTATTTATTTTATCTAGTACAGTAATTAATATCTGGGTAGTCCTGTCTGTCAGTATTCTCCTGTCAAAATATAGTTTGTGCTTTGCATTTTATAATATAGTCTCTGGGCAGTATTTGTAATATGGGGTTCGTGGCTGTGTTTTCTGAATTAATTTGTATTTAAGTGTAAGGTCTTGATGAACTATATTAGCAACCCGATCATGCCGATGTTTGTAGTCAGACTCCACTATTGCTTTGCAAGCTCCAGTGATGTGTTGGATGGTCTCCGTTGAACTCAGACATCTTCTGCAAGTGTCATTAACTAAGTTAGGGATCTTCATGATGTACTTTTGATAATGTTTGGTTTCTATTGTCTGGTCCTGTATAGCTATCATGAAACCTTCCGTCTCAGGGAAGGTTGGGCTCACCATGCTTCAACCATTCGTTCGACGCATCTTTGTCGATGGTAAGCTAGTCGAGGTCTTGGCGGTGTCTTCCGTGTAATGATTTCAGGTTCCATTGAGTCAGTTTAGTCTGTGTGTCTGTTATTCTTTCGTTGTTTTGAGGATCAAAAACTTACACAATTAAATCTGCAAGTAGTCTTGCAGATTTAACGGTGTACGTTTTTGATCATTGTGAACTATTGCATTATGTAGGAGAGAAGTGGTGGCTTTAGTGTGAAAATACGTTCTTAGTGTAGTGATTTGGCTATTATGAAGATTGGTTACATAAATAAATTAACAAATCAATTAAACACCGCATCAATTGCATTTTGAATTAATTGAATTAATTTGGATTGATTATAACCTAAATATTTGTAGGCCAAGCATTCTTCTAACTACTCAATAATTTCTAAAGTTTGCAATTGATATTGGTGTTCATATGTCTATCCTGCCTTAACGGAATTGTTTTACATTTTTCTATACCAAATTCCATCCTAATAATATGTTTAGAGAATGACTCTGTACAGAACGCTAAATCTTCTAAATCGCTTGAGATTCCGCAAATAACTTGTTGTCATCCATGTATTGTAAATGGTTTACTTTTGAATTCAGTCGGTCCGTTTGTAAGCTAGATTCACTAGAGTAATTGAAGTTGTATCCTATTGTCAAATAATTTAAAGTGGAAGATAATGGATTCAAAGCGAGACAGAACCACAGTGGGCTCAGAGCATCTCCCTGAAAAATTCCCCGTTCTATTTTAATTGGATCAGTTTCTATTGTAGTTGTGGATGTATTAACTTTCAGTTTGGTGGTCCATTGCTTCATAATGCAATATAGGAATAAGTCAATTTTGGGGTTAATCTTGTACAAATCTAACACTTTCAATAGCCAAGTATGACGTACGGTACGGAATCATAGGCCTTTTTGTAATCTATATTATTGCATATAGGTTTTTCTTCTTTTGCTGTACTCGTTTTAATTTAAAAAAATCTATGGTGAGTTGCTCTTTGCATCCTTGGCTTAATTTTCGACATCTTTTCTGCTGTTCAGTTAGAATTTTATGTGAATCTATGTGATGCAAGATGTTAATATTTTGTAAATGGTTTGCAGGCAGGTTGTCGGTCTATACTTTGCCGGGTTGTTTAGTTCATCTGGGTCTTTAGGAAGCGTGTAGGTAACTCCTATTGAAATGTAGTTTAATATGGTGTCTAGGCACTTTATAAATCTACTGATGAAACTATCAAGTATGGGGTGAAAGTAGGTGAACTTTTTATACCAGTAGTTAAGGATATTGTCGGAGCCTGGGAACTTCCAATTATTTATTTTTATTATTATTTATTTATTTCAGAGACAAACAGCCACAAATATACATATGCTTATACTAAAAAAACAATAATAATTTAACTCTGACATAATTTTTTCCCGCTAACTCCCGTTCCCGTGGAAATTTTGCAATATCCTGTTGCAACTAAGCTTTAAGTTTACTAAGGTACCTGCATGCCAAATTTCAAGCGTCTAACTTAAGCGGTTAAGATTTTTCATACAAAATGATTTTCCCGCTAATTCCCGTTCCCGAGGGAATTTCGGGAATTCCTTTCTTAGTGCACCTCTACGGTACCTAAGCTACGTCCCTTCCAAATTGCAAGTGCCTACGTTTAGCCATTTAGGCTGTGCGTTGATATGTCAGTCAGTCAGTCAGTCAGTTTCTCCTTTTATATATTTAGATACTTAAAAATAAGAGTTTATATTAAACAAAAAGATTAGGTGCATATTTATGTGTATGAAAGTGTACAAGTGAGTTAGTGTGTGTGGATGTGTGTATGTTTGCGTGTGAGACCATACGTGTGGTGTGTGTCGCGGCAGAAAGGGGAACCGCTGGTTGCATAGCCCTACGACGACGCGGCGTCTTGGGATCGGAAAGCTCCACTATGCGTCCAACAGTTCCTCTATCTCCATGTATTAGTAGTAACATTTTACTAAGTAACATCAGAACAATGAGAATTTGTTTTCGAGACACATTTTTTGATAGTAGCAAGCGAAACATTAAACATGTCAATATCATATAGTTCAGAATTATACTAACGACAAGCACGACTTACAAAACTATTGCTAGCATAGCACGATTTACATGGGCCATATAAAACATGTTTTTAACACGACATGCACGTTCGCGTCTGCGAGAAATTGATGCGTTCTAACGGATTTTGGGTATCGATTTGATCATTAATCATTTTATAAAGTAGACATGCGTCAATGCAATCACGTCTGTGCGAAAGGTGTTGTATTTTATATCTATTGGCTGAAGTACTGTAATCATTATAATTATAACCCATTCTATAATCAAGAGCCCTGACAATTTTTTTCTGAAGCCTTTCGATTCTACCGATATGAATCTTGTAAAAAGGACGCCGAACTAAGCTCGCAAATTCCAATTTACTACGAACAACGTAAATACTTGCAAATACCTACAATGACTTTGATCAGGTTCCAGTGGATATATTTCAGAAAGTGCTAAGTCATCTACATAACTGGGAGGCATAATGGATTCCGAGCTAACTTTCGTACCACATATTGATACAATTTTGGGTAAGTCTTATACCTAAACAATTGGGTTTTATTTTAAGAGTTGCAAAACCATTTAAAATTTAGCACTTTCTGAAATATATCCACTGGAACCTGATCAAAGTCATTGTAGGTATTTGCAAGTAGGTATTTACGTTGTTCATTCTCAATACACTTAGCTTCACTGTTGTGAAGCTAAGTGAAAGAAAGGAAACTGAGCTATTGGGTTGAGACGCCAGTGGACTGGGTGACTGGACTATGGGTGGGACTATGGCACCGGCCCTATCAATGTTAAACCTTCGCGTGCTTTTTGAACACATGGTGTATGTACGAGATTTGTATCGCACGCGGCGTCAACAAGCACGCGACGGGTTTAAAAAAACACGACCAAATGGGCAGTTGGTGACTCGCCAACTCACTAAAGATGGGCCCCCTAAAACGGCCGCACAAACAGTGCGACAAGGGGGTGACAACGCGTGAGAGGCTCAGGGTGTCGAGAGGTGTGCACCGGTTTCTGCTCGTTGGCCGACCTTTTACTTTATGCATCTTTCACTTTCACCCTGCGAGCATATAGCTCTGACACCCCACTCTGGCAGGCCAGTGAAGGCAAGCCAGAGGCGAGAGTCCTGCGGCCCCTGCTGGGATCCACTCCAAGTGATCACTAAAGGCAAGCGGAGAGAGGCCTGACCGACTCTCGGAGGTACGGGACCCAAGGGACGTCAGTTCATTCAGCTCGCCACAAAGCTGTCCTGGGCTGGCACAAAGTTGCATTATTCTGTATAATTATTCAGACAGTGGTGAAGTGCAAAGGGACCGCGCGCGGGGCGAGATTTCGTCCCCCGGTGCGGCACCGCTGTCAGAATGCGATGTACGGAAAGCCGCAAAAGAAGTTATCACATGCATGCACTCTGTGCAGTTAAGAGCGACTTTGCAATGAAAATGGAGTACCTGATGCGCTGGCATCTGTACGTTGCTCATTTTCGTGTTTTACTCCGTTATGATGGTTTATTATGGTAAAGTAGAGTGTATTCAAGTAAATAGTTAAATTTTAAAGCAGAAAATATTAAAAAATTCAAAAAAAACCTGAGGAGATGATGGAAGATGATGATGATAGCATTATGGTCTGAATTTAGGGTTTCAGTTTTAGCTACGCTGTCCCTTACACCCTATATTATACTTTATCTATATACATATAATAAATAGATAAGATTTCATTGTTTGTTTGTTTGCATCGAATAGGCTTCGAAACTACTGGACCGATTTGAAAAATTCTTTCATCATTAGAATCCTACATTATCCGGGATGGACATAAGGTACATAATTTTCCCAAATTATCCCGCGGGAACGAAGTCCCGCGCGGGAAGCTAGTAATATTATAAAGAGGAAATATTTGATTGTTTGTTTGCATTAAATAGGCTCCGAAACTACTGAACCGATTTGAAACATTCTTTCACCATTAGAAAGCTATATTATTCCCGATGGACATAGGCTACATAATTTTCCCGAATTCCGCAGGAACGAAGTCCGGGCCGGAATGCTAGTACTTTATAAAATTAGGATAGATGTAAAGTTTTTGACAACACAATTCCACAGGTTATAGATCCGGAAACGAAGAAAGTGGTAAGGGTTCTAGGGGTCAACGGTCGTTTTGGAGAATTGGAATGTCTCTTTAGTAAGTAAATACAATCTTAGTCTTAAATCTCACCTAAGATTCCTATAACGCTGGCACAATGCCACGCTGAATTGCCAGAGACCACCTTTTTACCAAGAAGAAGAAAAAAATCACAGATTTCGTGCCTCACACGACTATCGAGCACATTAGAAATGAATCTACGGAATTCGAAAAAATGTCGTTCTGACTTTTTTCAAATAGGTTAGGCTATGGGGCAAACCCTTAACCCGATCGTCTTTATTTTAGGCTCAAATTGTAGCTGACCAAATTTTCCTAAGAAGTTTTGCTCAAATTTTTTAATATCATTCTTTGTTTTCAAAAAATCGAGCGCCAAAATCTAAAATTCGGGAAAATTCTATTTTTTTTTCAATATTTCGGCCTTAAGTTTTTTTTTTCCTTTTTGCCTTTCTCAAATAATTCTTTTTGTACCTTACAGCTCTAGTAGTCTTTTAAGCCTTTTTTGAATATCATATCTTCACAACTCTCCGAGATAGGTATAAGGGGATCGCACTTTTTTGTGAAATCGGAGCCTATACTGGAGCGAACGAAAAGACATTTCCAATGTCAAAGACAAAACAAATACATTTTAAATTCAATTTAGATTACGTCTGGGTTTGTGGTTATCTGCTGGTGCTCGTAGGCATTGTTGGAATTGAAGACGGTTGATTCTTACATTTTTCATGAACACAATTATTGTAATTGCATGGAATGCATGCCACTGATGCCAAAATGCAATAAAAAAGCTATTTACATTTTTTCAGAGATACCAGCTTACTACACCATAAAAACTACAACTCATGTTCAAGTTTATGCAATATCTAGAATAGATCTCGATAAAATGTTGTCGATGCCGAAGATAAACTTGACGATGAAAGCAATACGTAACGAAGCGGTAAAAAATGCATTTTTTAAATCTTTAATATTTCCTTTTTACATGATTTTGGTTTATTAAGAAGATTACAAATTCAAATCACCAGAGTAACAGCAACTTCTATATTTCTCGCTCCTTAAAGCACTCAGAGTAATAATTTTCACAAATACATCGAGTATTAATAGGTAGAGCAGCCTCACTATAAAAGTGGAGCGAATTGGCTAACCGATTGCGTCGGTGTTGTAAGAGGCGACTAAGGAAAACAAATGAGCGTTACCTCCTATTAATCCATCCTAAGCAACGACACCTCAATTTATTTTGAATACTAGTATTCCGCTCGGGACTTCGTTCCCGTGGGAATTCGGGAAAATCATGTACCCTATGTTTATCCCGGATAATGTAGGATTCTAATGGTGAAAGAATTTTTCAAATCGGTCCAGTAGTTTCGGAGCCTATTCAATACAAACAAACAAACAATCAAATCTTTCCTCTTTATATAATGTATAGATATAGATAGATAGATGAGGTACGGTGTGCTAGGCTCTGTAAAGGGCCGTCTGGTTCGTGACCATTCTCCTACGTCAAACAGCTTGCTGTGTTCCGTCGGACGTGGGAATACCATTGCCTCAATGGCATTTTCTGGGTTGACTCACTCCATTGTCGACCTAATTTATGACCTTAGTCAATACTGAGGTCAAAAGTTAACCTATATCTAAATTTAAAAAAGAAAAAAAAGACATGTTGTTTCAACTTGTAAGAGAGACGGTCATAGTCAGGGCAGTTTATCTTATATTATTTCTTCTTAGGGATACCATAATTTACTTTTAAAAATCTACCATTTATTAGGCCACTACAAAGTTGTTGATTCTTTTATGTTAAAATTAACAGATATTTAGGCATGTGGCAAAAAAACGGAATTCCTTCCTGAAGTATGAAATGCCAGCGCCCCCTTCAAGCGTAGAACGTTTCCCACTCCTGCGCAAGCACGAACCAGACACCGCTTTCCTTGCTCCTTTTCAAAGACTCGGATTTTTCTCCGTACTCAGGTAATTGTGAATAAAATATGATTATACAAGGTGTAAAAGGACAGCTTAGCAAATACTCAAATGATAGAATCTACCCATAACTATCATCAGCAATAAGTAGTTATTTTTTCCCGGAAACGTCAAGTTAAGTAGTTAACCTACTTTGGCGCTACGCAACGTATCGTAAAACGGCGCGCCACGCGCGATCCCCCCGCCCCGCGCTGCTATCGGAGTGCGATCTACATTGCTGGTTTTAGTGTTTTACGTTGTTATGGTTGTTTTTTATTGCAAAATGGAGTGTCTTCGTTTAAATAATAAAAAATGTAAGCAGAAAATATTAAAAAAACATGAAAAAAATTGAAAATATTCCGGAGAAAAATTCCACTGGAAAATCATTCCAAATGATTGTCCGAGTCCATGGTTTCAGTTTTTGCTAAGCTGTCTTTTACACCCTGTATTATTAGAGGTGCACCACCGCGACTCGTCCCTCACCCTCGGAGACTTTTAGCCTGTTCACCTGGAAACCTCATAGAATAAATAGCCGTACATGCTTTTAAAACAACTCGAATTGTTTGGTCTGATTTATTTAAATTTTCTTCTGAGATATTTCTCTGCAACAACTTCAAAATTAATGATCTACATTAAATTCTCTATAAAATATGTTATGCATATATTTTAATGTAAGATCAATGCTTCAGGAGATACAAAGCAAAGGTATCCAAATAGGGATGTTGACAGTGTTTGATTTTATGAATTATTGTACGTGAAACATAAAATAATGCTAGAAATATATTAACATCCGAAAACAGCATTAAAATTGGTTTAAAAATGAACAAGTTATTAGCATTAATATTCACGTAAGGACTAGGTAGGTAGCTATCTCGTTTTGTTGGGAGAGCTAGCTATCTCGTTTTTACCTCCGCAAATAAATGGCGTTGACGTCACATGCCAGTAAGTTCATCTCTTTTTCGTTGTTTGACAGTTTCCCCCTCAATGAAATTTAATAGCTTTTAATTTTTTTGTTTCTCAATAGTTTTTTAAAAATTATTTCAGTTTTGGGTTTTAGATTCAGTTCCTTTTTTAGATAAACAATAAAAAAAAATGTCAAAATCCCCATTGGTAAATGAACGCTAGCTACCCCAGCTCGAACAACATAAAAACAAAGAGCTCGTCGAATTTTTAATTAATTTTGTGGTTAAATGTTAATCTCATGAGTTCAAAACATCTAGTATCCGCGGTTCAACAGCAACATAACCTCACCATCACAACAAACCGGCAAGTACTCACTGTTTTTGGGAGGAATTTCGACTGTAAGCTTCGGCGGCTGGAGATTTAGATGGGTGACATTTTCTTAATTTTGGAAGATCACGCACATATTTCACTATTACCAGCCGATTGTGGATACATTGCACCGAAATTATAATCATACGAGTTGTGCGCCTGCGCAAATACGCATGCTCCGTTGGGGACGACGACTGAACTGACGTTGACAGCTGTCTGTGACAGCTCTCAAAAATTTAAACCGTACAACGTTCCGTTTTACGCAGAAAGGATCCTGCTGATCAATGACAAAGCAGTAAGGACGACAAATTATCGCTGGCTTGTTTGTCTCATCAGATTGTTTTCTCTTACCTATCTCATGTGATATTCTTTCTGTATAGAGTAATGTTAATGAATTGACTTATTTATCGTAAGAGTTAATTTTTTGTTTGTTGCCTAAAGTATCTGAAGTCAATATCGCTTCCTATTTATTAATTATTAATTTTAATCTCTTTTGTTTTACTTATTGACTTTAGTTGTTATAAAAATAATTATTGATTTATTTATTTTTTATTAAAAATTTCGTAAAAATTTAAAATCTGTTTTAGGAATATCTTTGACAAATATTTATTTTATTTTTGGGATAAAAATAACATTTTAAATTTATTTTTGTTGACACATTTAACTATTATTATTATTTTATTTTTTATCCTGGATCTGATATTGTGTTCAAATTGTTGTTATTTTATTCCACTATTGTTTACTTTGATTTAAAAAACTAAGATTATAGGTAGTTTATTCTTATCTAGGTACTATTTACGTTACTGTACTTGGAAAAACTCGCTTTTTGAGTTTTATTATAATTTTGTTATTTTTCAAAGTATCTGACTCTGTAAGTTCCCGCAATCGCGCCGTCTTTGCTAGTTTTGCTACCAATATCCCAAAATGACCCAAAATGGTTCTTATCAAGTAAAACGTCCTCATTGCCCAGAGTCTTCGAGTCAGCATGGCCTTAAAACTCATATAGGCCACAAACACAAAGATAACCATGGCCCAACAAATCCGAGCAAGATACCCCAATCGCAGGGCTTGCCTAATATTGAGACTAGAGGGGTACTGTGCGCTCTTTCTGACCTTCCAAGCCCCTATAAAAAAAAGAGCGTGCCCGTTCTAATTCATATTCCAAGGGGGGCTGCCTGACAAACAATCAAGTGGAGTATTGGACTTTGCTCCTAACTTTTGCGTATACAACGCTAACCTCACCTCCAAAGAGAAATTTATATCTTTTACGGCCCGAGTCTTTTGAAGTATCAAAGAGGCCGAAGGTTCCCTCCGTACTTAGGGCAATTGAAAATAAGGTGCACGAGGGGGACTTGAGGGGGGCGGTTCGTCTTTTGTCCTCTGAGGATACAGAACTTCCCTTCAGGCCAAGCATCCTCCACCATCCCGACAGCTACTCTTCTCGCCAACCCAAGACATCGTGGCCCCTGCTTTGATTCTCAAGGTAAAGGACGTCTCCCGGGTACTGGCGTCCTTCCACAACGGCTCCTCCTCCGGACTGGATGGTATTAGGTCAAAGCATCTCAAGGAGCTCACATCAGGATCAGCAGGCAATAACGGTCCTCGACTTTCGGAATCGTTAGCTCGTCTGCGTAACTTCTTGCTTGCTGGGTCTTACACCTAGAGGTATGTCCTTATATGTATTGAGGATCACTATGTGTACTGAAGAAGAAAGATGGGAGAATACTACCCATTGCTATAGGCAATACCTTTCGTAGGCTGACTGCCAAAGTGGGATGCTATGCTGTGAGACATTAGATGTCAGCCTACCTGCAGCCCCATCAGCTCGGCTTTGGTACGCAGTTCGGGTGTGAGGCCGCCATTCATGCCACTCGGGACTTTTGCGATTAACCCACTGAATGCAGAGGCGGTAATTGTCAAACTAGACGTTAAAAACGCATTTAAAGTGTGGAGCGAGACCTTCTGCTGAACCGAATCCAGGACTAAATTCCCACACTGGATCCCTTCTCAAATCAGATTTACAGGCAACCTTCCAACCTATTCTATGACAAACATCTCATAGAATCTCAGGTGGGAGCACAGCAGGGTGCTTATTTTCAGTCTCGCTATCCAGAATGCCATCGTCGATCTTGAGTTCCCCTTAAACATTTGGTATCTCGACGATCGCACTATTGGTGGTTGCTCGGAGGTCATGGAGAGGGACAGTCGCAGCTTAAGGAACTGGGTCTTGAAGTCAATAACTCCAAGTGCGAATTCTTTGCCTGCAGTACTGAGGCCCAGTTTCATTTCAACCATTTCGAGTCCCTAATCCCTGATCTCATCAAACTGGATGCAAAAACTTTCAGTCTCTTAGGCTCCCAGACTTATCCTGTCGCTCTACCTGAGGCTTTTGAAGCCAGAGAACGCGTGCTCGAAAGCGTCTTATGAAATTATCTGCCCATATCACGATAACTTTAATGAGACTACTTCGCTATGTCAAAAATGACTTACCTGCTTAGGACATTCCCTATCTGGCTTTATCCTGAGTCGATAGGGAAGTTCGATGCCACCTAAAAGAATACTGTCGAGTCTATTCTAAACGTGTGCCTCAAAGAAACACAGTTGACTCAGGCAACACTGCCAGTCATGCTGGGAGGTCTGGGAGTACGGCGAGTGCAGGACATCATCCTGCCAGCATTTCTTGCGTCTTCCTATGGGATTGCCGATCTTGTTGCCGGAATACTTTCGTCGAGCGCAAGCAACCCAAGAATACCTTATCAGGATGACGCAAGGACAGCTGGGCTAACCTTGAACGCCTGTCTGTCTGCGCCGGACGACCTGGTAAGATAGCAGAGTTGGGAAAATGTAGGTGCTAAGCTTACATTAGCTTCTCGATGGATCCTCCGGGGCAGACTTGTGTCACAGCCCGAGTCGGGTGCGTGGCTTCAGGCATTAACATCTTCCAATCTAGGGACCCTCCTAGACGATGACTCACTGCGTGTGGTGGTGGCTCTTTGCCTAGGCTGCAACGTGTGCAAACCATATTTATGAGTTTGCGGCTCCATGGTAGAGGCCGACGGTCACCACGCTTTGGGTTGCTGTCGGAGATCAGGAAGGTTCCCCCGCCACCACGCACTTAATGACATAAGGCACTGGTTTCGGCTGGGATTCCCTGCGTTCTGGAGCCTCCAGGCCTAAGTCGCTCGGACGGTAAAAGGCCTGATGACCTTACTTTAGTGCCATAGCAGAGGGGAAAGAGCCTGCTGTGGATTAGTACATTCGCAGCGTCTCACCTCTCACGCACCGTCCGAGTGGCTGGAGCAGCGGCCGAGCAGGCAGCCTTAAGGAAGAGAGCGCGCGAGTACTCGGTGCTCACGCGGGAGTACTTGTTCGTTCCTGTTACGGCTGAAACGACTGGGTGTTGGAGCTCTGAAGCAATCGAATTTATCCAGGAAATCGGCCGTCGATTGCGGGAAAAAGGCAGTGATCGTCGCTCCGGGCCGTTCCTGCTGCAAAGGCTATCCATTGCTATCCAGCGCAGAAATGCCGCAAATGTGATGGGTACTTTTGCACCGGGGATGACTCGGGGAGATTTTTTAAATTGACATATTTATAACTTTACTAGCATTCTGCTCGGGACTTCGTTCCCGTAGGAATTCGGGAAAATTATGTAGCCTATGTCCATTGGGGATAGTGTAGCTTTCTTATGGTGAAATAATTTTTCAAATCGGTCCAGTAATTTCGGAGCCTATTCAATACAAACAAACAAACAATCAAATCTTTCCTCTTTATAAATAGCATAGTTATACAGGTTAAAAAAGAACCTTTTAATTAATCATGTAGTTCGAAAGCAACGGTTTGAGTCAATTTAGGGTACAGACAAGGATAAGTAATGTTTATTTATAAAAGAATATAATTTTTGTCTTCTCGAACAGATATGTATTCCCGCGGTATACCATCCGTCCAGATGGGAGATACTTAAAGCGGTACGAGCTCTTGCGCATGTGTTGTGCTTTAGTATCAGCATATTTATTCCCAATTTACAACTGGCTGGTTTTGGAATGGCCTGTTTTATACTACATCACTTTTTTACTTGACTGCACTGCCTATTTTGACATGTAAGTAAATGGGATTATTTTAAATTACAAAACCGGCTAAGAGCGTGTCGGGCCACGCGCATTGTAGGGTTCCGTAGCAGCAATTAATTCTTAATTAATTAATTATTTCTTAATTCTACAAGCATGTTGTCACAGTTGATGTAAAAATCCCCAAATACTTAGTATCAAAAACAAATGTATTAAAAAGTTTGTAGTTTCAGAAGTAACTGTAGTTTTGGCCAAAATATAACAGAATGGAAGTATTTAATGCGCGAGCGAAGCGAGCGCGAATTTTTAGTTTGTTTTTTTTTTTTGTTTTTTTTTTGTAATATTTTTTTTTGGTTTTTGTTTTTTTGGTTTTTTTTGCGACAATATTATTGTTAGGAATAATATAATAATATCAAGCTAAGCAGGTGTAAAATTTTAATGTCATTTTCGTAATTAGCACCCACAAAAACCTATTAAACGACACCTGAAAAGTCAATATGTTACAGCTTGGCTTTCGGCTCGCCTCACTTTTAGCGTGGAACCTTGTATGTCAACCATTTCGGATTCGGGTACACTTCGTCGTAAATGCTACCCTCGTGAATTATTCCACATTTTTTTTTATAAAAATTAATGTTTCCCAAACGGATGGCTGAATCCAAAAACGTTCGTAGTAAACCCCTTCTATCTTTTAAAAAGCTATCCAATGATTACCCACTCGATGATATCGGCGAGAAAAAAAAACCATCGCCCATTCACGTTAGTGGGAAACACACGAAAAAAATTTTTTCCACCATTTTATTTTTTAGGTTTCTCACCGCAATAAATGTGTATGACCGTCCACAGATTCCAGCGTATGTTGATAGCATACTTCAATGAGAAAGGTATACTGGTGTATCACCCAGCCAGCACCGCGGGTTACTATGTGAAAGGAACTCTGCTTTTGGACCTAGCCGCTTGTCTCCCGTTAGAGTCACTGGACAGCATGCGGAATAATATTTATTGTAAGTATATGCATTCTTGAAATAATCATACGCCGTCATATGGATGCTAGGTCGCGATCAGCTGATCAAAGGGGACAGGCCTCTCGTCGTAACAGCGTAGGGTTGTAAAAAGTTTGTATTTCGAAAATTAACAAAACAGTCATCTTAATACTGATTTGTCGGGGGTCAAACAGTCATCTTGATACTCCACGTTTGAGAAACGTTTATAAGTTTGAAATGTGTATGTGTGTCAATGCGTTTTTTTTGAAAAAGCTAACGTTATACTGATGGTTCTTAGCTATATTTGATCAAAATTAGTGCAGCCGTATGTGATTTGAAAGCAATTACTACTGTCCCACAAAACATACACCAATCAGACAATGTCTAAACTGATTTAAATGTCGTTTGACATAAGCCAGTTTTTAACCCCCGACGCAAAAAGAGAGGGGTGTTATAAGTTTAACGTGTCTGTCTGTGTATCTGTCTGTGGTATCGTAGCTCCGATTTTTGTTTAGTTTTTTTGTGTCATAGATAATTTTATCCCGAGTGTACTTAGCCATGTTTTGTGAAAATCTGTTCAGCCGTTTAAAAGTTATAAGCAATCGAATGTCGGGGGTGGTTCAAAATTTTTGATTTTACTGTTATAACAAGTCTTAGTTTTACTTTAATTTTTGATGGTGAAAAAACGCATAGAAATCGGACCGTTTGTTTAGGAGCTACGATGCCACAGACAGACACACAGATGCAAACGTCAAACTTTTATCACTTTTCTTTTTATGTAGGAGGTTAAAGATATGTTTTGAAATGTTGACTAGTTGTTTGAAATACCAAAATTGTTCCATTTAGTTTCAGTCGAAAAAGGAGCTTACAGAATAACAGCTTTATCGCAAATTCTTAGATATAACAGAATAATCCAATTGTATCGTGTCCCTAAAACTATGGAAATATGGTTTAAAGACTACATCGGCCGTAAGGATATTATGCTCATGTAAGAATTGACCTAAATATTAAATACATACCTACACTCACGCCTAAAATCCCTAACGGGGTGGTTTTATTAGATGAAACATAAAAAAGGATACAAAAGGGCTACGGCTTATACGCTTGATGAGAAAACCATCTCAAATTATACAAAAGAGCTACGGCTCAAATACTTAAAAATCCAGAAGGCGGTCTTCATTACGGTCGGATAGCCGACTGGAAATAAACTACGGCCGGGCAGCCGACTCAAAATAAACCAACATAGTCGGGAAGCCGACTGAAAACAAACTAACCACAGTCGGGAAGCCGATTTGAAATATACTAACCTCGTCGGGGACCTGACTGAAAACAAACTAAACACCAATCGGGAACCCGACATAAAATAAACTAACTAAAGTCGAGGAGCTGACTTAAGACTTAAGACAGAGCGTTCGCACTGCGGGCAAACCGGGCTATGACCCAACCAACTAAGCTACCAATTGCTTTGGAGCTCAAACCGGGCAAAGACACACCCGATCGGTTTCAGCCACAGAAGTGGTTGTTCCGATTCCTTAAACAGTCTTCGGATTGCAATGACACCAAAGGGACCAAGTGGTTGCCGACGGGGGTCGCCTTAGTGCTATAGTTGCACAAGTCATACACAGTTGTATTTAGATGGAAAAGCCATCATAAATATAGTAGTAGTGGATGACGACCATAGGAGAAGCGCTGGACGGAGTTTCCCCTCCCGTCAACCCCATAAACTATATGCTTGTCTAAAAAAAATTGCTTATGTAGGGGAGTTGAAGGGGCCGGTAACGAAAAAGCAAAGATTGAGATACCAAAGTACTTAAAAAGGCCCTGAGGTACTATATGACAAAAATAAACACAACGTAGGGATCCTTTGGAAAGATCATTGTCCTTGCCAACGACTACGGTGGTTGGCTATTTTATAAAGAAAGTAGCTTTTCCACGCGGCTTCGCTCACGCAAAGAACTCTTTTAGTCACTTTGTTTCATGCTTGACTTTTTGGGGATGATTTTTGAAAAATAGCGAAACACGTGTCCATTTATTTGCTTCGAGGTATATCTTGACGAAGTTTTGAGTCAAAATGTGCAAAAACATTGTTTTCTCCATACAAACTTTGAACCCCAATTTCACACCCTTAGGGGAAGAATTTAGAAAAATCCTTTATTAGTGCTGTAAAGTTCATCGCCATTTTGGGGGGTAGGTTATTGAGGTTTGTGGCTGTAAAATAAATAAGCAAAACTTCGTGTTTTTTTTTTAAATTGAAGTAAAAATAACTATATCTACTGGTGTCCTGTCTATGGCCAAAGGTCATTTTCATTTTTAAATTGTTATTATAATATATCAAAAGATGTAAATATTAATTGAGTACAGGTGCAGTTAAAATCACATCAAACTTAACAACTTCGCTCTTATTATAAGGGAATAGAGTTTATTTTTTATGCTTATTTGATGAGCTCTTGACTGTGCCTGTATGTGTGTTTGTTACACAGCTGAAATCTAATTAAACCAGTTTAAATAAATAAAAAAATACCAGATATTTTTTTGTTTTCATAAGCATTTGCTAACGTTTATTTCCTGTTGATTCCTAACTAAACAAATAAAAGTTGAGATCTTATACACTTGACATTGATAGGTATTACATAGAAAGCTGCAGAAAGGTATACATAGAATACAATGGTGCTGTAAAAATACAACTTTTTGATTTGAATTACTTACTTAATAAAGACGTAAGCTGAATAGAATATTTATGTTTGTTACATAGATAAAAAAAACCTTTAAACAGACGAATATTTGCTAATCCAGAGTAATCTGTATTTGGCTATGCTTATTACCTAAGATATTAATTTTAAGTCTTTCAATTGAGTTATGAATAAATAAATGTTTAAAACCTAAAATAGCATATAGGTAGCCTTATTGAAGTATTTATCATATACGAAGAGGGTATTCTAATTGCTTGAAATGCTCTGAGCACTTATGCAATGTGCATCTATGGTCCGTATTATAGAACGCGACTTAGACTGATTTATACTTAAGCAGCAGTCGTCTTTGTCATTTTGATAGTGAAAGAAAGAGACAATCAATATTTAAGTATTGATCTAGCTTGACAGGTAAAACGGACCTAAATTACCAGTAGAGGAATGTCCACCGAGACTGTAAAAGCAGTCTGCATTGCTGTCATACAGCATACACAACTATAAATATTAATTGATTTTATAACATATTATTAAACTTCCTGAAGGTTTTTTTTTTCACTTCTTGACATTGACTCCCCGCCCGTACGACCCGTACCCCAGTGACGCCTACATCGCATTAAGGTGCTGCCTAGCTAGTGGCTAGCTAGATGAGCAGGATGAGCGGCGACCTCGAAACTTTTTTCTAATACTTACATCTTTTAACTCGTGATAGCTTTTGAATGGAATGTCCGAATTGCAAAATTCAAAAAGTTGTATAAAGATATTAAAGCAGTCTTGAATATGAAGTAATTTATTTTGATAAGGATTAATACCAAGATACAAATTTTATAGCGGGCAGCATTTCAATTAAATTTTTAAAATAAAAGAACACATATTGTGGCATAACTACAATAGTTAGACATATGCTATCGCGACACTTTTTTAAATATTTATGTGTTCTGCAAAGTCGTAGTACATTATTTTATTCTATCAAATAGTTTACGCAGCACACGCAATGTAAAGAATGTTTTAGGTAATTTTTTTATACCTTGGGTTACATTATTTGAGTTTCAGTAAGGATCCCTAATTTTTTTGAAAATATAATATAGCCTATGTCCATCGGGGATAATGTAGCTTTCTAATGGCGAAATAATTTTTCATTTCGTTCCAGTAGTTTCGGAGTCTATTCAATGCAAACAAACAAACAAATAAACAATCAAATCTTTCCTCTTAATAATATTAGTATAGATTAAATAATCTCTAGAGAGAGGAAGATAAGTCATTGAAAGTTGAGTGGGCTTTCAAGTTACCGATTATTATATTGGCGGAGAAAGGGATTAGTCACAAGAAGAAGAAGGTCAAAAATACAGTCAGCCGCTGAAAATATTTCACCGGTCCGGCGATCTTGGTGGCCATAAAATTGGGCCGTGACGCCCGATCTACCTTTGCTATCTCTGGTTTAGGTGTCTTCGGAAAGCCCGGGCGTAGGTTAGGGTGGCATTGCACTCACATTGTCCACACATTAAATGGATATCAGCATATTCACTGTACACGTGCCTAGGCATGATAACATAAACCAAATTCGAAAGCAAAATGTCAGTTGAAACGCCAAAGTCCAAATCACAAAGCTAAACAAGTCCAATTTCACGGCACAAAACGTTAGAAGTAACCGATAAAAACACAGGAAAGCACGTCACAACCGAGCTGAGTCAAGTAGGACACTGACTGTTATTTTTAATCTTATCCTGTGTCCCTTTACTAAGTGAACAAACAGAATAAACACACACATACCGCGTATGTGCTGCGGCGGCAGGCAGCCACTGTTTCTGCAATTAGGTCTTGGCAGAATATGAGCGCTACAGGTAAAACTATCATTACTTATGCTGAACCAGCGCCAATTTTGTCTGTGTAACACAAGCTTTTTTGTTTTTATGTTTGTAAGTGTTTTTGTGATCGTATCTTTGATTTTCTTTTTGTGTCTGTAAAGTGTCTTTGTGTTCTTAAGTGATGTCAGTATTGTATCAAAACAAAGTATTTTCTATTACATTCTATTTTAACAGCCTTAAAGCGACTCCGATTTGGTTATGCCTTATAAATATGATGACTTCATTATTTATGGATTCTTCTGCCATAATCTATCGACCACAGGAAGTGGAAATCGGTATGAATCTCCATCCATACATTCCCGGCATGTTTAGTTCTAGAACCACTTGATGTAACTTTTGACATTCATTTTGAGGGTAATTAGATGGAGCATGAGTAGATGAAAAGATAGATGAAAAATTAGTATCGTCATAATTTGTAGTCTTTTTCCACCATCGCGTCCCACTTACTGGCTTCTCTTCACTATGCCTGAAGAGAGTTGTCAGCTGGGACGTTCCAAGTTTTTCTTTCAATACCAGACCAGCATGGAAGTTAACGTTTTCGTTCCATGCGACTAGAGGGATCAGCTGATTGCCTTAGTATGAGACGATTTTCTTTGAAGTATTTTATGGTAATGGGGAAAGTGAATTTTATATTGATATTTTATAAAATAATTTAAGATCTAAAGGAAAGCTAAACAGCAGTCACATTTATACTATTTTTCCTGATAGCATTTTAACGTCTTTTTGTGAAATTTTCCTTTTTCTGAACAATAACAAATAAATCATCTGCCGTTTGACGTTTCCTTGATTTTTTTTGTTAAATTTAACTCTACTTTAAATTTGACAAAAAAAATCAACTCGATTCAAAATCTGCAAGTTTTTGAATAGAATTGATTTTTGACCAATTCTTTTATATTAGGTGGTAAATGGATTATTGAACAGAGACCTGTAGATGAAAAATACTCTGTCAACTGGATGGATAAAAATAGTGGAATTGATGGTAAATATGTATATGTATATGTGTGTATTAGAGCTGTAGTTTATGTAATATATAAATATATTTTATTATTATTATTATTTCATTTTTTTTATTGTTAGCCACCACCCGCTCTGCTTCATATTTTTTTTCATTATTTTCCTACCCAAAGGTTGCCTGGAAAAGATTGCTACCTTAGCAATAAGGCCGCCTTTTTGTACATTTCTGTTTTCTGTCCTTGTTTGTTATTTTAATGTTTTTGTGTCACGGTGTGCAATAAAGTATATGTCTATGTCTATGTCTATGTACAATCTATGGTAATAGTAATACTTAGCAAAACTTTTTAGGGTTCCAAAAGAAAAAAAAAAGGAACCTTTACAGGCTCAGCGTGTCTGTCTGTCTGGCCAACCATTTGTCATAGCAAATGTGCTCCGCAACTGCTGGACTGATTGAGTTGTTTGGTACACATAATGTAAATCGGTGACCCAAAGTCGGACGTGCAACGTGAATAAAATATTTTAAAAGTTTAGGAGGATAAATAAATTAATAAAATTGTATGTAACATTATGTGACCGTATCAAATAATATTATTTTCATAATTTTACGATGAATAAATTTGAAATTATTAAAGAAAACATGTTAAAATTGACCAGTCCTCCCTTGTCTCCAAAACTATTTACGTATTTTAATTAATATAGGAATTCCTCATTGTGCGTATAAACTTATTTGCAGTTGCAATACTTGCAACGATACAACAAATCAGATTTAAAAACCTGATGGAACATAAATAACCCTTTCTACCTGAGTTTAACTCGCCGTTTTTTTTCTTAATACTAATTTCAAAGAAAGTATTAAAATTTCTCACTAAATAACAAAATTTATAGCATTTAATACTCGTAGGCTTTAACTTGCAAAGCAAGTCAGAAATTACAGTCATACGAATTTATAACTCTTAGAAATCGAAGTAAATTCTTTAAAAACAAACTTTTTGGACCAGATAACTGTACCCATTTACGACTTATAGCCCTCTACGAAAAATACTGTGACAAATGTCTGTAATAGTTTTCTTAAAGTACTATTATCGAGATTAGCTCTATCCGTTTACGAAAGGTGAAGATGCTACAATTAGGTCAGCTCAGCAATCTCACTATCAATCATGTATATCTCTGAAAGTATTGAAGTACTTTATATTTTCTTGAAGTATCATTTAGTACTATTTCATGTACTATTTATAGGCATATGTGAAAACGCTGATTTCTATGATGAGGCTTCTGGACTTAAGATCACATAATTATAGATTGACGTTGTAGTTCTGCTGATAGGCATTGTTGGGATTGAAATCGGTGTATTCTAAAGTTATTAAGGTGGACATTAATTTTGTATGAAGCCGTATCTGTTTCGCACAGTTTTTTAAATTGTGTTTTTTGTTTTCGTTTTTTTTAGTGTGGTACCGTTTAGATAAATCACCAAGTGTATTTTTCATAAGCACCTTTTACTGGGTGGCTAATGCTGTCACCACAACAGGATTTCAATTGGCTCTACCATCATCTGTAGGACAGACGGTAATATTCACATGGGGTAGTTTTATCGGTAAGTAGCATTGAGGTATATAACAAGTAAATCCATCCTTCGTAGTATAGGTACAATCGGATATGTGGCGAACTTCACTAAACCAGCAAAAAACAATTAAAAAAAAAGAACTGTACGGACTTCTAAAAAAACGATAATGACAATATAATTTTCGTGGACACAATAATAAATCTGTGGTCAACCACAAAAAGAAAGCTGCAAAAAATAAATAAACTGGCAACAAAAAATAAATTTGTGACTGTCATATTGACTAAACTACGACTACCTACCATTCCAAACCCCCGGGGTCTCCACTAGGCTTAACCTTTACTGGGCGAACTCTACCTGCACTAAGTCAAAAGTGATATTTGTGATGTAGACCATGAAAATTTTAAAATTTTGAATCTTCTTTTCGTATCATTATTTAAAACTGTAAAGGAATTTCGGGTGGGAATGACTTTCGTAGCTATATTAAACTATCAATTTTGAAAAAAGTTAAATGTAATTCCATCCAATAACCAATTATTTTAAAATTTTGGTTAAAAGAGGAAATCTGGTTATTTTCGAAAAAATCTTAAATTAAGAAAATCTCGAAAACTGTTAGCTTTCGGCCATACACAAGGTGGGTTAAAATAATTGCCTTTTGGCTGCCCTATCACGTTCTACCAGGAATATGTCGAGTTTCCGTTAACCTTATTTGGAGGAAAGATTTGTTTTTTGTTTGTTTGCATTGAATAGGCTTCGAAACTACTGGACCGATTTGAAAAACTGTTTCACCATTGTATGGAGAAAAACACATTCCATTTCACCATTAGAATACTATATTATCTCTGAGTAACATAGGCTGACATTTTCCCGAATTCCCACGGGAACGAGGTCCCGGGCTGATTGATAGTTTCTTAATAAAAAAGTTTTTAAGAGCGTATATCTCGAAAGCTATACAAGATATGGAAAAACTTGAATGATTAAAACTTGAAGCTTTAATCAGCTTTCATTTTGTTGCAAGTCTCTTGTCGCTAGGGCGCATAGTTTCCGAGATATATCCGAAAAACCAAAACAAGTCCCATTTGTTTGCTACGGGGCGGGGACTTTTGATTTGTTTACCTCCTAACTAGTCCAAACAAAGTAACGAAGTCAAAAATTGCGTTCCAAGCGTTTCCCTCTATAATTTTTCGTTGACTGGCCTATTCTTGCTTTGTTAAATAATTACTTTGCTTTTCAGCATTTCTTGTGATGACTAGCGTGGCAGTAAGAGTTATCAGTTTCAGGGCTAGTATAAATAGGTCCTTGGCCACATTCAAGGAGCACATGAAGGAATTGATATTTTATATGAAGAGAGAGAACATCAGAAAGGAAATTCAGAAGTAAAGACTATTTAATTATTATATTTAGAAATTTTATAAATATTTATTATTAAATAAAATATTTTTTTTTTGTATGTGTGCGTGTGTGTGTATATGTGTGTGTGTGTGTGTGTGTGTGTGTGTGTGTGTGTGTGTGTGTGTGTGAGTGTGAGTAGTGTGTGTGTATTGTGCTTGTCTATACCAATATTATAAAGAGGAAAGATTTGATTGTTTGTTTGCATTGAATAGGCTCTGAAAGTACTGAACCGATTTAAAAATTATTTTACCATTAGAATCCTACATTATTCGTGATGAACATAGGGTACATGATTTTCCCGAATTCCCACGGGAACGAAGTCCCGGGCGGAAAGCTAGTCTTCAAATAAATGGCATACTATTTATTCTACGTTTAAAGAAGCTTTAACGGTAATAACCATTTCTACAACTGAGGTTAGTGATATACACTACACTTTTTTACAATTTTGCAAAACATTAAATATACTTATTATTAGTTCCAGTAGTTGATTTCTTTTTCATATTATTTCCTTTATGTTGTACAACATAAATTCGGTGGAGTACACACCACACACCTCTATTCTCAGCTAGTGATTTGACCTCTCGATACGACATGACCTACTCCTTTTCTTTTATTTGCTCGAAATAGTTCCACCTTTGTATACCTCGACCTTATCAAAAAAATTTTTCCTCTGTGATTTTTCTGATTAAGAGGTCGTGTCTTCCCTCTCCTGTTCTCTGTGTAGTGGCTGTATATTATCTCATGTGAATAGCTTGCACGAGAAAAAGCGGAGCACTGTTCAAGTAGGTGGTCTAGGGTTTGAACACTTGCAGAAAATCAACAATACCTAGAAGTCATACAGGGTGGTCGAAAAGGTGACGTCTACAAATTTTTATAGCTTCCTCACCCCTGGATGAATCCGGAAATACCACATGTATGTTACGCGATTTTTCGTAGTTAAGAAGTTATCATTTTTTGAAAGTGTTTCTCCAATTTTCTACCAGCGCAGCGCATAAAACTTCTTTTAAAAAATGCATATTTTGGACTCTAACTTATCGTGGGCAGCACAAGTTAATGACTTACGCCTTAGAATCCATTATTAATTTCACTCCCTCAAGCGCCTCCAAAACTTCCTACCCTTAAATACTAAGATCACTTTGGCACAAACCCATCTTCTTCCCGTCTTAGACTACGCCAACTCTTGTGACCTTGACGTCACCGAAGAGCTTTTGAACAAACTCGAGGGGCTTCAAAATCTCTGTATCTGATTTTTTTTGGTCTAAGAAATCCGCCTTCGGCGGAACGCTCATATATTGTCTTCCCTTTTTAACATTATTTTTAACCCCCGTGCCACTATCTTCGGGAACGTTTCAACTTTTCTCGTCCTCAGGATTTACCTTGTCGCTCCCACATTAAGTTCCTTCTCTCTATCCCCTCACATTTTTTCTCTTATTCCTTTTGTGTACATGCTGCAAGACTGGAATTCTCTGCCACACACTGTCCGAGACAGTCCTTCGCTGGCTGTATTTAAGCGTACAGTAAAAAACCTCCCTTTCTCTTTGTCACACTTTTTCCTATCTTGATAACGTAACTTGTTACATGGTACATGCCCCCCCCCCACTCAAACTAGGCCTTTGACATAATAGGCCCCTCACTTTCCTCATAATGTATTTGACTCAACTGCTATTTCTAAAATTACTTCTTTTTTCTAAATTTAATGGACTGATTGATAAAGAAAGTATATTGATCAAAATATAAACTGAAACTAAATTTTTTTATGCAGACAAGCTACTGCCTACTACAAATACAGTTGGGAAAAGACAGGCGGAATAGAATACCGTCAAATAATAGAAATATGTGCTCATATATCTCTGAAAACTGATTTCATTGATCACATCTACGGCACTACCTTCAGGCGGGTGAGATTGTACTTCTTTTTTTCTGCCCATTTACGTCCCCACCCGTGCGAAGTGCGTATCGGTTGGGTCGGGTAGGTATAAGGGCTTTTGTATTTTACGAGTACCTTATTTCATTTACTCTTTCTGATCGACTTTTTTAAAATTTTAATTTTAACTTCCAGTGTCCATTCCTGCGTCAAAGCGAAGTATCATTACTACGGTCTTTAGGAGAAATGGTGCACAGCAAGTATTATCCCGAAGGCATGACTGTTATTGAAATGAACGATATCATTAGAAACCTCTACTTCATTGACTTTGGTTCAGTTAATTTGCTTAACCATGACGACGTTTTGATTACTAAATTACCACGAGGAAGGTAATTTTTGTTTTTATTAATACTGCGTTTTCATTTGACCACAATCTAAGCGAAGATGCGATCGAGATGCGAACAAGGGCGAAGATGCGATCGAGGATGTAGCAAGCTCACCCCAGAAGATACCTATTCATTCGAACTTTAAAGATTCGGTTTATATGAGCTGAGAAATACAGAGGCAGGCAGGGAATTGCATTCCTTGGTTTGGAAGTGCACAAAATAAAAGATAATGAAAAGCGCTCAGCGCGGATCCGCGAGATTTCGGCAAGATTTCAAAAAGCTTTAACTTTAATAAACTTTTCTGCAACGGAGTTAAGGATTTAAAAAACGATGTTCGTGTGCGAGGACTAACGCTCCCAAGCTTAGTTCATTTGTAAGTCTAAAGACTTTTATTTTGAATGGGTAACATTTAGCTGCAACAACTAGCCGCTCGGACTCAGTGGATTACAAAGCCAAAAGACTCGTCGGTAGTGAAGAAAGAGACTCAGTCTTTTAAGGCTTTTAAAAAATACTCTCCTAATTTTTGACGCCTCACCACTGACTCAGTCTTTTAGTCCCAAACCTTTAGTCATACGACTAACCTTTATAGTCGAAGTCTTTTAACGTAAACAACTGAGCTGTTACTTAAACAGCATAAATACTTAAATACTGGTCTTCGCCTGAGAAGTCGACAGTCGTAAGGCGTGTGTTGATGCAACTGGTGTTTATAATACCGCCTGAAGAATAAGTACTCTCCCGGCAACAAAATTAATCGTTTTAAAAGTGATTACAATTGTTATCACGCTTTACTCAAACGCTAGTGCTTTTGTAAAAGACTGCGGTCGTTTAAGTCGTTTTAGTCTAAGTCTTAAAAGTTTACCGACTGTCATTTTAATTAAGACTAAGCGCTTAAGTCTTAATTTTAGAGCCAAGTCGTGTAAAAAGAGGCCATTCTTATTATATACGACTAAAGGACTTGAGTCTCTTTCATCACTACACGTCGGTAATAAAAAGCTGGTACAGGTTTGTAGCTTATTAGCTACAAATCCTAGCTCATAGACGCAAAGTAGCTTGTCTATGTATTTTTTACAAGACGTTTCTGCAAATGGGCGTTTGACATCCTACTTCTAAGCTATACGTTTCGTTATTTGACGCATGTTTAAAATATTTCCAACATTCTTTGTTTCAGTGTCTTCGGAAATTTTAAAAATTCAAGGGAGAGTTTGATCCGTAATAAAATAGTCACCTTTGAAAACACGCATCTATTGAAAGTTACTTCAATCGATTTCTTTAGGATTATTGCAAACTTTCCAAAAGTTCAAGAATTGATAGAGAAACATCGACCAAACCAAGAGGTAAAGTACCATCTGTAGCTAGCCCTGCCACAGGCTTTTGTCTAATAAGGCCGCTACCGCCAAACTAGTAATTGTTTCGAGTCTCTGGCTTACAGACAGGGTTTTGTTCTAGTCTTTAAGTTTTGCGTGTACGAAATAAATAAATCGGCCCATATACGTCCCTACCAAGAGGCCTTGATCTCATTTCGAAATAGTAAAGAAGGTTCAGAGGATTTATACAATATTTCTCCAGACTCTATGTCTCATCAAATAAATATTTTTTAGATTTTTTAAAATAATTCCGACATATAGGACCGATTCGATAAGAAGAAGACTTTGACCCTGATCTGCTCTGTACGTACGGTATAGTTGGCGTGGCGCAAATCTCAACGTCAAACAATTCTTTCATCTTGTATAGTTTTTACTACCGTATATGATGAATATACATTTTCTGGGTTAACTCGCTCCATCAACGACCTGATCTATGACCTTAGTGAAGATAGAGATCGAGAGTTAACCCATCGCATAATATAAAGAATGAAGATCATTGGTAGGTTTCTATAAACATTCTTATCTTATTAATTTTAAAAGGCCTTGTGTGATATGTATAGTCACACTATATGTATGCTAATTATATAACGCCTATTAAAGCACTGGCACTCCCACGCACCGATGGAACACATAAAGCTGTTTGGCGTCGGACTTCGGTAACAGGGTGTTTCTTGAACCAGAAGGCCTCACCGCATAAGACCATAGGACCACAGGACCATAGGACACCTCAAATTTAAATATGTACAGTAACTATATGAATACTAACACCGCGATTTGCTTTTACAGAACTACATTATTGGTGGTACCACAGGTCCTTCAACTAAGATAAGTTTTACGTGGAAATTCAGTTCTGCTGTCTTGACGGTGACAAAGAAAGAATCGCTTAAGTTTTTTAATTTACAGAGCAAGTATTTCCAGTTGTATTTGGTAGCAGTTAGCCTGACATGCGTCTATATGGACATATATAATGCCGCATTTGAGGTACAATCTGTATTTAAACTTATTTATACTTCTAAAAACCTTCCAGACTGGACTGATAGTGAAAGAACACGGAATATGCCATCTGCCAATACTTTCCCGGCATACTGCAGAAGCCAGTGGGACGCCAGAGTTTGCTCTACCTTGGGCGAAAAACCTTTCCTCTGTAAGACCGAAAGACTGACTACCTCTTCTTACTACTTTATGCAAGTTTCATTTAGGACCTTCCGAAATTTTATCTAGTGAATTTTAGCTAACGATGTGATCACTATGTTTGACCGTTATTATGAATATTATGACACTTCTGAAGTAGTAATCATGTAATTGTAACAGTTATCACAATATCATCAAACACTTAACAGGTTACTTGAAAACTGTTCCACAATATCGTGAAAATAACAGAGCTTTTAAAAGTTAAAATATCAAAAATTACAAAAAATATCTTGTCAATACGATATTGTTACAGGTCAATACATATTCAATTATTTTAGCCCTGTATATTCTCGACTTAGCTTTTACTGTAAAGCCTCTTTTAAACTTCTTGGTTCCGTACTTTGCTGAAGATGCCACTGAAACCAAACAGAATTTGTTGAGAGAGAGAAAAAGGTAAGTTAGGATCTTACATTTTTTCAACTGACTCACTGACTCATCAACGCCTAGCCCAAACTCTTGGACCTAGAAAGCTGAAATTTGGCTCAACAGTTCCTTTTACAAATTATTTTTAAGTGAAAAATTCTTTAGCGGCGTTGTGCACTTTGAAGAATCTGTGAAAAAAATTTAACTCGCGTCAGGACACGTGACTTGATCGAAAATTTGTAAGACGGAGGGAGACTGAAAACTTCTTTTTCAATGCAGTTGCTCGGAAATGGCCCCGTAACATGGCTACGGAGTGTACGTTTACGTACCCCATAAAACACATGTCATGTTATGTAATTTTGAAATGAAAAGAAGATTTTGAAAACAAAAAAAATATTTGAACTAATGAGCAAATAACCCATTTTTCATACACCAACATTCTTCTTCAGTGGCTATTCTGTGATAAAAAAATAATAACAATAAAATTAATTATTGGAAAACTACAGTGACAATAAATGAAACTTAAGATTAAACATAATAATAAGACAAATTAATAACTATGCTTGAACTCGGCTAAATGCCTGTATCTCAGGCGGTAGAGATCTAAATTAGGAATAAATAACCCAAGCAAAATTTTTTTAAAAAGTCTTAAGATACTGGAAAATAAGCTATGTTACTATTATTATTACTATTTTAAACATAAATAAAACTACCTAGTTACCTATCTATATATGATTTCTACATAATAAAAATACCTTCTACGGGCAGAGTATTACATTAGATAATATCCTAAAAATACAAAATAAATGGTGATCTAGTTAACAATAATGTCTTACTCATCTAAACAAAATTGCATGCATATACAGTGTAAACTCCATGTTACGTCACTCGATTTAACGACAAACTTCCTAAAGCATCGAAATCACTCGGCTTTGGTTGGTTTAGCTTGTTTTACATACAATGATACTCTCTATATAGCATTACATCCACTCTCAATAACGACAACAATTAAATGAACCCAGAGTTTAATTCCAATTTAAAAATTATCCAAATTCTTATGTTTTCCATGTTCTAACGTTTTCTATTTCGTTTTTTTCTTTATTCTTAATTTTCCACATTATACTTTTTTCACAATCTTATATTAATAAATTCTGGTTTTTCCACATTACGTAAATTATTGTAGTTGAGCAGTACAGTAAATACAATATATTATATAGGATTATTATACAGGGTGTTAGGAACAGTGTGTGCTAAACTATTAGGTCAAGTAGCATTGGCTTTATGTTCTAGCCAATCTTTTTGCTAAATATTTATTTACAAGATTTTTATTTTATTTACAAAAAATTGCCGAAAGATGCACTGTTTGTTATCATAACTTAAGATTTCAAGCGAACGTCTCCCAACTATAATCTACCTTCCTAAGAAATTTTAGCTTTATAGGTCAATTATTTTTTAGGATATTTTCTGGTCTTTCGCTTCTACTTTTTTAATAAATTTTCTCGTGTTTCTTCGGGAATTTCGGGAAAAGCGTTTTCAATAGATATTTACTACCAAAGGACTATCTAACTGCCAAATTTCATATATATGCGTCATGTATTTTGGGAGATTTCGTGTTACTCTTTCTCTTTTATATAACTCAAATTTTATCTATGTTTGGATGGGTATAACTTAAAAACCATTCATTTTATAGAAATTGAAGGTAAGACAAAGTTTAAGGAAATTTAAAGGGCTTTAGTTCATACCTAGAAGTATTGTCGTTAAGGTAAAGCGATTGCGAGTTACTAGTAAAACACTGAAAAAAAGGACCCCCTGCACAATGAACTACATGAATTAATTCTTTATTTGATATTAGCTTCTTTGTACGAACTAAAAAAGCTTTAAATACTTGCTATACATAAAAAAAATGAAAAATTACGAGTTAACGATTGACTTTATCGATATAATAAATACACAATATTTAAAGCACACCTACAAAGCTTTGGTTTAAAAAAAAAGAAATCTGACAATTAGTTCTCGAGATACTTAAACTTCGGGTGGTTAATCAGATTTACCTAAAGCCCTGCATATGGTGGAAGTAAAGATATATTTACTGTTGCTTTTACTAGACTTATTTTAAACTAATAATAAATTCCTTCCTTATTTGTTCAACTGTACTTACTCGGTATTTTCTTGAAAGCTTAGAAATTACACAATCAATAATTTAGTAAACAAAGAATTCGGAAAATTAAGAATTTGGAAAATTTTTAATTTTGACAAATGAGATTTGGTATTACATAGAAATTAACAAATATATATCCTGGAATAAATAGAAATGGGAATGGGTCGCCGGGAGGAATTAAATAGCTGCGTACGTACACAGTACGTTATTGTTGTACGGGCTAGGATAATAAAGCGACAAAAGAACGTTTTTTTGTCGCTTTACTATCCTAGCCCGTAATAAACTCGACTGTCGGCATCTTACCCAACTTTCTAAGAAATCCGTTCTTTTGTTCACAAATTGGGATTGCCAGCACGTGTAGACTGTTGTTAGTAAGAGTCATAGATTATCTATTCTTATCTATTATCATATTCTTAGTTGCTCACAATTTTTTAAACTGTAAACATGGCAAGTAAGAGAAAATTACTGTGTATTGACGAAACACTAGTCTGATATAATCTTTTTCGTTTTCTAACACAGATTTTTCTTATCTCCGTTTATCGACAACTCTCAATAACGTCATAAAACGCGCAGTCCCTTCAGTGTCGTTATATAGAGTATATACTGTATATATAATTATATAATATATATATATATTTCTGAAGTATGTAACTATAATGAAATAAGATGACTACAACATTGACCTACTTACATAATGCTCTACATAATAAAGAAAAAACATGGGAATCAGCAATTTAGGGGCTACAGCACACAACACGTTAATGTATACATATTGTAAAATCATACTGTTTGTAATAATATAATTCTTTTTTATTTTTAAATAGAGAAACATTTTCGTTAAATTATTAGAATAAGACTTTTTTGAACAAGGGAACTTGTTTCCTCACTTGAGTTCATTTCATCAGTTGGTTAAATGGCTACGGAGCTCAAATTTATTGGCTTAATAGTGATACAGTAAAGTTATTTTTTTAATGAAATAAAACAATCAAAACGTGAATAAATTACTGACATATTGATAATACAGTGGCACTTTTGACAGTGACAAGTGAGAGTATTACGTTTTTCCTTTAGCTTCATACTGGCTGTATAGAATGACAGCAAAGAGTTTTTTATGCCTGACAAAATAATTATTTCTGACGAAAATCTTAATTTTTAGTGAAATAAAATATAAAAGCAAATTATTTATTTATTTACAGTTCTTTGCATACATGACAAATATAAATATAATAACAAACAGAAATACGACACAAAAAAAATTGATTTTTAAGAAATTATTTAATAATTTCTGTAGGCACAATTGGCATTTTATTTGGTTAGCCTTTCCCCGCCATTTGAAATTTTTGTTCAACAATATCATTTTTGTGTTTTAAAATGTTACTTCTTTAATGTTTTGTGTAAATATTAGTACACATTGTTCAATTTTAACACATTTTCAGTGAATTTTGATTGGAAAAACTATTTTTAAAGAACTTTGGATGTACCTATACGATGTAAGTTTTTGACAACATTTTTTTTTGTTTTTTTTCTCGGCTACTGCATTGTGAAACGTTGAACAATATACTTGCCTTAAGTAATGTGTAACTGGAGCCCTATAAAACACAAGCGAACACATTACTTACGACACTTGTATCGATAACAGCGGCGTTAATAACTATATCGTTAATAACAATAGCGGCGTTCTTTTTGAGATGGGTAGAAAATGTTAAACTCTCGTCAGGACACGTGACCTGATCGAACATTCGTAAGACGTAATACACTGGACATCAAATAAACCGGGCCACCCGCTACTTTTGAACTCTAATCCGATTTTCTCAAAAACTATAAAACTTACAACTGTCATAGTCATACCTATAGAAAGTGCGTTTTATGACGATTAAAATTAATGGAAACATATTGGGATTTATCAATCAATAAAGTGTTTATTAAGAATTTTACAAAGATGAGTCGTTTTCCAGTCGCGCAAATCGTTTGTAATCACCAAGTAAAAATCAAAATTAACGCCGGAAAAAAAGAAAAAAATTAAAAAAAAGTTAATGATTAGTATTCAGTGTTCCCTTCTCTTGCTCTGATAACTGATAGCATCCTCGAATTCATAGACCTCACGAGCCTGACAATGAAATCTTGGGGAATTGCATTCCACTCCTCTTCAATTGCGATTCGCAGCTCTGGAAGCCTTGTTGGAGCGGGTACCCGGGCTCGGACCCGACGTTTCAGCTTATCACATAAGTGTTCTATCGGGTTCAAGTCCGGGCTTCGAGCTGGCCAGTCCATCATACGGATGCCAACATCGCGTAGATATTGGGTCACCACATGAGCATTGTGAGGCCGTGCATTATCATGCATCAACTGCATATCTTGCCCGATATATCCTGCGTAAATTACCACATGATCTGCGAGGATTTCAGTAATTTAGCCGTGAGAAGTCAATCCACGTGTACGGCCCGTCGGTTCAATGAAAACTAAAGCTCTATGTGCAGTTAATGAGATGCCGCCCCACACCATTACAGATCCTCCTCCATAAGCAACAGTTTCTTCGATGCAACAATGAGAATAACGTTCTCCAGGGCGATGCTATACTCTCTGACGTCGATCACTTCCATGTAGACTCACCCTTGTCTCATCAGTGAAGAGCACTTTACTCCACTGCTTTAACGTCCAATCTCTATGCTCTCGAGCAAATTGAAGTCGTGCTCGAAGGTGGGCTACCGTTAATGCTGGGCCTGTTGCCGCTCTTTTTAGAGTCAGGTTCCGTTCAGCAAGTCTCTTTCTAACAGTATCTGAACTTTTGACCACTTGGCGTTCATCACGCAGACTTAGTTGGACTTGAACTGCGTTGAGTCGACGATTTCGCAAAACAGTAGGTTGGATATAACGATCATCTGCTGCTGATGTAGCCCTAGGTCTGCCCGTACCTGAACGGCGATCGAATGCTCCAGTCTCTAAGTATCGTCTGTAAACTCGTTGCACCGAAGATCTGCTAATTCGAAGTCTTTGAGCGACCTCACGGTGTCCGTGGCCTGCTTGAAGTAATGCTACAGCTTGAGCGGTTTCCTGAGGAGTCGTATCCATTATTAACTCAAAAAGTAACAAAAATACACGCGTCTATGCAAACGATGGACAAAATTTAAAGAAATGATAAAGAAAAACAAATGGAAATCACACATTTTCCTAATTTGAATTTGGCATTGTCTTTTTTAAAATTAAAACTTTTTGATGATACCAAAACCAGCCAGATACAAATGTGTTTGTTGCTTGGTTACAATGCAAGGTGACGGTACTTTAGATTGAACTTCAGTCATTTTAATCGTCATGAAACGCACTTTCTAAAGGTATGATATTGACAGTTGTAAGTTTTATACTTTTTGAGAAAATCGGATTAGAATTCAAAAATAGCGGGTGGCCCGGTTTATTTGCTGTCCAGTGTATATGTTCAAGTTCTGCCGGCACTCCCGGAGTGAAACCCGTTGTTAGTTTTTTAATTGGTTTTGCGTTACCTATTGTATGGGAATAGTCAGATGTCTTTATATGCGTAAGTACCAACATAGGACGGCAATTTCATATTTAACGATTTAATATTAATGCAATTCAATATTAGTGGTATTTATACTATTAAATATAAATAGTAAGTAATTAAGTGCTGGACCTAAACATTATATTTTATAACTTCAGATACTTTGCAAAGGAATTCAAATTAGACCTTTTGTCGTGTGTGCCATTAGAAATATTTTTTTTCGTCGAACAATATGAATATCGGTGGATTACATTTGCTACACTTCGGCTGAATCGTATTTTAAGGCTGGTAAGTTAATTTTACAGCGTATTTCATAAATACCTACCCAATAAAAGAAAATAAAAAATTAGTTAAAATTTAGATTGATGCCCAGGTCTATATCATAACTTTATGCCAAGCATGTCACGTCTATTGTACGAAAGACGCAAAGGTATAGTCTTCACCAGAGAAGTTTCGGCAAGTAATTCCGAGGATTGCTCTTTTAAATTCAGTCACACAAATTTTTAAATTACTTAATATCTGAAAAACTTTGGAGCTGAGCAATTTATTTCCATGGTTGCTGTGACCAACACTGACCTCCATAATAGTTCTTGTTTTATCGAGCTGAAACTCGGCCGGAAGTTCTTGTTTTATCGAGCTGAAACTTCACATACTAAGATAAATCAGCAGATCGCACATATTAGCTTTGCGCAAGTTAGCTGATCCTGCGATAAGTCACCTTTAGATTCTCTCAAAGGTTAGCTGGAAGAAATCCCTCTAAGAGATGAGCTCGCCTTTGAACATTTAGTTTTTTTGTATCAATCTCTTACATACGTTGTATAGACAGGAGAATTTATTTTTAAGGTTCCGTAGTAATCTACAAACCCTTATAGTTTTACCATGTCCGTCTGTCCATCTGTCCGCGGGTTTTCTAAGAGACCCTTGGTAGGTATTACAGAGCTAAAATTTGGCATGGTCATAATACATATTGATCACGCCAACAAAACTTCAGAGAAAAATCTTTAAAAAATATATTTTCCGGTGTCTCCCATCCACGTGAAAGGACGACAGGTTTTTTCTCACCAATATCATCGAGTGGCGTGTCATAGTACAGTTCTTTTGAAGAAAGAAGGGGTTTACTAAGAACATTTTGTAATTCAGCACTCCGTTTGCGAAACATTTTTTTTTTAAATTGTCAAACACAAGTGGAGAACACTCTATCAGCTAAACTGTTGTTTCTAAAAATGTGGAAAAATGTACAATGGTTAGAATATACGACGAAGTTAAGTATTTTTAAAACGCTTACCCGCGTGGATATTCACATATAATTTTTATTGACAGAAAAATATTCGGCGCGAATGGGATCTGATCCTGGGGTCGTGAGTTGATCAAGCCGACAGATCTGTGAATAAAATCTTGGAATTTTTTTTTTCGGTCATGTCCCATACGCATGAAAGGGCGATGTATTTTTTTATTCATCGATGTCATCGTTTGGGGTGTCATAGAATAGCTTTTTTAAAAGATTGAAGGGGTTGACTGAGAACGTTTTTCGATTCAGCACTCCGTTTGCGAAACATAAATTTTTAAAGTGAAAACTTATGTCAAACACAAGTGTCCCCCAGCTAACGGGGGTGTCTCTACCAGCTAAACGGTTGTTTCTAAAAATATGAATTAATTCACTGTGGTAGGATATACAACGAAATTAAAAGGAAAACTATCACATATAAGTTGGCTTTTTAAGTTTGCGAGTAATAGTCGACCAAGTGCCAAACGTTGTTGGAATTAATAAAAATATATTTACTAATATTAGATCCTTGGTACTATAGAGCTGAACTGAACAGAGCTGAAATTTGGCATGGTGGACATATTGATTGCGCTGACAGATCTAAAAAATAAAATGGTGGAAAAAAAATTTTTCGCGTGTTTCCTATGGTTTTTTTTTCTCGCCGATATCATCGAATGGTTTATCATAGGATAGTTTTTTAAAAGATAGAAGGGGTTTACTACTACGCACGTTTTTGACTTAGCAATCCGTTTGGGAAACATTAATTTTTATTATAAAAAATCCGTCCAAGAGCGTGTCAGGCCACGCACTTGTAGGGTTCCGTAGCAGCATGGTTCAAATATGCAGCTGGTTTTTTTATTTCTACGAGCATATTTTTGCAGTCAATGATAAAATCCCCAAATACTATAGTATCAAAAACAAATGTATTAAAGAGTTAGTGGTTTCAGAAATAACTATAGTTTTGGCCTAAATACAACAAAATGGAGGTATTTAATGCGCAAGCGAAGCGAGCGCGAATTTTTTTTGCGTTTTTTTTAGCGACAATATTATTGCTAGGAATAATATCGAGCTGCTGCTAAAGTAGGTTGCGTGGCGATTGTAATGGTGTTCAGGGGACTATAGCAATACATTTTATAGCACCCAGACTTCAAGACAAGTTTTTTTTAGCGACAATATTATTGTTAGGAATAATATCGAGCTGCTGCTAAAGTAGGTTGCGTGGCGATTGTAATGATGTTCAGGGAACTATAGCAATACAATTTATAGCACCCAGACTTCAAGACAAGTGAGCAAATATTAGCACTACTCTTTCCCATACTTTTGGTTAATGAAAAAATAAGTAAGGTCTGGCGGCCTTGGGATCTTGGTCTAACAATGCGCGTGGCCTGACACGCTCTTGGCCGGTTTTTTAAAAATAAAACCATGAATTTCTAACAATCCGTAAAAATTGACGAAAACGCGGGCTGTAGTTCGCGCGTTTTTAATATAATTTCTTTTTTTTATTCAGCCGGCGGCGGCGCGACTATGGGTCGTCGTACCAGCCAGCTTTTATTCAAACAATATTGCGTTCGATTTCTTTGACGCTGAACACTAAGACGTTTCAAATTCAAAAAGTGCGCGGATATCTTTGCGGCACACTTATTCAAAAGTGCAAGGAAAAGATAATTGCGGCACACTTATAAAGCGGATTAAAAACTCATTACTGCTTGCTAAGTTTCTTATAGAAAACACCACCTTTGGGTGCACTTAAAGGCGAACCAAGTCATCATTTTCGAATAGATGGGATGAGCAGATTTTTATACAACCGTTTGCATCCACGCGAGGTGGTTCAAAAACAGATGATATTTTTTATAATTTTCTTTGTGACGCTGGAATTTATAACTCCTTTAGTTACCATCTTCCTTTGTGGGCTCGTTTTTAGACATTATCTATTAGCGGTATAACCGTGAACTCAATACGGTCGTCAAATTAAGAAGCTATCTGCTACGGAACCCTACAATGCGTGTGTCCTGATACGCTCTTGGCTGGAATGTTTTATATTTTGACCAATGTTCTTCAGGAAAAGTACAATTTCGTGAGCTGATCACATTCTTAATTTTCGCTTATTTAAAATCACAAAATAATATATAATTTTAATAGTCGCCCTTCTTTTGTTGTATGCAGATAACAGTACACAAGTGCTTGAAACAATATTATCAAAAGCGAGGCTACACCTCGGTAACTTCATTTATGACGATGTTGATGTGGTTTATCACTTTGATGCATGTCTTTGCATGTGTGTGGTACAAGATTGCAAAAAATATCAGTCGTCAACACACAAATTCAGGTTCTTGGATTCTAGGTAAGGCTTTTGTTTAAAACGTGATGGTGACTGCATCTGACACTACTTTGGGGGTAATCAATGTGATTAACATGTGTTACCAAGTTATTATAACTAATCTTGACACTCGGATTTGACACGAACCATTTAGAGCATCTTTGTTGACCCCTTTATAACTCAGAATCTAGTAGAATCTAAAACAGACACACGAAATGTGGTTTACTTACTGAGACCCAAGAGATTTACTAGTACTCCAAATTTCACAAATCCAACTCAACGAACGGTTCGATTAATATTGTGTAACTGTGTTAAATTCAGATTAACATTCTCTTTGGTTAAATTCCCAAAAATCTGAGACCTGTCTCACAGGTTTTCTTACGTCCAACGATTTTTTTGTAATTTATGTTGAATTAAAAGATTAAAATATTTTTTTCAAAGTGCATTTGGCTCTAAAATTAAGACTTAAGCTGTTAGTCCCTATTAATATGACTTAGTCGGTTAACGTTTAAGACTTAGACTAAAACGACTTAAACGACGCAGTGCTTTACAAAAGAACTAGCGTTTGAGTAAACACTTGTAATACAATTGTTAATTACTTTTAAACGATTACTTTTCTTGCCGAGAGAATACCTTTTCTCCAGGCGGTATTATAAACACAGATGCATCAACATACGCCTTACGACTGTCGACTTCTCAGGCGAAGACCGGCGATGAGTCAAGTATACTCGTACTAGTCAAAGCAAAATAGGGACCACTAGTTAATTTACAACTTAAACGTATTTTATTTAACAAAACTAATTGATAAGAAATAAAATATTGATGTTACGAACTCTTTATTATGTGAACTCTTTGCTCGTGGTGTCTGAGACTAGAGGCTGGCTATAATTTTCGGAAAACTTTGAATATGAATTCTTTATGGCGTTCTGTATGGATTTTTGTTTTAGCTCGGAATCATTTGGGATCACTTTAGCATTGATTTTCAGCAAGGAATCGTATTTTTTGTGTAATTATCATTTTAAGTGAACAATGCTAAGAGTACGAAGGCATTTGGACACGATTACTGCAACTAGAGCCGTTACATTCATTCAAGAAAGACATTAGCAACGTTCTGTGGGGTTGCAGCTGGGTTTTTCTCGTAGAGCTATCCAAAATGCTTGGAATCGTTCCCAAGAGACGGGCACTGTTGCCAGGAGACCTGGTTCGTGTAGACTTCGGGCTATAACTTCTTCCGAAGACCGATACATTCGTTTGAGTGCCCGTCGAAATCGAACAATGACGTCTCGGAAATTACAAGCTCGTCTTCGGCTGACAACGGGCACCCGTATCAGTGATCAAACGATTAGAAATCGGTTGCACGGAGATCAGCAAAGATTAAGACGACGAGTAGTTTGAATCCCTTTGACCAGGGCTCAACGTGTAAACCGTTTAAGGTTCTCTCGTCAACATTTGGACTGGGAAATAAATCAGTGGGGCATGGTACTCTTCACGGACGAGTGCAAAGTGGAATCTTTTTGTGACGATCGGCGTATTAGGGTGTGGAGACGACCTGGCGAGCATTTTACGAATGACTGTATCCACGAAGTTGACCGTTTCCAATGACCAACGTTTTACGAATGACCCAATGATTTACGGACCGGACTTAAATTCAATAGAGCACAATATGGGATCAATTGAAAAGTAAGGTTAGAAAGAGTGTGCAAGAGATCCAAAACCACCAGAAGAGAAGAAGAGATTCCAGCTGAAAACGTGAGACATTTGATGGAGAGCATGCAATCTAGGCTTCGGGAGTGCAAAGCTAAGAGAGGAGGGCATACTTACCCATTACTAAAAGCTGTGATAAGTGCAATTTTTTAAAAAAAATTCAGTTAATTTCCGTTTTTCGTTTTTCATAAAAAATTACATTATTTGCAGTAAATTAAATATTTTCTTGAATGAAAATTAATTTTAAGTAATCATTAGCCTTGACTTAAGCAAGAACGTTGTTTTAGGTCTGTTACCTGAACAAAAAAATTTTATTAATTGTTTTGTGTTAATGCTACATCAAAAATACTGATGTTGGCGGCCCCTTTTTGTTTTGACTAGTATATTTAATATTTATGCTGTTTACGTAACAGCTCAGTTGTTTACGTTAAAAGACTTCGACTAAAAAGGCTAGTCTTATGACCAAAAGTTGGGGACTAAAAAATTCAGTCAGTCGTGAGACGTCAAAAATAATATCGAGTCTTTATTAAAAGCCTTAAAAGACTGAGTATCTTTCATAACTATTTTCGCCTTACGTCGTTACCGTGGGAATTTCGGAAAATAACATAGCCTAAGTATTATTCTGATATATGAGCTATAACGCGGCAAAAGAAATAACAAACAACCATCCATCCACCTTTAAAAACTTTCGATTTATAATTAATCTAGTAAGATTATAAATTATCGAAGAACTGTTATGTATGAACTATTCCAGATTAAACGAATTGTTATCTAATCCCTACTAAAATTATAAATGCGAAAGCAACTCTGTCTGCCTCTCTTATACGCTTTCACACCTAAACCACTGAATCGATTTTGATGAAATTTACAGAATGAGTACAGAAATAGGTTAGACGTCGGGAAAGGACATACGCTATTCTTTATCTTACAGCCATGGGCTGAAAGGTTATAGTTTATAATCCATATACACGCGACATATTGTGAATCAATAGTGCCAGAGTTTTGGTTTTGATCACGAAGTCTTACTTTTTACAGATCGGAACGAAACAACTTGCGAGTACATATACTTCTGTTCTTTTTATTACGTTCTTACTACCTCACTGCTCGCTGGTGTAGACGACATAAAGCCAAGAAGAAGATCTGAGGTCATTTTATATATTTTTTTTATCAGCCCATATAATATACGTCCCCACCGAAAGCCACGGGCCTCCCTTCGAAATGTCAGCGTAATGGACCCGATGCGGGTTTGTGGCTGCGCGCCTTAAACGTGCGAGTTTCATCACAATGTTTTCCTACGGCGTTTAAGGTAACCAGTATAATTAATGAAAAATCCGTACATAAATCCGGAAAGATGTATTAACACAGACATATATCGAGATGGACGATAAAAGTTTACCTACCTTACGTGTAAAAAGTGTGATCTGCGGCCACAGTTTTGTCCGCTTGAGACCTATGCCGTAAATGATACTCGATTTTAATCGGATTAACATTTTTGTTTTACTTAATTAAGCGCCTTTGAATCGTGTCCGCGCGATCTTGATTTCCCATGACTAAATCTCGCTCGTAACGTCATTTTAGGTATGAAAAATTCGACACGCTAGGTTCTCATTACAGTTTGAAGCGCTCTTTTCGTCTATCTCGATATAGGTCTGTGCGTATTAAGCGCTTACAGGATTTAAAACAGGTTTACCAGTCTGGCTCATTACCAATTGGGCTATCTCCGCAATTTTATAATAATAACTTTCAATTAGTCAGGGACACTTTAAGGGGTGATTTCCGGAATAACATTGAATAACTTTCTCCAAGGAACCTTAGTAAAATTCTCAAAAAACAATTTCGACATCCCGTAAAAAGGCAAATCAGCTTTCATATACAATAAAATACAATACAATATACATATTTTCAAAAATGAAGTATGAGGGGTCTTTGAAGAATAATAAGGCCAGGAAATCGGTCAAAAATATTGATATAATCAGCATTTCCAATGAAAAATTGCAAAATATAAAAACTTACTTCAAATTCGGAATCTGTAACTCCAAATACAACCGAATTTCGTCCGAATCGGAATAACTTTAAAATGTAAGGAAGACTTTAAAAAAACAGTTGAAGGAGTGACCCGTAAAGGTTTGGTGCCATAGTGAAGAAAGGTTGGATGGAACTACCAAATCAAGAGGACACTTTTGTTTCGCTAGCCGGTACTATTGATTTTAGGACTGAAAATAAATGATGACATTTAATTTTAATGATGTATTCACATAAAAAAAAACATGTTTCAGGTGATATTCGTAACAGCTCTGATGATTTTCGCATCGATGTTTTTTTTAATACTAATTGGCGAATTCACTTACTTGATTCAATCCAGAGTATTTGGCCTATTTGAATACTACAGCCTCAAATTGGAATGCGATGTAAGCAATTTTTACAAAAAACGAAAGTTTTTCCATTTTTACTGAATGATTTCAGAATAGAATTGGAAAATTTGTTCGTGCAAATGTGGTTACAATTGATTGTTCATAAAATAATAAACACAGTCCAATACATTTAACCATTGATGAATGTGTACGAAAAACATTGCTCAATGTTTCATAAAACAAAGAAATAATGAAAATAATCATAATGAAAATATCATAAAATTAAAAATGTATAATTGTGTTAGATCAATCTTAATATTTTGCTAATCATCACAATATAATTTTATTCTCACTGTTAGTGTTTAAGTTTAATAGTAAATATTCGGTAACAGTATGGAAATTATAATTTTAAAGTGAATGACTAAAACTGTAATCTAAAACTGATTCCAGGATTACCTAAGAAACAATCGAGTGACCCCTACACTGAAAACGCTAGTGAAGAAATATATTCCATATCTGTGGCGAGAACAACGTGGCAAGCAGATGCCCCAATTTCTGTTGGATGCACCACATTGTCTGAGACTTAATATAATGAGTGATGCATACATACATCATCTTGAAAATGTACGCAGCATAACACTTTAACTTTCACGATTTGAATTGAACACACAATTTTATACTAAAACGGGTCTAAATTCGCGTAAAAACAAATTTAGACCCGTTTTAGTATTAAATTAATGTACCTATGTAGCCAAGTGTAGCTGACTGCTACGCGCAAGTGCCGACCCCAAAGCAATATGGGAGGCAAGCAAATTAAGCTTCCACATAGGTCTTCCTCCCTCCTTCCTTATCGTGTAGGAATAGTCAAGTGTGTGGCGAACTTGACTAACGCTTGTGTAAGAGTTTTCAAACCGCCAAATGGCCTCTGACTTGGTTTCACGACTGTAGTCAATCAGGTTCCCTGCCTCTGTGTAATTTGCTTAACATGACCGATCGGTTCAGATCAGCGAGCTGGGCATAGGACTCTCTTACATTGCACAAATTTCTCCCTAGCCAGTCTCAATTAGTGTAGTTACAATTCAATTTAAATTAAAAATAATAATAAAATGTAACTTTTTTTTCAGCACGAACTTTTTCAACATTGCGCAAAAGCTTTCTTACGCGTATTAGTTGGTCATTTTCGTTTGTACACTTACATGGAAGGTTAGTATGGTGGTAAACATGTTCTATATTTTTATAACCCTGTCGAAAAAATAAGTAACAATCGTTCAAATGAAACGTGTCAAGCAGATGTTTGTTATATGATTATGATTGAGTATTCGTGACTGTCTTAGTGTGTGTTCCAAGGTAACCAAAACACAAGGGAAAATTTTAGTGTGGGCCTTTGAGTGCGTACTGTTTATCGTCTCTGTTTCTGGTATCATAATAGTGTTGTAATTTCGTGTTGCGATTGCATGTTATTGAAACACATATTTTCGGAACTACTATTAGTTCTAAAGGCACAAAAACAAAATTCGGTAAATCGTTGCTAATGGTGTTAACATGAAAATCAGCACGATTGATCTTGAAGCAATATGATTAAAGTCCCGTAGCACCGAAAAAATAATAATGATGTCATATCTCCTCTCCTCTTTTATTGTTTTCTGGTGCTACAGATCAAATTGATTTGATGTGGCCTAAAGATCAATCGTATCTCTTTTCACGACGTTTTGCCACTTTTGGCCTACCACTAGCAATATATTTCGAAAGGAAAATTAACATAATTTTAGTTATAGGGAGGAACGCCTTGGTGGGGACGTATTTGGGCTATAAAACAAAGTTATAAGACTTATATGATATCTATTTTAAAGTAAGGCTAGTTGTGCAAGCACTCCCGATTAGAGTACCTGTTTGTATTAGGCGCGACACGAGGGCTAAACGAAAGCAAAATTAACAAAATCCAGTGACAATAGAAAAGAAAAGCCACCAAAAAACCAACTCACCAGTAGCGTACAAATGGAGCGAGCAGCGAGGTCGGGCCCGACATAATCCACAGTCTTCGATGAGGGGGTGATCAGATCACTTACACCATAACAAATTGTCCACAAATGAGCAAAATAGTCCTTAATTAGAGGGCGATATTAGCGTTTTACGATGAAAATACGGCGCTTGCCGCGTGATGTTCACTCGCGAGACGCCATCTGACAAGTGGCCATTGACAGCAAATCAATCTACCTTCACTGGTTGACATAAGAAAAAATAAAACTTTATCCAACTACCTACGAAAACTGTCGCTAAAATGTTGCAACGCCAATAAAATGTAACTTACTTATCCTAAAACTAATTATAAAATGAACGGTGCTTCAACATTGCCCACCAAAATACAACGTATTTTACAAACTAATCAAGAGGTAACGGACACAGCTTGACCAAAGGTCTTTGAAGCTGTCCGGATTTAGTGCAGACGGTAGCCACGCGCGAGATACCGTCTCTACCAGGATGCAATTGTACGATACGACCGAGTGACCAGTAGAGCGGTTTTACCTGATCGTCTTTAATCAACACTAACGATGCTGCTTTAGGTTCAGTCGCGTCTTCATGCCATTTAGCTCTTTGATTTAAAGTATGTAAATACTCAACGTGCCAACGTTTCCAAAAATCGCGATGAAGTCTCTGCAACAAGTGCCAACGGCTGATACACGACGAATTTGTATCAACTTGTCGAGGGTCAGGGAGAGACGTTAGCGGTTCGAGCGTCAGAAAATGACCCAGGGTTAACATGGACATATCATTCGGATCGGAACTCATCTCACATAGCGGACGCGAATTTAGTAGTCTCTATTTGTAAAATTAAAGTAAGCAATTCCTCGTACGTCAAGATTTGATTTCCGATAGTGCGATAGAGGTGCGTTTTAAATGATTTAACGTTTATTTCCCACAGACCGCCAAAGTGTGACGCTGCGGGAGGGTTGAACGAAAATTCGATAGCCTCAGATGCGGTTGCGTCGCGCATCAGAGGTAGCAACGTGTTGTAGGCTCCCACGAAGTTGGTGCCACGATCTCAAAATACCTTTTGGCATCGACCACGTCGTGCAATGAAACGGCGTAGAGCCGCGAGAAAGGCTTCAGAGGACAGTCCACTAACCAATTCTATGTGGACTGCTTTAGTCGCGATGCAGACGAAAATACACACATATGTCTTAAAGGTTCGAGATCCACGATAACGTTGAATGTTTATGGTGAATGGGCCGGCGAAGTCCACGCCCACACACGAAAACGGTTTGACCTGCGATACTCTCAAGTGACGAAGATCAGCCATCTTAGGCGTGATCGGTTTGGGATTTGTGCGGAAGCATTTCACGCACTTGGACAAACGACTATTGATAGCACGACGAGAGGCGAGAATCCAAAAGTTTTGTCTAATAAGAAATGTAGAGTGCAAAGTCCGGGATGTTTGTGGTCAACGTGATATTTGTCAATTATCAGATCGGTAAGGCGGTGTTTTCGAGGCAACAAGAGAGGGTGCTTGCAATCGTAGTCTAATTCCAAGTGAACTAGCCTACCGCCCACCTTGACCCCCCTGACCGTCTGAGTCGATGAATGGGTGAAGTTTGCAAAAAGGCTTAGGCAATGTCAGGCCCTTTTTGATTTTGTCAATTTCAAGCGAAAATGTCGATTTCTGAGCAATTTTTACGAGAGTGAGCAAAGACTCATGAAGTTCAGACGCGATTAGATGTCCAGTTTGCTTGTTTTGAGGGTTGCGTCAGTTGTGAACAAAACAATGGATGTACGCAGCACTGCATCGCACTTTGCCAAAATTGGAGTATCTATGTAAGAAATCCTTGAGTTCGTTGGTGGTGACAAAGAGAGAGACTTCCCTGCGTTGCTCGATTAAAGCTCCATCAGAGTTTTCAGTGTGTGCAGGCAAGGAAGGCCAATTTTCGCGACGATAAGTCAACCATTCGGGGCCTGTCCACCATAGGGGGTGATTGATAAGATCCCCAACGGATAAACCGCGAGAACCGTAATCCGCCGGATTATGCTCGGATCGAACGTGATGCCAGTGATTGGATGGTACGATGTCTTGTATGTGGCTTACGCGATTGCTCACATATGTTTTCCAATGACTAGACGGTGATCTTAGCCAAGCCAAGGCCACGGTAGAGTCAGACCAATAATAGAAGTTGTCGAACTCCACGATGCCTGCAAAAACTCTCCTGACGTGCTTGACAAGATCCGATAGCAACACGGCCGCACAAAGTTCTAAACGAGGAATGGAAGTCCTTTTAGGAGAAGCAACTTTCGAACGAGACATTACCAGGTGAGTGGTGACGCCGCCGTCAGAATGCGTCACACGAAAATATATGACGGCAGCGTAACCAGACTCCGAAGCGTCGCAGTATCCGTGGATCTCTACGGAACGAGCGTCAACGGCTGGGACAAATCGAGGTAAGTCGAGTGTCGATAGCAATTCCGAGTCAGAGCGATAACGATGCCATGCGTTAGTGACATTGTCGGGGCGAGTTTATCTCAATCCAACCCTAGGGACCACAATTCTTGAACGATACGCTTGAAGGCGAATGTTAACGGGGTCAAGAAGCCGAGAGGATCAAAGATCCGCGCTAGATCGGACAACACGTTTCGTTTGGTACATGTGTCATGACGTTGACTAGTAGAGAACGAAAACACGTCTAGACTAGGTTTCCATTCGAGTCCTAAGACCTTTACGGGCGAGTCATGTTCCGAGTCGAACGACATAGCTTGGTCTTGCCGATGTTCAGGTGGGAAGTCCGCCAACAAAGCTGGGCAATTAGACGCCCACTTTCTGAGTTCGAAACATCCCGTTTTTAGAGTGTCAACTATTTGAGTTTTAAGCTCACGAGCTCTACCCAGTAACTACATCGTCCACCTTAACGTTTTTAGCGAGAGCAATTGCTGCTAACGGACGATCTTTAGCTTCGTCTTCAGCTACCTGAAAAATGGTACGAAGCGCGAGAAAGCTAGACGAAGCCATGCCGTAAGTAACGGTGTTCAATTTATACTCGCGAATGGGTTCGTTGATAATCACGGTCAGAAGGCGCAACGAGAATTTGTCGATACATTTGTCAGATATCGGCCGAAAAGACGACAGAGTGTATACGAAAACGAAGCAAGATAGAACCGATATCCGATTGCAATTCGGGTCCGATAAGAAGCTCTTCATTCAGTGAAGCACCGCCAGGTGGCTTGGCCGTGGCGTCAAAGACAGTTCTAAGACGACTGGTGGTGCTGCTTGGCTTGAGCACACAATGATGTGGGATATAGTAAGTGCGATCAATAGGAGGATCAGTAGTCAACTCCATGTGTTTAGCGTCTAGATAATCTTTCATGAAAGCATTGCAGTCTTCACGCAGCTGTGGGTCGCGAGAGAGCCGTCTTTCTAGAGATAGCAGACGTCTGTGCGAAAGCGAGTATGAGTCACCAAACGTTGGATTTGACGTTTTGAGTGGCAAACGAACGACATATCTACCATTCTCATCTCTAGTGTGAGTGGAGGCGAACATTTTTTCACACAGAGCATCTTCTTTTTTCATCGTCAACTTCCCAAAACTTTCTTATTTGTTTATCCAACGATTGCAATGAACAAACGAGAGATGTGCTAGGAACAGACGAGGCGTTCAAAACTCTACCCATTACGATCCAACCGAGCTTGGTATTGAAATCAGTGGGGCCGTCAGGGCCGCACTCGAGACGCTCATTGAGAAGGACCTGGCAGAATATATTTACACCAAGAAGAGCATCAATAGGGCCGGAAACATTAAAGTTCGGATCGGCCAAGTTCAACGACTGTAATTGGGGCCACTTAGCGACATCTATTTTATCACAGGGCAGCTCGCTGCATATTTTTGGGATAGCGAGAGATTCGACGTCGAAAACGCAATGTTGTGTGGCACGTATGCGGTAGATAGTGGAATTAGTCGCGATTGACGAAGACTGTCCGATTCCTTCGATCGACGTTTCGGCTTTACGAAGTGGAAGTCCGAGGCGGCGAGCGCATTTATTTGTGATCAAGTTCAATTGACTTCCACTGTCAATAACGACCCGAATTTTACGAATGTTACCGAGGTTGTCTAATACTTCTACAGAAGCAGTAGCGAGAAACGAAGCGTGTTTTGAGGATACCGCGCCAGCGACGAGAGATACAGGTGGCGGGGTTTGTTCAACATTCGATGATGACGATGGCGAAGAATTTTTATTCAAGGAGGAAGTGGTGGCGGAGTTGCCGGCACCAGCATCGTTGTTCTTTTCCGAATTGTGATCGAAATGAATGGTAGTATGATGAGGGGCGTTGCATTTAAAGCAGCGTGACTTGTACGAACAATTTTAACTATGTGACCGGATCGCAGACAATTAACACACAAGTTGTGTTCTTTGACGACAACGAATCTATCACGAGGGGTGCGATCGCGGTAGGTTGAACACTGTGATAACGTATGAGCAGATTGGCATAATACGCACGACACTTGGTCAGCAGAGGCGCTAGCGAGCACTATAAACGATAAGAACAGCCATATGAGAAAAAAAAAGTTTCTACCCCGCAAGGGAAATAGCGCGACGTCAGGTACCTTGTGAGCAAGTAAATACACTACTTTGTAGGATCACGTGAGTCCCGTTTTACTCAAAATTACGGAATCACACTAACGAAGCGAAATATAACAATAAAATTCAGAAAGTACCTATTCGACAACCGGATTAGTTGAGTGTGTATCTGTAAATCCTTTTTAATTATAACGAAACTAGGTGCTAACTACTTTAATCAATAGTGACCAAAACAAAAGAAACCTCAAATATTGATTCACAAATATGTTATTTGTAACTTATCTATTTTATATAAGACGGTAAGAACTATTTTTTTATGTCTTATGCAATAATCTGAACAGTATTTTCGAATTGCGGCGTTAACTTGTTTTACGAAAACTAACGCTCTGCCTACCCCGTTAGGAAAGCGAGCGTGATGCCGCTCTCGAAAGTGTTTGTGAGCGAATATGAACAATGTTGGTTATCTATGAAGCGCCGTGCACTGTAATCCGACCGTATTAAGATGCGATGTGAATACAGCGTCAAACGAAAGTAGAAGGTAACTACTCAATCTGGTCGGTTAATACAATTGCATCATACAAAATGTGAAAAATTGCATATGAAAATTCAATTTATTTCAGCAAAATACGACAAATAATAACGAAAATACGTAATAAACTTGTGGATTATGTGGGATTTAGGGGTCAAATACGATGAGTTTTAGCGATGCGATACGATGTAACGAAATAGCGAGGTTATGCTACACGCGACGAAATAACGATATGGGCAAAATTAATTTGTCGTTTTAGGATTCGATAGCGAGATACGATAGTGATACGATATTAGCGACAGTTTACCTATAAGAATGCGATAATCACTCCTGTTAATGAGACAGCGTGGCTATTATAATTCGCAGGAGGATCCGGCCACGAAGGGACCAAAACAATGTGCAAGCACTCCCGATTAGAGTACCTGTTTGTATTAGGCGCGACACGAGGGCTAAACGAAAGCAAAATTAACAAAATCCAGTGACAATAGAAAAGAAAAGCCACCAAAAAACCAACTCACCAGTAGCGTACAAATGGAGCGAGCAGCGAGGTCGGGCCCGACATAATCCACAGTCTTCGATAAGGGGGTGACAAATTGTCCACAAATGAGCAAAATAGTCCTTAATTAGAGGGCGATATTAGCGTTTTACGATGAAAATACGGCGCTTGCCGCGTAGGCATGTTCACTCGCGAGACGCCATCTGACAAGTGGCCATTGACAGCAAATCAATCTACCTTCACTGGTTGACATAAGAAAAAATAAAACTTTATCCAACTACCTACGAAAACTGTCGCTAAAATGTTGCAACGCCAATAAAATGTAACCTACTTATCCTAAAACTAATTATAAAATGAACGGTGCTTCAACACTAGTGTCTATGTTACTAGTTAAAGCATTTGTTTTTAGTTAATATTTTCCTTTAAGGTATGTTAGTGGTAAAAGAGGGTGAAGTAACAGATTCTATGTACTTCATTCACAAAGGAACTGTAATGGAACTGTCAGAAGATTTCGAAGAAGACCTAAGGGAATTCGAAACTGGCCATCACTTCGGCACGGTTCGTAAAAAATATGTTAGCTACTTTATATCCTTGCTTCTTCTGAAATGTTTTAAAACCCCGATAAAAAAGAAAGGTATTAAAAGTACGTGTACTCGTATGTTGGTGTGTGGTATCGTAGCTCTAAACCAACGGACAATGGTTCATAGTCGGTGGATGCAAAATAACAGGAATTTAAAAAAAAAACAGCGTTTTATCGAAAAATAATCTGTTATATATATATAATGTCTTACTAATGTAGTTACCTCAAAAACGTTATGGGCGGTACTAGGAAAAGTCAATGAGTGACTCCGGGGATCGAACTCTAAACGCTTTTGCTTCCGAGGTCGACTATTAATATAATGTCTTACTAATGTAGTTACCTCAAAAACGTTATGGGCGGTACTAGGAAAAGTCAATGAGTGACTCCGGAGATCGAACTCTAAACGCTTTTGCTTCCGAGGTCGACTATTAATATTATTTCTTTTTATTTAGGCACATGGACTAGCGTATGGTCAAGCATTCACACATTCTTATAAGACAGTTACAAAAGCGCAAATCTTGTCACTGAACTTATCGGACTGGGAACATTTGTTAGTCCATTTTCCGTTCAGCCGTGAAACAATTTATAAGAAACTTGATAAAGATAAAAATTACGATGTATGCAAGGTTAAAGAAAAAAGGCAAACGATGAGCTCAAGGCCAACACGTATCTTATTTGATTCTAAAGATGCGCCACCAGATCTACGGAAGTTAGATTCAGATACAAAAAGTATTTCTTCGAAAAAACAGGAAACCGTTGATGATATAAAGAAAGAACCCGACACTAAACAAGAAACTGAAGACACTGAGTCTTCATGGCCTATGTTCAGTAGGTTTTCTATTGCACCCGGTCGAAGAGAAAGTAGCCTAAAAAGATTATCAGAAAAAAAACAAAAACCCAACATACAAGTGCAACAGGAAAAAAGAACCGGTAAGGAAAAAGGTGATCTCAGTCCAACTGGTGAAGTCCAACCTGCCTTAGAAGTTTCACAAAAAGAAAGTTTGTTGATAGATCAGCCAGAAGCAGGCTCTTCAAAAAAGCTACACCAAAGTAACAAAGAAGACAAGAAAATAAAACTAAATTATGAATTTTATCATAGAACGGAAGATAAAGAAGCAGTAGAAGTTGAAATAGTTGCTCGACCAAAGGAGTCAGATAGCAAAACTGTCAAAGAAACTTCTAGAAGATCTTTATCAATTTCTCTTTTACCGCCCTCAGATGGCTCACAGCCTCCTAAAAAAGTTGAAAAGGCTGTATCGCCTTCCGGTGCAGCTAGTGATAAAACTAGCGCAAATACCAAAACTACAGAACGTGAACTACCAATAACAACTACATCCTCTGCAGACGAAATAGAGCTGACTACGATTCAGTACGATGATGAAGTAACATCAAAACGCAAATCTAGTGAAACACCTGTTGAGCCAGAATATGAATATGCTTCCAGACGTAGAAGACGTAGATCTATTGCACAAGTAATGAAAGATTCGTTGTCAAAAAAACGGAAGTCGGAGGTTAAACAAGATGAACCAGAGACTAAAACAACGGAATCATTAGATAGCCCAACTAAACCGACATCGTCACAAGTTCCAGAGAAGAAACAACCTAGGCCACCAGCTAAGCAGGACCAAGAAAGGGATAAAAATACAAAGGCAACGAAATCAATAGATTCTAAAATTAAATCTCAATCTACACTAGTTTCAGTGGATAGACAATCTCAGTCACTTGGTAAAAAGGATTCTAAAATAGGTGTACCCGAAACGAAAGACAAAATACAGAAGTCTGAGTTACAACAAGACCTAAAACTTGAAGAAAAGACAAAGGCAACGACATCATTTCAGGGTAAAACTAAACCTTCGTTGTCAATAGTTTCAGGACACAAACGATCTCATTCAGTTGCAGGTAAACTCGAATTCAAAGATGAAGTCACAACTATAGATGTGCCAACTAAAGAAGAAGTCAAAACTACAGAAGATCTTACCTCTGGTCAACGACTTTCTGAATTGAACTTGTCATTTATGAATGAGTTTGACGAAAAAGACGTGGAGGATTACCTAGACAACACAGATCAGTTACGATCGGAAAGCAAAGAAAGTTTAGCAAGTTTGGAAAGTTCTATGAGTTTAACAGGAGTCGCAACCAGTTCAATATGGAGCGTAGAAAACTTTATGACGGCGGGTAAGAAGAAAAAGGGACGTGTAAGTATAGCAGAAGATCTGCAATCCTCAGTTTCTCTTGCAACACTAAATATGGGTTCAGTAAGCGATATTGACGTCCCTTCGCATTGGCAGGCTGGTGCTGTCAATTTAGACATCTTAGACCACAGAATGTTGCAAACTATGGCATCGCAAAGTTCTTTGACATCGGAAGTTTCTGAAAACTATCTAACAGAGTAACCAATTGTGTGCGATTTTAATAAAATTCGTTATACCTACTGTTTTCAATTCTTTCTTTTTGAAATGTGTGTGCTTTTAAGGTAATTCTAAACTAGCGTATATAATAGTACATTATGCTACAAGTGTGCTAAGTTGGATATTACATTAGAGGCTCAATGGAACCGAGAATGTAATATCCAATGCGCACGCGTGTCATACGACGTTTTTCAACACATTTGCGAGGAAAGAAAGAAATAAAAACTTTCCTTTGATATTGACGGCACTTGCATGTTGCGCCTTGGAAAGTATTTCTGGCGGTGTACCCACGTAGGTTTCCTGTTCTGCACTTGAAGAAGACATTTCTTGTGTTGTATTTCTGACAATAATAACAATCTGATGAATACAAATGCAGTTTGTGAAAACCAAGTGAAAACATCTGAAAAGAGGCGCGATTATTTTTCTTTTTTCGCTTGAAAAATGAGATTCACATTGACAAGTATGCCATAGAGCCAAATAAAAAAAAATACTTAACAATATATTTTCACGTTTTAGTATAAATAAATGATAATTTTCTGTTAAATTTAAATGATTTAGTGGAATTATATTTTGATTTACAAATAGTTTAATATTTACACTTAATTTTAAATATAAAATAAGATCTGATCTCTTTGCTGAAATTTAGAAAAAAAAAACATTACGTACTTGTGCTTTATTTTTATTACTCACGGGCTGCGTAATACATATCATTATGAACCTGAAAACAATGACATAAGACCCACTTTATGAGCAAATGTGTTGAAAAAACATTTATCGGTTTTGAGTTTCATTTGATACTTTGTGTATTAGCTAGAAAAAAGAATGGTCAATATCAGAAACTTTTCTGTTACTAAACGCTTTTGCTTTGATAGCATTTGCTTAAACATTCAGTATGGCCCTGTGACCAATAATAGGACCCGTTTGCAGTAATGTTTGATTTGAACCTATTTGCTAAAGTATGTCATTTTACATCCAAAATCCATTTTATTTCATTTTTTTCCGTTATGACGAAACAGGATTTTTTTTTGTGAAATTCTATACGCTCGACGTGGATATGTCTATTAGTAATAGGGGTCATTTCGTAAAAAGGAGCTGATGCATCAACAGATAGCGTAATACGAGTCTACATTTTAGTTGTTCCATCAGGCCCTAGATGGAGTTTTAGTAAGACTGGCAGTGAAGATGAACATTTTAAATAGAAGAGAGTATAAGGTGATGTTGAGCAAGTAGGTAAAGAGGAGTGTTGTATAAGAAAAATAACATATTCTATTATATAATGGGTAAAAAAGTATTAAGAATAGTAATTATGTCAATATATAAATTACTAGCATCCCGCTCGGGACTTCGTGGAAAATTATATAGGTAGCCTATGTTACTCAGGGATAATTTAGCATCCAAATAGTGAACGAATTTTGTCGTTTCGGAGCCTATTCGTTACATACAAAAATACGAATACAAAAATATAAATCTTTCCTCTTTATAATATTAGTATAGATAATAGTTAAATTGGTAGATTGGGTGTTTTTTTGGGAGAATGTTTGTTTTTGCCTTGGATTTTAGGCTTAATATTTTAATAGATTCTGCATTAATACCAACAATATCCAAGGTAAAGCTTTTCTCCTCCTTAAACCTATGGTATTCGAAGTAGGTGAGTGTAGAGATCTGAACATATTTATCTCCCGGGACATCTAGGAAAAACCTGTTAATAGTATCTAGGTGGCTGAAACCAGCGGATAAGTCGGTTTGAGTCTTAAATTTTGGAATGACGTCACGCTTGAGATGCTTCCAAAGCATCTTTGAGTTCTTGCAGTTTTTGTTAAATATTCTGTTCAAAATATGCCTTTTGTTCGTAAAATAACCCAAAATTAACCATATGATTAAGCGATCCGAAGATCCGAAGCCAGTCCTGATTTACGAAACGTTATATGGGATTCATTTCGGAGTTCCAAAACTGGAATAGTGCAAGAATGGTTCGCGGCACAAAGGGACATTACTGTTGTTGGTGTAAAGGTTGATACTTTCGCATTCAATGAAAAACATTCATGCAGTTCACGAAATTACGCGTTTATTTTGAGGTTTCACAAAAGTATGATTACGAGAGTGTGGAGGACTGGGCGCGCGGGGAACGACTGGCGAGCCGAGCGCCGTGCGCCTGCGATAAGCTTACGAACTGTGTATACATTTATGTAGTATAGATAGGTATACCCCTACACTGTTATCAACTGGCCGTCGAAAAGCCCAGACCTCAATGTCAGTGAAAATGTATGGGGACAAATGAATTTAAATTGGATTCTTCTAATATCAGGACTACGCAAAACCTTAAAGAACTGGTTCATTTCACGTGGGATTCTATGCGTAGGGGTGATTTTTGTCAAAGCATGGGGGACCGCCTTCAGTAAGTTATAGAAAACGAAGGGAGACCCTTACGATATTAACTATGACCAGTTATTACAGAACTTAGACAGAGTAGATATTTATTTTTTTGTTGGAACTATAATTTTATAGTAAAGAGAAACATATTCCCTATAGATACTTTGATATATTTCCTACTAGCTTTCCGCCTGGGACTTCAATTAGGAATTTTATGTAGTCTATGTGTTATTCTGATGTCTAAGCTATAAGACTGGAAAGTTTCATCAAAATCTGTCCAGTAGTTTTTGTGTGAAAGAGTTACAAACATCCATACGTCCATTCTTATAAAATTTCGCATTTATAATATTAGTAGGATAGGACATCGTTTAAAAGAGGTGCGTAAGCGATGTTATTGTTAATATTGTTATTGAATAGAGATATTCCTTCTGATCAGCTAACACAGTCTTTCCCAACGTGGGCGATAACGCCCCCTTGTGGGCGCTGCAGGCCTAAAGGGGGGCGGTAAGAGACCCAGAAAAAAAAGGGGGCGTTGTGTAGGGCTTTGGGGTCGATTTATAATTTCATCTACCTAGCTAGGAAGACTCTTAGACACCGACTGAGCTCTCGACTCTCGACTACATCTTGTGAACATCAACTAATATTAATTAAGATATAGCTCAAACTCGGTTCGATATAATAGACCGCGGGCAATCATGTTTTAACAAGTTTTTGTTAAATAATCCGATTTGTACATTCCTGTATCAATCGGCTGGTTCTATAATACTTGTTCTTGCTTGTCGAGTACGATTGGGCGTCGAATGAGATAAACGAGTTTATGCACGTTTGTCTTATTCCTGTTGGTGCGTGCTGCTTATGCAATCCTATATAAACGACGTAAATTTATTTTATTTTCATTTGCGGTTTCGCGCATAATAGATAAGCAGTACTTCATTATAACACTTACGTATTTCTCAAAACAAAACAATGTCGGAAGTAAAAAAGAAGAGACGGCAATACTCTGCGGAATATATTAAATTCGGATTTATTGAAAATCCTACAAACCCGTCGTCGCCTTTGTGTCTTCTATGTCTAAAAACATTTTCGAACGAAGCAATGAAGCCTTCAAGACTGCAAGATCATTTGAATAAAATGCATCCAGATAAGAAAGACAAGAATGTAGCATATTTTCAAGACCTAGAGAAGAAGCATAATACTCAGCCAAGTGTATCAAAACTATTTTCGGCGGCTGCTAAGCAAGATGACGACGGACTTCGAGCTTCGTAAAATATCTCTTTGTTAATTGCTCAAAAAGGCAAACCACACAACATCGGAGAAGAGTTAATTTTGCCAGCAATAAAGGAAGTAATAACTACTGTGCTTCATAAACCGGCCGCAGATATTATCCGAAAAATTCCTTTGAGTAATAATTCTGTGCAAAGACGAATTGATGAAATGGCTGAAAACATTGAAGAATCATTGTGCAATCATCTGAGGACTAGTCAATTCTCAATTCAGCTCGATGAGTCCACTTTACCAACTAATGAAGCGTTGTTGCTATCTTACGTGAGGTTTATTAAAGATGAGAAAATACGTGAAGAACTATTGTTTGCCAGAAATTTGGAGACAGATACAAAAGGCGAAACCATATTCAATACTTTGGAAAAGTTTTGTGAAGAGAAAGAGATTCCTTTGAAAAATATTATATCAGTTGCTACGGATGGCGCTCCGGCTATGACAGGGCGCCATAAAGGCTTCATAGCGTACTTAAAAAATAAAATTCGAGATGTCCTTGCTATACATTGCGTTATTCATAGACAACATTTGGTTGCTAGAAACTTAAGTGAACGACTATTTCAATCACTGCAATATGTCATCAAAGCAGTCAATAAAATCCGTAGCAGCTCTTTGAATGATAGATTATTTCATCAGCTTTGTGTTACTAATGACGAAGATTTCAACCGTTTATTGCTTCATACTGAAGTTCGTTGGCTGTCAAGAGGCAATTGTCTGATTCGATTTTACAACCTGTTTGACTCTGTGATAGAGTTCTTGGAAACTAAAGATACAGAACTGCGCAACAAGCTCATAACATCAAAGAATGATATAGCTTACATGACAGACCTGTATAAATTGTTCAACGACATGAACCTCCAACTGCAAGGCGATGAACTAAATTTAATTAAAACAAAAAATGTCGTTGCTGCTTTCGCAGCCAAACTGCTTCTGCACAAAAAGAATATGGGCAGACGTGAGTTTCACAATTTTCCGAATTTATCAGTATCCTGCAGTAACGACGACTTGTTTGCCTACTGCCAACATTTGGAAAACCTCCACATTGACTTCACCGAACGATACCAGGACATTTTAAACTTGGAAATACCAGACTGGGTGTTAGATCCGTTTTCAAATGTCAACATAGCAATGTCACCTCAGCTGGAGGAAGAACTTATAGAATTGACAACAAACGAAGAAATAAAAATCAAGTTCAAAAATGGATATCAAGAATTTTGGCTTCAAAAACCGATCCTGCAATTGTACCCTGGATTGTGGTCAATTGTTCAACGATTCTTGATAGCATTCCCATCGTCATATTTGTGTGAACGTGGTTTTAGTGCTGTGGCAACGCTGCTTACTAAAAAGAGAAATCGTTTGCGTGTTACCGAACGTGGCGACTTGCGGCTGTTTTTGAGTAAATTGGAACCTGATATCAACAAACTTATTGAACAGCATCAGATTCAACCTTCACATTAGTTTTTATATAAGAATTGATTATGTTTGTTTTATTTTCAATAAAAGATACTCTGTCCGAATACTATAAAGTTGCGTTTCAATAATCAGTTATAAGTACTTAGCGGTTTTTAAGTATGTTTAAAAAGGGGGGCGTTAAAAAATAATTTATTCTTAAAGTGGGCAGTAGACAAAAAAAGGTTGGGAACCCCGCTAACATATTCATTCACTATGTGCTTACTTTAAATGTTGTGAATAGGTAAAATAACAGTTTATTACCTACTGCAGCATTTCTGCTTGCGATCTTTTTTGTGTTTACCAATTCTTTTCCGCCTAGTTTTCTTTTTCTTTCAATAATAATAAAGTTCCAGAATTTTAAATAATAATTCTGGAACTTTCTCTATTTTTGCTTTTTGTTTGTGTTGGAAGTTGTCAATTCATTCGAAAATAAAATTTTCAGTGATTGGACTGCGGTTTAGGGTTCCGTAGTGATCTACGAACTCTTATAGTTTTGCCATGTCCGTCTGTCCGTCTGTCCGCGGGTTTCCTAAGAAACCCTTGATACTACAGAGCTGAAACTTGGTATGATTAGACATAACATTAGAACTGTAGAGAAAAATCTTAGAAAAAAATTTTTTTTCAGGTGTCTCCCATAGACGTGAAAGGGTGATAATTTTTTTTTCTCGCCAATATCATTGAATGGGGTGTCATAAGATAGCATATTAAAAGATAGAAGGATTTTTCGATTCAGCACTCCGTTTGCGAAATATAAATTTTTAAAGTGAAAATTTTTGTCGAATACAAGTGTCCCCCCCTCCCTCTACATGCTAAACGGTTGTTTCTAAAAATGTGGGAAAATACGCGATGGTAGAATATACAACGAAATTAAAAGAAAAACTAGCACACATAAGTTGGCCCTTCAAGTTTGCGAGTAATAGTCGACCAAATGGGATTCATAAGAATATGTTTACAAGGTTCCACGCTAAAAGTGAGGGGAGGTCGAAAGCCAAGCTGTAACATAATGACATTTTAGGTGTCGTTAAATAGGTTTTTGGGGGTGTTAATTACGAAAATGACACCAAAATTATTTTAGCAGCAGGTTGATATTATTTCTAACAATAATACTGTCGCAAAAAAAAAAAACAAAACAAAAACAAAAAACAAAAAAAGCAAAAAAAAAACATATTGATTGCGCAAACAGATTTAAAAAAAAAAATTTTGGAAAAAAAAATTCGGGTGTTTCCCATACACGTGAATGGGCAATGGATTTTTTAAAATGTAGAAGGGGTTTACCGTTTTTCGATTCAGCAATCCGTTTGGGAAACATACATTTTTATAATGAAAAAAAATGTGGAATAATTCCCGAGGGTAGCATTTACGACGAAGTGTACCCTAATCCAAAATGGCTGACATACAAGGTTCCACGCTAAAAGTGAGGCGAGCCGAAAGCCAAGCTGTGACATATTGACATTTCAGGTGTCGTTTAATAGGTTTTTGGGGGTGCTAATTACGAAAATGACATCAAAATTATACACCTGCTTAGCTCGATATTATTATATTATTCCTAACAATAATATTGTTGCAAAAAAAAAACAAAAAACAAAAAAAAATACAAAAAAAATTTCTAGTCTACGTAAAATAAACGTGACGTAAGAAGACTCGATGTAGCGGGATTCGTCGTGCGCGGACTCGACATGCGCGGTACAATTCACAACCACTGAAGCTCTGTCTACCCCATTAGGAATTTTAGATGTGAGTGTATGGATTGACGGTCATCAATGATTTGACGTTGACTCATTAACCCCTCGAAGTACGACGGATCAGTTTTGGACTTTTTAACCCCTACGACGTACTGGTGTGACTTCGTGCCATATTTTTTTTTGTCATGTGATATATGGAAAAGTTGTTCGCTACTGACATCCCATCCTCGTATATTGTGCGTCGGTTCCACAAACTTGTTTCTAGTTCGGCTCTTTTATATTTCATGACAATTAAAAATGATTAAACTTAAATTAATTAATTTGAAAGTGTTATTTTTTATTTACCTTTAATATTGTTTTACGTTACGACTTAACTTAAAATAATTATAAATATGTTTAAAGAAATGGTCAAAAAAAGAAAAAGATGAAGGTTTGACTCGAGATTCGAACCATGGCCACCTAAATCTCGTATTTTCTAGCCTACTACGCTTACCACTATGCTACGCAGTGGTTAGAGAACGCGGATTAAATAAGCTACCGTTTTGGAGGTTGTAGCAAGCGGGCTTGAATAGACAAACTTGCGAGTAAACAAATTGTTTTGAACTTTAAACAAATGCAATAAGGTTGACTTTTACATAAGATTACTTTTATGTGTGCGAGTTCAAAAATATTTGAGTGCATGCGATTATAAACCTTAAGCTATGAATGGATTATTGCAACTGACCGTACATTAAAAGATAAGAGGATTTCATTTTTTTTAAAGGCCTCTAGCATAAAAACTAACGTAGCTATGGCGAAAATAAAGTTGGTTTCTTTTTTTTACGAGCAAAATCAACAATAAAATGCTTCTTATTACTACCCTAATTGGAATTAAATGTTAACAATTCACAAATTACTTTATCTTAACATTATAAATATGATCCAAAAGTTTGACTGATTTAAAATGATTATTTTTGAAAAAAACATATCATCAAAGTGAACTAGATATTTTTGAAATAAAAAAAAATGTCTTTTTTCAAAATCAACTCAGAACTACAAAAAGTTAGCATTATTTAAGACAATACAATACTTTGTTTACTTACAAAAATATAAGATTCAGGAGCATTTGGATCATCATGACGAAATAACTTCATATTGGCATGTCTGATTCAAAAGCATTTGGATTATTTTAACGATATTACTTTAATTTCGCATATTTGATTTAAAAGCACTTGGATCGTCTTACGTAATAACTTCACGTGTGCATGTCCGATTCAGAAGCCCGCTCCAAAACAGACCTTTTCTTACTTCCGACCATTTGTAAGTGGAAAACCAATTTATTCTAGCTTTTTATAGCTTTCTCCACCATGTACCATGCATTTTATCGTGATGTCATTTGACGTAGGCAAATTTAACGGACTATACCATCTACCTTTTTACCGAAGTCTTTAAATGACTGTTGGCTTACCTGAAACAAAACGATACATTAAAATTACTCTTTAGCGTAGTATAAAACATGTAAGTATGTTTTTTGATTTAATTTAAATTGTATTGTAAGTTTCATTTTCTGTTTTTTTTCTTTTTCACGTTATTGTGCACGTCGTACTCGCCTCACTTCGTCCAATCTCTTGTTAGGTCTGCTGTAAGAAATTTCTACCTAGAAATAAGCAGTGCCTGTTGTGTCGTCTCTCTCTTGTATGTTTATTTTTGTATGTCTATTGTGTACAATAAACAGTAAATAATAAAACACGCACGCCTCCCGCTCTGGGTCTTTCTTGGTGCAGAGGAGTCTCTGTGTGTAAAAGAATTAACAGATTTCGATGTTTTTAAAGAATTAAACACATCGAAATCGGTTAATTATTTTAGACACGGTCACACAGAAACACACCTCAAACTTATAACATCCCTCTGTTATTGTATTTTACGGTATCTGTTTCGTACTGACGCTATGAGGTGAAATAGACCTGTGAAACAGTCAACGTGTTTCTTTGCACAGAGGGCTAAAGTGAAAAATAAAATCTGATATTTAATGCAAACAAAGTCGTGGGGGTAAACTAGAGTAGTTTTTTGAAGGTGGTTATTCTTCTTATTCGGTCTGAGTTATAAGCTATATTTAATCTATCAGCCCTTATGACTCTTATGAGTTACAATTATAAGTTTAAAACGATGACTGTTCGTGGTAGACATTTTTTTTAAATTGAAGCGTTATTAAACTCTAGTTTAAGCAACAAATTAAGGGTGGTATAACTGAAATTTCTTTGATTTGACATAACTCACTAATCAATAATTATAGTAGCATTTCGCCCGGGACTTCGTTCGCGTGGGAATTCGAGAAAATTATGTAGGTAGCATATATTACTCGAGGATAATATAGCATTCTAAAGGTGATATATTTTTTCAAATCAGTCCAGTAGTTTTGAAGCCTAATTCAATGCAAACAAACAAAAATAACGATTTAAACACTGCGCGCGCTCTGCCCTCTCTCTCGAAAATGGTTCAAGATATTTAAAAAATGCATGAACAAAAGTTGTAGAAAATTTAATCTTCTACAATATTTATAATAAGTACAAATAGCATAAAACCCATAGCAAACGAGATATTTGCAATAAATGTGTAAAAAATCGAGTTTTTGGCCTTTCACCTTGGAATATCTGTAGACGCGGACACCCTACGATAGTAGGGTTTTGAAACAAGCTTTGGGGTATTAAAGGTTTATACAACTTTTTTAGCTGACTATCTCTCATTCCGAGGTGAAACCCCTAATATTCCTGGATAATAAGTAGTTTTTTGAAGTAGAAGGTTGCGTGGCGACGCGGGTATTACACGTGGGGCAATTCTTGGTAGTAAAACCGGGACACCTACAAATGAAACATATAACCCCAGGAATAGAAGGTCACGCCCGGAAATCGTGGCCTGATTGATTGCACTTAATACAAATAAACCGTGACGAATCAACTATCGGCGCAAAAACTTTACGAAACTGAGGGTTATCCGAAGTTCGCAGAGGTAACAAGGCATCAATGCTATCTATCCTGTGCGTGGACAAACAAGGCCTGTAACGCGAATGAAGGTTATGTTTTATGATAGGTAAGAGCGCAAAATCTGGAATTGGGTTTGAAAGCTTCAGATTTAGGTCTTGAATGATAATTATGAAATCGCGGGCAGATTGCGTCGCCGTTTGTTTTAAATCACGGAGACGCTGTTCCAGTTTACATCACCCTCATTTGACTAATTTTCCTGGATCACTATGGTTACAGACCACTCAACCTTTTTTTTCCATTATCTATGGACCACACACTTATTTCATGTCATGTTTATTTCATACACTCATAGACATAGAAAAAATAAGTTAATGTCAGTGCATATATAATGACACCATAGACATAAAAAAATTAAGTTTATGACGCTAAAACGATTTTCATTTTTTTTAAATTCTATTGTCATAAGTCATAACATAACAAACGCATATCGAGTGATGTTCTGCAGTAAAAGTATAAATAATTTAGAATAGTTAATTTAACTTTGTTTAAGATTATCACAAGTTCCGTTAATTCAATGCAGATATGTCTTTCTCTCGAGCTAGAGCTAGCAGACTGGCTAGCAGCTGTCCTAAGGACTTCGACTTCCAATTCTTCATCTTCCAAGATGAGGTAAACTGAATCAAACTATCCTAAAGTAATATGTCTTGTAGTGTTGGTCAAAATCTCATCAATGTCGTAAAAGTCGGAATAACCAGATGAGGTGCTACGGTTAGAGTCATGTTAGATACTCTTAAAAAACAATCAAATATTTTAAAAACAAAAATCAGCCGATACCATCGAACTGAATCGGCCAATATCAGCGAACTTAATGGGATACCAGCGAACTTATCCAATTGTACCATTATTCAAAATTAAACTGGGAGACGACTTTCGTTCATTAATTCAAGATTAATTTATACTTAGCTTCTCAGAGAAAAGCTCTTACATATTTATTTATTATAAGATGGGTTAACTCTTGACCTCAATCTTAACTAAGGTACTGGTATTCGTACGCAACCGACGGAACACAGCAAGCTGTTTAACGTCGGACTTCGGTAGGATGGTGGTCGCGAACCAGACGGCCCTTTGCAAAGCCTACCACACCGCATGAGACCATAGGACGCCACCTCAGATTCAGAACAAATTGAGGTGTCGTTGCCTGGGGTAGATAAATAGGAGGCAGGTCTCATTTGTGTTTCCTTAGTAGAAATGCTAAATATGAAAGTGTATTCGTTTAATTGTCCTTTCTTCGCGTCACAACGCAGCAAAGGTTTTTTTTGGGACCAAAGAGTGACGTTTCCAAGCAAACGTAGTCGTGGGCAGAAAGCTAGTAGTAAAGGAGGCATTCATGCTAAATGTTGATTGTGCGTCGCAGAAACCTATTAGAATTGGTAGATTATTTCTTAGGAAGTATAAATGGTTTAGAATGTTTCCACTTTTAGCGGTTGGGGGAGGGTCTACAGATTTTCAAAATTGTAAAAAAAAAAACAATGACATGGAAATACAGAAACGTGTCAGATTATAATATCTTTCATGCTCCAACATGTCTCTGATACGAAATATATGTATGTTAATCTGACGATTAGCGCGGTGGGGTGGCTATGCGGGAGGGGTGAAATTCGAAAAAAAAATTTACTCGAGCGCGTCTGATTTTCATAGGTGGTGTTAAGTGAACCCTACTGATGCTCCAATTTTTTAATCTGACGATTTGGAAGTGACGCAAGCTCGCAGCGAATTTTTGAAAATGTAAAAAAATCGCCATCTTGATACTCGAGCGCGTCAGATTTAGCATACTGAAGCTTCATTATAATGTCCTAGTTAAACTGACTAAAAATATGACGATTAACTTGATGATGATTTGCAAAAAAAATTTAAACTTTTCTAAATTATTTAGGATAATTTTTAAAAAAATATTAGGGGATGATTTAAAAAAATCGCAAAACACCTGTCCGTTTATTTGCTTTATGGTATATCTTGACGAAGTTTCAAGTCAAAATATTAAAAAAAAAATGTTTTCTCCATACAAACTTTGAATCCCCATTTCACGCCCTAGGAGTTTAATTTCGAAAAATCGCGAACAAGTGTCCGTTTATTTGCTTTATGGTATATCTTGACAAAGTTTCGAATCAAAATGTCTAAAAAAATTGTTTTCTGCATACAAACTTTGAACCCCCATTTCCGCCCCTCAGGGGTTGAATTTCAAAAAATATTTTCTTAGTGCTTTCCAACTTTATAAAAGACATCTTTTTGCCAAATTTTAACTTTGTAGGTTTAAAGATTTGGGCTGGGCGTTGATAAGTCAGTGAATCAGGACCACCAATTTTAAATATTTAGATTTTATTACGTTCGTCCCGCTTGCGGAAATCGTCAGATTATATTTTTTCTGTTATTCTGGTACCTCTAAAATAAAAATAAAAAAACCACGCTCGAGTAAATACACACAGCGTTTTTTTTTTTTTGCAACTTTGTTACCCTCCCACCCCATTAGGTTACGCTCAAATCGTCAGATTAGCAAAACTGAGACTTTTTAGTTAGTAATTGACCCCCCTTATCATAATCTGACGCGCTCGAGTATTTCAGATGATCGATTTTTCACACTTTCAGCAGGGACTGCTGTTGGCGAGCGTCCACTTCTGTCATCATCTTCAAGGCTTTTTAACCCCCTTTTAAATAAGTTGAACCATCTGAAAATGGTAGCCCGAGAAGGATCAGACACACCTAAAGCTGATTTTAAACTTTCTAAGATAAAATCTTCAGACAAACCACATTTGAAGTCGTCCTATATCATAGCACGCAAATGTTCACGCTTAAACTCCATTGTACTAGACGAAAAAGCGGAAAATGATGACAGGATAAAGCTTCCAATTTTGTTTTTTTTGTTGCTGTAAATGGCCTTTTGTGTTCGATTTTAGAATTTTGCCTTTTAACAATATATGATACAGATGCGTTCCATTTTCAAATTTCGAGCATCTCGAGACTTATATAGTCACCTACGTACTTATCAATATATAAGGTAGCCTCCCTTATATTAATCTGAAGCGCTCGAGTAACTCCCAAAATCCCCTCTTCGGCTCCTCTATACGGAGATACTATTTGATTCTTGGAGATACTTTTTGACTCGGCAATTTGATTCTTGCCCGAATGGTTAAGAGTATCGTATCCCTTTTATACACAGAGAGATCTAAATGAGGCAAATCAGAAGACTGTAAAACTGGCCATTTACTGGCACGATCTGGTCTAAGTGTTAACCGACAAGAAAAGAAAAAGAACAAGGAAAAGTAGTTTCATTAAGATTATTTATCCTACAGGGAACCTATATGATGTTTTATGGGACGCAAAGACTTCTAAATTGGCTTAATGACCTTCCCGAACACGGTGGTTGGAATGCTTTGATTGCAGTCCTATGGCTCTTAAGTACGATTATTGTAAACACTCAATGGACACCCGACCCAGTTCTTATGGAATTGAGCTATGCAGATATAATAGACTTGATTTTTAACCTTTGTTATGCAATACATTTCCTTGCCATTATTTACTATGACACTCTGAAGATTCTGAGCGAGCAAATAGCATTCAAGTGGATTCGTATAGGTATGTTATTATTATTCTTATGGACCTGAAGTGTCCCACTGAAGGGCAAAGGTCTTCTTTCAATTTTTTCACCGTAACCCACGTTGGCATATAATCGGTCGTTCTTAGTCAAGTGGACGAGTTCGTAGCGTCATCTTTTCCTAGAGTTGATTAACCTACTTTTTATATTAACTGATGACCAGGCTCAAATACAGCTCATTTGATTGGATATCTGTTTCCATCCTTTTTTTTTACAATTGGCACTTTCAGCGAAATAAATCTGACAATTTTTAGCTGAATGTTGTCCCAACCTTCCCACAAATTTTTATTACATTTGGATTCCACATACACGATGAATATTTAAAAAAAAATGTATGAGAAAAGTCAGTTTTCCATGTATGGGAGGAATCAATTTCATAGGTCGGACCAAATGTAAACTTAAAAATTATATGCTGAGTCGTTTGTAAAATAATTCTTAAAAACTAAATCAAATATGACGTCAAATGGTTTTGGGACCATGTGATACTTTTTTACTCCAACTAGTACAAACGTGAGTATGTGTATGTATGTAATATCTTTTAGCGATAAGATTCAACTTAGAATAAACTTGACCGTTGTACTTGAGGCATTCGTATTTCGCCCGTGGTCCCTTCTCGTCGTCCCTGGGAGGGATCAAGTACGTCTTGAAACCCTCCAATAACTTAACGTTTTTACAGGTGGATACTTCATTGACGTCGCAACATACTTCCACTACTTTGTAGAAGATGAATTCTACATATTTTTCATAAAATTGGGTTGTTATTATTGTCGTATTCATCGACCTATGAGATATCTTTGTGAGTATATTTGATATTGCTGTTAACACGAAAGAAAAACAAGAATATGCATAGAGTGACTTTAATTAGTTACCGAAAATTAAAGATGTGAATCAGCCTACTGAACTGAATTATGTAAAAAAAACGCCTTGTGGAAAGTCAATTTTATTTTAAGAGCTAACCACCACACTTCTTGTTTCCCAGTAGGAATTAAGAATGAATTTACCCATTCAATTTGGGGAGCAAAGTGTACTTATACGCCAGTCATATCGAATTTTAAACTAACAAACAAACGGCTAGTTCAGATTTTTTTATATGTTGTTGGACCACTGCCAGTATCGTATAACCAAGTTTGCAGCTTCGAAAGACTTGTGCTAATTTCCTGAGATTTCAGGTAAATTACTAGGGAAATTGCGAAATTTATGCACTTTTTTTGGTTACAAACATTGCGTGAAACGAAACATATTGTTCGTTTGAGATTTGGCAGCCACCTGGTCTTATCAGCGTTTTTTAAAATTTCATATTTTTTATAACAATTTTTTTTACTTTCTCAGTTAGTACAGAGTGGTCCTCGCAATTTTGTACGTATAGATTTTAATTTTAAACGCAAAATTTATAATTTATATAAAGAATACTAAAAAAAGTGCGAAAATTTCGCAAAGTTAACACAGGTCTTTCGAAGCTGCAAACTTGGATATACGATACGTTAAGTTCTAATAACTTAATATTAAAACCAGAATTAGCCGTTAGTTTGTTGATTTAGACATTTCTCATGTTAAATATGACTGGCTTTAGCTATTGAATTTTAGTCTGAAGTTTGATTGAAATCCCAATGGATAAATAATATGTTGGCTAGTTTGGTCGGTTGGCAGTGATGCGCCTCTTGATCGACGGACCTTGAGTTCGATTTCCAATCGGGTCAAATATTTTTATAAGAAGCATATGTTTGTTCTCGGTCATAAGACCATATCGTGAAGTTCAAATGCTTTTAAACACTTCTTAAATTTATGCTCATTTCAACAATATCCGTAACAAGCTTGTAACATTCCTAGATTATTTAAAATTTTCGTTTAGCTAAAGACTAATCAAAACTTTTTCTTGTATGTTTTTCTTATAGGGGACTTAAACGACTTCAATTTGAAAGGCACTGTATTTGCAACTTTGTTAAAGTACTTGTTCATTTTCGCCGCTGTGCGCTTATTCTACGGATTTACGCTTGTGTGCATCAAATTTGTAGACGTAAGTCATACGTCTCTTTGTTTTAGTTAATTTCGGCTATGACTGAAACTCAGCACTGCATTTATGTAGCATTATGCTAAGTTAGCGCCGTTTGATAGGTACAGCCTGTAAATAAAAGGAAGCTTTGTGCCTAATTCCAGCATTCTAGGTGTCAGCTCTGTTTAGTAAAAGTATTTTAAAAATGTGTGCTAAGATATATAATCACCTTCCGACGCAGATACTTCAAGTGGAGATTGTCACTATGTTCAAAAACAAACTTTATGAATTCTTGACAAGAAAATGTTATTATAATATTAATTTATTTTTAGAAGACGTATGAATAATTTTATCACATTTTATAAATATTTTTTATTAATTTTACCATTATAAATGAATATTTGTATGCCGAATGGCTGGTCATATTGGAACTAAAATGTCATTTCTATATTTAAGATCTTATGTACATATGGTCCACAAATAAAATATTTGATTGATTGATTGAAGGGTTTGGACTGGGCATTGATAAGTCAGTGAGTCAGAATGTTCATTTTTACATTAGGATAACTTTTTTAGTAGAAGATGCCCGAGACTACGTTCTCTTGGAATTTTTTAAAAATATTTCCTTAGTCCTTCACATTTAAGAGAACATTTGTTCTAAATTTCAGCTTTCTAGCTCAAGGGTTTCGGCTGGGCGATGATGAATCAGTGAGTCAGGATCAGAACCTTCAATTTTATTTAAATAGAAGGACCTAGGGTTTCGGCTTGGCGTTGTTGAGTTGGAGAATCTTATTAAGAAACTAGACAGTACTTTTAAAACGAATAATTTTTAAGGAAAGAAAAATATTCGGCGCTAATGGAACTTAAACCCACGACCCCAGGAATAGATCTACTTTGCAACAAGTGGTATGGGTCAGTAGTTCTCCGTACGAGACACAGATGGCACTAACCTACAGGCACCGTATGTGCTTTGTAAGGGAATGAGAAATTTCGCCGCTTGACTTGAAGGCACGATAGCTCAGTTGGTTAGAGCACCAGGAGATCTAATCCTGGTTTCGTGGGTTCAAGTCCCATTTGCTCCGAATATTTTTCTTTCCCTAAAAATTATTTGTAAACTTAGTAGACATTTTCTAGTTTAACTTTTCTTTTTCAGTATGATCATTCATTTTCTGATCCTCCAACCTGGTTGGAGAAACAACAAGCAACTTTATTATTTCGAGCTTATTTTGTGGCACACAAATGTTTTCTAGGGCTAGGGTGAGTATACCTAATGTTATGTTACCACTAGCCCATCGGTTTCGCTCGCGTCAAATTTGAGGTAATTTTAAATTTAAAAAAGCCGGAAGTGTTTATTCATTTATCGATAGGAGTATTCCTGTGAAATTTGAATAAATAGTCTAACTTATCTTATTCCGGTTATCAACAAGAAAAGCTATAGAAACTTTTGACCCCCGTTTCACCCCTTTAGGGAATGAGTTTTGAAAAATCCTTTCTTAGTGCATCGTCTAGGGATCAAGAGAAACTTAGTTGCCAAATTTGGAATCTCTAGACTTAGCGGTTTGAGCTGTGCGTTGATATGTCAGTCAGATAGTCAGTTTCTTCTTATTTATATGTTTAGACTATGTAGATGTTTCAAGCGAATGAAAATATCTAATCTAATCATTATGTACTGACAATGCAATTGTTTAGTTTGTTGAAAAAACTGCTAATTTGCAGTCGGTCACTCGTTATGATTTAACAGTTTTATGAAACTTTTGCATGACAAAACAATGGATACTAGAGTCAGGCCATCGAAAGCTGTCCACGAGAAACAACAGCAGATTTAAAAATTCGTCCTCTGAAAACTGTTTTCTACATATAAATCAGCACTTCTATGTACCTAAAAAAATATATCAAATCAAATTAGTAGAAAATAAAATAGTATTAACTCTGAGTATACAGCCGTTTCTCCGTATCTCGTGAACAGCTTTCGTTGGCCAGACTCTAGTTTACTTAATATCTGTGCTCAGTGGGAGTGTCTATGCAAAGGACACAAAATCAAGCTTTAATTTTATATTAAGTCATAATTTCATGTTAAGGCACAATTTCAAACTAAGCCATAGTTTCATATTAAGTTCTTATTTTAATTCGTTAAGCCTTTGTGGAATTAGGGGCCTAGGTAATAACTTTTTTAATAGTTAATTCAGCCAAAAACAACATACACTCGTGAAATAATTTTGATATACTTTTATTCCACTTCATTTATAGCATTTTTTTGCAGGGTCGATTTCAATGTACACACTAATTTAGAACGGTTTATAATAATTATACTTGCAACAACTGGCACCGTGTTAGTATTGGGTATCACTATTACATGGGTAGCTCTTATAATGTGCATCTATATGCGTAACGGCGAACTATTCCGGATGAGGTTTCGGCTCATCACGAGGGACATGGTTAGTATGACCAAAGTTTCGAGTACTAATCCTCCTTGCGTTTTGTCCAGTTTGATAAGTATACAGATTGACCGTATTTAAAGGAACGACAGAAAATGAACAATCAACAAAAATGATTATACAGGGCTTTAGGTAAATCTCTTTCAACCTCTCGGGTGGTTAATAAGTCCATGAAATTAGTATTTCTTCAATACTTATTGTTTGTAGTCTTCTAGAATCTTGTAAATTTTTTATCTTGTGAGAATAAATATTCTTTGGCCTTGTCGTATCTTGGACAAGTCCAAAGTCCTTTATTGTTAGATTTGGATTCAGATAACAGTTTTTACTCAGCAGATCAATCACAAATACGGTGTCTATTCTCCCTAACTGTAAAAGCAGTTTTTTATTGATTTATTCCCATAAAAATCACAGATAATGAATGCGTCGATGCGTAGCAGACTCTTCAATCTTTTGGCGCTCATATTAAGTATAGAAGATGTTTACATATTGATTGTAGTAGCCTATTTTATTTGTTCAGGCGGACACGAATATTCCATACGCGTTTCGTGATAAAGTAGAGGCCTACTATCGCATGTACTGGCACAAACAGAAGGCAGTGTCCACATCAGTGCTACTTTACACATTCCCTCCCACTCTTACAAACAGTGTCATAACAGATATTTATTTTGAAGCTCTACAAAAGGTAAGAGAAACCTTTGTTCTCACTAATATTTTCATTATTTTATTCAAGTGAAAATTTCTTTAGCGGCGTTGTGCACTTTGAAGCATGGGTAAACAATGTTAAACTCGCGTCAGGACACGTGACCTGATCGAAAATTCGTAAGACGGAGGGAGAGTGGAAACTTTTTTAGCGGCATTATTTTTGGGATGGGTAAAAAATGTTAAACTCGCGTCAGGACACGTGACTTGATCGAAAATTCGTAAGACGGAGGGAGAGTAGACCGCAAGGAAGTAATATATGTTCAAGTATTCCCTTCTGCCAGCCCTCCCGGAGTGCAACCCGTTTTTTTTTGTTAAGTCTACATCATTATCAAAAACTTTTAATTATAATGAATTTGTCTATAAATTTGCCAATTAATTACAGACTTATAATTTGTTACCTTTACATACATGAATTTAAGTGGGTACTGTTTTGATGAAATATGTGCGAAAATAAATTAAAACAGCAAACTAATCATTAGTATAGGGATAAGAAATTGGAAAATAAATATGTTCATTTTGCAACCCTTCCAATTTTTACCCGACTGCGCGAAGCAAAGGAGGGTAATGTGTTTATCAGCCTATATGTATATGTATGTATGTATGTATGTACCTTTGTGGCACTATTTAGAGCAAACGCATGGCCCGATTTTGATAAATGATACGTCGTTGGATTCGTCATGGAAAGTATAAAAATTTGGAAAAATTAAAATGGCAGATTTGGACGCCATAATGTGAAAAAGAAAAAAATGAAAATCGACGAACTATGTCAAAAATCATTTTTAGGTTTCTTATAATAAATCGTTTTTCAATCAGAGTTACCGTTTAGGATCTATGTCGATTTAAAGTTGGTTAGTACGGATTTTTCACTTAAGTATAGGATTTTAATTCGGAAATTGTTCAATTTTTATGCAGTATATATGTTATGGACCAAGTGATTACTGCGGGCATTATGAATAATGCCCGGGCATTATTCATAATGTCTAGCTCTATCGGGCAAAGTGATTAATCACTATCTAAACTTCATTATTTATCATATTGCCCGGTCATTATTATATTGCTACGTGACAATTGGGCAATTTGATAGTAAAGCTAAGTTTGATGCGGTGCGGGGAGGGAAGTGCCCTCGTTGCAATTTATAAAAGTTTTCGTTATTTTTTCACAACCGCCATCTTAGATTTCAAAATCTAAAACGACATCCATGACGGATTTTTACACAAAATGCATGTCCGCCATCTTGTATTTCAAAATGGTTGTCGTTTACGGAATTAGCACCCCCGATAACCTATTAAACGACACAAATATCAGTTTTTTCAAAAATGTAAATGTCCGCCATCTTGGATACCAAAATGAACGACATTTTCGGAATCAGCATCCCCGACAATCTATCAAACGATACCCATGCCCGAAAATTTAATATCCGCCTTCTTGGATTTTTTGTGCGGGGAATCGCGACGCTCCGGGGTTTGCCCTTCTCGTCACGATTCCTCCAACTAAAATCAAAGTTAGCGGATATGAAATTTTCGGAAGGCAGTCGGCGGGTAAGACGCTTCTTGGTGTCGCTATACGCAGCTTTCCTCGGCATACGGCCTCACCCCACCTTTAGTATCTAAACTTGTATGGCGGCCATCTTGAATTGGGGGGGGGACGCTCTGGTCGTCGCCCTATGCGGAGTTTGGACTTCGGCCTCACCCTAAACGCAGCTCGCCTCGGCCTACGGCCTCGCCTACAGAATCTAAACTTGTATGGCCGCCATCTTGAATTGAGGGGGTTGACGCTCCGGGCTTCGCCCTACGTGGAGTTGGGCTCGGTCTGCGACCTCGCCTCATCGTTAAAATCTTAACTCGCATGGCAGCCATCTTAGATTGGGGGAGGGAGACGCTCCGGGCTTCGCCCTATGCGGTGCTCGGCCTTCGGCCTCGCCTTTTACCTTCCTACTTAATCCAAATAATGAGTCTGATTATTTAAATTGTTTAACATTTAGTTTATTTGAAGTTAAATGACTATAATAATAAAAAAATAGCAATTAAATATGTTTGTATTACTCTGCCCAAAAGGTGATGGGCATTATGTATAATGCCCGGTCAATTTGATTATTTGATTAATTATTATCAAATTGCCCTCTCATACTGGGCATTTTTCATAATGCCCGGTCATTATGAATAATGCCCAATTTATCACTTGGTCCATAACATGTATGTCACCGGAAAATAATAAGAATCGTAAGTTGATTCCCTCGTTCCTCGTGGCCACACTGGCATTTACCCCAGTGGCAGTGTAGCCATGAGGAAGATACTATTCCTGTTGGTTCCACCATAGTAGTACTGACTCGATTATCAACTATACTAATTAATTTATCGATAGTCATGAAGTATTAGGAATACAGAATAAATGAAGAGGTTAGAAGCTGTGAAGTTTATATAAAATATAAAAAAGCGATTTTAATATATTTCCTCTCTTCATTTATAATAAATTAAGCGTGTGGTGTCCGGTTCAAAATAGCACCACCCCAATTCTTCCCGTGGTTGTCGTAAAAGTCGACTAAGCAAAAATCGGTGAGACCTGCCCCATAATATACCTAGAGTTAATATTTTGAATTTTGCTATTTATTTATAAGTATACCTACGTACGTATGTACACATCATTCATTGCCTATTTTGAAAAAAAAATATTCCACGACCACGTGAATTGTGCGTTTACGATGAGCGACATAGAACGAATAACGTGTGCGAAAGTTTTAATTCAAAACTCTTAAAATACATAAATAAAAACTATGTCACCATGGCGAAAGTCCTCACAGTCCTGTTCCAAGATATAAATAGTACAGAAATCGGTCACAAAAGACGAAAAGAAGATGTTGTGAAAGATGAAGTAGTACTGACTGCACAACATATTCACAAGCGGTGAAATTACACCTAGGCATTTTTTAGAAATGCTCAGGTAACTGATCGCCTACATAGAGAATGCCATGTAACATTTAGTATTTTGTAAATAAATAAACTGTAAATAAATGAATGAGGCATTACCACCTAAGTATTTCCCTTTTTTATTTCACTTACACTGACTTCATCATACCCTTTCAAACAAAAAAGAATTTCTGAAATCGGTGAACTGAACATACATAAAAAAAGGTTTCGACGATTGATGACCTCCTACTATAGTGAAGTCGGTTAAAAAACATAACAGAAAATAGATTCCAGATACAAGTAATACAGAGAATGTGCAGAACTACACAAGACAGCAGACAATAACTTGTCAAGAGGTCATCGTCGCCGTGAATGAGGCCTTAGGCCTGTTTTGTACATTTTGCGTTTTGCACAATTTGTGTGTTGTGCTCATTCTGCGTGTCGCACAATTTGCGTATTGTTCATTATGCGATTTGTACATTTTGAGAGTCGTGCTCATTTTGTGTTTTGTACATTATGCCCCGAAGGCTGAATGAGGGTGGTTCTATTTCTTTCTTAAACCACACGGCTAAAACTCTGAGTGGAAATTTGTGAAATTTGTCGATGAGTATCGATAAATTAATTAGTATAGTCGATAATCGAGTCAGCACTACTACGGTGGAACCAACAGTATTAGAGTCACCAGTGTAGCCACGAGGAACGAGTGAGTTGATCTACTTTCAAGGTAATTGATCAACTATTGGAAAATCTTAAATGGAAATCGAAATGTACTATACATTTCCGGTAATTGATCAATTTACGGCGTCTCGCGGTAAAATGATCCGACGAACGCGAGGTGTACGCTGATTGGTTGAATGTCTCACTTGGAACTGCGACAAGTAGGTTTGTTAGTAGCCGAACCCAACCAACCTGATAAGGGTTAGTTGGGTTAGGTTAGAACTGCGACTCCCAACGCACGAGCCGAGCGAGCGTAGCGAGCGTGCCGCGGCAGCGGCCGGCAAAGTGCCAGAAACGACTCGACCGTGGCTGCGTTAAGCATTTGTCGCATCGACCAATCAGAGAACAGTGTATTATATTACGGATGTCAGTTTAACGTAAAAATTTATACTGAGCAGCGATTGGTCCATTCATGTATGATTTGACGTGTGCCAAAATCGTTAGTCGATCAACATACAGCCAGGCAGCGTAAGTTAATCAATTAGCTAAAATTTATTGCGATAAATAATACATGTCAATTGCCGTGTATTATTTTCCGATAGTTGATAAACTACCTCAAAAATTGATCAACTTACAATTCTTATTATTTTCCGGCGACATATACTTTTGATGAGGAGATCAATAAAAAAATATAAATATCTGACCCTAACTAAAAATAGTAAAATAAATTAAAAGTGTAAAATTACTCGCTTCGCTCGTGTTTCAAATGAGCTCACGTTACACATTACCTAAGGCACGTATATTGTTCAACGTTTTACAATGCAGTAGCCAAGGAAACGAACTAAAAAAATGTTGTCAAAAACTTACATCGTACAATGTACCTAACATTCAAAGTTCTCAAAACATAATATTTCCAATCAACATTCACTGAAAACGTGTTACAACTGAACAATTTACGATTAAACACAAAACATTATATTATGGAATTAATATTTTTATAACACAAAAATGTTTTTGTTAAATAAATAATTTCAAATGGCGGGCAAAACAATAGCGAGCAAAATATTTTTCCACAATTAAGAAGCAAAGGCTAAGTAAACAAAATGCCAATTGCGCCTACAGAAATTATTTAATAGTTCAATTATTTGTTAAAAATCAGATTTGTTTTATTGAAAAAGTAAAATAAATAATTTACTTTTATATTTTATTTCACTCAAAATCAAGATTTTCGTCATATATAATTATTTTTCCAGGCATAAAAAACTCTTTGCTGTCATTCTATACAGCCAGTATAAAGCTTTATGAAAAAATTAATACTCTCATTTGTCAAAAGAGTCACTGAACTATCAAATCAGATACATTTTCGTCAGTATTTCATTCACTTTTTGCTTACTTTTTATGCATCATTTGTTAAAAAAAATACTTTACTGGATCACAAAACAGCCACTGAAGTTGAATTTTGGTATATGAAAAATGGGTTATTTGGTCATTAGTTCAAATATTTTTTTTCTTTTCAAGATCTTCTTTTCATTTCAAAATTATATAATAAAACACATGACATGTGTTTTATGGGGCTCGTAAACGTACACTCCTTGGCCATGTTACGGGGCCATTTCCGAGCTACTGCATTGTAAAAAAAAACAACTGCGTAATAAAAACTGAAAAGAAAAAAAACAAGTAAGGCCAGTAGTCGAGACTTTAATTTATTGAATAACATAACGATTTTAACAGTTGGGACCCATCAAAAATCCGGGTTCTTAATAATGGGTCCCGATTTTTAAAATCGTTATTTTATTCAAAAATATTCAATTATAAAAGTCTCGACGAATGGACTTACTTTTTTTTCTATTCAGTTTTTATTACGCAGTCAGATTTTTTTATTTTTTAAGTTAATTTATTTTGTAGTCTGAGGTAACTCAAACAAAAACTTTTTTTGATATAATATTTAACGCAATTTTTGAAACAGTTCCATCTTAAGCATATAAGTTTGGAATTAAAATTCCTGTAACTTGTTTGAAAAAAAAAAATGCTCAAAATATGCGAGTGCTTACTTTTTAGAGCCGGATTTTGCGTGACTTGTCGTACCAATTTCTGTCGGAGATTGCAAAGGTTATGCAGACGATCAATTATGTTCCTGGTGACATTATAGTCAAACGCAACAGTCGCAAGTCTACAATGTACTTCATCAAGTATGGAGATATAGAGGTTAGTCAAACGATTGGAATAAAACCGGCTCATATTTATTGTTATCTTGTATGCTGGATTTTCTTCCATTCCACTTAAATCAAACACTGCGTCTTAGAGTAGTATTTCTTAATATTAGAGGTCAGCAAGTTACTTCAAGGAATTTTGGGATTAAATAGTAGGCTTGTATCTGTAATGAAGTCCATAGAATGAATAAACGAACGCGTCCGAGACGACGCAATATATGAGTTTGTATAGATGTTCTTAGCTATTAATTAACTGTGACAGCTTATCGCTTAAATCAGACAACTCTCACTCCACTGTCAACGCTATTTCCTTACCTAAGGTTGTACAACGTCTTCGGCCATTCTTTAGACCAGTGGTTCCGAACCTGGGGGTAATTACCCCCGCGGGGGTAAATCAGCTATTCTGTGGGGGTAACAAAGAATCTAATAACTAAGACCTTATCTAATAAAATACGCTTTATCTCTTTAATGGTAGATATAGATAGCCACGTTTGTAAGTGCAAAACAATACCAACCCATCACAATTTTTACTTAATTCACTGTTTATATCATACATGTTAAAATTGTAAGACTAGAGTGCAATAAATATTTTGTTATTGATAAAATTGAGTCGGGGTAAAATCTATTTTTCTAATAAGTCACAGGGGTAACAATATTGAAAACGTTAGGAACCACTGCTTTAGACCCCGTTTCTACAACTATTATCATTCGCCCCTTTCTGTCCTCCGTTCGACTAAGGACAGATTGTGTCTAGGGCGGATTTGAACTTTATAAGATAAACGTATTTTTGTTTTTATTTTTATTTTTCGGCGTGCAATAATAGTACATTATTGCAATGGCCGCGAAATAGGCAATTGCGAGTATGAGTTTGAAGGCCGAGCCGTAGGCGATGACCTCACTAATACGAGACAGGCAATCGCCGTATCCGCCGAGGCATATAAGTGCTTTTCTCAAAATAATGCAAGGAAATAGAACATACTTCTTACATTATACATGCACTCCGCGCTGTTTCCATTCTGATCAGAATTCCTAGCTTGCAAAACGCCTTTGTATGCAAATTGTCTGAGAAGCATAATGTCTAAAATACAGTAATCCTAAATAGGAAAAAAGCTCGATTTTATTATGACTAAGATTGAAAAAGCCTAAGACACAAATTGCCTACCCTTTATAAAGACTAAGCAGTAGATCACCTAATGGGGGTTTAAGATTAACTCATAATGTCTAAGTTGTCAAAAGTGTAAAGCGCATTATATCCCGTGGTTGTAATTGTAAGACTGGCTGGTTTCCTCAACTCGACGTCAACATGCGCTTATTTTACGAGATTAGTTATTAAGGATGGCTGTCAGTCTAGCCACTCCAGCTCCTCCAGAAAATGCAGAAGACCCTTAGGGTCTTTCACCGCTTCTGGAAAGGGTGTGCCCAGGTGTTTTGCCCGGTATCTGGCCACTTCCTTGCAGTTTAAAACGATATGGGCGGCGGTCTCTTCTTTCTCCATGCACTGCATATAGGACTGTCGGTGATACCCAGAGTGTATTAATGTTTGTTGAACATGACCTGTTATTACACATGTAACCGCTCGAAGTTGAGTCCTCTTTAGCTCAAGGAGCTTGCGGGAGAGACGTGTATTGGTTGCAGGTAAGGCTTCCTTCGACTGTCGGCATCCCTGCTCGTTTCGCCAATTGTCGTTACCTTGTACCTTGGTTTGCAGTTTTATAGCAGAGATATAAGCCCGTTAAAAGGCACAGGTACTATCGGTTCTGGACCTATTAGAGCTATTCCAGGGTCGGAACCTCTTTTAGCACGTTCATCAGCTGCGTTGTTAACCCTGGATCCACTATGTCCTTTGATCCATTGTAGAGTGATATTGTTGTTGTTGCTATATACCTTCACTATAGCATGGTAGCCGTTCTATATGAGTCCCGAGTTCATTCATGAGTACAGCTCGACTGTCTGATAGAACCCTAAATGATTGTTCAGTTATCTTCTTATCTTTGATAGCTTCCACTTTAAGGATTATGCCCATGCATTCAGCCTTGAAGACAGAATTGTTCTCTCCGAGTGGACGGGAGATGTTAATGTTCAGGTCCTGGTAATTTCATCTGCACCATCAACCAGCAAAACAATTTGTAAACTTCATATTACTGTAAACTTGTTATCCTCTGTATTTTCATTGTACAATAAAGAATAAATAGGTACTCGTATATACATATATACTTACATAGTGGGTGCAAATGAAACTATTATAGTCATTCTGCTATGTAGACGTATTGGTGTTCTAGACGTTGCAATTCTGTGAGGCATTTTAAGTTTTAGTCGTAATGATTTTAGATAATTGGCGTTTTAGGCATTTTTCGATTTGTACTTTAGACAATGCTTTTTAGGCAATTTGCATACAAAGGCGTTTTGCAAGTTAGGAGTTCTGTACAGAATGGCGCCGTTTCATACAACATTGCTGAAGCGTTGTAATGTTCCAAATTCAAAAAACGCTCCAGTAATGGATTTGGTTTTCTTTGTCCGTAAATTTAATATTTCGCGTGTTTTTTTTTCGAAAATACCTAATAACAATATTTTCATGCATGTTTGAGAAAAGAGTATTTTATTGTAGTAATCCTTTTTATGGCAAATTATGTTGTGTAGGTGCTGACAGCAGAAGACGATGAGACTCCTATCTTGCGTTTCACTCGTGGTACCATAATTAATTCATGCGGTGGGTGCATGGAGGTAGCAGGCTCTCGAGCCCACGTGGCAGTCCGAGCTGCCACGTTTTGTACCGCCCATGTTCTTCGAACCCAAGACCTTTGGCACACTGCGGCCAAGTATGGCCGAATCAATGGACAGTCCTTCATTCTGCATTCTGCATTTGAGGTAATTTCGTTCAGCTTTTATTACTGTGAACACAACTTTGGAAACGCCGCCAGCGTAATGGGGACCTTTGGGCGAGTAACCACGAGCGAGAGGGGGTCTTGACAAAATGTGTTATTTTAACACATGTTTATTTTGAAATTTTTTGACATACAGAGAATGTTTATAATTTAAGTCAATCAAAAGTACAATATCAAAATTCTTGTATAAAACTTTGTCATATAAAGCATCGTTATTACTAAGTCCAGAGAGCATCATTGTGAGATGAGTGGATCTTGTCCTCCGATATTAAATGCCTTCGTGATTAACTGGATATATTATTATCAATGACAATTAATTTAGTTAAAAAAACCATTGGAATGTTGAATTTGAAACCAAATTCTATTTTGGACATGAAACGTTTAATTAATTGATAGTATATCCCTTATTTTATAATCTCTTTCCTTCTCTTCATTTCAGGAACACTTCGAGAAAGTTAAGAAGCATTATAAGACGAGAACCCAATTAGATGTCAAGTAAGTACATTTTTAGATTACATTATTATGTAATGGTTTCGTAACTTTGAAATAACGCTTCTGTTTTTGTGACAGGTACAACAGTTCTATTCTTCTTTTAAAACGTAATTTAATCGACCTCAAATCTGCTCGAGATATGAATGGGGAACTTATAATGGGTCGAAACGATAAATTCATGGAAATAGCCGGTTGCTTCATTATGAGAAATGTAAGAAATAATTTTGTAACTCTTTATGTAGACAATCTAGGTCATATTGTAATAAACCTACATTATGGCAGTGTGAAACATGCGACAAAAATATCACTGAAATAAAAATAAAACGGGATAGTGCGAGTCGGACTCGCGAGCGAAGGGTTCCGTACCATTACCTATAAAACCGACCAAGTGTGAGTCGGACTCTATAAAAACCATTACCATTACCATTACCTATAGTATCTCTATAAAACGGCGAAAAAAAATCACGTTCGTTGTATAAATATTTAATTTATTCTACTTTTTAGTATTTGTTGTTATAGCAGCAACCGAAATACATCATCTGTGAAAATTGACAGCGGAGTCTTATTAATAGGGTCCCGTTTTTTTCCCTTTGGTACGGAACCCTAAAAAGTGGATAAAGCTGTTCTCCAGTTCCTAGGAAATCTAGTTTATTTGGAAAGCTAAAAGTATTTTTTTTTTGTACAGAGGGCTGATACGTCCCTTAGCGAAGACATTGACGAAATATGTTTGCGATCTACATTTCCTTGCATTCTACAGCCGAATTCTTCATTGCAGCTTGCTTGGGCATCCACAGTCACAATGTGTACTTTTATTGTTACTTTAGTTAGTATATTTTAGTTACTACGTATGGTATGACTTTAAAGTAGTTGGAAAAAAATAAACATGTGAATCAGCTCACTAAACTTGACATAAGAACCACAGGGCCGTTTGTTACTTTGATATTATGCAAATTATGAATATAACGAGCAAGTCATAGATTAAGGCATGGTTACAAACAGAGCGTACACTTTTTGTTTCACTTTTTAATCAGTGGTTAGAGCATCGGGCGACTAAAGTTTGAAGTTCTGGGTTCGAGTCCCGGCCGCGTCAATATTCTTTTCCACTAAAATATTGATTTTGGACCAAAACATTGCTTTATGATTACTACTCTATACGCTATTAGTATTAACCTCAATGCCTCTCTCGGTTGAATATTACTAGTGTTAATGTTATTTTAATCGTATACTTTTATAGGCATATCCGTATAAGTTGATCTATCATCCAACTGTAGATGAGGAATTTCGGTTTTTTAATTGGGGTGTGACTGTTATATATGGCTTGGATGCTATGGCGTATCTCTCTACTGGGGATAATATAGAAGAAGGTAAGACATTTTTCCACACAGCAAAATTTACATGACACGAGTTATTTTACCCATTAACACAGCTCTTCCGAAGCTTTAAACCTGGAAATACGATACTGGTAGTGGCCCTGACAACGTATAAAATAAAACTGGCAAGGGCGAGTCGGACTCTATAAAAACTGCAAAAACATCAAGTTTTTTTATATGGGAGCCCCCTTAAATATTTATTCTATTCTGGTTTTAGTATTTGTTGTTATAGGACCAATAAAAATAAATCAACTGTGAAAATTTCAACTGTCTAACTATTACGGTTCATGAGATACAGCCTGGTGACAGACGGACGAACGGACAGCGGAGCCTTAGTCATAGGGTCCCTTTTTTTCCTTTGGCTACGGAACCCTCAAAATCAAAACTAACCGTTAAAAATAATATCAAATTGAACGATCAGTGACACATTTTAGCAAACTGATCGTTGAATTTGATCAATTTGACAATACAATTTTCAAACCTTAGGCCGAATGGTTTTGAAGTGCACTTCAAGGTCATTCTATTGCATAAAAGAGCAATAACAAAAGGATTGTTTTTCCATCCCCTCTCCTTGCTACCAGGTCCTTTCAGCCTTTTGTCTTATCCAATACACCAGAGTAAATCCGGACAGAAGATATCAAGTCGTGGCAGAAGTTGAAAGAGAGCCTTTTACGAGTTCCAGAATAATTAACAATGGGCCAGGTAATGGTCCCGTATTTCTCCTCGCCGCTGCAGTTGTTTGCGATACAGTCTTGCCTTTAAATGACCATTTTCTTGGGCCACGCCGTAGTAATAGTGCATTTTGGCGTACTCACTAAGTGTACAATTTGCCGTGTGGTGATCGGTTGAGAATAACACCACCCCATCTCTTTCAATGGGTGTCGTAAGAGGCGACTAAGGAAACACAAATGAGACCTGCCTCCTAGTAATCTATCCCAGGTAACGACACTTCATTTTTTTCTGAATCTCAGGTGTCGTCCTATGGTCTCATGCGGTGTAGTAGGCTCTGTAAAGGGCCGTCTGGTTCGCGAACACCCTCCTACCGAAGTCCGATGCCAAACAGCTTGCTGTGTTCCGTCGGTGCGTGGGAGTAGCAGTGCCTTTAAAGGCATTTTCTGGGTTAACTCGCTCCATCGTCGACCTCATCTTTGACCTTTATGGTCAAGATTGAGGTCAAGAGTTAACCCATCTTAATATACACATCAACACAATCTAGGGATATTGCACGATTTTTCATACAAAAGAGGTCTGTTTGAGAAAATATAAAAAACATACTTCGAGATACAGAGATGGCTATAACTTTTAGACGAGCAAGTGCGAAACTTGAATTTTCAATTCTAGACATTAAATTTTGTTTTACTTGAAATTTGTAAAAACGTGACTGAAATGAAAACGAAAATGCACTTTTTGCCTGCTTTTTGTATGAAAATGGTCGAATATTTTTTTTCATTTTCGTCACGTTTTCGCAAATTTCAAGTTAAACAACATTTATTGACTAGAACTGAAAATTCAGGTTTAGCACTTGCACTTCTGAAAATTATAGACCTCTATGTATCTCGAGTATACTAGTATAGCTTCTCAAACAGACCTCTTTTGTATGAAAAATCGTGCAATATCCCTAGACCGTGTTGATGTGTGTATAAAAAAAAACAATTATTCATAGTGCTGCACGAACGTAACCTAAATTTAATAATCAACCAAGGTCCATAACAGAAGTACAAGTCAGCCGTCAGGCAAATCGGAATCCAGTAACACAAGCACAAGTCAGTCGTAAGGCAAATCGGAGTCCAGTGAGAATGCGAAAGTAGGTTTGAAATAAGGGATCAGAAATAACGTAGTAAGTAGTAACACACGCGTCCGCAGTGAATGAATGAGGATGTGGTGGATTGAATAAGAATAACCGGCCAGAAGCGTGTCGGACCACGTGCATTGTAGGGTTCCGTAGCAGCATGGTTCAAATATGAAGCTGGCTTCTTAATTCTACGAGCATATTGACGGTTAAACGGCTAATAATGTCTAAAAACCAGGTCACAAAGAAAGATGGTAACTAAAGGATTATAAATTCCAGTGCCCCAAGGAAAATAAAAAAAAAACATCTGTTTAAGAACCACCTCGCGTGGATGCAAACGGTTATAAAAATCGATAACATTACATATTCATTTAAAACTGGTGTAGTATCGATACGGTCATAGTCGGTGTTAAAATCTCCAAATGCTATAGAGTATCAAAAAGAAATGTGTTAAAGAGTTTGTAGTTTCAGAAAAAAACTTTAGTTTTGGCCTAAATACAACAGAATGGAAGTTAATGCGCGAGCGAAGCGAGCGCTAATTTTTATTTTGTTTTTTTTTTTAGCGAAAATTTTATTGTTAGGAATAAATCGAGCTGCTGTTAAAATAATAAACGATACCTGAGCTTAGCTTTCGTCCTCGCCTCACTTTTGGCGTAGAATCTTGTATGGCAGCCATTTTGGATGAGAGTAAACTTCGTCGTAAATGCTACCCTCGTTAATTAATATTCATTGCCCTTTCACGTGTATGGGAAACACACGAAAAAAAATTTTATTCCAACATTTTGTTTTTTAGATCTGTCAGCGCAATCAATATATATGACCATGGATGCCAAATTTTAGCGCTGTAGTACCAAAGATCTAATATTAGTTAATATATTCTTATTAATCCCAACAGTGTTTTGCACTTGGTCGACTATTACTCGCAAACTTGAAGGGCCAACTTATGTGTTATAGTTTTTCTTTAAATTTCGTTGTATATTCTACCAACTTGAATTTTCCCACATTTTTAGAAACAACCGTTTAGCTGATAGAGGGGGGGAACACTTGTGTTTGACAAAAAATTTCACTTTATATTTCGCAAACGGAGTGCTGAATCGAAAAGCGTTCTTAATGAACCTCTTCTATCTTTTAAAAAGCTATCCTATGGTACTCCACTCGATGATATTGGGGAAAAAAATCATCTCCCTTTCACGTTTATGGAAGACACCCGAAAAAATATTTTTCTTAGATTTTACTCTACAGTTCTGTCGGCGTAATTTATATGTATGATCATGCCAAAGTTTAGCTCTGTAGTATCAAGGGTTTCTTAGTAAACCCGCGGACAGATGGACAGACGGACCTGGCGAAACTATAAGGGTTCGTAAATTACTACGGAACCCTAAAAAGGCTGAAAGGACCTGGTAGCAAGGAGAGGGGATAGAAAAACAATCCTTTTGTTATTGCTCTTTTATGCAATTTCTGAATGACCTTGAAGGGCACTTCAAAGCCATTCGGATAAAGGTTTCAAAATTTGATAGTCAAATTAATAAAATTCAACGATCAGTTTGCTAAAATGTGTCCCTGATCGTTCAGTTCGATATTATTTTAATGTTCTTTAATATGCCTCACTAATGCCGAATATAAGGATGAAAAAACAAGCTGAAACAATTGTTTCTAAGATAAAATTTTCTGAGTTCATTTTTTACCAAACTAAGTTCAAACGCCGATTTCATCGAAAAATCGCCTATTAAGACCAATTTTCGTTTTTTAATTTTTTGGTAAGCTGAGGAATCACTGCGGTTTTTAAATGAGTTTGAACCTATGAGACAACTATTTAGTATTATTGAGAGATTTTTGACAATTATCCTACGTTCATCGTAAACCTAAAATTTTCACTTTCGAGAATTTTTTTGATAACTTACAATGAAGAGTGTGGCATATTGATTTATCACATAAAAGGTTGATTTAAGGTGATCATGTTGCACAATTTTTTTTTGAAAATTCTTACTATTAAACAAGTTATGATTTCTTAAAGTAACGCTGGTAGATAATTCGGAAAACGCTTAATAAAAATCATAACTTACTACAAAAAATCGCAGAACATACATGGGGTATTTTCGGATTCACCCAGGGGTGAGGAATCTAACAAAAATTCTTTGACGTCACCTTGGACCATCCTGTATAAAACCCTCAAAATGTTTATTGGGTGACATTACGATTAGATAGATAGCGAAAATTATGGATGTAAATCAAACTTTGCCTAAGGAATATGGTCGAAATATGAAAAAAAAAATTACGGCTCTCCATAAAACTTGAGCTATCAGCTGATTGCCTTAGTATAAAAGGCGACTTTTTTTCGAGAATATCATGAGCTCCTTAGGGAAAGTTGTTCAGTTTGATGGGTAGAATCACCCCCTAAAGATTCGTTAACAAATTGAAAGTCAACCCATATATGACCGTGTTATCAAGTAGTTTTAGAAGCACTGGATGTCGACCCAATCAGGGAGTACAGACATGAGCGTATACTTAGTAATGAGCCCAGAAATGATAATTAAATTTTTCTTTCCCCAGGAGTACCTGTGACGTTCACACAGACGTCTTCCGAACAAGCAAAGAGTTTATGGTTCCTTCTAGATATAATTGCCACAATACCATTTCTATACTTTGTCGGTGAGGGTCATTTTGCAGGACTGAATAAATTGCTTAGATTTCCTAAAGTAAGTATAAAGGTCATACATGGATGTAAAGAACTTGCAAAAGTGATACTTCTAATCACCTTCTTTTTTCTTAAATAAAACTAATTGATGTTCGTTATTCTTGCATAAACTGAAAAACGGCTAGACCGATTTTATAGATCTGTAGCCCGGGGCATTCATGTTACGAAAAAGGTTACCGTTTATCTTTATGAAATTGTTATAGATTTCGCCATTTTATATACTAAAAGTGAGGTCCTCATGACCGTATCCCGCCGTAACCATATGTAGTGAAAAGTCAATAATCTCATCTTATACTAGTAATTTACATTTCTAGGTTACCGCATTGTTTCGCTATTGTCATGTTCAATTATACCATACGTAATAGTAAGACCATGAAATATCGCCAAACACAGATTTAAGACCAGTTGTAGACCGGCCATTTTTATACTATAACTACGGCACGATATGATGGCCGTTTTGACGTTAGTCCTCTCATGAAGTTTCGTATTAATTACAATACATTTAAAGGAGCAAATTGCTGTTCTTTATAGCTATCTGACCTAATGTAGGTTGCATTAATAAAAGTTTCTTGATAAGCAGGTCTTGACTTCTGTAGACATTGGAAGAATACTTTTTTCTGTCGGAAAATCTCTCTTAAAAAATTAAAAAGAAATATAACATTTTGTTAATCATGTTCTGTATGGCGACTGACCTAATGCAACCTAGTGCGGCCAGCGATGAAACTTATCTTAAGAGGTAGGTCTTGACTGTTGTAAACATTCCAAAAAACTTATTTCTGTCTGATGTGTTTATCCCTTGGAATTAAAAAAAAAGGTCAGACCGCTATCGCCATACTGAATATGATGAACAAAATATTTATATATTTTTAATGCCAAAAAATAAAAAAACATCAGACAGAAATAAGTTATTGTCTTATGTTTATAGCAGTCAAGGCCCACCTACCAAGATAAGTATCATCGGTTACCACACTAGGTCGCACTAGGTCAGACCGCCATACAGAATTATGATTAACAAAAAAGGTTTTTATTTTATTTTAAAAAAACATCTGACGGAAATAAGCATTTATAGCAGTCAAGACGTGCCTGTCAAGATAAGTTTCATTGTTGGCCGCTCTGGGTCACGCCGCCATACAAGTTTGCCTAATCCCCTTTACCTACATTTTTATTACTACACAAACCTTTGGTAGAAGAAGAAAGGTGTTGGATCAAAATAAAACCCTTTTTCTAATATTTTGCTAAGTGGAGGCTAATTCTGGGAATTTACATAGCCACGTAAAGTATTTCTTTCTCATTTGCATAATTCTGTAACATTTTCAATATTTATAAAAGATTATTCCTTTTTGTAAAAAAGTTTTTGATTATTTCTTTCAGATGGACAGGGTATAGGTTGAAGTAAACAATTTTTTTTTCAGTGTAGCATGTTAAGCAAATTAACGACATTTTACAGTCATACTTCAGTTTTGGACTCAGATATTAGGTATTACTACGATATTATTAGCATAGGCACTTACTATGTAGATAAGAAAATAGTAATCTTCCTTAAGTTTCCTATCATGTCGCCCTCAACCTACAATCTTTTTAGACTCCCACTGTCCCTAATACAATAATGGAAGTAATCCTACCTCCCTCCCGAATGCCCGAAGGTAAACACTTGGTATATCTGCAAGCAAAAAGCAAACCACCAGAAAAGAACAAGACGTGACTGCGTATCGCATATCATACATCATCATGAAGTAGATAAGACATGCACCCCGACTCCAGTCTCCCTAGCAAAAAAAGCTCTTCTAGAATTAGATAGCCAACACAACATAGTTTCATTCCCAAAGAAAACGAAGATACAAATTCTTGCGGACAAGAAGAATACCAACTGCTAGAAGGAAGCTACTTAGCAACCGTACCCAGGGATTGCAACATAAAGATACCTGAATTCACGATAATTAACATCGATGGCAAAATCCGTGGACATGCTATCGACATAATGACGTTCCCCACCAAGTCAGCAGTTTCAGCGAAACAAAGTCAACATTAGAATCTTACCACCATTGATTTGAATAAATTCACAACATCCAACATCAAGTACTTATGGAAACACCCACGAAGATTGATTCATCAACTGCAAGCATATACCACACAACAAAACCCACCTACATGATCATTCTAATCGGTGCACTTGCACTCGGGATTATACTTCTCTACATTAAACGATCGATGCCGAATGTCACTGAAAGTTTAAAAGCTCAGACAAGCACTGCTAACGATATTGAATTGAGAACCGCGGAACGCAGAGCAGTACCATTTTCATTAGACATTGGAAAATAGTTGCTCATCAAGGAGGGAAAGTGTTACGGTCTGTAACGACCTATACCACCCGCGTTGCACCTGTCGTCACCACCATGAAATGCCGTGTCTGCAACTTTGATACTGGCGACACCGTGTGACGTTGCGGCCACCCATCCATCGCCTTTTGAGCTCCGATCATGGCAGCTGAAGGATGTCTTGATCCATCGTGATCACTAGTATTGTAAGTTTTAGGTAATTTGCATTCTCTTTTTAACCTTTTTAGCGCCAAGAGTTTTCGTCAAAAAAGTTCACCACACGTCACGACATTTAAAAAATAATTATTAAAGTCGTGGAGTTCACCACACGCCACGACATTAATAATTAGAAAAAATACAGTTAAATTAGTAATTTTATTTGTCTGATATATCAGATTTTGGCGGCGAGGGCACGAAGCTTAAACGTCTGATATATCAGACTTTGGCGGTGAAAAGGTTAAAAACCCTTTCCGATGGCCCATAGTCGTATTTTACTACTTTGTATTTATTAAAATAGTGTTATGAGTGTGGGAGAAGGAAATTGCATACTTTCAATTAAACTGTTATTTTTATTTAGAATGCTAAAATTACATTTAGGTTCTTTTTTACCTTTGGACAAATTCAAGACAGTACATAAACAAAAACTTTGCAAAAAGGGCTATTACAAATTTTCTGATTATTTAACAGACAAGCCGCCATGGGAACGAACTGCTCAGCTCTAGAGTTATTTTAGATATAGGTAGTTAAAATAACAAAATTTGCAATGCGATTAAAAAGAGCACCCTCACTCAGGGTTTCTTACCTATTCTTCTCTGGGGAAGACTGCACCTTTGCGAATAGGCGTAGAGTCAGTAGGGTCATCAGAACAAATGTGTGTATGTATTTAAATCCTTTAACGTATGTTTGTGTGTATTTAATGTTATTTTGGCTTATTTTAAGTAACATCCTGAATGTTCCATAAAATAGGATATTTTGAGTTTGAGTTTACCAATATACCTACCACCTACCTTTTAAAAGCGATTGTATTTTATGTGTTATTATGTACCTATACAATTAAACAAGGATTGATTGCTATTTTTAGTTTTATTTAGTCGGCTTATAAAATAAGTATTTAAAATTTCTGAACCATTTAATGCTAACTATTAAGCCAACTCAATAAAATATCATTCTATATGCGTTCAAATTATGGACCATATGAGTCTTAAAATCTAAACCGGCCACAGAAATAGTCTTAAAATAGGTATATGGTTTGTTCAGTGGGATTAACAGATATATAAATTTAAAACGGTAACTCCAAAATGTAAATTAGTATAAAAACGGCCGGTCTACAACTGGTCTTAAATTTGTGTAATGGCGACATTTCATGGTCTTACTATTACGTAAGGTAATCAACCTGACAATCGCGAAAAAATGCGATAACCTAGAAATGTAAATTACTAGCATATATGGAGATCTTTGAATTATCACTACATATGGTTACCTATTTCGTAACATGAATTTCCTTGGGCTATAGATCTATTAGGATGATTCTTTTTTGTTGTATTCCTAATTGTCACGACCAGGTTTATTTTGAAAAATAAAAATTGAAAATCCACCGGGAAACTTTCCTTGTGAAAGAAGTTGCGGGCGGACACTTAATTTGTAATATAAAAAAAAAACTTTAACAAGATCGACTCTACAGAGACGATGGGCCCAATGTTTTCGCTTAGGACTAGGCGATATCTTTTATTGATTTAAGGAAAAATAAAAAATAAACGCTATCTAGTGGCTTGGGCCCTTGGAATATATATAAAAACTTTTATTCTGAGATAAGGACAGACACGAACACCTATGACCCGAGTACAAACATCTGCTTTATACAAACATGTTTGCCCCGACTGGAAATCACTACTACTCGACAAAGGAGATGGATTACTACTCTTATTTTGCTGAGATACTAAGTATATCACCTGCCCCCTGCAGCGACGCGAATAAAAACTGACCAATATGGCCACCTAAGTATATTTTTTTACATAAAATGAGTAGTTATAAATTTCAACCTGACCCCTAAGTTGTTCAATGATCCTTAAACTCAACTTAGTTTTTTAAATTGCCTTTTATGTTTCAACATTACAGGTATTTAAATATCTATTGCGTCTAGATCGGATGTGGCTGCAACAAAGTTATATTATGCGCACATTTATATTCATTATTTTTATGTCTTTAGTCGCCTATTTGATGGCTACAATCGTACAAGCTTTTGTATGCTATGGGTGAGTTTGCTCGTTCTTTAATGATTTTTATTTTACGCGTTGTGTACTTTTATATAAAGCCGGAGGGAAGTACGATATATCTGCGTGATGCTTATCGTGTACTAAATAAAAATCTGCTATAGTAAAGGTCATTGGGCACAATCTGACCCAATTAGTGAAGGTTTTGCCTACAGAAACAAAATAACTTTTAAATTAATAAGGTAGAATGATTTTTCAAAACCATGGGAATAAAATATCACAAGTGATTAAAAAGTTGAAGATATTTATTCCAAAGAACTAATTCATAGAATTTTATTTTATTTTTATACTAATTGATGAAACATAATAAATCCCACATATTCGTAAGCCGAGATATATGTCTAAACAACCCACATTAATTTATTTTTGTAGGCCGTGGGTAAAAATTCGGGGTACGCTTGACCATCCAGGATTTGACAGGTCAACTCCGTGGCTCTGCTAACATTTGAGTCTGACCGTTTGATTCATGGTTACCTACACATTCAGTCACCAAGTTTTCACGATATTGTGTCACACCGTAAAAGCAGCGGTTAGTGTACGACTAATGTGCATGCCTCAAATAACTAGTCCTTGGTACATGGTGGCACTGGGGATCACTCTGTACCTCTTGCAAACGAGTCCGACCTGCTGGCCGTTAGACCACCGACACTTTAGAATTGTATAGCAAAATTATTACCTATAAAATAGCTTTCCGCCCGGGACTTCGTTCCGCTGGGAATTCGGGAAAATTATGTAGCCTGTGTTAATCAGAGATTTTTGAAATCGGTCCAGTAATTTTTGAGTTTGTTCGTTACAAACATACAGAAATACAAATCTTTTCTCTTTATAATATTTGCGTAGATAATATCCTCGGTCGTGCCTAACTTAGAATCCTTTACATCAAAACCCTGAGCTTTTCCTGTTGTAACTGCGAGTAAAAGTCATAAAAAAATTCTCTATCCGCCATTTTTACGGTTGATATTATGTATGAAATATAGTTTGGCTTACAAAACAGAAATGCCTTGCAGTGTTCCTTAATCCGTCAAAAGCCTTTGACACAATCCCAATTCCAATACTACTATATAAGATGGAATCATACGGCATTAGGAAAATCTGGTAGCTGATTATCTATCTTTTGTATAAAAAATCGGACGATGTTGTTGTGCATAATTTGTTGTTTAACTGACTTAAAAAGTTCTCAATTCGATCGTTACTCTTGGGTGGTCGGTCCCATTTAACTTTTTCGAAATTGGTGCAGCGCTTTTAAAAAAAAACATATGAACATTATACTTAGATGACGTTTGTGGTTATCTGCTGATAGGTATTGTTGGGATTGAAGTCGTTGACTTTTACGTTTTTAATGAGGACAATTATTTTTCTTGGTTACCATAGGCACGGACGGTGCAAGGTAGATAACTACACAAATGAAATATTTTGGACAAAGGCGCCATTGGAAGCTAATGAGGATTCTGAAGACTTAATTATCATCAGTTTGTATTGGGTTCTAGCACTTATAACGTTTACTAGTAAGTAATCTTATACTAACTGCCAAGATTTAGTAAAATTTGATACCAAACTAAAATAACGGGGAATGAGAAGGAGGAGATCTGCAGGCAAGAAGTGCAATTGTTAAGTGGCAGTGGGCAGGGCATATTACTCGCAGGATGAAGGCTGATGCAATGGAGCAGAACAGACCGCGTGCCGGAAGGCGTAGCGTAGGATGGCCTCTCAAATGAAGGTCTATCATCAAAAGAAGCCGCTTAAAGCGGGTGGTGCAGGATCGATCGACGTTAAGATCCCTGGTTAAGGCACTTTTCCCCACAGGCGTCTTGCGGCTAATATAGTCGTAAAGATTAGATCCATTTCACATGGAGCGACTAAAACCCAGTTGAAAATGAATTAGAAACAACAAAATAGAGAAAGGATGCCTCTCTCTATTTTGTGGAACAATCTTGCAACTTGAGTAGCATCGTGTGCGAGACTCAGTTCCTAAAGGATTTGTAATTGTAATTGCCTTAATAACTGATTTTGTCATGATTGAGTAGCTAAGTAAGGCCTTAGTTTCACAGATTCTAATTTTGGATTTCAGCGATAAGAACAGCAAATCAGAGTAAGAACAATTGGCGTAGCCAGCTAATGGAAATGTTTTTGCTTGAACTAAGTACCATTCTACGCATTTGTACTGACTCTACATTCTCGTCGACGATTTGTGTGATAGAGACACTCGGGTATACATTCATCCATACTAAGATTATAAGTGCAAAAAAGTAACTCTCTGTCTGTTTAGTTTCGTAAATTGTTAACCAACTGATTTTGATGAAATTGTGTATGAGGACATTATAGCATTTAATAAAATATAATATTATTATTTCTTTATAGAAATAAGCAGTGCCTTTTGTGAAGTCTCTCTCTCTCTTTGTATGTTTCTTTGTTTTTGTATATTGTGTACAATAAACAGTAAATGAATAAATAAAAGGAGAAATAAGTATTTATTTATAATCATTTTAGTGAAAATTATTCGTAAATAAATCTAAAATCAACGCATTCTAAAACAAAAATACCGAATGAAGTCATCCTGAGCACTAAATTGTAACCACCCATAGAAATAGTTTCTTTGAGTTACTTCCTTAAATAAAAAGAGTAATACACTTTAAATACGTAAATTTTATCTAAATAATTGTTAATCTAAATTAATTATATTTATTCTCATGTAAGGCTTACCTTCTTGTAAACCTTTTTTCCTTCACCGCGCCGGTTGGTCTGGCTGGAAGAGATCTCTTGTAGAAATAAGCTCGTCTTTGTTACTTATAATGTATTGGAAAATTTAACTATATGTGTGTATAGATGAAACAAATATAGATAGATGTTATTTGTAGAAAAAAGCCGTCGTAATTTTTTTTATCTTGAATTAACCTTAATTGTGTTAATAATTATTTTTTATTTGTTATCAGCGACGCATTTGGTACGTGCATCAAAACAGTTACCGAGTTCTTCTCAAAAAACAACGTTTCTTACATACTTCAGCATCGGTTCCTATCTTACCTACAGCTTTGTTGGTATGTAGACAAGGTGAGTTTAATACTTTTTTTTAACTGATTAGGAAGGTGCTCTTGACCACAATCCAGCCAGGGGCGAAGATGCGGTGGTGGATATACTAGACAGCCGTCTAGTATGCTAATGTAATTCATAATATTGACGTGTTCAAGTATCATTTTATATGTTCAATGAAATAAACACTTTTGACTTTGACTTTGACTTTGCAGCAAACTCACCTATAAGATCGTATTCACTCAAACTTAGAGATCGAGTTATAAAGGAGTAGCCCAGTCGGCTTAGAATTCAAATCAGATTTAATTCCTACAAAAGGTTTTATTGTTTTAATAGCTTCATTTGTTGCCAAATAAGACCATCCTAAGTTTTCCCCCTAGGCGGTGTGCATAAGTGGTGTGGGGTAAAAATGTACCCTAAAAGGGATATTTTTGCAATTTTTCGTTTATATCTTGTAAAGGACTTACAATATCAAAAACTGTCCCTCATAAAAGTTGGACGGCATTTAATCCTGCGTAGGATAAGACCAGATTCATATTTTTTGGACTACCCGTTCTCATGCTTTAGCTTATCAAAGTTGTATAAAGCGTCAAGCAGGCTAAGCGAAAAAGAGTTGCCCCCTAACGACGGATTTGGTCATTCTTTCAGGTGGTATACTGGGCTAGGAAAATTAGCTAAACATGGAAATATTTCGATAACTATAAACTTCTTTCTCGATGACATAAAATATTGTAGTTATAACTAAAATAAACAAAATTAAGCAAATTAAATTTTCGCATCATTATAAAAAAAACTGAAAAATTTAATTTTCTACTCATTTTGATTTCAGTAAAGCGGCATAATATTTAACTTCGTAAAAGTGCCTCTATTATAATATAATGCTTGCATTCCAGTCTAAAAAATTAAAATTAAACTAATTAATCATTCAGAATTATCATTTATAAAGAATGTTCAATTGTTCAGTAAGTTACGGATTTTTTGGCTAAGCTGATCAGAAATTATAGATAACTACATTTCAACAGTTTATTCTGAATAGTATATTGTGTATGTTAATAAACTAATAAAAATTAAGCAGATTATCTTTGCAGAATTCAACAGTTACGAATATTTGTAGTTCCAAGAAAAGCAAAATTCATAACTACTCTAAAAGTTTTTAATTTATGCCTTAAAAATATAATTTTTAATTAAGCAAAAAATGTCTACGATTATTCATCAATTGATATTTTTTCTTAGTTTTGTTTCAATATAAACGGTATCCTATGCAGAATAAGGTCGTAATTTCATTGTGTCCCAACTCCCAACCGTACGTCTACTGTCACGAGACGCGCGCTGTTTTATAAAATTTGTTTCTAATGTATGGATGGCTACTAAACGTAAAGAGAAAAATATTGTTTAGCATTTGGGTGCTTATATACAGTAAAGTAGTCAAAATGAAAACGTTTTGTTCTTTTTGCTTCCCAAGAATATTGAAAGATATAAAGAATATTAAATATTCTTGATATTGAAGAATATTTATTATTACCTATTTATTAGTGGGCAGATCTAGTTAGGTAGTTAATTATATTCGTAAATGAGACCTGACCGGAGTTTCGCCGTTACAGATTTATTTTATGTATAATGTCAATGACCTTAGATATCGTTCAGTGTAAAAAGACCTACCAGTACTAGTGATTGCCTACCAATACAAGCTTAGCATTATGTTGGTAATTATTTAAACACCTATGATTTAGTCTAAAATGACAAAATAAGTTAATAGCATCTAGTAAAAGGCGTGAGGATGAAAAGTTTTTATCAGTTTCTGAAGATAAGCTACAACACCACAGCAGGTGCAGAGCTGTCTACACCAATGTACGATGTATCAAAAGTGCGGAAAAAAACAAACCGACGACGAAGCTGAGTTCTGTTCAAATGGTAGCTACATTTGATTAACATACTAGTAATTGTTAATAATTCTTATACAGGGTAATTTTTTTATCACTATCCAAATATATCTTACGTTGATAGTGATTAGTAACGTTGATAGAACGTAAATACGAAGAAAAAAAATTGCATAACAAAAACGTTTGTAATCTTATGAACATCAATCACTTTGCTTTTAAGACCTACAAACCTTATATGTTGTCTGCTTATCACAATTACCATAATAATATTTTTATTTTTATAATTCCATACAGAAAACTGAGAGCTTACAAGCAAATATAATCAAAGAAAGAACACTACCTTCCCAAATTATGTTTCTCATATTATAAGAAAAAAATTAACACAATATTTTAACAAAAGCGTGGTTGGTACCACGTATAGGTACAGAAGCCAGCACGTGTGGCCAGCCACGCATTTTGACCTTGAGAGCGCCTTCGCAAATAGAGGCGGCTTTCGTATTGCAAGTGTCCAGCCGCACGTGCTGGCTTCTGTACATTGGACAGCAGGTTAAGCTATACACAGGGATATCTTGTGCGTTAGTAATAACGTCTAGTTTTCAACTAAAATGTGAAACTTGATGTACTGTCCACTGTACATGTGAAAGTATAATGTAATAATATAATAATGTTTAATTTTCTTTCATTCACTTAATCAGTGTTTCCCAAAGTGAGCGATAACGCCCAATTTTTTCCAACTTTTTCTGGGCGCTAGTGGGCCCAGAAAAAATTGGGGGGCGCTGATGTGATGTAACTTCAGCTACAGATAGTGCCATCCACGAAGACGCGCTGCACCAATTTTTAGATTCGTCACGAAAGTTGCTCTACTTGTTATTATATGTACTTTAATGTCGAGAAAATCTCTCAGCGTGTTGAACTTTAAAGCCGGATATGTAAATGTTATTCAGTTTGTTTAGAAATTATAGTAGTAAGTTAATAGTTTGAAAGATTGCAAGTTTTAAAAATGTGATCTAGACTTGCTAGCTATTTCATAGGTATTTTTTAAATTTTAGGCAAGATAAATTATGTTTTGCCTAATAAAGTGTCAACAAAGAACCAAGGACCAAAGTTTCATGAAAAAAGAACCAAGGAGAAAAAATATGGTATTAACCAAATCTCTCAAATGATGCCGTGTAGTCTTGGATAATGCAGTTTTTTATAACACCAGCTCGGAAAAATACCAATAATACTAAAAAATAAACAAAACTTCCGCTAGCACAAAGTTGACGATTTATTAAAAGAAAATGAATTCACGGTGCTTCCGCTGCGTCCTTATCATATACTCCTTATTTTACCCGATTGAAAACGTTTTGGGTGTTTTAAAAAATGACGACACTTAAATTATGCCCATTTTAAATCAAGCTTTTGATCGAATATATATGTAAAGATGTCTGGTCCATTACCTGTCAGGATGTGGAAAAAAAATTTAAGACAAATACATGGGATACTGTGATCTTTATTTCAGTTTTAAAATGTTGGTCATGGTCATACATCAGACTCCGAATCAGATATTTCTGAAACGAGTGATTGATGACAATTTAAAATATTGTGATTTCTAAATAAGTTCTGTATAACTTTTCCACGTAGGTATTTCATTAATTACTATAATTACACCCTATTATAAAAATACTAATATAATAGTTTAGTAACTAACAGAACCTAAAAAATATAAAAAAATATAAAAATGAAGTAGAGCATATTTTCCTTTGACTTTTACGCTCTCTACTGATTAGTCTATCTATATTGTAGTGTGCGCGAGCACTTATATGTTTTAAGTAGAAACAAGACATTGTCTATCTTTATTTTTTTTTATTTTTTTAAATATTTTTATTTTATTTTATTAAAAGTAGTATTTTTTAAATAAATTATTTAACTACACTCTTTTTTGCAATAATTTTTTTTTTATTATTATTTTTTTCAATTTTGTAGGTAAGTTAAGGCCAATTAATGCATTTATGACCTCAAACTAATTTATACTTATTTTTTGTAAGTAAAAGAACATCTTAGTTAGAATTTCATGTTTGATAAATTAGCGCCGTTTTTTCGGAAAATAGCAACAACTTTGTGAAATTAATGCCCAGGCAAACGTTTTATACCTCGTTAGAAAGCAGATTAAGTGTACAACTTTTCAAAATAATGGTCTAGTGTAGTGTCATACGTTTTTTTTACAGGAGAATTTTTCAAAGTTTTGGTTTTTCCGAACAAAAAACAGAAACTTGGGAATCTTTATTTTTTCTAAAATTCCTGAAAGTTTCTAGGTACAAATAATGCATTTAATAATATTGGTAAACTATCCAGCTTTAATATACAGAAATCAGATCTTGAAAATGTTATCATTTGTAGACACAACATCAAAAAGACTGACTCAAAGTAGAAAAAAGACAAAAAAAACACAAAAAAAAATGTTTTTTTTTTAGACCCGGGGGGATTTTGGAAAACTAGGCAAATCAGTTGTTGGAAATTATCTCAGCTATCATCCCCTTAACGTTGATCCATTAATTCCGTAACACCCTGTATATATAGATGTATGTTATACTTATTTTATATATTTATTTATATATGTATACTTATATATTTGTTTATTTGTATTATTTATATATATTTAATTTTATGCACCACCAACTACTTCTTACCTTACTGCTGTCCTACCCTAAGGTTGCCTGGAAGAAAGTGCTACCTAGCAATAAGGCCGCCTTGTTGTACACTATGTTTTATGTTCTGTTAATTGTATTGTATGTCTTTGTGTGCAAATAAAGTATATTGTATTGTAGAAATTTTTTCAAGATAAAATATTCCAGGATTACGTGATGCTTCAAAATATCGCTCGCGAGATTAATGCCATCCTAGCACCTTTGCTTCAGCGAGTGGCACGGAATACTGAGGCCAGGTTTGAAGAGTGTGTCCAACGTGATGGACAACATTTGGATGAAATATTTTTTAAGAATTATAACCCGCATTTCTTGTCTTTATAAATATTATTTAAAAAAAAATTACATTTCAATTTTGTTTTAAATCCGAATTCTGACACCGGACACATTAATTAAACTCCAGGCGAGACTAATATGTTATTGAGGTTTTAAGGTGAAAAAAATGGGGTGTGCTACAAAATAACTGATTTTCAAAGTGGGCGAGACGAAATAAGTTTGGGAACCTCTGCTTTAGACCTATAGTCACCACATCAAAAAATGCACAATTACATATCCTGCAATTAGGAAATTCAATTTTTAACGCATTTGTACAGTCAAGAGCAGGTCACGCTTTACACTACCAGTTTAAGCTGAGCTCTGATTTATACTGCGCGCCATACAATGCAGGGCCGGTCCGAAGTCCAAAGTGTCAAGCTTGACGTGCTCTTTAGTGTACAGGGTCAACAGCACATCATGCTATCCAAAACTGTCAAGTTTCTTCAATCGATTTTCAATTTTATCTCCAAGCCTTAGAGTTTACTATTCATTGGGGAAATTTGACAGTTTTTGGTAACCTGATGTGCTGTTGACTGTACAATGTACAATACAAACAAAGCGCGCAATTGAAATGAACTCGTTCTTTTCGCTCGCCGCGCCCTCCCCCCACCGCGCCCCGTACCCACCGCTACATCCCGCTTCACTACTTGCTTACGCGTGTTATCCTTACTAATATTATAAACGCGAAAGTTTGTAAGTATGGATGTATGGATGTATGGATGTATGGATGTTTGTTACTCTTTCACACTCAAACGGCTGGACCAATTTTGATACAATTTGGTATGGAGGTAGCTGACACTCTGGATTAACACATAGGCTACATAATTTTCCCAAATTCCCACGGGAACGAAGTCCCGGGCAGAAAGCTAGTTATTTATATTTTCATTCTTAATCGTGATATTTACATGTTTAATTACGATGAAAACATGATTTTAGTACACTAAAACCTATTATTAAATAAAAAAATTACAGTTACACTTTTCAACTACCTGAAAAATACATTATTCTAAAAACGTTAAAAACTAATATTTAATTTTTGTCTCAGATGTCTAAAAAGACGCAAAATAGCTTAACTAGATGCAAACACCATAGTTACCATTTTGGGTTATTTACATATTGAGATCAGATGGTTTCTAGAAAAAAAAATATGCATGTGAATTTGATTTCTGTTTAATTTTGCTATTGGGTGATAGCATTCGAATACCTCTCAAAATTATACTAACAAGGTATTTGGTTACCTATTTTACTTTTAGAAAAAAGTTCTCTCGTACTATTAATTACTTAATCTTTATAAGAAACAGTTAATACTGCGAATTGTTTACTTCATATATCTAATTCATATTTGATACTTAATAACAAAAACCAATAAAGTATTAAAAAAAGCGAGTTTATGAATTAAGTCCAGGGTAACCTAATTTTACTAGCCTATACTGGCAGGCCCTAAGATCACTATGCTTTATCAGTCCTTGATCTTCTTTTGTTTTCGAGTTATTTAGGATAATGTCGAAAAATCAGGGTATCACTGAAAGTGTCATATTTTGTAAATTGTTCTAGTTGGATTAACCAAACAAAATCATGTTTAATAATAATAAAATAGACTACAAAATGCATATTTTTTTATTATTCTAACTTAAACAATTTACAAAATATGACACTTCAAAACAATAAAATCTCTTGTAGGATTTAAATCCGATTTGAATTTTTTGTTGGTTTTATTCTATTGACCTAGAGTCCGGAACTATTTTCCTAATTATGAATTGCAATAAAATTTTATTAAATTTAAAAAAAAAAACATCAGTATCATCTTATTTTGACAAACTAATTAAATTGAAATTGTTTTTATAATATATATTTTTCTTGCAGGCATTTTCACTAACTTATGATAAACACATATTATACGATTTGCCAACTCATGTGCGTTCGGAATTACAGTCACTACAAAGGACGAAATACCTTAAAAACCTTCCTATTCTGAGGGTTTGTATCTTTATTATCATTGTGACAGTCAAAAGTGTTCCTCATTTTTATATAGAAAATGGGTAGTAATAAAGGCATATGTAAGCGAAGCTTACTGCCAACCTTCGATATTGGAGTGGAACACGAATTTTGGCTTAAGACCTGTATTTTATTTTTGAAGATGAAGTTAAACGTAGAACCAATATGTTTGTCACTATCACAAGTAGTCTTACATGAACTACAAGTATGAGATTTTTTTAAACTAAAACCAGTTTATTTTAGGCAAAACTGAATTTCAAATCATCGCTTTCCAAAAAAACTACAAGCAGTGCTGGTGCAAAATCAATAAACAAAATTGTTTAATTTAATGATCGTTGTAAACGATAAAGCTTCTTTTTTTATCTTTGTAAATGAATCTAGAGTGAGACTAAGACGCAACTAACAATTCCAAAGACAAAAGCGATCGTGTAGTAAAACTATCTGAAAGTCGTAATAAAATAATCTTATTGTCAATTTTCAGCTGGCTAGTAAAGAAGATATGAAACAAATTGCAACAAACGCTAACTATTATTATTCCTCACCGAATGAAATATTGTTGAACACTGGTGACTTAAGCAACGAGGTATATGTGATCAGAAGAGGCTATTGTGATGTAAGTTAATGTTTGTTCTTTCTCCAAGAATTTTCGTACTTACTCCTAAGATTTTTCTTCAACCAACTTCAATTGCACTGATAACAGCTTAATTCACTTCAATGACATGATATTACTTACTAACAGACAACAAAACATACAAACAACACAATTAAACAAACATTATAACAATTCTGGGTTAACTCGCTCCATCGTCGACATCATCCTTGACCTTATGGTCAAGATTGAGGCATAGTATAAAAACGGGGAAGTAGGTTATCTTCATACAAACGCACCGCGCGCGGCATGTATGTGTGCACTATAGTATCTATGCGTCGCCGCACGCCTTCGATCAACTATAAAGAACTAGATACACAGTCCCATACAAAATGAAATTTAAAAGTGTCCTAACTACAATACGTACTTAGATAGTTGTATACCACTTCATGTATTATGAAAGAGTTCTAAAGTGTCAAAAATTTTAATCTAATTTAAACCTTAACGTAATATTATAAGGTCGAAAATAAAATCTGTTTAATTTGTAAAATACCACTTTTGGTTTTGAACAAAGGATAACGTAAGACAATTTGATGACACTGGCTGTCACGTAGAACATGGGAGGAGTGGAGTTGCCTTTGTTAATTTTAAAAATATATTAGTTGGGTCGATTTCACATAAAAAAATCTTCGTCTAAACTTTATAACAAATTCAAAATGCTACGAAATGGTGTGGTTTTCTTTTTAACCCCTGATTGTGTTGTGTATGTATAGGAGCGTCATAGCTCTTAAACGGATGATGTTAATGGTGCAGTTTATTTTATTCGAAAGCTTCTTCTTGCGCTGGATTTCAGATATGATTTATCAAAATTGGTTCAGCCGCTTACTTTTATGTTAGTTTTTATGGTTTTTTATTATTAAAAAAATCACATTCATTTCAAATTAACCGACGATTAATATACATTACAATTGATAATCACAGCCGCCGCCATTCTTCTTAATTATTGCTTATAAACCTAATATTCTATGCTTATTTTTTTATGAAATATGAAATAACTTATAAAAAAAGAAAAGAACTGTGTCTTTCCCGATTACACATATATTTTGTTTTGCTTATTTAAAACTTAGTATAATTTTTTGAACAGAAATGACCTATTGAGATTTAAGAGAGGAAATTAGCTATGAAACTGAATAGATATTTAAGTACAAGTAATAATTTATTTTAAAAAAAAGCAACTAACTCAAAAAAAAACATTTGTCTTCTTCGCTGTCATCATCTTTGTCCTGAAGATGAAACATATTTTTTTTATTTTATTCAATACAAGAAACTCCAAATCAAAAGTGATAAAAAGATATACTTAGTCGGGTCATAAGTATTGTCACATACATTTATTGTAATAAATAATTTAACTTCTTATCTATCAGTATGTTTTATACACTTAATGAAAGCCTAGAAAATGTTGTTTTAAATAACATTTTATTTATTCAAAATGACCGCCCTTATTTTTTATAAACGCCTTCAACCTGCGTGGCCAGTCGTCAACAGCGGCACGCACCACTTCCATGTCTATCTCTGCCACTGCCTTAAGAAGGGATGCCTTCAAAGACTCCAGATTGGGATGAGGTTTAGAGCAGACCTTCACCTCTAAGTGCTGCCATATTTTATAATCCAATGGATTTAAATAAGGGCTAGCAGACGGCCACTCCTCGTGCCTCATGAAATCGATTCCGCGCGCCGCGAGCCAGTCTTGTTTGCTCTTTGTTTTATGAGCTGGCGCAGAGTCCTGCTGGAATACTCAATGCCGGTTTTGAAACATTGTGCGTGAGAGAGGTTCCACGACGTTTATCAGGACAGTGTTTTAATAAACAACAGCACTGGTTTTGACACCTTTTTCGCAAAAAAAACATCTGTGTGAGGCCCGAATACGAGACTCCCAGCCAAACCATGATTGAAGAAGGATGATGAGCTCGCTGAACTCGTGGAATACGCCTGCTCGCTTCCTCACTGCTGTGCGCATACACCTTATCATTGTGTTTATTGAAGATTTCCTCAATCTTGATATTTTTTTCATCTGAAAAGAGCATTTGTCGGTACTTTTTTCCCGCGTACCGCTTAAACAACACTCGCGATCTGTCTAGGCTGATATTCTTCAGACGTGAATTAAGGAGATGAACTGTTCTTTTTCGATAGGCGCGTAGTCTAAGGTCTTCATTTAATAACATTTTGACAGTCGTCTTACTTATTCCCATCTGCAGGGCCATCAGCTTTTGCTTCCGGACGGGATTTCTCTCAATTCGTGCCTTCACAGCTTTGATGACCGCTGGAGTCCGAACTGTACGAGGACGACCGCTTTTCTTTCTATCATCTTTACTGCAATCCTCACTGAATCGTTTTATGGTACCATAAACGAACCTCAACGTTATTTTCAAATTTTGTAGCAGTTTGAAAATCACCTTTGGTGCGTAACCGCAGCAGTGCAACGCGATTACTGCGACTTTATATTCTTTTCGCGTTTACTCCATGTTGTAAAATAAATAAAATTCCAGAAATTCAGTGCTTTTAATATCGTCAAATATTCAAATTTCGAATCTGTGTTTAAGTTTTTTTGTACCCGTTCTAAATTTGAAATTTAAAGCTTGTGACAGTACTTATGGACTGACTAAGTATACTATTTGAGGTGCAGCTGTTTTGTGTAACCTTTTGACTCCTTTTGTAATGACATACGAGTCACTTTCTAAAAAATGCTTGGAGCAAAAGACACTACTTTGCGACGGCTAGAAAAAATCTTCACATCTTTGACGTGCGACCACGTATGTCCACTGTCCACATCGCACAGGATCTCTAGGAAAACTAAAAATCCAATAAATTTTTATGTTTGTAAACGTCACGCACGTTAAATTTTTTATAAATTCAATTTTATATGATTAATGGTTTTGCCATAATACCTTTAATGTAAGTATAGAAAACAGAATTAATATATATACTCTTTACACTTAAATTTTATAACACAGATGAAAATGAAAAAAAAAACAAAAGAAAAAAAAGCGTCTCTATTTGTTTTAGAACAGAGTCACTGCATAACCCGAACAAATGATGTTGAAATACAACGGTATGGATTTATAAGTTCCGCTAGTGTCTATTCAATTTAAAGGGTTATACTCTCGCCGAATGTTATTAAATTAAACTAAAAAAATGTTTTATAACCTTTTCTTGGCCAAATACCAAGATAATTTCAATTCACATATAATAATTACAAAACTACTTATTTAAAAAATGTCATTCCATATTCCTTTAATGTTCTGGAGGTGTGATTTTTACAATTTTTCACTGCGCACTGAGGCATGGTTACTTTCGGAACGAACGAATGCTACTAAACGAAAAGACAACCCAAAACGTCAAGTGGGTGATCATTTAGTGAGGGAACTTTTTTGTTGTGGATTGTGTATCTAGTTCTTTATAGTTGATCGAAGCCGCACGCACATAACTAAATCTCGGCGTGTTTCGCAGTCCGCCAGTACCGCACAAGGTTCGAGTGTGCGTGCGGCGACGCATAGATACTATGGCACACACATACAAGCCGCGCGCGGTGCGTTTGTATGAAGATAACCTACTTCCCCTTTTTATCTTATGATTGAGGTCAAGAGTTAACCCATCTTATAATGAAAAAAATCAGTGAACAGGAGAGTGAGTGCCACCGAAGTGAAGAGGCGCTGACACAAAGGTTCTCTTACACCGTTTCATAATCGAGATCCGCTTTCCCAATGACCTCGGAATTATCAGATCAGGTATTAGGTATTTCTACGACGGGTGCTTTCCACTGTATATTACTAGGAATGAGGCTACATTTTTTAAAATTTTCTGGAGCTAGTTCCTCTAGAGAAATAACGAAACTGCAATGCATCTTATGTTTGACTGCTCATATCATGAGAATAATAATGCTTATACTTACGAAAATTCAGCAAATTACACAGCAATTTTCAACTTACCTGAAAAATAAGAAAAATTATATATAATTATAAGAAAAAAATCGCAATAAAAGAATTCTAAGAATTGATTTCATAAGAAGCTGTTGAATTTGGGTTCTACAGGATGTATCTATCAAGATATTTGTAGGCCACGTTCAGAAGCTTCTTTCTTGTTCTTTCTTGTTTGTTCTTTTTTTCTTGTTGTTTCTTTCTTGTTGTTGTTTGTTGGCAAATCTAAATCGGTTCCTTATTATGCTTTAGTACAGGATCCGTTTTTAATGTATTTAATATTTTGTGATTTATTAATTATTTGAATTGAAGTACTATGTGGCGAAATTGATCGAAATCGCCACATGATTACTAACATCAGTAACACCAGTGACAAATGTCCATTATGGTAAATTGCGGATCCCTCTGCCTCTGTAGGTTCTCTATCTATTCCTGATGTTACACACACAGGTACACACACACACACACACACACACACACACACACACACACACGCTCACGCCTATAAACTCTATCGGGGTAGGCAGAGAATCAGTGGTTCTAGAACCACTTGAGCCACGTTTGACATGAATTCTGAGGGTTATTAGTTGAAACATAAATGTATGGTGGTAAGAAGTTGACAGCCTTTCGCCCAAGATACAGCAAAACCCCCGAGTCCCACTTACTGACTTTTACAGTATGCCTGGGAAGAGTAGGCAGCTCGCACATTCAAAGTTTTTCTACTGGCTAGTTATAAAGTTATGATGTAAAATTTGCAGGTTGTAGATCCAGAGACAAAGCAGGTAGTCAGAGTGATTTCATCAGGAGGTTATTTTGGAGAACTGGAATGTTTGTTAAGTAAGATTTTGCTACACATAAATAGATAAGTCATCTGTTATCCTAGAAAAACACCCAATGGGGTTCTTTTTTAATAGGTATATGACATGTATGAGCATGACAGTCTGTCTATGGAAACATTTTTAAGCAACTGATTCATGTTTCCGTTTTAATTTTGTTGTAAAAGTAAAAATATGTACCTATAAAGTCAGTAGTGAAAATTCAAACATTAAAAACTCCACCGATCACTATCAATCACTGTTGATCACTGTTAACTTAAATTAATTAAAACACATTTTAACTATTAAACTTTACAAAATCACCATAGCACGATTCGTCCATTATTGCTCGATCGTCTTTTGTTTTTTCATCTGATATTCGAAAGTTTGAACAGGTTCTAAATTTGAATCAGTCTTTACTGCGAATTAAAAAAGTATACAAACTCCTTGGTGATTTTAAATTACTCCAAGGCCTTTTTATAATTCGAACGGCACGGCATGGCATTTCCAAATTTGAATTACCATTGCCCGCTCTGTTCTCAGCTTCTAGCATAACTATCGCATAGGAGGCAATGGTAATACAATTTTGCCGTGCCGTTTTGAAATATTCTTAAAGCTTTTCTGAAAAAGGTCCAATTTCTTAAAGCTTTATACGAATAGGATAGTTATACAAAACAAAGACATTGGTATGCATCATAAGAAAAGCCTTTATGGAACAATGACGCAAACCGCTTGTATGTAAATAACTAGCTGGTGCCCGCAACTTCGTTTGCGTGTTAATTTTTTTTTGTACAGAGTACACAGATTGAAAACATATATCTTACGTGATTTGGATTTTTACATACAAAAGTTTTTTTCCCACTAACTCCCGTTCCCGTGGGAATTTTGCAATATCCTGTTGCAACTAAGCTTTAAGTTTACTAAGGTACCTGCATGCCTAATTTCAAGCGTCTAACTTAAGCAGTTTAGATTTTTCATACAAAAGGATTTTCTCGCTAATTCCCGTTCCCGTGGGAATTTCGGGAATTCCTTTCTTAGTGCACCTCTACGGTACCTAATCTACGTCCCTTCCAAATCTTAAGTGCTTACGTTTAGCCGTTTAGGCTGTGCGTTGATATGTCAGTCAGTCAGTCAGTTTCTCCTTTTGTATATTTAGATTTAAATTTATTGGTCCATAAAAATTACAATTCAGACAGTGGTTACAAAGGCTATACAAGGCTTTAGGTAAATCTCTTTCAATCTCTCGGGTGGTTAATAAGTCCATGAAACTGAACAACTTCCCCAAGGAACATAGGTCGAAATACGAAAAAAAATTTATGATCTCCCATACAAAATGCGCTAACCAATGAACTTTGTACGGGAACTCAAAATTTTTTTTTCGTATTTTGACCTATGTTTCTTGGGGAAGTTGTTCAGTTTCATGGATTGATTAGCCACCCGAGAGTTTGAGAGAGATTTACCTAAAGCCCTGTATACATAATAATTTGAGTGAGTCGCATATTGAATGGTAATTTTAATGATGATGGCTCAAATTCCACAAGTTCAGTTTTATTTTAGTTTATTAGGTGTCCAAACGCTAGAAAAATGCCTCGCCATTTAATAAAAATGCAATAAATTGTAGGTGAAAACTAAATCTCTACTAATTCTTACTAATAATATAAATGCGAAAGTAACTCTTTGTCTGTCCGTCTTTCACGCCTACACCACTGAACCGATTTTGACGAAATTTGGTACAGAGATAGGTTAGAGCCTCGGAAAAGACATAGGCTACATTTTATGCCACAGTTGGGCACGATATTACCTGTAGACCACGCGGGCGGAGCTGCGGGCGGAAAGCTAGTATTATAAATGCGAAAGTAACTGTGTCTGTCTGTCACGCTTTCACGGCTAAACTACTGAACCGGTTTTGATGAAATTTGGTACAGAGATAAATTAGACCTTGAGAAAAGACATAGGCTACATTTTATCCCATAGCTGGGCACGATATAGCCTTAAGTCCACGCGGGAGAAGCCGCGGGCGGAAAGCTAATCTAATATAAAACTTTTAGACACGAAAACCAATGTGAAAAGTTTTTATGCTTAGATGTTGATTTCACCCCAAACATATAGTAAAATTAGAAAAGCAATGGAGCATTATTGTTTTACTTTTAGGAATTCCAACTTATTATTCCATAAGAGCTACGACACACGTACAAGTATTCTTTTTGACCAGAAAAGATCTTGCCAAGTTTCTCTTAAAGCCGAAGGTTGTAGCAGCTATAAATGAATTACGAGAAGCACCGGTAAGAGATCGAGTTACAATAATCTACACACTAATATTATAAAGAGAAAAGATTGAATTGTTTGTTTGCATTGAATAGGCTCCGAAACTACTAGACCGATATTAAAAATTCTTTCACCATTAGAATGCTACATTATCCCTGAGTAACATACTCGTAGGCTTCACCGTGTGGTGATCGGTCGAGAGTAACACCATCCTATCTCTTTCCGTGGGTGTCGTAAGAGGCAACTAAGGAAACACAAATGAGACCTGCCTCCTAGTAATCCATCCCAGGCAACGACACTCCATTTTTTTTTTATGAATCTGAGGTGTCGTCCTGTGGTCTCATGCGGTGTGGTAGGCTCTGCAAAGGGCCGTCTGGTTCGCGACCACCCTCCTACCGAAGTCCGATGCCAAACAGCTTGCTATGTTCTGTCGGTGCGTGGGAGTACCAGTGCCTTTATAGGCATTTTCTGGGTTAACTCGCTCCATCGTCGACCTCATCTTTGACCTTATGGTCACGATTGAGGTCAAGAGTAAACACATACTATAAAAAATAATAATAAAAAAAGGCTACATAATTTATACGAATTCTCACGGGAACGAAGTAACGGGCAGATTCTGATCCCAGACTCGTGTTGTTGACGTAGGTAACAAAACAGCTAGGCCTAGCAAGAGTAGCAGACATTTCGAATGCCACGAACAGTGCCGCGTGTGGCTGTATAAAATTTCTATTAAAATTTTGATAAAGACAAGCCATTGACTAGATAAGAAACGTTCCGTGATCCGTAACTCTCAACCAGTTACCGCAGTTTCTTAGTACTTCTTCTTCTTATCGTGTAGGTATAGTCAAGTATGCGGCGAACCTGGTGTCAGAGTTTTCAAACCGCACTATGGCCTCTGACTTGGTTTTAACGACTGTAGTCAATCGACAACAGCCGGGACCGACAGCTTAACGTGCCCTCCGAAGCACTGAAATGCTCGTGATAAATTGCCACTGGTCACCCATCAGGTTCCCTGCCTCTGGGTACGTTGCTTAACCTCACTGATCGGTCGAGATCAGCGAGAGCCACTGGGCTACGAGCGCTTAGTTCTGAGACGCTTTTAAAACATCCGTAACGAAATCTTACAGTCATCTTTGCGTTAAGTTTTGCAAAAACTTTTTCTTCATCATGCACAATGCAGTTTTAGAAGGATCAAACAATATATCTGGAATAGATTTTCAATGCAATGTAGATTTTTTTTGTTTATATTTCATTTTTTAATGGCTGTCTTCGGTTGTTGCGGTTGCAGCATGCCCACATCTGAGTCCTTAAATTATTATTTAAATTGTGTTTTCAGTTGTTCAGCGAGTTGATGCGCAAACGGTTGTCTTTCTTAAAGTACGAGATTCCAAAACCCCCTCCGAGCGTAGAACGTTTTCCACTCCTACGCAAACATGAACCGGACACCGCTTTCCTTGCTCCTTTCCAGCGCCTTGGTTTTTTCTCCATCCTCAGGTACTATTTTTTTATCCGCCCTTATAAGTCCCCGCCAATAAAGGGCACAGGCCTCTCTTTGAAACACAAAGGATCAGGGATCAGGTACAATATATTTTTATGAAAAGTGAATAAAGTGGAAAGTGACCAATTCAATAAATGGTTTGAATTACTTGCGTAAATTGATGCATATCCTCCGGAGCGCATAAGTAAAACATTTTTATTTATTTATACAGATATGTGTTCCCGCGGTTCACGATCCGGCCAGATGGAACGTACCTACGGCGATACGAGATTTTCCGCTTATGTTGTTCTTTATTATCTGCAATGGTGTTCCCTACATACACATGGTTACTTCTACAATGGCCTAATTTATATTATATTGCCTTTTTCCTTGACATCGCTGCTTTACTTGATGTGTAAGTTTAAAAAAATGTCTCCCTTATAGAAGCTATGTTTCATTTGTATCTTAAGCAGTTGCCTCGTCGACCACCGAAGAACAAGCAACAAGTTATCGACTATTTACACTGCCATCTATAACTCACTTTACTCTAGTTTGTCCCAGTGACAAGAACTTTCTAAAAACAACCAACCCACCAAAAAGTTTTAAGTTACTATCTTTTCTTGTTTCCTGTCGTTGAGATAACTGAAATAGTTTAGCGCTTAGCGTTGCAAAATAGGAGTCCCATTTTACTTAATAAAGTGTGTAGTACTTGCGAAATTACACTAAATGCAAGCAATGTAGCCTAACAGTATCATGGACGTACTGGATTCACTGTTCTTCGCAACACAACTGACTCTCTCACTCTTAACAAATCAACAAAAGACGTCACTGGTCTTCGCAATGCAATAAATGGACTGACTGATCTTCACAATCTAACTGACTAGCTAACTGGTCTTCACAAAGCAACAGACCGACTCTGTGGTCTCACATCGCAACTGATAGACTCAAAAATGTTCACTAACGCATCAGCATATTTATTAAGTAGATGACATTTATAACCAGTTTCTTGAGGAATTAAGAGTCAAGCTAGCTAACAGAATTGATTAATGCAACCTACAGATTCCAGCGCATGTTGATAGCATACTTCAATGAGAAAGGTATACTGGTGTATCACCCAGCCAGTACAGCTGCTAACTACGTGAAAGGTGCATTCCTCATCGACCTAGCTGCATGTTTCCCTTTAGAATCGTTAGACAGCATGCGAAATTACATATTTTGTAAGTATTCAAAGTATAATTTAGTATCAAGCATAGTGTCTCTTCTCTATACTCTACACTCTGTCCAGCTAGATAAAGGGAAAAAAAGCAGTCGTTCTAAACTCATCATTGATATTGCCCCAAGAATAATATTCATCGGTAACTCTAAAATTTAAACAAATTTATCACCCCCGACATTCCCCCAACCCCTGGCAAAAGTGTATCTATATATCTGTGTGGCATTGTAGCTCTTAAACGAATGGACCATTTTAGACCGTATGGTGATCGGCCCATCTCTTTACGTGGGTGTCGTAAGAGGCTCCTAGGAAACACAAATGAGACCTGCCTCCTAGTAATTCATCCCAGGCAACGACACTTAATTTTTTTCGGAATCTGAGGTGTCGTCTTATGGTCTCATGCAGTGAGGTTGGCTCTATAATAAAGGGCCGTCTGGTTCGCGACCACCCTCCTACCGAAGTCCTACGCCAAACAGCTTGCTGTGTTCCGCGTGGAGTACCAGTGCCTTTACAGGCATTTTCTGGGTTAACTCGCTCCACCGTCGACCTCATCTTTGACCTTATGGTCAAGATTGAGGTCAACAGTTAATCCATCTTATAATACCTAAAAAAACAAAAACAAAACCTTTTTTATTGTTTCAAAGCTGACGTAATCAAGCTACTTCTTAGCTACATTTGATTAAAATTAAGATTTATTGTTTTTCCCAGATTCTGATGGATTATACAGGCAAGAATCTACATATCAGTATCTTCTGTACAACAGGCTAATACAATTGTATCGTGTTCCCAACGCAATTGAAATGTTTAAAGATTATATTGGCCGTGAAGACTTACTGTTAATGTAAGAATTATTATTTAATTTTTATTTAATTTTAACTGTAAGAAATAACCTATCAATAACTTAGGTAAAAAAGGAAATCTACCAAAAAATAATCCTGTCTAATTCTGATTCAACAGTATCAAGGGTATTCCCATGTTCATGACTCTGACAGCTTTCGCAACATCAATGCTGATGGAGGCATCTGCTACCAAGTATCAGCCAGAACATCATCTCCTTGGTTAGTAGTTTATCCTCTCATAAAACCTTTTAGGTGCAGGCAACCTTTTTCTTATCGTATCAATGGCTAAATTATTCAAAGGCTTTGGCCCAAAAAACGGCAACAGCAACTACGTTCTGGTTGGCCTCGTGTAGGTCTCTGAGCGTGCATTACACCAGGGCAATTGGGGTAGGATATGCCCCATGATTTGTCTAGCTCCACAGATACATTGTCCACTGCTGGAAACCAAACTAGTTAATATCTTATAGAATTCCAGTTATCTCGGAAAGACCTCAACGGAACCGTAGATTAGATATTTATAAATTCTTGTTTCTGATATTATAGGTAGAAACTTGGTGCGCCTCTCGTATCACGAAGGTCTACCATGCCTTCCTGAACCAGTCTCACAGAATGTCAAATAGATAGCAGATGAACCGCTACTACTTTAAGCGGATTTACGTATTCATAAAATTGATAACGAACCGTTTAGTACTAAAATACAGAAACTGATGTGCAATAACAAAAACTCGTATTTCTACCAGGTACTGTATGGAGAATTGAATCGAAAGCGCATCCAGTTCAAGGGGATTGGCTTACAATCTATAATAATGTTTTTGGTAACTATAATATTCTTTTGTCTTTTATGCTTAGGCTCAAAGACCGAAATCCCTGATTCAGCCAAAAATAATTCACAACGTATTGTGGTTATTTCTTCACAAACACATTGAGAAAGTTTTATGCCTTTTATAAAAACATCCATGAGGCATTGTGCCAAAAATACCACTTTGCAAAATTAGTGACGTGGCTAATCTGCGACTCAACGATGCGATGTGTGGTACTACGAACCCATGTCATTTTGTTTGGAACGGCAACCCAAGAGAATACTTAATTTAGCAGTGCGCTGATTGGATAATATGAAGGAATTTTCACTCTAGTAATTCTCGGTCTCTCATATGGACGCCGCTTTATTTTTATATCCTATAATTTGACCTGAACTGCTGCACGTACCTTCGGTGTATGAGCAGAAGGTACAGGTAGAGGTAGTTCCTCTCCTTCCTCGCTGCACATTCCTAAGCGGTTTTTATAATTTTATTGTAATTTCAGTTCGCTACAACATAACGGCCACACCTTGGAACTTCTTTCTAACGACGTACTATTGGGTTATTAATGAAACAACTACGACAGGTTATTCATTATTCGTACCAACAGCCCCAAAACAACTGAAAATTTTAATATCTTGTGTGTTTCTAGGTGAGTAGAGTACAAAACATCTCAAGAATATATGTAGTTCGCAAGAATAAAAAAAAATCGCCTCCACTCGGTTGATCAGCTGATCGTGATAGTCTTAGTATGAGAAGATAACATTTTTTCAGAAGTTTATATGGGTTTTATCTAACTCACGATTTATACAAGCTGATTGATTTTGCAGGCAATCTTATGACGACTTACTTCGCAGTCAGGATCATAAGTATCAGGGCCAATGTGAATCAATCGTTAGCTTTATTCCAACAGCATATGAAAGATTTAGTGGGGTACATGCAAAGAGAGAATCTCGATAAGGAATTGCAAAAGTAAGATTTCGATCTTTTTTTTTTAATAAAGATTTTTTTAAATAAAGAATTAGTTCGCTCTTGACCACAATCAGGGTCAAAGATGCGGTTGGTAGTGTAGCGAGCTCACACGAAAGAAGACTATCCACTCTAATCGGGTTGATTAGTGCGTAGTATAAAAGACGCAGAATAGCGCTCGGTACGAATCAAAGAGATCCTTACAAGGTTAAGCTTAAGATCGTGTAGTGCGTCTGCAAGACCGATAGAAATATAGTTTCGCGTGGTTTCGCTCAGACTTCGCTAGCTTTTCGGAATACATCAAAGTGGTTACAGAAACGTACAAAGAGCAGGGTATCTTTTTGGAGACCATAGTGGAAATTGATCACGAACAACTTTTTCGTGTTTTGAAGGGCTCGTAAAACCTTCTGTCCTTGCTGTAAACAATTGACTACCTCAAATAAAGTCATGGGCACGTCACGATTACAAGCCAAAGTCTTACTATGTAGTATCAGACACTGAATTTTTTTTTTTTGAACAGGGAAGTCATCGCTTACTACAATTACAGTTGGGACAAGACAGGTGGAACAGACTACCGTAAAGTACTGAAACTATGTGCCCAAATATCGCTGAAAACAGATGCCATCGTGCAAATTTACGGCACTACCTTTGGTAGGGTACGTACCAAAACATATATATTTCTTTTTTTAGAGAATGGGTTTGCTCATGACCACAATCAAGCTCACCCAGAAGACATTCACTCGAACCTTAAAGAGATTTGGGTTATATTGAACTACGAAATACAGACGAAGGCAGAGAATCCAATTCCTTAGCGATGCGCAGCTTAAAAGATGAAGATCTCGGCAAGGTAAAGATGGTACTTTGCAGTGCTTCTGGACTGGACGTTCGATAGAAGAAAGGAGCTGGAAGAATAAGCTCGTGCAGCTCCCCGAAGCATCTTAACCGAAGCGTCTTCGCTTCAGCTTGGGAAGAAATGCTTACGTACATATGTCCGGATGTCCGGCTGTTTTTCTTTACAGGTCGCCTTTCTCAACCGGTTCTTGTAAAATATTGCGAGCAAGATCGATAATTATATGGAATTTTTTGTCAATTAATTTTTTAGAAAAATTTCACATTTCAGCCAATTCGAAAAATGTTAACTCGCGAGGTCTACGGCTAACAGAGCCACTAGTTTACAAAAAAATTGGTAAAACCAAAGATTTTACACTTACGGACTTACTCATAATAAATTATACACTGCGTATAACATGCGCAAGTGCAGTTTTTCATGTAAGACACTCCCCTTGAACTGGATGCGCTTTCGATTCAATTCTCCATACAGTAGCTGGTAGAAATACAAGTTTTTGTTATTGCACATCAGTTTCAGCATTTTAGTACTAAACGGTTCGTTATAAATTTTATGAATACGTAAATCCGCTTTAAAGTAGTAGCGGTTCATCTGCTATCTATTTGACATTCTTTGAGACTAGTTTAGGAAGGCATGGCAGACCTTCGTGATACGAGAGGCGCACCAAGTTTCTCCCTATAATATCAGGAACAGAAATTTATAAATATCCAATCTTCGGTTCCGTACAAGTCTTTCCAAGATAATTGGAACTTTACTAAGAAACGTGTAATCCCTACTAATATTATAAATGCGAAAGTAACTCTGTCTGTCTGTCTGTCTGTCTGTTACCTTTTCACGCCTAAACCGCTGAACCGATTTTGATGAATTTTGGTACAGAGATAGATTAGAGCCTGGGAAAGGACATAGGCTACATTTTATCCCACAGTTGGGCACGATATAACCTGTAGTCCACGCGGGCGGAGCCGCGGGCGGAAAGCTAGTTATTAATAAGGCCGAAAGAGTTGCAGATTAAGTTCGGCATTTTTGACACTTGAACTTTTATTATTTTATTTAACAGTTTTTAGGAGATCCCTCTCAATACGTTATAGAGATGTATGGTAGCAGACTGTATTGCAAATAGAACAAATTAAAGCACTCACTGGTAATTAGTAAAGAAGATATTTCATGAATTACGAAAAGCACGAAATACTAAAAATAAATAAATAAATGCTCGTTGCTCGCACAAAAATTGGACTACCAATTCAACAGGAAAAACAACCGACGCTTAGTTGTACGTCATATTTTAAACTCAAAAAAAGAATAACTAGATTCCAACATACATAAGTCATATCCTTAATTAAATGAATGTTCTTTTGCTAAGTATCCATAGTTGTTTATTTTCTGTTTGCAGTGTCCAATCTTGCGTCATACTGAAGTTTCATTATTACGCCTTCTTGGTAGAGAAGTTTACAGCATGTACTTCCCAGAAGGCATGACAATTCTTGAATACAACGACATTTCCGGTGATCTTTACTTTATTGACTTTGGTACCGTGGATATATATGCTAACGAAGTTTTGTTAACCAAATTGCCACGGGGAAGGTATGTTCGATTTTTTTTAAATCACAGGTCAAAGCCAGGTCGCACGCGCCTACCGATTTAAAAAGTCAGTACGTAGTAAAACTTCTACCTATTCAATCTGGTCGGTTTACAAGTCATTCGAAAGAAAATTTATTTATTAAAAAAGAAAGCTTAATCTATTTAGGTTAAGACAGAATTTCGAACACGCACACGTCCCCAGCTGTGTCATATATGACACTGGTATCTAAGAGAACACAAAATTGCAACTTACAATCGTTACTTATATCCTTGGGAAAATTAATTTTCTTCAAAGTAAACCAGCAGACCCTTTTGATTTCTTACAAAGATAGATGAAGAAAATAATCTGAAATAATTTTCGTAAATTCGAGACCAAAAAGCTATCGGTAACTAAAAAACTGCCCTGGTAAACAGCCTAGCTTGAGTATCAGTCTCCCACAAACTACGAGTAACCAGTAGAGGAGTATTGAATGGAAATCAGTTAAATAAGTTCTCAAGTGGCGACTTCGTACCGAAAGGCGCAGCGTAGGAAGGTCTCCCACAAGGTGGACCGACGCGACGATCTAGTAAAGATTGCCGCTGGATGCGGATAGACCGATCGAGGTGAAGATTCCTGGGGGAGGCCTTTGTCCTTATGTCCAGCAGTGGACGTCTTGCGGCCGACATGATGATCATGAATTTTTTACCAATAGCTATGGTAAGGGGTGGGCACATGTCTTATCTTGTTTGCGAGAGAGAAAGAGTGAACTTGTGGCTTGACCGGCCCCTTACAAATGTCTGCCAAATCACTGAAGTGTTGGGAAACTGATCTTCCAATATTTCATTTATTTAATCGTAAACAAAATACATTTACCTTCGATATATTATTACAGTTATTGACATTTTTTTAATTAGATATACTGGGTGAAAACAAACCTCCTAGCTACGAGTATATTCAAAATCCTGAACCAGTATCACTCAAAGAACACATTTACGAAAAAATAATTATTTTTTAAATATTTTTTCAATGGAAATAGTTCATTTTTTGCCTAAACGTAGACATTACTTCTACACCAGGCACGGGAGGGGTAACGGGTAGCGTTCGGGGGGTGCGCCCGAGTGGTGTCTGCGTTTAGGAAAAAAAAACCCCACCCCAAAAATAAAAAAAATAAAAAATAAAAAGTGTTCAGTAAGTGATACTGGTTCAGGATTTTCAATAAAGCTAGGAGGTTCTTTTTCAACCTGTATTATGGTATCTCTACTGGTTGCTCACAAATCATACATTTATTAAGATAATATGTCAAAATACATAACATTGACAACAGAATTCGAAATCCTATTCGAAAATAGTCGAAAAAAAAAAACTTATAGGTAACCTATTAAACGTTTTTGTCTATCTCCTAATTACAAAACGAAATTTTGTATTGAATTTATATGGCGGTACTGAACCTCTTTCCCTCTGTGTCTAATTGAGAGATTAAAACGTTCTGTCTTTCTTATTTTAGAAGATACTAAAAAACTATTTAAACCAGGCTATGTATAAAGTAAAGAATCTTCATTTTAAACAATGTTAAAAAAAGTCACATTATAAGAAGTCTACAGGATGCAAATCTGCGCAGGTTACCAAAACACTGAAAAAAACTCTTTCAACGTCCCATCCACTGTATTTATTTTAACGTGGATAGTGGAAACGTTATCCATTTTAGTGAACTGGAACTCGCAAACGGAAACTAGGAAATAAAAATATTTTTTTACAGCGTCTTTGGAAATTTTAACAAAAAAACCGAAAAATGTTTAATTCCAAATCGTATAGTGACCACCGCGAATGTGCACCTACTGAAGATCCACACTTTGGATTTCTATGAAATCATTAAGGACTTTCCTAGAGTCCAGATGCTTATAGATAAACATCGACCAAAGAAAACAGAGGTAAGTATACAAAAAAAATCCGTCTTCGTTGGCGTGAATAACTTCAAAATCAAACATTTTGTATCACCTCCAACATTCATCGCTTATAACTCTAAAACTACTGATTCGATTTTCGAAGTAGCTAAGAACCGTCTCGATTACTTCAGCTATCTAACAAAAAATCGTATTGAAATCGGTCTATTCGTTTAGGAGTTATGATGCCACAGACAAACACATAGATACACAAATACGTCGTATATACGTCAAACTTATAACACCCCTCTTTTTTGTCAGAGGTTAAAAAACCTTGCCAGTGTCTCCCGTTCCTCATAGCGTACTAACCCTGGTGTCACAGCCTTCAAATGGCCACTGACTTGGTTCAACAACTGTAATCAATCGACAACAGCTGGGACCGCCGAATGCAGAACGAAAACGCTCGTGATAAATTGCCACTTTGGTTACCCATCAGATTCCTTGCCTCTGTGTAGGTTATTTAAACATAAAGTATTGAAATTTTCATAATTTCCTCAATTGCTAATTGATCTGCTACACGACTCAACTGCAACAGACGGAACTGCGACACCACCTGAAACTGTAGTTGTAGGTTTGTTAGTAACCTAACCTAACCAATTGATTAATTAATTAAATAAATAAATAATAATAATAATAACTAAAACAATCCTTATCGGGTTAGGTTGGAACTGCGATCCCGAACGCACAAGCCGAGCGATCGAAGCGAGCATACCGCGGTAGCAGAAGTTCTGTCTGTCGTAGTTCTGTTGAGTGGTGTCGCAGCTCAGTCCACAACTTTAATTTCCTCGTAAGTAGTATAAAGTGATACATTCACTCGAGAGAAAGCGCGATTCTCGACTCAGGCGCATGTGATTTTCGTCTCTCAAAATAATGTACCATTTTTCTTGTAGAGTTACATAATTGGCAGCGTGGGTACATCTAGCAAAGTTGTTACAACGTGGAAAGAACGCGCCTTAAGTTCAATTGTCTTGTTGCAAGCAGGAAAAATACATTTAGATATACAGAGCAAATTTTTTCAGATATATCTGATAGCTATATGCTTGGTTTGTTATATGACTGACGTGTACAACGCAGCATTTACGGTACTAACATTTTTGTAACACCTTGATTAATATCTTCGGTGACTTTAAATTAGGCAGCAAAAGTTTATAAGGTTATCTTCCGCCATTAACTTATAGGTAAGATTTTTATCTTATGATAAAACGTGTTTCGCGATTTTTCGATTATTATCCTCTAAGGGTCAAGATTGAAATGGGTGACTGCGAAGCTGCGGGAAAAAACTAGTTTTATGATAAGTTTGAAAATTTTAAATTTTTTCGCAAGCTTTACTTTGTTCATAATTTATTTGATGGAACAGCTATTAGAACTAAAATAATTTTTTTATTTGAAAACTTAGCCATTATGGAGATTTTTCGTAAAACTTTATATTTATACACTGGATTCATTTACTGAAAACGAAGCACAAATGTTAACTTGGCCATAGGTCGTTTCATCTATCGCCCGTTTCAATGCTTAATTTTGCTGCACCTTTGTTACAATTACAATTTTAGATATAAAAAGTTAGCCAAGTTCGCCACACACTTGACTATACCTACACAATAAGAAGAAGAAAAAATAATGTTGTCGAAGCCTTCCCACAACATTTTGTTAAATTTGGATCTCGCATTCTCGAGAAAAATCCCAAAATGTAAGTGAAAAATTCAGTTTTCATTTTTTTTTATGTGAAACGGCAATTTTATTAGGAAAGATCTATAGTTCTTAAAATTATATGGCTAATTTAAAGTCACCCAATAAATTTGATTGCGCTTAGATTGTATTTTTAGGCTAGCGTAAATACTTGCAAGAGAATCAGACCAGCAACCTTCAGATTAGTAGGCGAGGTCACTACCGACTGTGCTGTGGCGTAAGTATCAAGAAGAATTTATAGATTATTTATCGCCGGTGTAGAACAATTGCCTAAATCTAATGGCGCTGCCTCTTGGGTCCTGGGTTCGATTGGCGGTCGAGGCAAACATTTGTGTAAAAAGCAAATGTTTGCTCTCGTGTTGTGGAAGTTACAAGGGACTCACGACACACGGGAAAAATGTGTGGTTCGTTGAGTTTCAAAAAAACTAATCCCGAACGCATTTCATCTCCTAGGTGAATACTACAGGAATGATTACACTTCTGTACAGTCTTGATTTCGCCTTTCTTATAAAGATTCTCATGAACAACGTAGTTCCGTACTTTTCGGAAGAGGATACTGAAGCTAGACAGGTCTTAACGCAGAACCGAAAAAAGTGAGTTATTGAGTTATTTTTAATTATTGCTTTTTTTATTTTTTATTATTTCATTGAACATACAAAATGTAACTTGAACATGTCAATATAGTAAATTACATTATCACTATTGACTTCGCGCCTATCGGCTCATGACAAAATCTATCGCAAAGAGCTCTACTTTTAACCCTTTCCAAAAAAATTCCAAAAAGCCTGTATGAAGCAACTTACCAGCATACGTGGGGACTCAGTGGGGACCGAGGGGTACGGGTCTCCCTTCGAGACACGAAGGGGATTAAGGCCATAGTCCACCACCCTGGCCCAATGCGGTGGGTGGACGGCTCGTTTTTTTATTATAAGACTAGCATCCCGTTCGGGACTTCGTTTCAGTGGGAATTCAGGAAATGTATGTAGTCTATGTTACTCAGGGATAAGGAAGCATTTTAATGGTGAAAGAATTTTTCATATCGGTCCGGTAGTTTCGGAGCCTATTCGTTACATACAAAAATACAAATGTTTGTATGGGTTAACTCTTCTTCAATCTTGACCAAGGATAGATGGGGTCGACGATGAAGCGAGTTATCCCAGAAAATGCCTTTTCAGGCACTAGTACTCCCACGCACCGACGAAACACAGCAAACTGTTTGGCGTCGGACTCCGGCAGGAGGGGTGGTCGCGAGCCTACCACACCGCATAAGACCATAGGGCGCCACCTTCAGATTCAGAACAAATTGAGGTGTCGTTGCCTGGGGTGCATTAATAGAGGCAGGTTTCATTTGTGTTCATTTCGCCTCTTACGACACCTAATGGGGTGGTGTTATTCTCAACCGATCACCACACGTCACAGTCTTTCGAAAACGAATTTTCTTTGACGTGCGGGTTTCATCACGTTGTTTTCCTTAACCGCTGAGCAACGGATAACCCCGAACGTATTTCATCTCCCAGGTAATTACTACAGGAATGATTTCACTTCTATACATTTTTGATTTCGCCTTTCTTAAAAAGATTCTTATGAACTACGTAATTCCGTACTTTATAAAATTCGTCCACAAATCCGAAAGGACGAATTTAGTGGTACAGGCCGCACCAGGGTTTAAGCCAGCAACCTTCCGGTTACAAGTCGGGCTCATTACCAACTGGGCTATCATCGCTTCATTTTGTATGAAGCAGAAAAAAAAATTATTTCCAGATACCTCCAGCAGGAGTTTCAATTTGATCTTATGTCGTGTATGCCTATCGAAGCATTCGCTTTTCTGGATACGACAAATCCCTGGAATTTATTTGCCTTGCTTCGGCTTAACCGTAGTTTTAGACTGGTAAGAGAGTTTAAAAAATATATTACTGTTGAATCTTAAAACTAGGGTCACTTGTCTCGGGCTACTAACTATATTGTTAAAAACAGTAAACTGATTTGGTCTAGGGGAGACTGAGGACACTTGATCTTTCCGACACACTTGGTACATTCAGTTTTTACAGTAACTAATCAATTTACTAGATCAATTTAAGTAGCTCTGTCTACGGCCTGGCATCTAGACGTAGTTCTTAGAGCTACTTTAAATTGATTTAAGAAGAAAAGATATTGCTGTTGTAGTGCCTTATACCAATACTGTATTTGCTAGCCGACACTTTGTTAAACGTTCGGCGAAACTGTACAATGTTTTAAACAGAGATATATGTATTTACACGAAAAATGCATATGAATGTAAGAAATGTATTTCAACATGGCTTAAACCTAAATCATTTGATGATCTGGAGGAGCTGTTGAAAGGCTAGTAGATTTCATTTTACTGTTACTCTGATCCCAACACATAGTCGTAGGGCTGGCCTTTCAGCAGCTATATCAGATACTTACATTAATAAACACTCGTAACACACACACACACATTCACACACACTTACACTCTCTATCAACTTTTACTAACATTATAATATATATTTTTATTTTGTGTTAATTTGTGATAAGTACCTTTAGATTTAAAATTAAAATTAAGAATAGAATAGAATACGTGGTCTCACGAAGAGCGGTGGCGCCAAACACAGGCGAAAAGCCTAAATGGAGACACTAGCGACTCGCTTACTTTTAAATTGTTTAAAGTGAAATAAAGATTTTTTTTTTCTTTTTTTTTTCTAGTGGGTTTAGTTACTGTAAAAACTTATTATAGCAAGTGTGTCGGAAGGATCAAGTGTCCTCAGTCTCCCATACTTTTTACTACATACGCTGTTTATATTCAGTAGGTTTGAGAATAGGACGTAAACTATTTTTCATATCCCTAAGTATAAATATGGCAAAACAACGTTTGCCGGGTCAGCTAGTTGGAATGTAATTTCCTGTGTGCTCAATAAAATGTGTGTCTTTCCTTCACGTCCAAACAGAGCAACGGATAGAAGCTTATTTTCCTCGCGAATCGTAGACGATTAACTAATATGTTATAAATTTAAAAAAAAAAAGCTTCAAAAGGAGGGAATCACTAATCTTTTCTATTTACAGCTGACAGTACAAAAGTGTTTGAAACGATATTACGAAAAGCTGAACATCAATTTGACCCTGACAACTGTGACAATGGTGCTGATTTGGTTCTTCATTTTCGTACACGCTGTGGCATGTATATGGTACAAGATTGCTGTTTTAGAAGATCTTGATCAACCAAAAAGTTCTTGGAGATTTGGTTCGATTTTGTTACTTTTTTAAATGTTTACCTTACTTATCACCACCACACTTACTTCGGTCAAAAAACCCTCAGAATAAATGTCGAATGTAGAGTCGAGTACTTCCAGAACTACATGTGTGTATGTATTATTATCAGATTACCTCTCTGGCTCTTACTCGTTTAAGCGTCTTTTTTTTGCTACCTATCTAGCGTGGCATTGCGGCAAGTTTATTGGGGATAATTGCGACTATTTCGATATAAAGTAATTGATTTTTTTATTATTTTAAGGCCTGTGTTCACCAAAAATACAACCAACGGTTAAACCGCGGTTAGAAGCTAATCAGACAAAATGTCAAAAAAAAATGTATGAAAATGACATTGTCAAATCTCTGGTTAGCTGCTAATCGTTGGTTAAATATTTGGTGAACACGGGCCTAAAACTAGAGGATCTCCACGACTTTGCTCCCCTAGGATTATGTTGTAGTATAGATGAAGGTAATTTACAATTTATGTATTTGATCAAACTTTGCTATAATCATCACCTAAATTGTTACTATAGTGCAGGGGTTCCCAAACTTATTAGTGCTGTGACTCCCTTGGGTCTTGGCTATTGTTTTACGACGCCCCTCAACGTAGTCGACAAAAATACTAACGAATTTTTGTAGGTAGGTACTACTCTAGTAACAGGCAATCAGGAAAACACGAATTTGCAAATTATTTTTTTATTTAATGGGAACATAGAAAAAACATGAATAGGTAATAATAAAGAGAGATATTTATAAACTGGCTGGCTCCTAATGAGATGGATGTGCTTGTTTTTCTGAGCATAGTTTTTGAAAACGGGGCTCCAGTTTGGAAATGGCCAGTCTCATTTCTTTCTCTACGTCTATTTTAGATCTGTACTTGTTCTTTATTACTGCAACTGCAGAAAAACCTGTTTCACACAAGTATGAAGTCGCAAATGGTAATAAAACCTTTAAAGCTGCAGTTCTGATGGCATGATATTCTTGAGATACTGAGCTCCAGAATTCAAACAGTTTATCTTTGGCGTATTCAAGCTTTAGGTTGGAATCACAGGACAATTCTATCAATTGTTCTTCTTCCTCTGTTGAAAGTGTCGATGGTGTGGGTGACTGGAAAGGGTTTCTGACCTAGTCGTATTGCTGCAGATTATCGGGAAAATATTTTTGAAAGTGTTCGTTTAATGAAAGCAAGTGCTGTGTAAAGGTTGATTTTAAAGTAGGGTCAAGGATTTTTATCGATTGATAGAATGCGCGCGGCGCTCACTCAACTTAGCCGCATCGACGTATCGACACGCGACGCCCCTGGGATACTGTCGCGACGCCCGGGCGTCGCGACTCACAGTTAGGGAACCCCTGCTATAGTGTATTGTTGGCAATGAATAAATAATATTCTTTCTTTCTTAAAATTCTTATTATAATTTCTCCTTGTTTACATCGTTAAGGGTAACTTTGAGCAAAATTTCAGCTTTCTGGGAAGGAAAGTCCCATTTGTTCTACAGAACTTGACGTGTCCAAGCAGGAACATTGTTCAGCAGGAACATGAACTCTGAAGGACCGGATGTTGGTGGATCTGCTGGATTCCAAGGAATCGATCTCAACACCAAAACCTGATGTTGCTCGGCCCTTGCCAATCTAATGAGGGAACAGGTTTTTTTGGTTTGTACCAAGCGGTAAATTGGTAACATGAAACTGCCTACTCCAAGGGGCCACAGAAGTCACACAATTATTAAGTAAATATCACCGTACTCTTCATTTATTACATTACAGATCATGATGGAAATCGCATTTGCAGCAAAGAATATTTTTGTGCACTCTATTTCGTACTTACAACTTTCATGCAAAATGGCATTGGCGATATAATGCCTCGACAAAAGCCTGAGGTAACATTACTTATTCTGTATATAGTAACTCTAAATTAGTAAGCGAAACTTTAGGGGGTTGTTCTCCCCATGATTTTATATCAACTAAAGTACGGCATCGATTGATTGACACCGTATTTAATTAACATAAAACATCACAACCCAGTGATAGACAAACAACAAACAAACAAATAAACATAAAACAAACAAACATAACAGAAACAGAGAAATAAAATTCCTCATGCTATTTTACACCGTGTTATCTATATCATGCCAGTAAAATTGACTCAGCATATTGCTGCATAAGTTTTAGTTATATGCATATCATTCGCTTAGCAATCCCAGCACAGCCCAAAAAATCGGCAAGCTGAAGTGGCAATGGGCTGGTCAAGTGTGTTGCGGAACCGGCACAAGCTGGAGTGGTCGGATATTAGAGTGGAGACCGCATACGGCAAATGCAGTATGGGACGTCCTACCGCCAGATGGAGATGACATATGTAGGGAGAATGGCTCAGACTGGATGCAGAAGTCTGAGGATTGAGAAATGTGGCGCGCCTTGGGGGATGCCTATGTCCAGCTGTGGACTGATTAAGGCTAAGGCGACGATACTATATGATACAATACCCATGCTTATTCAAAATTTACCTTTGGACAAATTTAAGACAATAATTAAACAAAAACTTTGCAAAAGGCGCTATTACAAAATTTCTGACCAGCAGACCAGCAAAATTCAGACCAGCAGCCTAGAGTTATTTTAGAATTAGTTAAAATTAGAAAATTTGTAATGCGATTAAAAAGAGCACCCTCAGAGTTTCTTGCCTGTTCTTTTCTGGGGAAGACTGCACCTTTGCGAATAGGCATAGAGTCAGTAGGGTCAAGAGAACAAATGCGTATGTATATATTTAAATCCTTTAATGTATGTTTGTATGTATTTCATGTAATCTTGACTTGTTTTAAGTGGCATCCTGAATGTCCTATAAGATAAAGATTTTTTCTATTCTATTCTACTAATCCCAGAGGTTGACGACAGACAAACTGTGTCGACTATTATACAAGGCTGAAATCTACATCTATACTAGTAATAGAGGTAAAATTTGTAAGTTTGTGTGTTTCTTTGTAAGAAAACTTAAAACTGCTGAACCAATTTAAAAAAATATTTCACCAATAGGAAGCTCTCGTATCAGCGGGTGTCATAAGCAATATAATTTTCCCGAATTCCCACGGGAACGAAAATCAGGGCAATAAGCTATTTTTTTTGGTTTCCCAGGTGGCGCTAACAACTGTATTAATGATTTTGGCAACCATGATGTTCATGGTTTACGTCGGTGAATTCTCTAATGTGATTCAGTTCCAAGCATTCAGACTTTTTGAATATTACGGCAGCAAATTGGAGTGCGAGGCGAGTGTTTTTTAATTAAAATTTATGTAGTTCCTTAGCAATAACCTCTTTGGAATTATCCAGTGAGAAGTTTAGCGGTGATCCTTTTCATCAACGTTGTTGTAATCCTCTGATATCAAACGAGATAGTCTTGTAAACAGGGTGACTTTCTAATAACTACTCAATTTTTTTCTTACGTTGCCAGTATCGTTGATAGAACAGAACTTTTTTTTTTAATCTTCAATATTTTGATACCCCTTTATAACGTCTTAGACTTAGAGAAATAATTTTTTAAAACGCAGAAAGAGTATCTCATAAATTGTGTTTAAGAGCGTTACCAAGTTTTAAGTCAATTGGATGATGTTATTTTTTTCCATAAATAATTAGGATTTATTTTCATGCTTCAGACGATCTACATAGCTTGAAAGTGTTGTATTATTATTTTTTATTCAAAGCTAGCCACTGTAAGTTGTGGTAAATTATCAATTTTTAATTTTCCCTTTGTCCGCCAACCGTATTGGGCCAGCGTTGTGGACTATGGTCTAAATCCCCCGTGTTTCGAAGGGAGGTCCTTACCCCTCGGTGGGGACGTTATGTTATGTTTATCAGGCGTTTTTTGCACTTTAGCCTCTCGATTGAGCCATTTTACGTGATATTGTTTAGACTAGCTATTCCAGCCAGCCATTCAGTGGGGACGTATATGGGCTGATAAAAAAAAACCTTTCTTTCAGGAGTTTCTCAGAAACAATCGTGTAGCTCCAACTCTGGTGACGATGGTGAAAAAATATATTTTGTATTTGTGGCGAGAGCAAGGTGGAATACAGATGCCCTATTTCCTAAAGGAAGCACCGCATAACCTCCGTCTTCAAATAATGTGTCAAGCATACCTGTATCATCTCACTGGGGTAAGAAAATGTGCAGTCGACCATAAATGTGGTCAACCACTATAAGATTAAAATTCGTTTGCGTGACATAAAACAGCAAGTTTGATTTTCCCTTGCAATAATGAAGTAACAGTTTTGATTCCATGTGTCATCTCATTATAACTGCATCATAATACGTCATCATTCTATCTCTTTCTTCGTTACATTGTGAACCTTAAAGATATTTTGGTTACACGGGAAGTTCTGTGAAAACTGATAGACCGCTTTCTTGGCCGACCGTACTGCTTGATCTTATGGGATAACTTTATATTAGTTAGCGAAATTCTAGGGAGTAATTCTCCATATGAAACTGAAAATCTTTCCCCAAGAAACCTATATTGCATTTTAAAACTATTTTCAAACGTTAGCTTACCACTCCTCACGACACATCACTTACTCACACATAGACACGCGCACACACACAGCTACACATTTACTCGCTAGCACAACACAACAATACACCAGTGTGTATTGTTGTGTTGTGCTAGCGAGTGTGCGAAGACAATTATTTAGCTTTCATATTTCGTTTTTTTTAGCATTAGAAATTATGTAAACAAAGAAGCAGTGGTAGTAAAATTTCTTTCATAAACAAAAAAACTATGATAAATTAAAGAGTTGAAATAAAATTATTGAGAGGCTCAAACTGTGCCACCAATAATTATCTTTTTGTTTTACTCTACAACAATGACTGAATAATAATTGCTCTGAATAGAAGAGGAAGTTGAAGCTATTTTAGATGTAGAAGTTATTTTAGATATAGATTTAAGAAATAAAATGAAATAGATTAAATTTAAATATTTAAAAACCCTGTAGGCCATTCGACCTTTTCTGAGTGAGTCGGTAAGACGGAGGTTGATGAAATGTCAGGTTTTGTCTCACTTGGATTATTGTGATACAGTGTATGGTCCGTGCACATTCAGGAGACTGAATGTATAACCATGATCCGATCCGGTCTGGTTCCCCTGGTTAGCAGGGTCACGGAGGTCAGATGGCAGTCGTTCCGCTGTAATGACTTGACCTGCCAAACTCTGGATCATGGTCAAGCGTACCCCGAATGAGAAACGGGACTTAGCGCTAGGAAGAGAAGAAGAGGACTGTGTAATAACATTCTAACATTCTTTTAGCTTTCTACAGTTCTTCTCTATATTAGTTTTAACAGGTAAGCGCTAGGAAGAAGAAGAAGAGTGTATGGTCCGTTAGAGTGAATGTGTATGTCTAAATAAAAAGTTGAAAAACATGTGCTGAGAGTGCAAAACTCGTGTATCAGATTCTCTTACCACGTCCGCAAACGATCTCATAATCACACTCTTCTTAAATACTTACGAGGGGCGGCTGATATAAAATCTACTTTGTTAAAGAAAGTTTTGAAAATCGAACTGGCGATTGCAAAATCATATTCTATATTTATTCCTTTTTCAAAATTATGACGCTTATTTTTTTTTCGCTTGCTTTTGTTTTTTTGGCGCGGCTTTGATTTCACCATGTCGAAATAGCTCAGTCTGTGGGGAAATGCTAAGGCCTTTGCATTGCAAAAGGTGGCGTAGAAAATGTTTTGACATAATATTGTTTAGGTAGGGCAGGTTAATAAAAATCCAAGTTCTCGACCTTGAAGGACCCAGGCGTTAGAGGCCATCGTGAATTAAAGGTGCCAAAATTAGGTATATTTTAAATAACTTCTCAATTGTTTACTAAATCACAAAAGTGTCTATGAAGGGTTCAAAGAAGACAAAATTGCCAACATTTTTTTTTTTCATGATTATTCTGCAAGTCTTCAAAGTAAAAAGTTACAAGCGACGGAAATAATAATATTTACAAAAATCTAATATATAAAATGATAAACTGACTGGGGGATACACAACGTACAGCCCAAACCGCTGGACTTACGGACTGGAAATTTTGCACATAGATACCTTATGTAGTGTAGGCATCCACTAAGGAGCAATTTTTGGAAATTCCACCCCTAAGGGGGTTAAATAGGGGATGGAAGTTTGTATCAAAGTCCGTGAATTTTGAAGTTAGGATCTTAGAACTTCGTATGTAGGCTGATGATTAAAAAATAATGAACACGTGTATCAGCGATTTTGGAAATTCTACCCCTGAGGGGATTAAGGGGGTTAACTGACTGACATATCAATGCACAGCCCAAACCGCTGGGTCTAGAGACTCCGAATTTTGCTTGTAACTTATTACCTATAAGACGTACAGAATAATCATGTATGCAAAAAATGTAGGCAATTTTGTCTTCTTTGAACCCTTCATAGACACTTTTGTGATTTAGTAAACAATTGAGAAGTTATTTAAAATATACCTAATTTTGGCACCTTTAATTCAGGATGGCGGCTAACGCCTGGGTCCTCCAAGGTCGAGAACTTGGATTTTTATTAACCTGCCATACCTAAACAATATTGTGTCAAAACATTTTCTACGCCACCTTTTGCAATGCAAAACTACCTACATACTGAGCTAAAAGAAAATTGCAAAATGATGAAATTTGAGCATCGAGCAGTGATTAAATTCCTAAGTAAAGAAGGAAATACGCCTACGCAGATCAGAGAGCGCATGTTAAAGGTGTTTGGTGATTCAAGTCCTTCTGAATTCGTCATAAAGTTTTGGTCGAAGCAATTTAAACATAGCCGTGAGAGCCTGGAAGACGACTCACGTAGTGGAAGGCCAATTTCTACTGTTACCGCAGATAATGTTGAAAAGGTGAAGAACCTGATTCTTGCAGATCGGTGAATCAAGCAGTGGGAGATAGCCAGAGATGTGGGCATTAGCAAGGAACGAGTTCATGAAATTATTCACGAACATTTGGGCATGTCCAAGGTGAGCGCGCGTTGAGTCCCTAGAATGTTGACCCCCTTTGACAAACAAAGGCGAGTAGAATGTTGTCAGGCATTTCTAGACCTGGTCAAAGGTAAAGAAGAAGAGACTATCTCTCGAATTGTGACCTGTGATGAAACTTGGATTCGCCAGTGGGATCCGGAAAGCAAACAAGAGTCAATGCAATAGAAATTTAAAGGAGAAAAGCCGCCAAGGAAGTTCAAGGTTTCAAACTAATGGCCACCGTATTTTGGGATGTCGAAGGGATTTTGATGATAGATTATTTGCCTAAAAATACAACAATGAATGCTGAATATTATGCAAACTTGCTTGACCTGCTTCGTGAACAAATCAAAGAAAAGCGGAGAGGCAAACTCAGCAAAGGTGTTCTGATTTTACAAGACAATGCTCCTGTACACACAGCCTTAACGGCGAGGTCAGCCCTGAGCAAAAACGGCTTCACAGAAATTAACCATCCACCTTATAGTACAGATCTGGCTCCCTGTGACTATTTCTTATTCAAAGATTTAAAGAAAAAATTGAGGGGTCGCAGATTTTCGACGGACGAAGAAATGAAGGAGGCTGTGACTGACCACTTTGACGAGCAAAATAAAAACTACTATTATAACGGCATGATGTCACTTATTTGCAAATGTCATATGTGTATTTCACTTGCAGGAGACTATATAGAAAAATAAAAAATAAAATAGCCATCAAAGTCTTTTCTTTCATAGTTAGGTAGATTACTTATCAGCCACCCCTCGTACAACACACTTAATATGAATCAAACATTTTTAACAAATAATTTACCCGCCGCCCTAAGCCGAGGTTCGAGCCCCACAGGGGGCACCCTTAGGCCTGTTACTTAAAATTTTGGGCTGAGAGCCATCTGCGCTCGCCACTTGCTCGGTGAAGCTGTCAAGGCCATCAGCGGCCAACAGCGTAGTCATACAAAAAAAAAGGGTGAAATATTTTTTTTAAGCTATGTTCACGAGTAAGTAAGTGGTTACGGGTAAAACAGTAATTAAGTGAATTCATAGCGGAATATGGTAGATAGAGAGGAATTTTTTTACGTCGGCGCCGGTTTGTACTTGTTAGCTTTTTTGGCAGTATAAAAACTAAGATAAGTTTTAATAGCCATGCGAGTAATTGTTCGGCTTCGACGCCAAAAAAAAACCTATAACATTTTTATGCTTCCAAACTTTAAAAAAAAATTTGAAATCGGTCTACAATTGACGGAGTTTTGAGGTAACAAACATAAAAAATTCACCCGAAAATTCACCGAAATAACAAAATTTTAAGTAGGAGAACCTCCTACTTAAAATTTAGTTATTTAATTTTCAAACTAAAAAACTTGAGATCCCTGCCTAATTAGCAAGAAAACTTAAATTGACTAGCACGGGCCCAACTAAAAAGATGTCAGAACAATTTCCTACATTGGTTTTACTGCCACCTCGGTCGGGACTGTCGGGACCCATCAAAAATGTTAAATCGTTATGTTATTCAATAATATTTAATAACAAAAGTCTCGACCACTGGACTTACTTGTTTTTTCTTTTCAGTTTTTACGAAGCAGTCGGGTGTTTTTTTATTTTTTTAATTATTATATTTCGATCTATGTTTCGTGGGAAAAGTTGTACTGTTTCATAATCACCCCCTTAAGTTTCGAAAAAAATATTTATAATTTAGTTTTTTAAACGTTACTTGCGTGAGAGATATTCACAAATAATTTTTAGGCAAAGAAAAATATAGTAATTAACATAATTAATTTATATGTAAACCTGCAACTTTGTGCATAGGCATAGAGTTAAATAAACCAACAAACTTGACGTTTCTGACTTTCAGTCGTATGAAATACATTATTTTAAAATAAAGGATCGGACTGATTTACATAAATACATCTACGCGAACCAAGTCGCGTGCAGTAATATCTTTCTGTAGATGTTTGATAACAATTATACAATATTTCAGCACGAGCTTTTCAAAAACTGTGAGCCAGCCTTCTTAAGAATTTTGATTGGATGCTGTCGTATTCATACTTACATGGAAGGTGAGTTATCTTATTATAATAAGTTAACTAGCTTTCCGCCCGCGGCTCCGCCCGCATCCTAATTTTTTTAAAAATAAAAAGTATCCTATAAACCTCACGGAGCCCGAGACCTTTCCAACGAATGCAAAACCGTGGAAATCGGTTCGTGCGTTCTGGAGTTGTAGCGTCAGGAAGGAAATCCCGACTTATTTTTATATAGTAGATATAAAGGGTAGAATTTTTTGACGCCATCTGAAGGGAAAGTACTCTAAATACTGGAGATAGAAAATAAAACTCAAAGGAAACATTCCTTTATTTTTAATAAAATACTAAACTGCATTCAAGGATTTTCGAAAATTCGCTTGCCACACCCGGTAATAGAACTGGCTTAAATTCAAAAAAATAATACCCTGTACTTTTATGGTATCGATCGATAGGGTCAATCGTAAGGATCAAATCTCTCTAACATTTGGAGTACTTTACAGTATTTAGAGTACTTTCCCTCCAGGTGGCGTTAAAAAATTCCACCCTGTATAACTGTACAAATAGAGCACCCAACCAGTAGAGGTGCATTGAACGTAAATTAGTAAGAAATAAATACTCACCAATAGCTGAGGTAAGGAGAGGGGGAATAATAAGAATATAGAATAGAAGTTTTATTTTAAGAAGTCTTCACCACACAATTACAGATTACAATACATACAAAACATAATTATTAAATTGATAAACGCACAAAAGAATAAAAAAATTCAAAGAAATAAAAATATTTACAACCAATCAAAACAAATTACCTACTATCTAAAACAATTATGTGCTGCAGCAATTTAAAAAAGGTCATTTAGTCTCAGTGCTAACGTTAATTTTACTTCTTGTACAAGAAGCAAAACACTGATATTCTGCCGTCAGAGACGTGTCCTATCTTCCTTGCGAGAGAGAGATGAAACTATAGAGGCATGACCGCGTACCGCGTACCGCCTTACCAAATGAGAACCGGTCATCCTAGATTACATTAATTACTGGTTAAGTGCTCTGTACCTGAACATTAAATCAAGTAAGAATTTACGAAATAGCGATCACTTGAACTATTCCTCCCCAAAGATAAGCTATCTTTTTGACGAGTGGATTAGTTTTGTTACTGCGTTAGAATCAGCAGGTCCGAAAAATATTTCTTCACTGGTCATGGTTGTGTATGTCTTTATATAAGTCAGAAGGAACCCACGAAATGTTCCAGTGTACCTTTATACACTCACGCCTATATCCTGTTTCGAGGTAGGCAGGCAGAATGTTATTTAGTACTAAATACCATTTGACGCTACTTTTGACATACTTTATGGCCGGTTATCTACATCTACTAATCTACTAATATTATAAAGAGGAAAGACTTGATTGGTTGTTTGTTTGCATTGAATAGGCTCCGGAACTACTGGACTGATTTGAAAAATTATTTCATCATTATAAAGCTACATTATCCCCGATGGACATAGGCTACATAACTTTCCTGAATTCCCACGGGAACGAAGTCCCGGGCGGAATGCCAGTTAGAGATAAAAACAGAGGTGTTAAGTTGTCAGCCATTCACCTACGATACAGCAATACCCTCGCGTCTCATTTACTGTTTTCTACAATATGCCTAGGAAGAGTTGGCAGGTGTATTTACTATATGTTGTGTGGCTTTACTGAGCTGTATTTATTTCATGTACTAGGAATGTTTGTTGTCCAAGAAGGCGAAATTACCGACTCTATGTATTTTATACATAAAGGGACAATAAAGGAGTTGTCAGAGGATTTCGAAGAGGAATTAAGGGACTTTGAAACTGGGAATAATTTTGGCACAGTATGAACATTTTCTTGTGTAATTTTTAGTGGAGTAGAATAGAACTACCACTTTCTTTCTTTTTGTATCAATGACATTGAGGAGTAATATATTACTGTAACATGCAGGTGCTTGTTGTGGGTTCTGGGTGTTTGTATCCCAAGGGACCCATGACACAAGGAAAACACCTTAACTTTGGCCTTTTAAATGTGTGATTATTTATTTGTAGTAAGTTATTTTTCTAAAAAAGATAGCAGTATTAGCAGTTGTCAATACAAAAAATCTCTAATTCACAATAAAAACAAACGGAGTAAGGGCTTGGGAAGCCTTTACGCGAAATTCGTTCACGTGGAAAAGAATCTTACATTACTCTGAAGCTTACTTTATCTATCATCGTCATTACATCAGTCGCAAGACGCCCGCACTGATGGACATAAGCCTTCCCCAAGGATCTCAAAATCGATCGGTCCTGCGCGACCCGCATCTAGTTGCTTCCCGCAATCTTTACCAGATCGTCAGTCCACCTTGTGGTGTGGGGCCTGCCTACGCTACAGTATTCATCTAACACTGCAAAAAATCACAACGATCCGTTACTTTGTGTCGACGTGACGTAGGGACAAACAAACACAGTCTTAAGTCTTACATTTATAATATTAGTAAAGATAGGGTTACATTACATAATAAACTTACATGTTTAACTAGTTTCTTTTTTTTTAGGCTAATGGACTAGTGTACGGTCTAGCATATCCGTACTCGTATAAAACAATTACGAAAGCGCTAATTTTGTCATTGTATTTAAAGCATTGGGAATATTTATTAGAACATTTTCCTGTCAGTCGTGAAGTAATTTTTAAGAAACCCGATAAAGACTATGACGTATGTAAAGTTAAAGAAAAGAAAAAGGTTGCCCCTGTAAAGACACCACGAGTACTGTTTGAAAGTCTAGCAATAGAAACTCAAATGGTAGGTATTCCCTCAGGTAGATCAGTATCTGACGTAACTTTACCAACACTAGCAGAAAAAGATTTCAAAGTCAAGACGACAGTAAAATCAGATACCTCAAAACTTGATGAAGAAAAACCTTCATGGCCCACATACAGTAGATTTTCTGTTGCCGCGCCTGTCGTTAAACGAGAAAAAGATACAGACGAGGAAGACCAAATTAAAGAACAGGATGTAGATAAAAACGTTGCATTTGAAAGTAAGGAAGCTAAATACGTAGATAAATTGGAGCCAGACACTAAGAAAGAAGAATCAACAAAGAGAGAAACGACAGAAAAAGAACAAGATTTTGAGCCTCCTAAATTTGTACCGCAAGGTAGGCGTAAATCTACCGTAATTGGTACTGATAAACAAGCAGTACAAAGGGAACTAGATAGTATTGCAGAACGAGAAACAGAAGATGGTGAAACACCAGTTAAGGGTGAAATAAAAGCGGAAAGAGATGCGTTAGATAGTAGTAAAACAATTTTGTTAACAGATCAATCACAGCCCACGACATCGGCAAAGCCAGATAATTCTCCCATTAATTTATTAGGTACAAAATCTTCCGATGTATTTAGCGAGATGAAAGAAAAAATAAAAGAACAAGAACTACAACTAGGGGAAGAATATTCACTATCTTCGATGCAAGATAAGAAAACAGTTGAAAAAACAATTGATATTTCATCGACCGATCAATTAAAGCAGACGACCTCAGTACAGCCAGATCAATCTCCTTCGCCTTTGCAAGATAGACAATTCAAAAATGAGGAAAACCAGAAGGTTGAAAAGAAAAAAACAGAAATTAGGCGAGAAAGTAGTATAACAACCGACCAGTCAAGGACACCAAAACATTCAGAAGAATATCCGTGGACTTCAATAGGTAGAAAATCTTCTGATGTCTTTAGCAAGATAAAATTAATAATGAAAGATAAGACTGAAAAGTCAGATGAGAAAATTCATGAATTTGAGCCACCCCAGCCTCCACAAGAGAGGCGTACATCCACTGTGATCGGTATTGATAAAAACACAGTAGAAAAGGAGTCGGAGAATATTGCAGTCAAAGAACTCAAGCAAATGCCTAGTAAAATAGGAAGTGATTTGAAGGAAAGTAGCAGAGATATGTTACTTAAAAATATTAAATCATCGTCAAGTAAAAAATCTTCCATAGACGAAATCGAACTAACTACTATTCACTATACTGATGAATCCAGCAAAACCTCTGGAAGTAAAATTGATTATTTCCCCACAACCGATGAAACACCCGATGAAGCTTTATTTTTGAGTGACAAAGGCCCAATAGCTTCAGAGATGTCAATACAATCTGAGCGTTCAATTTTAGATGTGAACAGATCTGTGGATTTTGAAACTATTGTAGCTAAACCTCTTCGTCGTAAATCTTTAGTGCAAAAAATAAAAGGTCAATTCTCAAGTAAATCACGAGACGATAAGACGATTGACCAGGAATATGGCTTTCAAGAGGCAATAGACGATGCGCTTCTAAAATCTATTAAAACTAAGCAACCAGTGCCTCAAAAGTCATCACCACCAGTTAAAATACGTAGTTCTGAAGCTGAAGTCGTTCCTAAGAAAAAAAAAGGAGGACTTGGATTCAAAGAAGAAGTTACAAAGATATCTGTGCCATCAAAGGAAGAAACCTCTACCGCTGAAGAACTTGGTGCATCTCATTCCGATGCATACTTCCAAAAAATAATTTCATACGCACAAAGGCCGGAATCTAAAGGCGTGGAAGACTATATGGAAAAAGAATCTAAGCCCGGAAAGCTAGGCTCAGATGTCAGCGAACACAGCTTGCTCAGTTTAGAAAGTATGGCCAGTGTTGCAAGTTTCGACGAGAGTAAAGGTAGTTCTACTTGGAGCGTAGAAAATTATATGTTAAATAAACATGAAAAGCCTAAAGAACAAAAAAAGAAAAGAGTAAGCCTGGCAGATGATTTGCCTGAATCTACAGCTTCTACAGAATCGCTCCCTGTTATGATGATGTCGCCTGAAGATTCTTCTCTGAACCTACCACCATCATGGATGACGGGTCCAATGAACTTGGAAATTTTAGATCACAGGCTGCTTCAATCTCTCTCTGTAAGTTCTTTTGGTACTACTAGTCGAAGCAGTTCCAGAACTGAGTCAGTTAGTCGTTATAAAAAGTAAAAACGCGCCATAGAACCATTTCTTCCATGCTGGCTCTTGACCTAGTTCAGCGACTTTCCATTGCTGAAAAGTATAGAAATGCCAGACTGATGAGAATGTTTGTATGTACCGGGTCCGTTGAGAGGCGGGGCAATAACTGATGAAAAATGTGTTGGGTGTTGTTGATTTTTATTTAACATAGTGATAGTGAGAATTTATTTTTATTTATAATGTAATGAAATACTTTAAACGTTTGTTTTTCTTTTTGTGTAGCTCTACTCGTTCATGTGAAGTAAAAATAAGTTATTGTCCTTTGGGTGTTTTGTTTTGTTCCTAAAACTTTTTTACTGTACTATTGTTGGGGAGTGAAAGATTGAAGCAAAGACAGGCAGAGGTAGACCTAGTCGGAGCTATTTCGAACAAATAAAAGAGAAGGTTGAGGTCGTGCGTATCGACAGGTCCAATCACTAGGTGAGGATAGAGCGTTTACTCCACCGACAAGAACGCGGTTATTAAATTTTAGAAGAAAGTCCTTAGTACTTTATCAAAATCCGAGGAATTGTTTTGTGTACAGGAGCTTAACAAACATAAGTCCATCACGTCAAAAACTTTCGCGTTTATAAACACCATGCTCTAAGCCCATCAGGCCTATACTACACAACAAATATTTTAAAAAAGGCAATGTTGCGGTTACCCACATTTTCAAGATCATAATGTTAGCTAAGTGCCGAGTTCTTGCACCTGTGTTCTGAATTACCTGCTTACTTAAATAGAGCAGTATAATACTTCTGAAGACTGATGTTCTATAATAGAAATCGAAAATGATACAAGCCCATGCGATGTCGTTTATTCGTTCATTATTTTATTAATTCACCGAACTGTAAATCTCTTAGTCAAAATACCTTTATTTCATAGAAAGTTTTGATTTTAAAAAAGGTCAAAGTAGCGAATTACATTACTTCTTTTAACTCTACGGTTTAAAGAAAAAGTGCAGTGTTCTCCCAAGAAGAATTAATTTTTAAAAATCTCTTTACAAATTTTCTAATTTGAAAAAAATGCAGGCTCGATAGCTCAGTTCGTCAGTTGGTTACAGCACCAGAAGATCTAATCCTGGGATCGTGGATTCAAGTCCCATTCGCGCTGAACATTTTTCTTTCCTTAAAATTATTTTTAGTTAGCGAAAACTACTCATACTGAGGCAATCAGCTGATCGCACTAATTGTATTATTGGAAAAAAGGTTCAATTCAGTGGACTGATTCACAATCCTTAATTTTCACTTACTAATTTATAGTCCAGTTGGTAATGAGCCAGACTTGTAACGGGAAGGTTTCGGGTTCAAATCCTGGTGCAGGCCTGTACCACTCAATTCGTCTTTTCAGATTTATATGTTGATTTTGGATTGATTATCCCTTTATTAGACTAGGGCTGAAAAGCCTTTCAAAATTTTAAAAAACGAAACAAAATTATAGTAGGATGAAACCCATTGGAAAAAAAATAGAACATAACAAAAATTAAAGGAAAAATAAATTACGGGCGAACTGAGGTCGGGAAGTGGCAGGGATTAACCAACTTAAGGGAAAAAAACGGTTTAAATCTCGAATTCCGGCAAAACTACAAGTCTTATAAAAAAAGTAAATTGCAGAGTTGTAGGTAATAAAAATAGCTACAACTTTCGTATTTAAAAATTTTCGCATAACCTCAAAATTTATGTGAAAAATTCAAATAGGTAATCAAGTTTTTGGTTTTATATTTTTATCTTTTACAACATTTTTTTTTTCACGAAACTTGGTGAAAACTTACCTTTTTATGTCCCAAACACAATGTAATTTTTTTGATTTAAAATATTTATTTTTTCACCTTATTTTGACTTTGTATCAAAAAAGGACCCTTATTTATTTTTTAATCATTAATATTTGCACCACCCGCTTCTGTTTTACCTTCTTATTATTTCTCCTCTACCCCAAGGTTGCCTGGAAGAGATTGCTTTTTAGCAATAAGGCCGCCCTTCTGTACACTTTCTTATTTTTGTTTGTTTTTGTCAGTTTATATTTATGTGTGTGCAAATAAAGATTTAAATAATAATAATAATAATAATTTTCAATCGAAAATTCTCTCCACTCAAGTGTACAACTGTTCAATTTTAAGACGCAAAGGAGGCTAATGTGTTGTGTCATAATCATAACGGCGCGAATGTCATAGAAAGTATAAAAATTTAAAAAAATCGGAATGGCCGATTTTGGACGCCATAAAGTGAAAAAGAAAAAAAACGAAAATCGACGAACTATGTCAAGTGGGGTTTCGTTGAATAGGTACCTATTTAAAAATCATTTTTAGGTTTCTTATATCGTATTTCAATCAGAATTACCGTTAACTAACTAATTATCGATATTTATTTCGTCGTTTAGAATTAACTTTGAATCGTTACATATCCTAAACGGTAATATTTCCTTCATTTTCCAATGGGTTTCATCCTAGTATAATTTTTTTTTTGGTGTTAAAGATTATCGACTCTGGTCTAGATCAGCAGTAAAGAAAAACATCACGATCGTGGTCGAGAGCGAATCCATTCGTTATAAAAAAAAGAAACCGGCAAAAAAGAAAATAATATTTTTAAAGGCCTAATAAATCCCCTTCGTGTTTTGAAAAGACTGTGTTCCTCGGTGGGGACGTATAGGGGCTGAAAAAAAAAACACCAAATACCACCCAATATTTAATTGTTTAGATCATAACTTCCATTTATGTCTAACTAGCTTTTCTTTCGGGACTTCGTTCCCGTGGGATTTTTTTTAACAGTTCTCAAATGGTTTTAATAGTTATTCTGCTATTCGGGATGGATACAAATACATCAAATCAAAACCCATGAAAAGCAGTTCTCGAGTAATAAGTTATAAATGTTAAAAAAAAACCCGTCATTTTATTATAATACTAAGATTACTTACATAGCAAAGCATTTCGGGGCTACATTTAGTTCTCGAAATACTCCTCCTGATATTTTAATTCCAACCACTGTTTTTTCACTTTACTAAACTTTTCAAACAACACCTTTTCACTAAAAATAATTTTTCAAAACAAAAAAGTTTAAAACTTCCAAAAATCACTTGTCGTGAAGTTTCACCGCTCGCGCCGTGAAACGGAACGCGGCCGTCCACCGTGTTTGGTCGCACGCAACTGACTGACTGAACGAATGAAAGTAGATTCTGCCGTTTTATCCTGAACATTAAAGACATTTTTGGGACTCTCTTGTGAAGATTGGAGTCTTACACCCCGGGCAACAAATATTATAGGCAATTTAGTAAAGCACTAATTTTTGTTTAATTTCATTGAATAGTTTAATATAACTTGGATTCCTAATTGGATTCCCGTCGCGCGATAGTTTACGCCGCTTGCGATAGTTATCTCGTACACCATATTTGTACATTTTTTCACTAATGATGACTCCGTTTCGGCCGCCATCGCAACTTTGTTTCGCAACCAGTTCACTACAAAGATTCTTTAGTCTTTCATTCTCAAAGTGTTTACGTAAATCAATTAAACACATGTCTGTCATGATGTCTTATTATTATTATTACATGAATGTTGTATAAAATGTGTATGACTTTATAATAGCGAAAATTTAGGGTGTGAATCAGCACACGAAACTGAACAACTTTTACCATGGAACATGGAAATGTACCTAAAATATTTTTTACGCCTCTCCATGCTTTATCGGAAGTGATTTTTTTTGAAAATTTCTTATGGGTTTCTTAAGAAAAGTTGTTCAGATTCATGGGTATTATCACCCCCTAAAGTTAAACTAACTTATTTAAAGTCACCCTATACAGATAACGCTAGTTAAGTTATAGTTTTTAAGAGGAAGCAAGTGTTGCAAGTTGCAATTAAGCAAATTGTTTGTAAAGCCGGCTGACGAAATTTAACGACAGTGGAAGAGCCTAACTTAGGCATCGCATTGTGTTCGTGCTCATTTAGCGTGGCCTATTTCCGAGTCACAAAGTACACACGGCAGCACGTCAGGTTACCCATTTGCACTACGAAAGCCGAAGCTATTACGAGCGAGATAAGGGCGAGGTCAAGGTCAACATGTATAGCCCGATGTGCTGCCGAGTGTACATAGTCGTATGTATGTATGTGTAGCGGAGATTTTATTCCTCCCTGCCACTCGTCCCCGGAGGTCGACAAATCGATCGACAATTATTGGCGCAGTTATTGCGTAACAAATAAAAAAATAAAAAACATACAGTCGAATTGAGAACCTCCTCCTTTTTGAAGTCGGTTGAAAAGAGATGACAAGTGTACTTGTGTAGCTAGTGACTCATTCTACTTAAACTAGGAACAGTGTATCCACATCCACATGTTTCTTATCCGCTTACCATGATCACATTCGTTTCCGTAAAATATTTTTTTTTATCCTAAACAATGTTTCCTTGAAGGTTTTTGGTTATTGAGGGTTTTGGTTTCTCTTTTGAGTACAATAACATTTGAGTTTCATGAAGATTTTTGCCATATACGTTTTTCTAAGTTGGGTCTAAGTTACAAGAAAACGTCCACGAAAAACTCAAAGGCGAAACTAGTTCATAACTCTTTTATATGTTTTCTCAGTGACCCATATATAATGTTCTGGTTTAGTAAGAACGAAGCCAAAATTTTCAAATACTCAACTTGATATCAAAAGTTACTACAATAAATTGAACTCTATAAAACATTTGATTGAATTCTTTCTGGACGTTGTCCAAAAATGCTGGTCAAGCAAGGCTGAATGTATACTTTATTTTTATGTAAGTACTTTGATTTTTCTGGCGTTTGGTAGAAATTTTCCATACTAACTCTCAAAAAATAATATGAAAAACATTTTCGCTTCTTCATACAAATTGTGCGATCAACGAAATTTGCCTTGGCATGGGAACTCGAAGTTGGTTTTGAGAATTCCATAGTATGAAATTCCTGTATATCCACACAGGTTTTAAGGAAAAGTTGTTCAGTTTCATAGGAGGAATCACCCCTTAAATATATTTTTATTTCAAGTTACTAAAAAGCTTTTAAAAAAATCATATTTTTCTTAAAAAATTTCAAAGACTACCTAGTTGGCCTATGTTACAGAAAAAAAACTTGAATAGGCAAATAATTTTTTACATTAGGTATTGAGTAAATTTAGGTAAAATGCGACTTTAGGGTGTGATTTCCCCTATAAAACATCTTTCCCCAAGGGAACCCATATAAAATTGTTTAAAATTCCGACTTCTCATACTAAGGCGATCCGCTGATCACTGGATTTGTGTGGAGAGAAGAGTGTTTTTTTTTAAACTTGACGTACATAGGGAAAACTAGTTAATTTTCGCAAACTAATTTCAAATTACCCAAAGTAGGTAGGTACTTAAAAACACCCAAAAAAAAACAACATTAATAAAATATGAAATAAAGCTGCTGCGCAAGAATTTTTTATTTTTATTACAAACAGAATTTCATTTTAAAAGATGTGAAACCGAGTAAAAGAACTGATTATTATATACTAGCTTTCCGCCCGCGGCTCCGCCCGCGTGGACTACAGGTTATATCGTGCCCAACTGTGGGATAAAATGTAGCCTATGTCCTTTCCCAGGCTCTGATCTATCTCTGTACCAAAATTCATCAAAATCGGTTCAGCGGTTTAGGCGTGAAAAGGTAACAGACAGACAGACAGACAGACAGAGTTACTTTCGCATTTATAATATTAGTAGGGATTTATTTTTTTGGGTTTTTTAAAACAAAATATTAGCGGTGGCATAACTTTTAATTTACTTAGGTTATTTCGTTATCGAGCGACATTGGCTAAGGAAATTGGATGAAACCTAGTTCCTTTGCGGAACCCACTCAGACTCTTTTATAATGCTTTTATATAGCATTTTTGCTCTATTCAGGTAACCGCATTGAACCCACACTAGTATGTAGTAAAGTGGTGTTTATGTTACTACTATGTTTATGTTTTTTATTGGTTTACAATGAAGAGTATTTTGTTAGGCGTGACCTTATGTATCTGAAAATAACTCTAAAATTCTAAAAATTGTATCCCCCCGACATTAATAGCTTATAACTTTTATATGGATAAACAAATTTGGATAAAATATAGCATATCGAGCGCGGCTGCTTTCAAACACAAAAAACCCAAATCAAAATCAATCTATTCGTTTAGGAGCTACCATGTCATAGATAGACACAAAGATACACACGCCACTCTTCTTTTACATCCTTTTTTTTCTATGGGTGTTGAAAAATTTGGTTACAAACTGATAAAGTTCCTAAGCAGGTTTCTTATAAAACGCTTTTATAAGAGTTTCAGAGTTTGTCAAAGCGATTTGTTGGTACTTTGGGGTACCACTTTCTAAAATAAACAATGAAGATCGAATTTCGTAAATATTTGTTCATTTTACTTTTCCAAATCGACAGTGTAATCATAAAGATTTCATTAAATTTTAACGTGAATAAATTCGTTAATTATCCATAGAGCACTTATATTAAGCGAATTGTTTGGTGCAAATATTTACTGGTGATTGTGGTAAGGTTGTTAATGGACTGATTTAATTGTTTTTGCCCGTTAATGCGATTTAATTTGGAAATGCACAAACAAAGTTTTTAATGAACCCAGTCTTGGGTTACATTTATTGTAAAAAACTTAAAAAAAATAAAAAAAATATTTCACATCCGTCTTTCGATTGCTTTTAATTATAACTTTTTAACTCACAGACCTATATCGAGATAGACGGTGAAAATTTACTTACCTTGAGTGTAAAAAGTGTGAGTCACACTCACAGTTTTGTCCAACCTAAGTCAGTCCGCTTAAGACCATTGCCGTGAAAACACGTGTCGCTTAAAAACGAAAATAGTTAATTGTGCAGTGCTCGGTTTTAAGAACTTGTCGAATACAGTAGGGCGAGAAAATTGTGAAATTTCCTTTAACAGGTAAGTACTTTTCAACGTAAATAACCCCTGATTTAATATTTTAACGAATTAACTTAGGTCGGAAGTGGATCAGTATCACTTGTACCATGATATATACATAGTGAACGTATAACTACACTTGTCTTGTGTTTTTATTTATATCTTTACTTGTACTGTATTTGAAATATGTATGTATGTACATCAGTTATTCAGGTAACCATAGGCTCTGCCTAGTTCAGGGTCGGATAGCCGTGTGTAAGTATTGTCCTTTCCACATTTATAAAAAAATAAAATCAATTAAAAAAAATTGTCACTAGACAGAGGAATGATAATCGAATTTTAAATTGTTCGATTTAAAAAAATCGATTTTTAATTTAAATTTTACCTAGTTACGTGCCTTTCAATCGATTCCGCGCGGTCTTGATTTCCCATGACTAAATCTCGCTCGTGACGTCATCTTAGGTACAAAAAATTCGGCTTGTTCGGTTTACGACAGATTCTGTTTAAGACAGATTCTGGTTTAAGATAGATTCTTGATATGACAGATTCGTTTTACGACAGAAATTGTACAGTCGGAGGTAAACGACGTGGTCCTGCCACTTTGTACCACCGCACACCAGTGGTGGGACCACGTTATAGGTCCACGGACCATGCACCCGTGGACCAATATATAAAAATGGTTTTGTTGGGTTGGAATGATGAATTTGGGTAGTTTTCAATTTAAGATCAATTCCAAAAAAAGAAAAAAATACAAATCTCGCTTTATAATATCATTTTAGGTACGTACTGATAACTTATAAGTACCTAGGTATAAAATCTCATTCTACTTTAGTACGGAAACACTTGAAGTATTTCATGCTTAGTCATTTGTTAGTTAGTGTCACATTAGTGCTAACCTTCTGCATTTATTTATTAAATTATTATTGAAACATTTGTATCAAGGACAAAAAAATAATATGTATTTGTCTGGTTCGGTCCTAGTTGCGGAAAGGTTTCGATAAAATTTATAAAAGAAAAAGGGAAAGACCGTACTATTGCTGGTGGGCATCGCTATAATTTATATGTAGAAAATAAAAACCTATACCGAACAAGGGCAATCAACAACATTGTTCAGACTGTACTTCTGTCGTAAAACGAATCCGTCATATCAAGAATCTGTCTTATACAGAATCTGTCTTAAACAGAATCTGTCGTAAACCGAACAAGCGAAAAATTCGACACGCTAGGTTCTCATACAGTTTGAAGCGCTCTTTTCGTCTATCTCGATATAGGTCTGTGTTTTAACTGCTGTATCAATTTTGATCAAATAACTATGTCTAAGAACCATCCAGATTACGATAGCTTTCAAACAAAAAAACCAAATCAAAATCGTTCAATTCGTTAAGGAGCTACGATGTCACATACAGACACAGAGATACACAGGTCCAATTGATAACACCCCTCTTGTCTGTCGGGTGTTAAAAAGCATTATGATTTGGAGGATTTATCCATATAACTAGACATTTGTGAAATAATTCACCACCTAATTAAGTAAATGTCAACTTTTATTTATTGCTCCAACCATATCGCAGAGGGTACACGGGTAAACAGGAATAACCCCTACACCCACCGGTGGGTGAAGCCAGTGGGTGCACGGGTTGCGGGGGAATATTCAGTTAATTAAGTTACTATAACACTGTGACTTTCATTTTGAATTTAAATTATATTATTATGTTTTTTTTCGAACGTCCATAGTACCGGTACGAAATATTCAAAGATATTAAACCTGTTTATTTTTTGCCAAGCAATCATTCAGTTTTGAAACGGCTATTTTCAAAGCCAATTTCCGTATTGTAGGATTTGCACTCTTAGAGAGGAAATTACTACAGTGAAAAAGCTTTGTTTTAAATAATAATAAAAATACTGGAACGAGAAATATTTGACTATTGGACTGTGTTTTTGATTTAACTTTGGAGTAATATAGCTTTTTTTTTTGCTGCGAGGTGGTTGATTGAGAATAACACCACCCCATTTCTTACCATGGGTGTCGTAAGAGGCGACTAAGTAAACACAAATGAGACCTGCCTCCTATTAATCCACCCTAGGCAAGTTTGTTTTGAACCTGAGGTGGCGTCCTATGGTCTCATGCGGTGTGGTAGGCTCTGTAAAGGGCCGTCTGGTTCGTGCCCACCCTCCTGTCGAAGTCCGACGCCAAACAGCTTGCTGTGTTCCGTCGGTGCGTGGGAGTACCAGTGCCTTAATTGGCATTTTCTGGGTTAACTCACTCCATCGTCGACCTCATTTAGAAACTTGGTCAAGATTGGGGTCAAGAGTTAACCTATCTCATAATAATAATAAAAAAATATCACATAGGCTACATAATTGTCCCAAATTCCCACGAGAACGAAGTCCCGGGCAGTATAGTGGAAGATAACACGAACGGGTCGCAGTTTATTAATACTTCCTACCTGAACATTAGAAATCGGTAGCCTAAGCAGAACTTGATATACTCATTCAATATTTATCAGAAATTCAAACACAATTTACGAAAATGTTCACTAGTTCTATAGAAATGCGTCTAAAAGGATATTCAGAACACGAAATACGAGCTACCCACGTCATGTTAGCTTCAAGTTGCCGTCAGTTAGTTATAAGATTCCTTGTAATACACAGGCTTAGAGGCTTCACAGAACATGTTGGTACTTATATGTGGCTTTGTATATACAGGGTGTAAAGGACAGCTTAGCAAATACTTAAATGGTGGAATCTACCCATAACTATCATCAGCTATAAGTAATTATTTTTTCCCGGAAATGTCATTTTAAGGAGTTTTCATTATTTACCTACTTTGGCGCTATGCAACATATCGTGAAACCGCGCCACCAGCGCGATTCCCCCGCGCCGCGCTACGTGGCGCTACTACCGGAGTGCGATGTACATTGCTGGTTTTCGTGTTTTACGTTGTTATGATTGTTTTTATAATGAAAAATGTAAACAGAAAATATAAAAAAAAAAAATCCAGATAAAAATTCCACTGGAAAATCATTCAGAATATAATTTTATCTGAGTCCAGGGTTTCAGTTTTTGCTAAGCTGTCTTTTACACCCTGTGTATGTGGCCTTTTCATGAATAGAGTACCTACCTATAGAAATACTTAATTACAGTTTCAATTTAATCTTAAGGGTGATTGTGTACTGTACATAGACCTCCTTCTCATCGTGTAGATAAATATATAATCAAGTTTTTAGCAAACTATGTTGTTTTCCTTTTTTGCCCATGGTCCCTGTGATAGTCCCTTTTTCTTTTTTGCCCATGGTCCCTGTGATAGTCCCTTTTTCTTTTTTGCCCATGGTCCCTGTGATAGTCCCTTTTCCTTTTTTACCCATGGTCCCTATGATAGTTCCTGGACTCGGCGTACCGGGATTCGCCGTGCGCGGACTCGACATGCGCGGTACAATTCGAAGGTACTACGGGAATTATTTTACCCGTGGTCCCTGAATTTAGTATAAGCCAACTCCACAATAGTGCTTTTTGTTTTTTAAACCCTTTGTTACAACAATTCTTATAAGTAAGTATATCACTGCAAAATGGATACCAAGTCCTGTATCGTAAAGTACGACTTCGGCAAATCCTAGACTTAGGAGAACACCTCGGAACGCAAGGGCCATAAAGAAAATTAAAATTTTCTCGTGTGGCCATCGGGGGTATTACTACCTTACTGTTCCACTGTAATATGAAGGCAGATGCATTCATTTCTGTATTTAAGGTAATATTTATGTAAGGCTGTAAATAATTATGGACTTAACTGGAAAAAAAAGGTAATGGAGAACGGAAGAAAAAAGTTGTCATAAGGTTAACTATGATAAGACCTTATCTAAAGTTAACTGCTATAAAACTATTATTTTCAGCAATAAGCAGTACTAAAATAAGTTTGCACATTTAAGAAATGTAAATAAAAAATTGTAGCGACTGTCATTGGCTGACACACGTAACCACCTGGAATAAATAGAAATGGGAACCGGTCGCCGGGAGGGAATTGATAGCTCAAGAAAGAAAATTAATGACTCTAAAACACCTCAAAGGAATGTTGGCCATAATGTTATAGCTACATATTTTTTCTCGTCACAATTCAAGATACTAAACTGACCTAGTTTTCTTTTTTAATTAATTTGAACTTCGTACAGCACAACTTGAGAATTAATTTAAAAACTTTCCCATGTTTCTGGAAAAATTAATTGTTTTTTGCATTTATTTTTATAGTCAATAGACTGGGTAATAAGTTTGTCAAGCGGAACAGTGACTCTACTTTTTAACTTGTTTTAATTTGGGGCAAAGCGTTTTATGCAAACTTTTGCCTACTGACATAGAATTCAAAGTAAATTAATTGTGTTAAAAAAACATTTTTAAAAACTAACTTCTATTTAAACATTTCCGCCTGAGACTTTGTTCCCGGGAGAATTCGGGAAAATTATGTAGCCTACTGTAATGGCAAAAGAATTTGAGAAATCGATCCATTAGTTTCGGAGTTTCGGAAAAAAGAGTCATTGGTACGTGGCGGCACTAGCGATCGAACTTGGTACCTATCGCTTACGAGTACGACCCGCTAGCTGTTAAACCTGAGACACTCTTAGACCACTGTGACGGCCGCTTTGGTCGAGTGGTAGTTACGCTGCCTCTTGATCGGCGGGTCCTGGGTTCGATCCCCAGTCGGGGCAAACATTTGTGTAAAAAGCAGATGTTTGTTCTCGGGTCATGGGTGTTTGTGTTTGTCTTTATGTGTGTTCCAAGGGACCCACGACACAAGGGAAAACCTTAGTGTGGGCCTTTGAGTGTGTAGCGTTTTTTTTTTACTGTCGATCATCTTTATTAGATACATAATTTTTACTATAAAAACATCACCATAGGCCTCAGCATCTTGACAGATGATTTAAGCAGCGACTGAGTGAGATCGGCAACGCCGCTCGTGACTGATTAAACCGATTCTGGAACGACACATCCGTCCGCACTTGTGGCATGTGTACTGAGGGACCGTTACAGAACGGAATCCTTCAATTTTATGTCTTTTAGCTCGTTTTTCAGCTAATTTGAGAAACCAGGCAGTTTCATGGGTTCAAACAACTAACTCTATCCCCACATTATACTGTTGTGGCCGGCCAAATGCCACTTGCTTTGTGCTAGAACTTTCGCTACTGCTATTCTCGTATAAAGGGTGACTTTAGATTAGTTAGCGAAACTTTAGAGGACAATTCTATCCATGCAACTAACAACTTTCTTCAAGGAACTTATATGAAATTAGCACAAATCGCAGCGCTCCCTTCTGTCATTAAAAAAACGGAACTTTGCAATGCGCTTAAGATTAAGAATAGTGAGTCACTTCCGACATTGCCTTTGACTTTTAAACGGCAGAAAGCTACAATGCCACAGACAGACACACAGATATTCGGGTCAAACTTATAACACCCTTATTTTTTTGTCGGGTGTTAAAAACCAGAGTTGGATGCTATACAAAAGAGGTGTATAGTATCGTAGCAGGTGGTAATCTGTAATCCCTGTCTACCCCAATGGGGATGGGGCAAAGGCGTGGGCTTACGTGTGTGTTTAGTATTTTTAAAACACTTACCTGCGTGAGGGATATTTAGGAAAAGAAAATATTCTGCACGAATGGGACTTGAACCAATGACCCCAGGATATGGGGGCGCTAACCTACACGCACGACGTAAAGTAGAAAAGAACTTTTTACACTACCCTCAAGGTAAGTAAATTTTTACACTCAAGGTAAGTAAATTTTAAAGTAGTAAAAGAATGAGAAATTACGCTGTTTGACTTGAAGGCACGATAGCTTAGTTGATTAGAGCACCAGGAGATCTAATCCTGGGGTTGTGGGTTCGAGTCAGATTCGCTCCGAATATATTTTTGTTTCCCTAAAAATTATTTGGATATGCGTGTACAACAGGCCGTTTTAAATATCGTACGGATTTCATCACGCACGCGGTATTGCCCCGCACGTGTGACACTCGCAAGTGTATTTTCCATGCAAGTAGGTATTTATTCACCGTTTTTTCGTGGTCCTACTATTTTGTCCTACTAGTAGGACCACGAGGGAGACCAGTTTCTTTTCGTCCTACTCCGCCATGTTAGAGCTATTATCATTTATTTATACCACCTGTATATATTGTTTATCCTACTATAAAAAGAAATAAAAAAACTACCGTCTGTATAGGGTAATACTATCTCTATGATAAGAACGTAAACTTCTTTGAATTTGTGACCAGCCACTTTGATTAGATGAAGTGTCAATCAACATATTGTCATATTTATAACTTTTAAGTGCATGTGTGTATGAGCATGGTATGAGCGCATTGTACAAGTACCTAATCAGTATTTGCTGCGCGTTTAAAGTACTTTCCGTCTGAACAATGTCCAAAGACGTAATTTTTATTCAAAGAAAATGTGGGATAGTCCTTTTATTTAAAGGACGGCAGTACTATAAACAAAAAATTTATAAGAGTGGATTTATTATATGGAACTGCAGCAAATCTAAAAAAGAAAAATGCCGAGGGTCTGTGACTTTGAAGGTAACAATTTGATCTTTTACGTCCCCGCATAGGTTTAAGATGGTCACTTCCACTGAATTGGATTAGGAGTCGGGAGTTCCAACGGAATTTTAAACTTTTTGCAACTAAGATTTCATACAACTGGGTAGCTCGCCTGTTTTGATTAGAAAGACGATTATTCACCGACGTATGACTTTAGACATCCCCAGGTCTGTTTAATGTTTTATCCGTGTGGTGATCCGTTTGAGAATAACACCACCCCATCTCTTTCCGTGGGTGTCGTAAGAGGCGACTAAGGAAACACAAATGAGACCTGCCTCCTAGTAATCCATCCCAGGCAACGACACTTCATTTTTTTCTGAATCTGAGGTGTCGTCCTATGGTCTCATGTGGTGTGGTAGGCTCTGTAAAGGGCCGTCTGGTTCGCGACCACCCTCCTACCGAAGTCCGACGCCAAACAGCTTGCTGTGTTCCGTCCGTGCGTGGGAGTACCAGAGCCTTTATAGGCATTTTCTGGGTTAACTCGCTCCATCGTCGACCTTATGATCAAGATTGAGGTCAAGAGTTAACCCATCTTATAAAAAATAAAAAAATAAAAGTTGGGTATGATTTAAATTTTATTTAATTTTCTTCAGGGTAGTGAAGTTTTAAAAGAGAAAGAGCATTCTTGTCAGATCAACTATGCGAGGAACCAAATAGACGAAGCTATAAATATCATGAAAGAACAAGCATCTACAAGTGATACTCCGATTACGCAAATATATGCTAAAGGAAAAGATAATTTGCTTGATCAAGGTATTCATATGGTGGTACCGGTGCCACCATTGAAAAGCGTCCAAACAGCTTTGTATTCATGTCGTAAGCGAACAAATTTCAAAAATACAAAGTCTGTGAAAATACCAGAACAGTTGACGAATTTTCTTTTAGCAGAGTACCATGATGAAAGTAATGACTTTTTCATTTTTTGTTCCCAAGAAGGAAGATTAATTTTGGAAAAAGCTGAGGAGTTTTTCGTTGACGGGACTTTCCAGAGTTGTCCTACACCGTTTGTACAACTTTTTACTATCCACGGAGACATGGGTGATTCGTCTATATTAGAAACAAAAGTGACACCACTTATTTATGTCCTCATGTCCGATCGGAAACAAGAATCTTATGCTGCACTCTTTGCGATTATTAAATCCCAAATACCAAACTGGACTCCTAAAAAAATTAATCTAGATTTCGAGGTCGCTATTGCAAATGCTTTTTTGAATATTTTCCCAGAAGTGAAATTAATAAAGTGTTACTATCATTTATCAAAAGCCGTTTGGAAAAATGCCACAAAAAAACTTAAAATAAAAACAAAAACTGAACGAAGGATTGTAGGATTATGTGCGGCCTTACCTTTGTTACCTGAAGATCTAATTGAAAATGGTATTGATTATATTCTGACTGAAAGCCCAAATACACAAAAAATGACTAAATTTATAAAATATATGAAAACGACTTGGTGGAAGAGCAAAGAGTGCCGCTCATCATGGTGCGTATACGGTGAACGTCATCGCACCAACAATGTAATCGAGAGTTGGCACTCTCGATTAAACAAAAATATAAAAAAGCGCGCACCAGTATCAATACTGCGATTGATAAATGTGTTAATGGAAATGGAAAGTCAGACAACTAGCCTTGACGTATCACGTAGACGAAAAGAAGATATAGATCGAGATGGCTTTATTATGACAAACCAGCTACAATTAATTCACGGTGAAATACCATTAGGCCATTTTTTAGAGAAAATGAGATAAAATGGTTCAGTGGTCTAGACCTCCCGGTGCATCGCAGGCGCCCCGGGTTCAAATTCCGGTCGGACCGTGTAATTTTATCTTCTTACTTTTTCGGTAATGCAACCGTCATGTATTGTATTGGAACCTCAACCGGACTACTGCAAGTAGAGGTTCGAAAGACATGTGACATGACTAATAGGAGCATTTTTCAGTTGAATATATTTTAGTTTGTTAAAAATGACTCTTTTTTTTCTCCTTTTTTTCCTCTTTTTTTACTAACTGTCGTTATACAGGGTTAATGGGAACTCGACGTATTCCTGACAGGACGTTATAGGGCAACCAAAATGCAACAAATTTAACCCACCTTAAGTATGGCCGAAAGTTAATAGTTTTCGAGATTTCGTTAATTTAAGATTTTTTACGAAAATGCCCAGATTTCATCATTTTAACCAAAATTTTAAAATATTTGCTTATTGGATAGAATTACATTTAACTTTTTTTCAAAGTTGATAGTTTAATAAAGCTAGGAAAGTCATTACTACCCAAAATTTTTTAACAGTTTTAAATCATGAGCCGAAAAGAAGATTCAACATTTTTCAATTTTCTTTGTAACAGGTTAAATAACGATGCCTAGGTCAGAACTTTACTATGACACCTTAATTAACTTCCTCATTTAATAAGCTATCCAAAAAGGTATGAATGTCAATAAAAACTTATGATCTACATCACAAAAATCACTTTTGATTTAGTACAGGTAGAGTCCACCCCACAAAGTTGATTAACTTTTTTCGCGTTTTTTTAAAACTTTTTTCGGTGCCCAATAGTGCAAATAATTGTAATTTGCGATACCATGACGGTCAAAACTAGATTCATCTATCCACAAAATATCTTATCTGGCTTTGTTATCTGGCTATTCTGCAAAGATTTAATGACGACCCCAACACCTCGACAAACATCGTAGCGCAATGGAAAGTCTTGCCTGTAGTCTTGCCTGTAGTACATTTATCGGGCCGACATCCATATCACCATCAACACCTGTACATTCAATAGAAGAGGGAGACCTGATTAGAAGGTTTTTTTTACACTTAATTTTGCATCAACAGACTTGATGTCCGTGCCCTTGTGATTAGAAGGTTGGAATTTTGTTGTTTTATGTTAAATGTCGACGCTGAAGACAATTTTTTATTTTAACATTTTGTGGACAGATGAATCTAGTTTTGACCGTCATGGTATCGCAAATTACAATTTTTTGCACTATTGGGCACCGAAGGCGGAATGAAACTTGAAAAAGTTTTAAAAAACCGCGAAAAAAGTGAATCAACTTTGTGGAGTGGACTCTACCTGTACTAAATCAAAAGTGATTTTTGTGATGTAGATTATAAGTTTTTATTGACATTCATACCTTTTTGGATAGTTTATTAAATGAGGAAGTTACACTTACTTAGTGTCATAGTAAAGTTTTGACAATTAGCTTTAGATATTGAATATATACAGGTGGTATAAATAAATGATAACAGCTCTAACATGTCGGAGTAGGACGAACAGAAACTGGTCTCCCTCGTGGTCCTACTAGTAGGACAAAATAGTAGGACCACGAAAAAACGGCGTATTTATTGTAATTATTGATTATGTGTTCCCGCGTGCGTGTTCCACGCATTACAAAAAATACTTGTATGGAAAAGACACTTGAGTGCGTATTCCACGCATTAGAAGAAGTACTTTGAAAAATACACTTGCGGGTGACACGCATGCGAGGCAATCCCGCGGGTGTCACGCATGCGGGGCAATCCCGCGTGCGTGATGAAATTCTCACAATATTAAAAACAGACTAAAAATAAAATTCTAGAATCTAGACTTTGTTCACTTCGGGAAAGCAATCTGAAACCGAGATTACCTACTTAGGTACTGAAGTCAGTTTACCGCTGCGATTTGGAAGTTTCGCCAAAGCGGGAATAGTTAAGTTGGGACTTAAGTCTATTTAGTGTAAGCCTCATATTGTCTTCTTATATTAGTCTTTTCATAAGTAATACAATGCTTTATTCTTCGTAAAATCTCAGAACTACGTTGTTTGTTGTTATTTTGTTTTGATTTTCATGTCTATTACTCACAGTATGCAGTGTTGTTGGTAAAACGTTACGATCCCTTTAACCCTCCGCATACCAGGTGGGGTCTAATAAACCCCAGGCAGTGAAAAATCGATATATTTTCAAAAAATTTCGTGCGCGGAATCTGAAGCTCTCAGTAGCTGGAGTTGCGACGTTCTTACACTGGCAAGTACCATTAGTTTAGTGGTGCGTGCGTTTTTTAGGGCTCTAGATGCGTTTTTGTTTAGAATTGTTGTTATTTGAGCATATACAAAATGCAATTACGGCGAACTAAAGAACTCCTACCTCGAGATTGAAGTAAAAATTTAAAGATGTATCATCGTTGTTCAATTTTTTTAAATTTAGTCAGTTTAATTACAAACATTGGTAATTATCCATTCTTAAGGTGATTTCAAGTCTAAATTAGTAGTCAGAAGATGGCATTTTCGCTACCCTTTTTCAACAAACCATTTAATCTATTTCATTTTTTTATATATAGTGCTACTCAGGTTATGTTCAATTTCAAAAATATGCAATAATAATTCAGTACCCCTATTCCTATCTGATTACAGCGACCATTTTGTTAGGGTATGTCAGACCCCACCTTGTATGGCATGTTACAAATTTTCACCTGGTATGCCGAGGGTTAAGGGGTGATAGTATCACTCTCGGGTAAATGGGGAATTTACGTAATAAATAATGGAAAATTACGTAAGTAATGGTTGTTCCTATCCGAGCAAGTATAAATGTTCATCCTTTCATTGTTATTTAACTAAAGCAATGTAAAAACCCACTTTTTTTAAAAAAAACTATAGTTTTTTTTCGAAATAATAATAGGTACCTACACGATAAGAAGAATATAAAAGAAATAGGGCCTTCACATTTATCACGGTAACTGATTCTCTTGCTGTTATTTTGTTTTGTGTGTGCAAATGAAGTGTATTATTCTTTAAGTCGAAACATAAGTTCAGCTTTCACAGTACACACTCATCATGACAGTGTAACAAACTACCCTAGCATAGCACCCAATTATTTAACAGCAATTTCCTCAGTATTTAACGGTCGAATGTACCATGAACATGAGTGTAAATAGAAGGTACAGTACATAAAGGCGCAGAGTATTTATCAGTAGATGCCCAATCGGCGATCGTTTCTCACAACTTTTCACTAATAATTTGTGAGGTGGTGTGCGGTCACACCACTAATTCCATCTTTCTTTCGGAAGCAAGATAGGACACGTGTCCTCCCCTTACCTCACCTATTGGTGAGAATTTATTTACGATAAATGCACATCTACTGGTTACGTGCTTGATGATAGAAGGTAATATCCATTATAAAACACTGGCTAAAGGCCACTGATGTGATTTTGCAGCTTAAGCAAAGCTCAAGGCAGTCTTAAGCACGTTTCTGATACAAGCACCTACTCCATATTCCGCTTATATGAGCGATATTGTTCACTCTGGCCGGGGCTAAGGGGAAAAGTGTTTTATGACTCGTTTGACTTTTAGGTTCGTATTACAGAAGGAGATTCAAAATCTTGATCTACATTGAGGTATTGACTGTCTTCATCTTTTATTATGAAAATGACAAAAACGTCTGCTACTTCAGTAAAGATCAGAGTCTGAGTAGCGTTCTGTAATACTGACCTTAGTGATTTTCAAGGATGAGTAGTGAGCAGTTATTCTCGCATTTTGCTATCTGACTGACGTTACATAAATAAATAAACGATACACACTCAATACCCAGCACTAAGGTTTCCCGTTGTGTCGTGGGTCCCTTGGAACAAACAAAAAGTTCGAAGTGAATATTGGATTTTTTTAGGCAGACATTCCGTAATACTATCTAAAACATTTAAAATATCAAGCCAAAATTGTGAGAAGAAATAGTCCTACTTTGCAAGCATAGAGACAATAAAAACAAATGTAATAAATAACAAATAGGTGTCAAGGGCGTAATTTCTAAATGCTAGAGAAAACAGGGTAAAATAAACTTTTACAGGCACAGGCAGTCGCTTTTTGTTTGATTTATGTAAGAAGTGTTGGCAGAATCTACTTTATCGTCGACTGAATAAAATGGTTACAGCGTCAATGTATTGGAGAGAGAAATATATTGGATTGAAAGGCGTAAACACCCCTTTAGTTATAGTACAGTGAGCAGTGCTTGGTGACCGCTCGACTGTAAGGTAACAAGTTACAGCCCAACCACTCTTACAACAAGGTTCTCTAACTTTAACATGTGACGTAACCATTGTCTCTTATATACTGGGAACACAGGAGGCAATGGTAAATTATAAAAAGGCCCAAAAAGTAAAACTATGGCTGTCAATCAAATCAGACGAAGGGTCCTGCTAATACGGAGCTTTTTATAAAAATCAACTATAAAAAAAACACGCACAGATAACGGTTGGCTATAAGGGGAACATAAAGTTATCTGCTGAAAGTCTTTGTTGAGCTTAAGTTGGTTGATTCTAACGCTTTTAACGTAAACAATTTATTTACGGTTGTACGAGTAGTTTTCTAACACCAAAGTAAGTTATGATACAATTTTTTTTGTTATGATGTTAGAAATCTATTTTTCATTGCGAAACTTGCGTTGCTTTTGAGTGGCACACTACAGTTTTTCGGTCTTTACTTTTATTTTTTTAACACACATTACTACTACGGTGGTGTAGTGTATAGAGGGTAATTATGAGTCTTGAAGTTATAAAAATATTAGATGTGTGCTGCAGTGGCAGCTCAGCATTGGCTCTACCTTAGGAGCGCTGATTTTTTTGGGGCCGCGGTTTCTTAAATAATAATCGGTTCGTTTCGTGAAGACGAATCGTGATGTTGTTGCTACTTTATTGATAGTATTACGTATTATTGCAATAGATTACAATACAACTAAGTATATATTATAAATATATTATACTATAGCTTTCCGCCCGGGACTTCGTTCCTATTTTCATCAAGGATAATGTAGTATTCTAAAGGTGATTGAATTTTTCAAATCGGTCTAGTAGTTTCGGAGTCTATTCAATTCAAACAAACAAACAATAAAATCTTTCCTCTTTACAATATTAGTTTAGATGTGTCACGTGAAAACATTACCTCTATTACCTTGTGGGGCAGTTCACAAGGTAATAGAGTTTAATCTTACTAAGTCATTACAATATTACGGGTTTGAAAATTTTACGGTGACATTTATTACAGCAATAGTAATAAGTCTCTTAATAAGCCGTAGTCAACTTGGCGTATCTTCAAAGCACATCTCATGTAATGATATACAACTTACATAATCCAAGGAGCTATCAAGTCCCAGCATAGCGCCGGCTACCAGATGTTACTAAGAGGTCAAACGATTTATTAGTCTAACATGGTCTACTATAGCGAAGGAAAATGTTCATTGTCTGTCAAAACCATAAGAGCAATATGTGGTGCGACTATGTTTAGTAAAAGCTTTAACTTACGGTGTAGTCAATAAGAGATATGAGTATTTACAGCGAAACTACAAACTCTACACTTTCAAAGGCCACACTAAGGTTTTCCCTTGTGTCGTGTATCCTTTGAAACATACGCAAAGACAGACACGAATTCCCATGAACAAACACCTGCTTTTTATACAAATACTGGCTTTCGGCCCGCGTGGACTACAGGTTACGTCGTGCCCACCTGTGGGATAAAATGTAGCCTATGTCCTGTGCCAAGGTCGAATCTATCTCTGAATCGTTTCAGTAGTTTAGGGGTGAAAGCGTGATAGACAGGCAGACAGTTACTTTCGCATTTATAATATTAGTAGGGACAGGGATTTTTCTCGACCGGGTGTCGAATCCAGGACCCGTCGATCATGAAGCAGTGCCAGTACCACTCGACCAAACTGGCTTTCCAAATAGCTCATCATAATAACGACTATCACCGAGTACCTTTCCATTTTCACAATTTTTTTTTAAATATACATACACACATCAAAAAAGTCTAAGCAACACGCACTATTTTTTATTATTATTAGAAGCTTTTATTTGACTTCCCCTGTTAGCTATATGTGTGAGACAAATCTTGCAAGTTAAATTTGATCCACATCCCGGTTTCCGATTGAGGTGAAATTTTGCATGCATATGTATAACGCGTGACAAAGCAATATTATGATGACAGGGAGCCGATCTGATGCTGGAGCTGGAAGGTGACCATAGGAACGCCGCAATAAACCGACACAACTCTATCGAGTTTGGGCTCGTTAGATTCGTATTGACGAGTACTTTGCTCCTATATGGCAGAAAAGCTTGTTTTAAAAAAAAATTGGAGTTATTCATACAACAGAGGCCTGTTTGAGAAGCTGCGAAAGACACGTATTGATATTAAAAATTTTAATGTGTTAAATTTTCAATTCCTATAAATTAATATTGAAATTTGTGGAAAAAGAAAATGAAAACGCAGTTTTTCTTTGCTTTTAGTATGGAAATAGTGAAATTGAATTTTCAATTTCGACTCTTTTTCACAAATTTCAAGATAGGCAAAGATTATAGGCATTGAAATTTCAGGTATAGAACTTGCTCACATTAAAGATTTAATACATATACGTGTCTTAAATATGTAGTTTTCACAGCTTCTCAAACAGGCCTCTGTCGTATAAAAAATCGTGCGTGTTGCTTAGCCTTTTTTGATGTGTATTTTATAGGCTTCATTCACTCAATATCGTATGAAACACACATGTTCATTTAAGTCATCCGCTTAGCAAAAAAAAAACCTAAATGGAAGGTAAGTACCTAAGTGGGTAAAAAAAACATAAGCGTAGTAGTTGGAAAAACAACCAAAGAAAAAGCTTTCCTTTTATCTGAAATGACGGGCAATGAGGGGTATTTATGTGTCTAGTCTACCAATTTATTCATTACGAAGTAGAAGCGCTCATAGTCCTGTTATGCTCGCTGATCTTAAACTATCAATGAGGTTAAGCAGCGTATACAGAGGCAGGGATCGTGCTGGGTAACCTTAATGGTTTATTAAGAGCGTTTCCGTCTTTAAGAAGGCACTGGTGTAGTAGCTTAGATTTGTTCTTAAGAACGGGAATTTTTAGAGGGGGGTGTATAGTATAATGGTGTAGGTATAATGTATAATGGTGTGTAGGTTTAACACAAGGATATTGAGGGTAAGCTTAAATTATTGACGCCTTTCATAGCTACTCACCCGTATAAAATAAAGCTATGTTAAGATGTCGGTCCAAGCTGTAGACGATTGACTACAGTTGTAAAACCAAGTCAGATACCATTTGGTGGTTTAAAAAATCTCGACACCAGGGTTATTATTTTAGGGTACTTTTTACTTCTAGTCTCCAATTACGAGTATAACTAAAGATTTTTCTGATACTGTCGCCAAACTATGCTAAAGTAGTGTACAAAGTGCATTGTCAGTAATTGATGAAAGACAGTTATCATTATTTGAACTTGATTTTCTGACATCGTTATACAACACTTAAGGAAGTAAACGATTACAATTAGGTTTTAGGAATTCGCAGCAAACTAACGGTAACCGTCCACGTTAAAAAAACTTAAAAACGTAGAATCAACCGAGTTTAATCCCAAAAATACATATTAGTAGATAACCACAAATGAAAAAAGTTTTCTAAATATGATGTGTAAGTATTTTTTGATTTTGTTGATTTCTTTACAAAGTATTTCAATGAAATACATACAAACATACATTAAACGATTTAAATACATACATACGCCTTCGTTCTTTTGACCCTACTGACTCTACGCCTATTCGCAAAGGTGCAGTCTTCCTCAGAGAAGAACAGGCAAGAAACTCTGAGGTTGCTCTTTTAAATCGCATTACAAATTTTCTTATTTACTAATTTTAACGAAATCTGAAATAACTCTAATCAAAATCAGAAATTTTGTAATAGCCCTTTTTGCAAAGTTTTTGTTTAATTACTGTATTACTGTCTTAAATTTGTCCAAAGGTAAATTTTGAATACACATGGGAATCTTATTACAGAAACGTATACATTGACCCATAAAAGAGTTCTTGACCTTGTGGAGACGACTGTCTAGTACATCCAGTTTATGTCTGGTCCTTGTATTTACATTGTGCCTATCGCCATTTTTCTTAAACAAATGTTCATTTTTCGTCACATATAAAAGATTGTCACATATATATTGGGATGCAAAAGTCAGAATATCTATTTCTTTGAATATTTGTCTAAGAGACATTCTAGGTCTTATTTGATAAATCGCGCGAACAGTCCTTTTCTGCAGAACAAAAATTTTATTGATATCCGCAGCATTACCACACAGTAAAATGCCATATGACATTAGGCTGTGGAAGTAACTGAAATATACGGTTCTCGCAGTTTCAACGTCCGATAATTGACGGATTTTTTTAACTGCGTAGGCTGCTAATTATTTTTTTTTTTTTTTTTATTGATGTGCAGTAAAGGATTTTACAATACAATACAATACTGTCAAATTGAGTCCTCCTTTGTTGAAGTCAGATAAAAGGAATATCTCTCATGCTCTCATTTTCGCCTCTCATTCTACCAATTCTGAGTACGTCTCATTAAATATTTGCTCATACTAACCCTAGAACCCAAAGAAAAACAGAAACCAACTAAATCAACATTTCACTTTCGCCTCACCCTTCTTTATTACATTACAATTCCTGGTTTTCTCTTTCTTAAACAGGTGTTATGTTGTTAGCTGTTATTAGAGGGCCGAAAATCAGGTTACCGCATGCGTGCACACATTTCTGTTCTCTACTTGAGTATTGATCAATCATTGTTGAGTTTTCAGGTAGTTAAAACTCATTTTAATCCATGTCCTATTTATTTCTAAAGAAAACTCGAAGATTTTTTCATCTATACTTCTATATTAATCTATACTAATATTATAAACAGGAAAGATTTGATTGTTTGTTTGCATTGAATAGGCTCCAAAACTACTGGACCGATTTGAAAAATTCTTTCACCATTAGAAAGCTACATTATCCCCTTTACATAATTTTCCCGAATTCCCACGGGAACGAAGTCCCGGGCGGAATACTCGTAATATTATAAAGAGGAAAAATTTGTTTGTTTGTTTGTTTGCATTGAATAGGCTCCGAAACTACTGGACCGATTTAAAAAATTCTTTTACCATTACAATTCTACATTATCCGTGATGAACATAGCCTACATGATTTTCCCGAATTTCTACGGGAACGAAGTCCCGGGCGGAAAGCTAGTATGTTAAACGCGCAGACGACACGCGTTTCTGCGCCGTAGATGCTGATTTTTGCGTTTTTATAGATTCAAACGCGCGTAAAACGCGCGTGTGAAGCGCGTTCGAAACTCGTTTGAAGCGCGTACAAAGAAAGGGTCGAAGGAGGGGTAGAGGAGGGGCTCCTACAAAGCGCGTTTGTATCGCTGTAAGTGCGCGTATACGCGCAGTAGACGCGCGTTTCACGATCGCCCCGTGTGCTTAGATTACAAGGTTGCGTTCCAATCTCGTTTGAAGCGCGTATACGCGCGTCATCTGCGCGTCGTCTGCGCGTTTAAAATACGCCGTGTGCTAGTGGTCTAAGATGTTATGACCTCTTTAGGGATAAATATCTCAACTTGAAGGTCCAAAACTCGTTTTAGTATTAACGTGCCGTCAGTTTTCAGTAGGAAGAGTAGTGCTTGCAATCGAAGAAATCGGTGAATTTGTGCAAATTAATTTCCCGCTAAGAAGAATTTCTACTGAACAAAAACTTAATATTAGCTTACTTCATCGCTTGCCAAATTTCACAGGCGGGGGAATTTTTCATCGAGAGTAATAAGCAATTTTCAAGTTTAGGTTAGGTTAGGTTAGATTTCTAACTTCTCCTAGGAAAATTTGTTGGATTATTGTACATCTGTAATCAATCAGTATTACCTAACTTTATCACATGCTAAATTTCAAAGGCGGGGGAATTTTTCGGAAGTCTCCATACAACAATTTCCTCGTTGACTGGTCTATTGTATAATTTTGTAAAGAACACTATCAACAATGTATGAATGTGAAATTAAATACAAAATAGGACTTGGCTTACAGAACTCGTATCCAGGCCATAAATGTTCAAAAAAAAACCCTATTACAAGAGGACAAAAAACTGACTGAATACTTGAAGAAACCTAGCTCAAGCCAGCCTGTGCTCTCTGAATATTGCATGTTTCCGTTTTTCCACAGCACCGTCTGTCTGTCCTCGCCACTTCTTGCATATGCTAGTTTGTCGTACGCTGCTGTAATGTCCTATTATACAACATACAACAGCTGAGCTTTTGTAAGGGTGAACTATTTTTTACTACTTTTGTAAGAACGGGTTTTTAACACAATATTTGCATATGATATTTCAAGCGTGCGTATGCTCAAGTGGTCCAGTAAGCCTGTTTGTGACCCCCGGCAAAACAGAGGGGTGTTATAAGTTTGACGTGTGTATCTATATCTGTGTATCTGTATGTCTGTGTACCTGTCTGTAGCATCGTAGCTCCTAAACAAATAGGCCCATTTCGATGCGGTTTTTTTAACTGGCTTCTACAGTATGCCTGAGAAGACCTGGCAGCTGGCACATTCTAAGTTTTCCTTTCAATCTCAGTCACTCAATCAAAATAAATTTATTTGAAAAGTCTTATAGGATAAGTCTTATCTTCCAAAATACTAATCGGAACCGAATTGCCTGCACAAACTTCTGACACGTAAAAGTTTTATTGCTATTAAACCGTAGCCCATAAAACATGGGGACAGTTATCCGACATCCAATTGAAGGTTTCAGGGCCACATGTGTTAAATTAGTTCGAGCAAGTTTTTGTCCTTATCTGTTGGGTCCTCTAAAAACTTTATTACGAGTTTTTGTCACAGCGTGTTACAGTCTTTGGCTGACATTTTTATGATTCTCAATTTTCTTCTTTATTTTGTTAACCGACTTCAAAAAAGCAGGAGGTTCAATGTCCGTGTCAGGCCAAATAAGTTTGATAGGCCTCCTTCCCACCTACTTCAAACAGATCAGAGGCACCTACTACTTAGCATTATTTTTCGCTTTTATTCATTTGGTTTAATTTTTATTTTCAAAACTTTATTTATTTCAAGAGAAATTTCATTTGCCGACTTTTGATATTTTTTAATACTTAGGGCGACTTGCACCAAAACCTTAAATATACAGGGCTAAAAAAACCTTTTGGCTGCATTCAAAATCCTGAACCAGTATCACTCAAAGAACACATTTATGAAAAAAAAAATATTTTTTTATACTTCTTAAATGGGAATAGTTCATTTTTTGCCTAAACGTAGATATTACTCCTACACCAGGCACGCGAGCGGTGCGGGAAGCGCTCGGGGAGTGCACCCGAGTGGTGTCTACGTTTAAGAAAAAAAAAACCCACAGATTTTTCCTCAGCGCTTGCTGTGTTCCGTCCACATCGTCGGTGCGTGGGAGTACCAGTGCCTTTATAGGCATTTTCTGGGTTAACTCCCTCCATCGTCGACCTCATCTTTGACCTTTATGGTCAAGATTGAGGTCAAGAGTAAACCTATCTTATATTAAAATAAAAAGAAAAAATATAATAAAAAAAATTGTTCTGTAGTCTCAAACCCGCATTGATATTTTAAGTAACAACAAATTAATAAAGAATGGAGGAGCCCAAACGAATAACCAATAAATAAAATACAAATTCGTCGAAAAGAAATTTAGCGCCCTCTAACGTAATACTGAGTAACTACTTGAACCCTACTTCTAGCAGACCACCCCTCGCCCTCGCCAAGGGCTGTTCTTGTAGTTACATGTGTAACATCACAGATGGCGCTGCGCTGTAATTGTAAAGTCCAGCGTTTCCACAATTTAGTTACTTTGGCACTTCGACAGGTGGCGCTTTAATAAATTTTTCATATAGTAACTAATGCTCACTTACATAAAACTAGAGTTGATTTGTGACGATTTTTACCTGAAAAGAGAAATATGATAAATTAACAAAAACATTTTTACAGACTACCCACTAAATGGTTAGGGAAGCCACTTGAGTAGACTACACTAATAACACACATGTTGTAACAGTAATAATAACGAAAGCCACACACTCAAAGGCTCAGACTAAGGTTTTCTCAAGTATAGTCTTTTAACTTTTAGGATAAACTTTTAGGACGTCACTAACAAAGACGAACCCGAAAACAACTTTTTACACAAACTAAATGAAATGTATTAAAATATATATACATATTTTAAAAAAGTAAATATTTAGTATGTACTAATCTAAGCTTTAATGATTTATTCATACTAATCACACCATAGTTATGAACGATATGAACGCATTTCTGGCATTTTCTGGGTTAACTCGCTCCATCGTCGACCTCATCTTTGACCTTATGGTCAAGATTGAGGTCAAGAGTTAACCCATCTTATAATAAAAAAAAGAACGATACAAGTGTCGTAAGTAATGTGTAACGTGAGTTCGCTCGTGTTTTATAGGGCTCCAGTTACACATTACATAAGGCACTTACATTGTTCAACGTATGACAATGCAGTAGCCGAGGAAACAAAACTAAAAAACTGTTGTCAAAAACTTACATCGTATAGGTACATCCAAGTTCTTAAAAGATAGTATTTCCAAACAAAATTCACTGAAATCGTCTTTGCAATCAAACAATGTGCACTAAACACAAAACATTAAAATTAGTTGAACAAATAATTTCAAACGCACACACAGGTGTGCAAGAGTATACAGGGCTTTAGGTATATCTCTTTCAACCTCCCGGGTGGTTAAGCAGTCCATGAAACTGAACAACTTCCCCAAAGAACATAGGTCAAAATACGAAAAAAAATTGACCTTCCATACAAAATACGCTATATGCTGATGAATTTTTTTTTCGTATTTTGACCTATGTTCCGCGGGGAAGTTGTTCAGTTTCATGGACTGATTAACCACTCGAGAGGTTGAAAGAGAGATACCTAAAGCCCTGTATATTCTGTCTATCTACATTGTAAAATGTGATGCCGTTTGTAAAAATTCCCACAAGGAGCGCGATATAACTGAACTCCATACGGGTAGAGCTAGTCATATCATAAAAACTTAGTATATTCTTCCTCGTTCCTCATAATAATAATAATAATACGTTTATTTCTTCAAAACAGCACACACATACATTTAAAAAAAGTTCAGATTTATATTCTTATCCTATTACATAGTTTTATGCTTGCATATGTCCGCAGTGAGTACAAAAGGCCTGGGATCAGCGATTAATGCCAGACTGATTATCAGCCTGGCAACACTGATTTTCAGCCTTATAATGTAGATATAATCATAATTAAACCGCCAAATGGCCTCTGACTTGGTTTAACAACTGTAGATAATCGACAACAGCCGGGATCGACGGCTTAACGTGCCCTCCGAAGCGCAGAAACGCTCGTGATAAACTGCCGCTATGGTTACCTATATACCTGCCTCTGTGTACGTTGCTTAACCTTACAAAACGGCTACAAGCGCTCCACGCTTCGGTGTATATATTTTCTTCTTACAAAGACAATTAACTCGCGAAATCTAAAGCTTCTTAACATTCTAACGTGCAGAATAGCCCTATAAAAAAGTGGAAGGTCCCTTATAAAAAGGCGCGGAATTGCCCTGCATGACAAAGCAAAAAGCCTTAAGTGCTGCAGATTAGGAAGTTAACTTTTAAGATTGTGGTTACTCTCAGATACGGCAAGGAGGGAATGGGTAATTCTTTTTTTGATATTTCCGTCTAAGAGGGAACGTGTAAGTAATGTTATGTTAATATGGGGTGATTTTATATTCGTTTTTCAAAATTCAGAAGGTTATTGTCCTTATAAAACAAAACAAATTTTCCCAAGGAACGCTTATGAAGTTGTTAAATTTTCGACTTGACATTCAATAGCAAATCAACTGATCGCGATGTATCTTATTATCTATATTTTCTTCTCTCTTCTTTTCCTCCGAGATGTACGAAGAGGCAAATATTCTTTTTCATTTAGTGTCAAAAACACACTTTAAACACAAGTGTTAAAAAGAACGCTTTAACAGATGAACCAATTTTGATCAAGTAATGCTAAGAACCATCTCGATTAGTAAGGTACGTCAGCTTTCAAACAAAAAAAAACAGATCGAAATCAGTCCATTCATTTAGGACCTACCTTGCTACAGTCACAGTAGACATACAGATACACACGTAAAACTTATACCTAACACCCTTTTTCTTTTGTCGGGGGTTAAAAAAATAGATGCCGATAAGAAACATCAAGACGAAACCTATTTTTAAATTGGTACACATCACTTACATAACACATTGGCAATTAAATAAACTCACGGATCCATAAAAGTGGGTACTTATAGCTCCGCCAAGCCTCCCACGCAAGGTACAACCATTCGTAGCCCCTACACGTGCCTTTCAGGTTAACTGCCATAGAATTCAGAATACAAGATGGCTGACATGAATGTACAATGTAAACACGGCAGCACATCAAGCTATAAATGTTGACCTTGACGTCGCTTTTATCTCGTTCGGAATAGCGTCCGGCTTTCGTAGTGCTAATTGGTAACCTGAAGGGCTGCTGTCTGCATATCTTATTTTTAACTGACTCCAAAAAAGGAGGAATTTCTATGTTCGAAAGTATCTTTTATTATTATTTTTTTGTATGTTCACCGATTTCTCCACAAGCGTAACTGACAGTTACTTTCGAATTTATTATATTAATAAATAGGGAAGTAGGGATCAATGTAAAAAAGAAAGTTGTTTCCGATTGTGGAAAAGGAATCTGGTTGCTCTCAATTCCAGCAATTAATTATACTTACCCTATCTGAGGAAGTCAAGGGTTAGAAAGCCATAAATATACGGCCAATTTGCCACGTGCCAGTTAATAAATTCCTACCAATGTAACAGTACAAATAAGTAACGTTTATACGAAATATTGGAACGTCGTGTCCAGGACTTTGGTTTTTCTTTCATTTTATAGGACAACTAGCTTTCCACCCGGGATTTCGTTCCTGTGGGAATTTGGGTAAAAGATGTAGACTGTGGTCCGTATTATAGAACGCGACTCAGACTCTTAAACTATACTTGAGTAGCAGTCGTCTTTGTCAATTTGATAGTGCGAGAAAGAGACAATCAATACTAAATTATAGATCAAGACTTGAGTCTCCTCCTGTAATACGGGCCTATATGTTAATGTAAATGTAGCCTATGTCACTCGCTGATAAAGGAGCTTCCCATTGGTGAAAGAGTTTTTGAAATCGTTCTATAGAAGCCCAGTGGCTCTCGCTGATCTCAACCGATCAATGAGGTTAAGCAACGTACCCAGAGGCAGGGAACCTGATGGGTGACCAAAGTGGCAATTTACCACGAGCGTTTCCGTGCTTCGGAGGGCACGTTAAGCTGTCGGTTCCGGCTGTTGTCGATTGACTACAGTCGTTAAAACCAAGTCAGAGGCCATAGTGCGGTTTGAAAACTCTGACACCAGGGTTAGTCAAGTTCGCCACATACTTGACTATACCTACACGATAAGAAGAAGATAAGTTTTTGAGATTATTGATAATTAGTCCATGCCAACATACAAAAAATTTCCTCCTTATAACATTAGTGTGGATACTTACTCGTAAGACAATAAAATAATGTACCTCAAACATTTATTTATTGTAGTGATTCAGATTTTCTTCCTAATTCAAGGGTATTAATTTTTTATCCAGCTAATAATTCAGTTGATCTGCTTTAGTATCATATGAAAAATTATAATAAGTTGTTCTAAACATCGAAGAACGCAGACAAAACCTCAAATCATGCATATACGGTCTTATATCTGTAAAAACTAAAACTCGTTCTTCGTCTTTCTTCATTGCGAAGCTTCCAATCCCATAAAGAATTCCTCTATTAAACAAAGCAGCCCCCGAAGGGACACCAGCAAGATTATCCGTGTCCCGAATGCAAATGAACAACCCCCATGCTCTTGGTAACAATTCATCGCAGTCCATCACCGATTGCTCAGCTCCGTAGATTTCAAATTTTAAACTAAAGTCCTTTTTATCAGGTTGGACGTACCCAAATCCACCCCACATCCAATGAGACGTTGTAAACCTGTCTTCAGGTTTAGCTACCTGGACTAAGAACGGACGGCGATTTTTAGCCTTCTTTTTTGGGTACGCAACATTTGCGGGCTTTTCGATTGTCAGAACTATCAAATCATGAATAGGAGAGTTCATTTTCTTGCTAGATTTATCACCTAACTGAAGCCACCATTTAGAACCTGTTCTGCTTACTGTTTGATACGGAAACATAATGCAACTGACACGCGCTGTTTTGCTCTTTTCGGGGCGGCCGTTAATAAAATGAACCAGCAATTTTTTTTTATCTTTCATCTTCGCTTCCATTGCAGAAGCTGCGGTTAGTATGAGGTTTGATCGAATAAACACTCCCGTGGTCCACGCTTCTTTATTGTAGGTCAAGCCCACAATACAGTCCCAACGATCGTCTGTGCGGGCCCATTGGAAGTCTATAGAACTGACGTAAGATATGCAGCATATAAATAATCTAAAAACAAAAAAAAACATGTAACTAATGAAATGCGCTAAGATATTGTAAATGTATCAGATATTTAAATTTTTCCGCTAACGTCACTCGATCAAAGCTCACATTTTAACGGGACGTTATAAGTTTGTCGGGTGTATCTGTGTGTCTGTCTGCGGCATCGTAGCTTCTAAACGAGTAGACCGATTTCGATGCGGTTTGTTTTGTTTGAAACCGATATGGTTATTAGCTATATTTATCTTAATTGGTTCAGCCATTTCTGAGTAATTAGCAATAATTACTTTACCACGTCTACTGAAAGGATAAATTAAACAACAACAAAATGACATATTTTGTTGTTGTTTAATTTATCCTTTTCGGAAAAGACAATGGATTTTTTGCCCATATACCCATTTTTAATCATTGTTTAAAGGGCAATGCCTAGTTTTGGTGCCTTTTTTTTGACTGCACACTAACGCCACCTTGTTAGACATGTAGAGTACTTCCATACAAACAATAGTTACTATTGCAGCTCAGCTCTAAAGTACGTCCGTCTCGAGTTATACGCCATTATCTATAACGCATATTTAATAGAAAAACTAAGAGTATGAGCTACTTTTAACGGTCCTATACTATTTATTTCATAGTACAAACTCTATTAGACTCATGTTACGTCATGTTGGCGTTAGTGGCATAGTGCGACATGAAGTTACACTACACCATGGCAATGATACGAGTATTTTATTAACAAAAATGAAGATATTAGTGCTTCTTACGCCTTAATCCTGTCTATTTTATAGTTTACATACTATCCGGACTCAAGTTACGTCACATTGGCATTAGTAGCATAGTGCGGCATGAAGTCTCACTTCAACGTGGCAATGTTACGAGTATTATATTAACAAAAATGAAGATATTAGTGGTTATTAAGTCTTTTTGCGACATGATGTCTCACCTCACCATAGCAATGTTACGAGTATTTTAATAACAAAACATAAGGTATTAGTGCTTCTTACGCCTTAATCCTGTCTATTTCATAGTTTACACACTATTCGGACTCAAGTTACGTCACGTTGGCGTTATTGGCATTGTGCGGCATGAAGTCTCACTTCAACGTGGCAATGTTACGAGTATTTAATTAACAAAACTGAAGATATTAGTGCTTCTTATGCCTTTATCCTATCTACTTTATAGTTAACATGATGCCCCGCCAGATAAATAGTGTTTAAACATACAGGATTAGGGCGTGAGAAGCACAAATATTTTCAGTTTTGTTAAAAAAAACACTCGTAATATTACAATGGTGGAGTACGACTTCATGTCGCATTATGCCACTAACGCCAATATGACGTAACATGAGTCTAATAGAATTTGTACTATGAAACAAATAGTATAGGACCGTTAAAAGTAGCTCATACTCTCAGTTTTCCTATTAAATACGCATTTTAGATAATGGGGTATAACTGTACTTTAGAGCTGAGCTGCAATAGTAACTATTGTTTGTATAGAAGTACTCTACACGTCTAACAAGGTGGCGTTAGTGTGCAATAAAAAAAAAAGCACCAGTGGCCCATACATTTCCAGCAAAGCCCTTTTAGTTTTATTTTTGTGGTATGGCCCTAAATGTCGGGAGTTACACATTTTTATTTTATTTTTAAGGTTCAGAATGATATGTTTTACCCAGCCCGTGCGTAATAAAAATAAAACACAAGTCCGTAATGGTTTTTTTTTCTTCTAAATTTCAGCAAAGAGATCAGATCTTATTTTTTATTTAAAATTAAGTGTAAATATTAAACTATTGTAAGTGAAAGTATAATTCCACTACATTATTTTAATTTAACAGAAAATTATCGTTTATTTATGCTAAAACGGTGAAAATATATACATCAGTATTTTTATTATTTGGCTGTACGACATACATACTTGTCTATGTGAATCTAATTTAGCGAGCGAAAAGAGAATAAAATAATCGCGCCTTTTTTCAGATGTTTTCACTTGGTTTTCACATTTGTATTCATCAAATTGTGGTTACTGTCAGAAATACAACACAAAAAATGTTTTCTTCAAGTTCAAAAGAAGACACCTACATGGGCACACCTCCTGAAATACTATCCGAGGCGCAACATGCAAGTGATAGTTTGTTGCCGCCAATATCAAAGGAAAGTTTGTATTTACTTCTTTCCTCGCAAATGTGTTGACAAACGTCGCGTCGTATGACACGCGTGCGCATTGAATATTACATTCTCGGTTCCGTTGAGCCCTCGCCTATGTAATATTCAACTTAGCACACTTGTATCATAATGTACTATTAGAGTTATTACTAATTTTGAACCAATGATGCGATAGTCTAATAAACTAGCAGATTAGCAATGTCTTGCTATGACAAATTAATACATTAACTTAAATAATCGAATATACATTGGCAGACTCTTATACAGGGTGTAAGGGACTGCTTGGCAAAAATAAAACCCTGAATTCAGACCATCAAGCTGAAAGATTTTTTAGTGGAATTTCCTTCAGTAAAAATTCCAAGTTTTTTGTTTTTTCATGTTTTGGCTATAAAATTAAATAATGAATTCAAAAACACTCCATATTTAAAATTAACCAATGTAGATCGCATCCTTATAGCGGGCGCAGCCGCGCACGCGGTTTCACTGTTCATTGCGTGGCGCCAAAGTACCTAGGTAAATAACGAAAACTCCTTAACTGGACGTTTCCGGGTAAAAAACTCTTAGCCGATCACAGTTCCATGATTACAAGCCTATGTAGATTCCACAATTTAAGTATTTGCTAAGCTGTAACTTACACCTAGTATAAACAACAAATACAATCAACGACCTAAATCCCTTTTCTGTCTGTCTGTAACGCTTTCACGCCTAAACTATTGAACTGATTTTGATAAATTTTGATACAGAGATAGATTAGACTTAAGGAACGATATAAACTGTTTTCCACGCGGGCGGAGACAGTACAAAATTGTTTACTTACAGTTTCATAGAGACTGTTTGGAATGACACGAAATTGGTTTACAAATAAAATAAAATCCCAGAGCTGCTGTTGCTTTGATCCTGATTTATATTGTCATCACTTGATAGCAAAGCTTGGTTCTCTAAACGAATCAAGAGCTAAACATCTTCTGCTTTACTACAAAACATTAAAACACCAAATAGATATTTTAAACTTGGTTTTCTAGTAAACAATATTTAACGTCTTGCACACAAGCTTGGTTTCCTTTTCTTCAGTGGTTTAGAAATTTTAATTACAGGCTTTTTAAAAGTATCGTTAAGAAATTTTAATTTAACTTTTTTAAGGTATTGATATTATTCCTTTTTATTTTTCAAAAAAACTGACTACATTCGTTTCGACTCAACATTTGTTTTCCAATGATCACTTATTTAATCGATCAGTTTTAAGTAAATGTCTGGATGTTTGATTAAAAACAAGTTGTTTGGATTTTGTTTCATGTCACGAGAGGAAACAAAAATAATCTGTTGATAAACGTACTTCCACGATAAACATAAACATGTAACAGTAGACTGAATAGTATGAGAAGAATTTAAATTAAACTACAGGATAAGAAGTTCCTGATAAAAAATTCGAATTTGATAAATAGTTTTTAACATGAAATTGATTTTTCATAAAAAAAATTTGGAAAACTGATTTTTTCATAAAAACAATTTTGAATATTTTTTGAGGACGTAAAATACAAATGTAACAAAATATTGTAGAAAGATTAGAACAATACATTCAGCTAACAATTGCCGGATCTAGTTAACTGAAAGTGCCAATTGTAAAAAAGTTACAGCGAAAATAAATATTAAAACGGACATTCAATCAAATGAGCTGTGTGTTAAAAACCCAAAGAATTAAAGTAGAAATTGTAATCAAAATCTCAAAAATAAAACAAAGTAAGTAATAAAAAAATAATTCGAAATAGCTTTATAACTTTGAGACTTTATTTCTAGGTGCCATGGTTGTAATTAGGTTAAATTAAAAACTGTTTTAAAACTTATTCACGCAGTCAGAGCACTTAGCTTTTATTTTATACGTGACCCGTTACATAGCTGGAGTATTGTTGATCGAAGAGGAAAGGTTTCAATTTGTTTTTCCGAGACAACTTGAAGTTTATGTTGCTGATTTCAGTAAGACCCTTTACGTCTGCACTTACAAAATATGGCACTTCAGTGAGCTATAAAGCCTTGACAGTTGCTTCGAAAACGACCCTCAGATAACGTGGAATGGCCCTACAGTTGCAATTTAGCTTTTATGCTCCTTTGTTTGCTATTATCTTTTTTGAAATCCATGTCATGGTTCTAGTTATACAGATTTACAGTCCTTCTTTATAGTGTTAAGGTATAATCAACCTTGTAGCGAACTTGACTAATCTTGGTGTCAGAGTTTGCAAACGGCCAAATGGCCTCTGACTTAGTTTAACGGCTATAATCAATCGACAACAGCCGAGACCGAAAACTTTTCTTATAAAAAATTCTTGTGATTCTACTATTAGACAAATGCTGACTTCAAATATACTAAGAAAGAGCAGAAGCTACAGCTACAATTAAAATTGATCTAATATCCCTCTGTTAAAAAGTTCTTTCAACTCTGAAATCATTTACTTAGTCTTCAGATGAGTCAAACCCATTAATTACATTGCGAACGGTACAGCAAAATTGGGTACATTTATTCGTTTAGAAGACCATAGAATAAGAAATATACGAGATAAGACAATAATCCTCCCTAATTAAACTGTAATACTATTGACAATAAAACAAAATACGAATGCAGGTTTGATTTAGTAAGAGCGATTATCACAACAATTCTGAATCTTAACGACTACCCCCAAAGTTGTACCTTTCTATTTTCACAGTCACATGCAATAACTTTTAAACCCCGGCATTCATCGCTTATAACTCTTAAACGGCTGAACCAATTTTGATAAAATATAGCTATGAATCATCTCAATTATATCAACTTTCAAAAAAAAAAAACCTGCATCTCAAAAACAGATACACACGTCAAACACGTGTATTATGTCTGTCGCATAAGGGTATCAAGGGACTCCACCCGATGATACAAGGAGAACTTTAGTGTGGCCTTTGAGTATGTGAAGATGGAGTAACGGATTGTGGTTAAGGTCGAGACTGCGTGGCTTTTCCTCGTGAATTGTTACCCATAAATTTCTTCTAACGTCCACTTATTGCAGTGCGTTTGGCGAGTTTTACTCATGACTAGCCCTTTCGAGGCAGTACGTACTCTTAGGAAAATTATTACTTATATGAGACAAAAAAAACTTTTACTTAAAGCGATATCTTTACTTCCTTATCATGTAAATTAAAAGGGCCACATATAAGATAACCATGCGTGCACTCTGTGCTGCTGCGATAATAACTGTTTTTTATCTGCAACTAGCTTTCCGACCGAGACTTCGTTCCCGTGTGAATGTGGGAAAATAATGTAGCCTATGTGTTAATCCAGGGTATCAGATTTTATCAAAATCGATCCAGCCGTTCTCGAATTATAAGTGTTCGAACAAACCCGAATTTGTTTTAAATATAAAGATACCGAATCGAGTTATCTACCAATACATTTGACTTACGATTTACTTAGATGTTTCCACCACATCCGGTGCCATAACTTATCGGTTTGTGAGTTCATGTGAGTGGTAATCTAATTGTGAGAGTACAGTCGATTCTCTCAACGAGGTATCCAAGTATCTTATCCCCTGGTCATAAGGTTGAAGTTCGAACGATCTTTGATATCTTAAGGTACGTGCGTACCTGAACCGTGTATCATTCAGAGTCTATTGGCAGGAAGATTTATATCATGACCCTATTGACATCTTTCATCGTATTGTGGTGCTTTGGAGTCCCGTGTCTCATAGTAACGTGTGCAGACAATAAATTTAAGATCGGCCATTGAATTCCTCCTGATATTGTCACGAATATGGGTCAGTTTGGATAGCTTGACACCTATTCATGTTCATTTTCAGCCACAATAACAGGGCGTTTATTCCACTAATCAATGGCGTCTCAATGGCGGCGGAATGATAATGGTGACCACTTCATCCGTTCAGGTGGCGAAATTTAAAACTAAACCTCTAACGTTTGATGAAGGCGCCATTGCTAACTGAGTGTTAAGTTGCCGGGTAGCTATACAGGGCTTTAGGTATCTCTTTTTCAACCTCTTGGGTGGTTAATCCGTCCATGAAACTGAACAACTTTCCTAAGGAACATTGCTCAAAATACGAAAAAAAATTTTTTGAGTTCCCATACAAACTTCATCAGCAATATAGCGCATTTTGTATGGGAGATCAAAATTTTTTTTTCGTTTAACCATCCGAGAGGTTGAAAGAGAGATACCTAAAGCCCTGTATAGCAAACTTAACATACATTTTTTTGTGGCGCTGCTGATCGGGGCGGTTGTCATCAAGTGAATGAGGTTTAGATAGTTCTGGATTTTGCCACCTGAACGGATAAACATTTGCGACAATTGTCATTCCACCGCAATTGATTAGTGGAATTAGCTCTCCTGGTCGTGTGACAAAGGAGTCATTGAGGTCTCTATTCATCAAAGTGATCAACGCCCAGCCGAAACCCTAGACTTGGCACAAAGTTTCCTTTAAATGTGTAGAAAAGGAACAAGGAAGGGTTTTACGAGATTCCCATGGGAACAGAGTCCCGGAAATCCTCTATTTTAGTGGGTGTCGTAAGAGGTGACTACGGAAACAAAAATGAGACCTGCCTCCTATAGTAATCCATCTCAAGCAACGACACCTCAGTTTGTTTTCAATCTGAGGTGGCGTCCTATGGTCTCATGCGGTGTGGTAGGCTCTGTAAAGGGCCGTCTGGTTCGCGACCACTCTCCTACCGAAGTCCAACGCCAAACAGCTTGCTGTGTTCCGTCGGTGCGAGGGAGTACTAGTTCCTTAATTGGCATTATGACCTTAGTCAAGTTTGGTGTCAAGAGTTAACCCATCTCATAATAAAAATAAAATAAAAAATCTCCGACAGAAAAGACGAGTGTTAGTAAGTTTGATCTGTGTTTGTCTGTGGCACCGTAGTTCCTAAACTAATGGATAGATTTTGATGCTGTTTTTTGTTTGAAATCTGACATGATCGAGATGGTTCTTAGCCATATATTTTATCGATATTGGTTGTGCCGTTTTAGAGTTATAAGCGATGCATGTCAGAGGTGATAAAAAAATATAGTTATATGGACAACACATAAATACAAACAAATACTTACATAAGCTCACGCCTTCGTTCCATTGGTTTAGGCAGAGACCACAGATTGTCACTTGCTACGATCCAAACACACCTCTTTCGCTTCCTCTACATTCATAATACGCTTCATACGTGCTCTTCGGATTCGAATACTCTCTTAACACTGTCTTTTCTTAGTACGCCACCACAAAAAAAAATATCTTGATGATCGATGACTTTTTTTTTCTTATAAGATGGGTTAACTCTTGACCTCAATCTTGACCATAAGGTCAAAGATGAGGTCGACGATGGAGCGAGTTAACCCAGAAAATGCCTTTAAAGGCACTGGTACTCCCACGCACCGATGGAACACAGCAAGATGTTTGGCGTCGGACTTCGGTAGGAGGGTGGTCGCGAACCAGATGGCCCTTTACAGAGCCTACCTTTACAGAGCATAGGACGACACCTCGGATTCAGAAAAAAATAAAGTGTCGTTGCCTGGGATGGATTCTACTAGGAGGCAGGTCTCATTAGTGTTTCCTTAGTCGCCTCTTACGACACCCACGGAAAAAGATGGGGTGGTGTTATTCTCAACCGATCACCACACGGTATACTAGCAAACCAAGCTATACAGATATACAAGTCAAACCTATGACCTCTTTTTTCGTCGGGGGTACAAGTCAAACCTATGACCTCTTTTTTCGTCGGGGGTTAATAATAGAACAAACTCACCCAGCCAGCACAAACTTTCTGAGTAAGTTTTGTATAACAGCAGTCATAGAAACGAACTTCTGAATAAGATTACCGTAATTAGCTGGTTAAGCGCTTACTCAGACGTTATCCAAGCAATTTGGGCACAAAATCATATTGCTAATAGCTGGATAATAGCAACGTAACAGATGAATAAGTTTTGAATAATTGCACGACAAGGTGAGTATCTTCTGGATAAAAGCATTTTGTTATTTTATACAAATTTTACAGCTCTGTTAGCCAGATGAAGAATGAATGATGAATGAAATTAGTGCTGAAGTCCTTCAAAGGTCAGTTATTCAGAGGATACACAGCGTTTAGCGTATTTCATAACTTTTTATGAAGAAGTTAGGTTTCATATTAATATTAAATTGACAAATCCGAAACGTCGTGTTATTGTAATGACGTGAAAGCTAAACGGCCATAATTGTTCCTATCTGTAACTAAATAAATAATTTTACCCTAACTTTATGCTTAAAGAAAGAAATTGTAGGTGCGCATGCAACTTTACCGTGTATTTATACATACATTTCGTGTAAAATTTTCACGCGCCGCCCTGATAAGCAAGTTTTTGAGATAATAAACAACATTTCATCGATTGTTTTGTTTTTGCTACTGAAATATTTTTTATGTTTTATGCAATTTAAGGGTTCAAAAATAACAATACAATACTTTTACAAGAATATTATACTGATTTTGTTATTAAAATTGAGTATTTGTGTATAAAATTCAAAAAAATTATAATAGGTTATGTTATTCATTTATGGCGACGCTCATTCTGAATTAAATACCCTGCTTGCACAGCTACTCGTCTTATGTCTGCATAACAGACCTTATGTGTCCACTTATTCAGCTATTTTTTGGTTAAAAGTGGTCTGCGCACAACATATTTTGGATAACTTTTCTATAATCACACACATTCGTACCGTTAATCAAATAATTGGGATTCAGTGTACATTAATCTGACTTAAGTTCCAGAACAGTTCTTCTAGCTTAATAAATGTCTACTTTTCGTGAATATCCAGCAAACTTCTGTATAAGAGTCTGTTACGATTGCTTTTACCAAAGTTAGCTGTACTAGAGGGTAATTTCATACTTAAAGAGGAATAAAGTAGTTATAACATCTGTCTTAATTTCTGATAAGTGGCTACATTCTTCATAACAGAAATAACACCCTACTTTATACAGCAGCTGAATTTCTGTCAAGATGTGGTCTGTAATACAGCTAAAAGAGAACAGAACCTCTATTATCCAGTATCATGCTTGATAATTGAATTTTATACCTGTATTATACAAAAGGTTAGACAAACTCTTGAGTAACAAGTCTGTTCATGATGATTATTCAGCTTTTAGAAATAAAATCGGCACTTTACAAAACTAACTCAGCTAATAGCAAGATTATAGCAAAAAAAAAAGTTTATACAGCACTTTGCAATACACACAGCTTCTATACAAAAATAATAAAGCTTAACCTCATATAAGGTTACATTGTTGACCAGTTATCTGACTTGTGTGCTGCCTGGGCAGCCATCAACCGTGAGGCAACCTACAAGTAAAACTTTTCTTTTGATTTTTCCTGTTATCTTTTATTCCTTTCCACAATTTCCACAAACTAAATTATACGCCTCTTTGTGTACTCAACCTAATTCAAGTTCCGAAGCGACTAATTCTCTGCAAAATTATTAAACTTTCTAATTAAAATCCTCAAGGGTCGGCTTAGGAAATCTTTTTGGCGGTCTTAATAATAATGACTTTGAAAACGATTTTGCTTCGCCTATGTTGGATAAAAAGATAAGATACTTACTTAGATAAAAAAATGTTGTCTTTATAAATATTTTTTAGGGAAAGAAAATGGGACTTGAACTCACGACCCCAGGATCAGATCTCCTGGTGCTCTAACCAACTGAGCTATCGTGCCTTCAAGTCAAGCGGCAAAATTTCTCATTCCCTTACTAAGCACTTACGTCGTACTTATAGGTTAGCGCCATCTGTGTCTCGTACGGAGAACTACAGACTCATATTACTTGTTGCAAAGTAGATTATGACAAGGGCGAAACCTGTTAACGATTATATTTTAGTATTTTATAGTCACACACTCAGAAAATTATTATATGTATTGCAAATACGTCTAATTAATTTAAGTGTTTAAAAACTTAATGCACACGATTTAAGGGCGCGTTGTCATACTGGTCTGTGCAAAATCACTGAGGTGTTGTGAGAAACTGATTGCCCTATATTACACCTCTGCTAGTTAGTTCTCTATGGCTTTTGCCTAACAGTGCGTTCCAAAGGGTTTATAAAAATATGTTTAAATAGAAATTTAATAAACGATTTCCTAATTAGTACAAACCTTAAAATAACATTTAAAAAAACATTAGAAAAACGTAAAAAAGTATTGAAAGGTCTAGAAACATAATTTTAACATCCTAAATAAACACGTCAGCTGTTTTAGGAAAGTTTTTCACATTCGAGTGAGATGAGAAAACCAATTACAAGGAAGGGCCATCGCGATGGAGCCAGAGTATCGGTAACAGTAAAAATTATTGATAAATAAAAATTAATGTTAAAAGTAATGTTTTGGTTTACGACGTTTCACAACAGCCTGGCTTTTCACACCAAATTATTTATTTGATTGTTGTTTGATGTATTTTCTTTATGGTGAATTTTTTTTTCTTTCTTTCAAAGTGCAAACTACATCTGGAATGAGGTTTCTTTTCTTATGATGTAGACCACAATTTAAGGTCATTACAAAAGTAATTACTAGAATCAGGCATTATTTTGCGGAAATCCATTTTCAATGAGTTCGGTAAAAAAAAAGGTACGAACTTAAATCCCCGCACTGAAAATTTCCCTTGAGTCGTGGGTTCCTTGGAACATAAGTACACAAAGACAGACTCGAACACCAATGACCAGAAAACAAACATCTGCTTTTTACATAAATTTTTATACAATATTTTAGGAGATATAAACAATTAACAGTTTTCTAAAAAAAATTAAAGTTGGGATAGGCAAAGCATTATTCGTTAGCGAGTTAAGCATTAAGGTGGCTTTAACGTTCTAAAAAAACTAATATGTTGCAATGATTTTTTTTAAAGAAGAATTATCGATATTTCTGAACCACAACACTAGTAGTTGCGTACTAACGCCCCCGCACGTTTCGTACATAGAACGTGAGCGTGCGTCAGACTCATTGGATTTACGTGTCTTAAGAGGAATTCAAGTCGTTGGACTGAAATAAACTCTGTACTCATTTTCGCTGCTCAAGTACAACGCGGTCAATTGTGAAAAAAATGTAGAAATGACTAAGCCAGAGGGCGAGCAAGCCTTTGATCGACGATGCCCTCGCACAGGCAAAGTGAAGTTTTACAGTTTACTGTCATTAGTGGCGTGACGCGGAAGTTTGTCGCAGAGCGTGATAGTTACCCTGATCTTTTATTACAGCCATTCTCAAAGTGTGCTCTGCGGATCCCTAGCAAAACAGCGGCTTCGTAAAAATGTCGACTACAATCAACACTCTTAAAATTCGTAATGCCAATCGTCGTCGTCGTCGTCGTATTTTTGTGGAGAAATTGACTAACCCGTGTCAGTTTTCAAACCACCAAATGGCTTCTGACTTGGTAATGCCAATAAAGAATACAGATGTTATCTATCTATCTAATTTGATATACTGGGTGAAAAAGAACCTCCTAGCTATATTCAAAATCCTGAACCCGTATCACTCAAAGAACACATTTATGAAAAAAAATGTTTTCAATGGGAATAGTCCATTTTTAGCCCAAACGTAGACATTACATACTCCTACACCAGGCACGCGAGGGGTGCGGGTAGCGCTCTGGGGGTGCACCCGAGTGGTGTCTACGTTTAAGAAAAAAAAACCCACCCCAAAAAAAAAAAGTGTTCAGTAAGTGATACTTCAGGATTTTCAATAAAGCTAGGAGGTTCTTTTTCAACCTGTATAGAACACCTCTCGGAGTTTCTCGCCTATTCTTCGCAGGGGAAGAGTGCAACTTTGCGAATAGGTGTAGAGGCAGTGAAAAGAACGCCTATGTATTTATGTATTTTAATCCTGTAACGTACTTTACTACTTTGACTTATTTTAAGTAAAATCCTGAATGTTCTGTGAAACACTATCAAAATTTTTTATTTTAACTTGAGTTATTTGATTTTTATTACTTCTTCACGCAAAGAACTTAGCAGTAATAGCTGACACATCAGTATAACAAAAAAAGTACAAAACTCAAACGAAATCGACATCCTGGGCGGAAAGAAGTCCTTAAAAAATCTTATAAAGTCACAAAATACAATAGAATACACTTTATTTGCGCATAAATTAAATGCATATGTACAAAAGGCGCCTTATTGCTGGATAGCAATCTCTTCCAGGCAACCTTCGGGTAGAGGAAATATATTAACAATCCCACTTATTATCTACAAAATATCTTATTCACAAGTAACACGCGCATCTGAAGTTATACAACCGGATTTCTCTCATAACAATGGCCTTGTATGCATGGATGCAAGTCAATTTTACAGTCCAGCAGTACCAGACGGCCTGCACTGGACACCAGTGCGGAAACATCAGAAGTTAGTGCTTGGATAACTCAAATGTACACGCAACCGCACATCAGGTTCTGTTTCAGGAATGTTTGTTTAGCATACAGTCATCATACTAATATTATAAAGGCGAAAATTTGTGAGTATGGTTTTGTATGTATGTTACTTTTTCACGATCAAACGGATGAAACAATTTTGATAAAAAATCGTATGCAGGTAGCTGACAGTCAGGATTAACACAATGGCTACATAATTTTCTTAAATACCGGGAACAACTTTTATTTTGAAAGATAGCAAACCGTACTGCTGATCTTTAGTGAGAAAATTTTGGAGACACGTTGTACGCTTATGACGGTTTTTGTATCGATATTGTTATATAGTTTCTAAATTAGTTAAAATACAATAACATAATTAACACTTTTCAACTCACCACACCACTGAAACGATTGATTACCTAACTTTTAAATTTTTGTTTTTTGAATTTAAAGTAGTTTTCCAGACGAAAAATTTCCAGTTTCATGGGGAAAATCATAACCTCAAGTTAAGAAATTACCCTATATAATTTCTTAGTGTTACCTTTTGTCAACAGAGCAACCCTACAAACGCAAGGCATTAGGCCAATTTATGCTGAGTATAGCTCCATTTTTCAGCCAAGCACCTCTGCAGGTTATTTTTGGCGGAGCACCAAGCCTTATCTAGGCCACTAACGTTTAACTCCTGAGTAATCTTATTCAAGTACACTTGCAGGCAACTGAAGGCTACAGCCGTTTAAATTAAAGGCGTTTGGGAGTTGACTGATTTCATTAGTTTTAACTATAAACTGGGATTCCACTTTTTGCTAATGATCTTTTTGAGCAAATCTAAGAAGTAACCTATATTTACGAATCCACCTACAAAGCGGACCGGAAGTTACAGAAAACAAAACACGCTCAAAATGTGTTTTTTTAGAGGAAAAATAGTTACACAATTTTTTTACTGAAAATAGGTTTATTTACAGTTACAATAAGTGTCTTAACCAAAATCTAATAAGATATGTAACAAAACCCAAATAAAAAAACTAAACGATTTGTGTGTGTCGATGGAATGGAGGCCATTTTATCTGTTCATGTGGCGAAATTGAGCACTATGTAATTTTCATATACTTGCTGACAACCACCCCGACCAGCAGCGCCACCTCCAACCGAATGTAAAGTTACAAACTATGTACTTAGCAACTGAAAATTCAGTTGGCGGTGGCGCCACCAGTCAAAGCAGCCTATACAAATGTATGGAATTTGTATAGTTCTCAATTTCGCCACCTGAACGACAGGTTTCTTTTTATTATTTTTAACATTCGCAGCCATCAATTTGGTGGATTGGTTCATTCATATATAAACTAGCTGACCTAATGAATAAATAAAGAAGTTTACTGTTATGAATCATTGTTGAAAGCCCATACAGCGGATTAGGATTGCTTCTACAGTAAACGGAAGGCTGCGGGTTCAAATTCTAGTGCGGGCCTATACCATTAAATTCGTTTGTTCGGATTTATGAACCGATTTTCATTATTATTGATCACTTGCTCAGCGGTGAAGGAAAACGTCGTGATGAAACTCCTTGTCTAAGAAAATTCGTTTTAGAAAGGCGCAAGGTCTACACTGATTTAAAACAATCGACGTACCTTTACTACACTAACTCTATAATAATGACAAAACAGAGCCATAACAAGAGTTTGTAGAAAATAATCTGTCACAGGGTTTCAATTTCACTCCGATTTATCCAGGTTATTCTCCACAATTTATCAAAGTCCTTCGCAGTATACTTTTGATCAAGAGTTGCTTTTCAATCTGCCGGGTTGCAGGCTAAATCGTTTCAATTCCCAGGACGGTTAATATTTTCCATTTTTCATAACTGTTTCATAACGTTCGTAGAATCATTAGATAAAAAAGAGGGGTGTTATAAGTTCGACGTGTGTATCTGTGTGTCTGTGTCTGTGGCATCGCAGCTCCTAAACGAATGGACCGAGTTCCATGCGTTTTTGTTGTTGTTTGAAAGTTGACGGAATCGAGATGGTTCTTAGCTATATCAAAATTGGTTAAGCCGTTTAAATGTTACAAGCAATCGATTCTCGGGGGTAATACAACATTTTTAATTTTAGAGTTACAGTAATCTAACTTTACAAGGAAATAACGTTTAACATTGTCGGTACTTGATTATCCAATAGTTCATTATACGTTGTTGACAAAGTTAATCCCCGGAGAGAGATGTCATCGATTTTCCCAATGCACGCGAAGTCAATGTATTGATTTATCGCCTACACTAATTTGAATTCAGCAACTCGAAAATGACAAACTCGCGCGACACGCCACTCGGCTGATGATTGCGCGAGGGCCCCGTGCAGAAGCTTGCTGGATGCTGGAGCTCTGGCATTGTCAATATTGAAATTTTGGAATAGCGCATTCCGAGCTCGAGCACAAACGTACTTTATTGTAGTTTTGTTTGTGTGTCCACGACTATATTTATTGGATTGATTTTCTACAATAGTTTAATTTTAGTGTTACTTAAGTATTTTATTGTTGTTTTGTTATAATTTCTCGAACACGAAGTGTAACATAAATATAAAGTAGGTACGCTTATGAACGAAGCGGTAAGCTAACGAGTATTAATAACAAAAGTGCAACGTCGGATATATTCAAACGAATTCTTCCATCACGGTCCGAATTATGAATTCCGAATTCCGCAATCCAAAGAGTGGCAGTGGTTTGGCATCCGCATTGCGTCCGAAAATATTGGATCCAGGGAAACGGTCCAATATGCCAATCGGTGCAGCTCGCTTTAGGCAATTCTTGGTTTCTGTTGGCTTGGCTTGGCCGTTATTGATTCGCAAAAAGATTAATTAAACGCGCTTCAATGAGATTCTAGCTCACAAAGACTTGATTGTTTTGAATAATTTAGCAGGGAATATTGAAGAAATTATAATATAGCAGCGGCAATATCGATAAATGTTACAATACAGTATACTTTATTGCACTCAAACACAAAATAAGGTACAGTTAGGTACATTTTAATGATGGTTTAAAACGAGACGCAAACAGCCTTGATAAAAGCTTGACAAATAGAGAACTGCAAATCGTGCAAGAATTCAATGCTAAGGAGCGAGTTTCCATGAATAAAAGAAAACACATAACTCGCTTTCTTCGCAGAAGTTAAAACGAAAAAGCAATATTTCACTAAAGAGACATTTTTCTAATTTCAGAGAGATTCGGAGCGACAGAAGATCAGTCAACGTCCATTTGGCTTTTATATTTTCCTCGAGTTTCGTTGGGAATTTTCTTTAAGGATACGTAAAGTTCGTTAATGATGTCAAGGTTTCATGCATGCCAAAACCATGGACAACTTAAACCTATTCAACATGGCTATCGTTGAAATGACTAAGGAACGTCGTTGTTACCAGCTTATATATACGTTTCTACCGAGGGGCACGGGCCTCCCTTGAAGCAAGAAGGGGATGAAGGCCATAGTCCACCACGCTGGCCCGATGCGGGTTGGTGGACAGCGCGCCAAGCGAAAATTAATTTAGACGTTCGGGTTTTATCACAATGTTTTCCTTCACCGCTGAGCAAGTGACAATTAATGAAAAATCTGTCCATAAAGCCGAAAAGATGAATTTAGAGGATTTGAACCCACAACCTTCCGGATACAAGTCTGGCTGATCACCAACTGGGCTATCATTATAGACTTGCAACGCTAGCTGATCGGAACCGATCATTGAAGGCGAGCAACATAAACAGGGGCATAACTTGATGGGTGACCTAACTTATTCCCAGTTCACGGTTATTGTGTCGATGTCATTTGGCTGTTTGAAAAGGCTGACACCAGAGTGAGTCAAGTTCGCCACAATTCTACACCTACACAATAAGGACTTCTTTTGATCCTATGGTAAATTAAATTACCGAAACATTACAACGTGGTTGGAGCTATTTATAAAACGGAGTTACTTTCCTCGAGGAAACCATAAGAAGATGTAAAAAAAATACATTTTTTTCATCCTGAAACAACCAAAACAAATAGGGATAGGACTTTAAAAACCAATAAACAAGCCGTAAGGGAATACGAATTTCTTTTCACATTCCAGCCGATCAAATTTTACATAAGTTGTGTTTAAAAATGATTTAAAATAATGAAACATACAAAACTAAGGCCCGTATTACAGAAGGAGACCCAAGTCTTGATCTGTACTTAAGTATTGATTGTCTCTTTCGGAGAGGGTTAAAACTAATTTTAAAAAACTCACATAGAAACATACAAAACCAGCAAACAAATAAGTACCGACTCAGAAATGATAATATATGTTTACGACAGTAGTGACCTTGTAACTTCTCGAACAGCATGAAACTGAGCAAAACAGTCCTATTGTTTGCTACAAACGCAGCTAAGTCCGTTGCAGTATACCACAGAACGAGAGCACTGCCAAAATGGTCACAAATAGTTGGCCAGTGCAGAATCTGAAACAACTTGCACTAGGTGATTCACTGGTCTACGACAAAAGTTTTTGCTCACTTTAATTTCCTAAAACGTCGCCAGAACTAAGTGGCACAAAGCCAGGTGGTCGAATAGACCAAGGAATTTCATTATTGAAACTATTTCGCATTAATTTTAAGCCTTATGATGGTGACGCGAGGGGTTGGGATGGAAAATACCGACCGTGTCCGGGTGATTTGTGGGTTAACGTTACCCTGTTTGGGTTTTGTTGAATCTCCAGAAATGTTTAACAAGATATAAGAGTAACCTTTTGAGAAATTCACGGAATGTTTTTGTAAATACGACGGCAGATCAGACTGTACGTGTTTATTTTGGCCTCACCCGTATCTTCGGTGTTGCTTGTACATGTACAGTAGAATGTTTATGTAAACATAAAGCAGATCAAACAGTTTTTTGATGAGATGAGTTAAAAAGTCTAAATAAGTTCGTTATATTTATTACCGTACCATTGTCAAACTTAAAGCTACATAACATCTCGAAACTTACCCGATAAATAGTCATTAAAAATAGTTTTATTAACTTCTCGTTTTATATCCAGTCGAGTAAAGGGACCTAGACCATTCTAGCAGATTTTAATGCCCACAAGTATACATTTAAGCATACTATTTAAAAGTTTGTGCTAAAGTACCACAATACGAACGATAAATCCCAATCCCGAACTTAACAATACTTTCGGCTTTAATTCAATTAGCAACGGAAAGCAGCCCCCGAGTTGGCGGTTTCAAAATCCAGAATAAGTTCCGCAAGACATGAGCCAAGACAAACAATAGAACAAAAGGTATTCCTCCGAGATTTTGTTCGTAGATTCGCTCATGAGAAAGGCGTGGCGCTCAAGTTACTCAAGTTTTATGGTATTGGAAAGCAATCGTGCTAAAATGAGTAGTTTGTAGAACTATTTGTTTGAGAAATAAAGTTGAGTTTAAAACGACAACGATTGGCTGTCGCCATTGCAGAGCGAGAATAAAGTTTAAGACTGAATGGTGAAGCGGAATTGAAACTGTAGAATGTTGTAAATTTCCTTCGAATTTGCTTTCTTCTAAGAAGCTTAACATTTTAAAGCTGTTATTAAATTGCACTTTGTTGCCATGTTTTGTTCTACGTCAAAATAAATCTTCCACGCTGGACTAGGAGTAAAGGAAAATCTAAGAGCTACCTGCCAACTCTTCCCAGGCATAATGTAGAAGCCCTTAAATTGGACGCGAAGGTTTTGCTGTATCGTGGTCAAAATGTTTTAAACTATCAACATTTTCTTATATTTCAATATATTAAAAAAAGACATTTATTTCAATTACATTTTCATGATAGACACTACACACTAAAAGGCCCACTCTTAAGTTTTCTCTTGTGTCGTGGGTCCCTTGTAACACACAAAAACCTAAGACTAATGAACAAACTTCTGCTTTTTTGCACAAATTTTTGCCCAGGAATCAAAGCCAGGACCCGTCGATCAAGAGGGCCGATCACTACATCTTTACCAAACAAGCCGTCAAGAGATTAGATTTAATCGCTTCAAGAAGACCCTTCCACAAATTCATGTAGCAAGGGAGGATAGAATTTACGGTCTTAGTAACATCGACTAATGTGAACGTAACTAATGTATGCGAATGTTAATGACTCTTTGAACACGAACACATGGCGTCGTGTCACATGTACGGATTTTAATAAGCCTGTAAGACTGAATATTAATGCCTTTGTGATTCTCAGATACTTAATCTAAGCGTTAGTCGATATTCTTACAGAGCTGATACTTGAGATGACGACCTTAAAATATTAAAATGTTTCCATTTCGCAAAATAATATACAACCTTTACTTTGTATTTGAATAATATGAATAATTTATTAAAATGAAGACTTATAAACAATTTTGACTCTATTTTTTCAAAAACGGTTTTGGAGAAAATTAAATATTATTTATTCTGACAAAACACTTTAAGGTTTATGCATATGATAAGGTAATTTGCTAACATGTTTCATATGTTTTGTCAGAAAAAAAACTGTAGGTATTTAATTTATAACATTATGAAATTTGCTCATCCGTTCGAAATTACAAATTTTGTGTATCACTCTCGGATCATATTGACAAAGTTAGTTAGGTTAAGTATTTCAAACTTGTTTGTTAATCTTCCTTATAAAATCAAGCTATCATTTTTGTGCTACCTACATTAAAAATTTGTTGTTTTTAAATAATAATTATAGCCTTAAAAACGCTCGTAGTACTTACTATTCGGAAACCACCAAGCAAGGAAAGCAAACACAAGTATCTCAGATTTAAGCAAAAACAAAAACGAGGCAAGATGGAAACATTTCTAACGCAGGACTTGGCACAACAATTGACTTTGCGTCAAGAAGGCTTTTAAGGAACAATCGGGCGGGATTAGCCTTCTCTCACGCAAGAAGAATGCTAATGGGAACCTATTTACTACTCTATTTATGCTTACATATGGAAAACTAGTGATGGGAAAAGCGACTTAAGTCTGTGGCGGGGCAATATTTTACACTTTTTACAAAAATCATAGTCAAGCGTATCAAATGAGAATTGGCACAAAGGGCTAAGAGGAAAAGAGACCAGAGTATACACATTACTGCAGGCCTAGTTCGAATCGTGACAATAGATGACGGTGAAACTGCACTTCGAAAGCGCAAGAGCGTTCTTAAATTATATTTTCACTACTCATACTCGGAAAGAAGGTCTGAAGTTGCCTGAGGAGTAAGTTGAAAGTAATACTTTTCAACCCTAGGGAGCATCGTTTTCAACTGACAGCTGTCAAATTATAAAAAAAAACCTTTTCCAACTTTCTATACAGCCACTCAATTACAGCGCGATGTAAAATTGAAATAGCAAAAAGTTAAGTATTCATTACAGAATACATTTTTAAATGACTTTATTATAATTTACTTTTAGCTATTTCTTTAAAATAATATAGATTTGGGGAAAATATTTACCATTTTTTCAATTATGAAAATGAAAAATTATGATTGAATAGCTGGCCGGCCACAGAAATGGAAACAAAGTAGGCTGGAAAGTGGCAATCTGATCTTCATTTGTTTTCTCGAGTTGTAAAGTTTTTTTTATACTTCTGCAAAACAATTAGTTCAGCTTATTCATGTTTTTATTTTTACTTTCCTTGTGTTTGTAATAAAAAGCACAGTGTTTACCTCGGGTTAAAGATTTATTTAGTCCCTCGAATTAAAAATCTCGGGATTAAAAACCACCCCTAAAGTAACAATTTTTCACCCCTAAAGTAACAATGTACTATAGCTCACCCTCAGTGTTGTCATTTCACCATTTGACCGCGGCGCATTTCGCCGTAAGCAGGTTGTGCTTAAGTCGCTGCACGGCAAACTTACTAAAAAAAGTAGGGACATGGCTGTGTCGTGGTCACGGCCACGACACAACACGGACACGACCACGACACAGCATGGTTTTTACGTATGCGCGACGCGTCACAGTTCCCGCACAAAGTAGAAAATTCTATAAATCTTAAGATATAGAGTGATGTAATTCAATTGTTGATATAAAGTAGCTGAAATACAAAACTGAATACCCTAACTTTATTATCATTAGTTTTTGGATAGCGTCCCACTAGGGAATAGTCACTTTAAAATATTCCATCTTTCGAGCTTGAAATGGAACAGAATCTATCAAACGATTCAAGACTAAAGATTAACACGTACAACACTATGTAGAGCGTTATTGTTTTCGAAAGACGTACGTACATTTCCGGGTAATGTCTCTGTTTTGTATTAACCTTGTTGCCTGCTAAGCTCAGCCTTCTGGTTGTAATATTACTTTGTTTCAACTTGGAGAAAACTTCGTATATGAGCAATGCATGAGGTGTAAGTTTAATTATTTTCTAATGGATATATCTGGTCTTTTGCCGAAGAAGCGGAGCAGCATCACAAAGCTTACATGCATCACTTCGCCGACAGCAGCAAGCAGGCATAACTGGTAGAGGCAGAAAGAGTAGGTATGATAACATAAGTAAATTTGTTCATCTATTAAGGGTATGTACAGGCATGTTATCCAAAACATAAAAAGACAAAATTCAATTCAAAATATATTTATTGCAGTGAACATTAAATGTTGCTAATAAGTCAACAACATTTGTTTTTTTACAAGTGTTTCTAAAAAATGATTAGCGTCTTTGCAGACCTTAAAAATGTTATGTTAATTGATTAACCTCTACGGAGTCGTTAAAACATTATACTATTGGCGAGAAGAATAGATTGTCAATTGCAGGGATTGATAGCACCTTGCAGTAGACTATGAATAGGGGTTATCCAGCAGAGAAGGCGTTGCTAAGCAGTGGAATTATTTAGGCAAAGAAAGAGAACATATTCAATTTAATTGTATACGAAATTCATTCAGGAAAATTGATGGAAACCATCCTTACAAAACTTTGACATCAACTGTTGGCATTTGCATGAGGACACAATTTATTTTACCTTTACAAGTAAAATTTTAAAGACATTCTGTATAACCAGTCACCTGACAAAAAACATTTGCTTCGTACGCGTTTCACGCTCGTGTACAGGATGTCACTTATTTTTAGAACATGACGGCGTTTTTATGTTATTTTATTTTCTCCTGTGGGTTTTCTCTAGCGCCTTCGTCACAAACAGGCGGGACCCTTGTCAAAAGCGCAGGAAGCCTCACGTCTCATCAGCAGAGTTTAATATCCTGTCCTTAGTCAACTGTTCTTGATACTTAGATATGACGTCACACGATAAACAACAAAATGAACGATACATCAATCGGTTTTGCTTCTCTGGAATTTTTTCATGTTCAATTTTATGAAATGATAGTATATGGATGGATGGATGATTTGGGGCCGCTTGCGGCAGTAGCCCCTGAATGGATAGTTTTGGGTCCGATTCCCAGTAAGGGCGAACATTTGTTATAAAAGAGCAGATCATTGCTATATTGGGTGGAGGTTGTGTCCGTTTTTGTACGTAAAATTCTTAATAAAAGTTTCAAATATTTTTTCTCAAATTAAAATAATTCAGCTCTATGCAGGACCATTACATAGACCTAAATTATTTTGTAATTATCCTTTTATACATAATATACTTACAAAACAATAGAAAACCTTAGGCGGGCCTTTGAGTGTGGGGCATTATAATTGTTTTTGAATTAGCGATGTGAATTAGTCCAAAGAACATAGTTTGACGGATGAGTTTTTATGGATGTTCCAGTTCTTTTATTTTATTGTAAGAATCAACCTGCCGGAAGACGCAGCGTAGGAAGGCCTCTTACAATGTGGACCGACGATCTGGTAAAGATTGCGGGAAGCCGCTGGATACGGGTGGCGCAGGACCGATCGAGGTGGAGATCATTGGGGGAGGCCTATGTCGAGCAGTGGACATCTTGCGGCTGACATGATGATGATAATGAATCAACCTCTGAAGTTTCAGTGACTAATTTAGTCACCCCATATAAATTTTATATGGAAAGTGGGATTATTTCATCGTTTTTGGAAATTAAATTGTTTGGTGAGCATGCATCGTAATATTTATTTACTTCTTCACTCCGCACTCCAAACAATCGTTTCAAAAACCACCTACGGATAATGGTGTAGCTCAGGCCAGCAGACCCACGGAATTTAAACAATGAATTTAGGTATTCTATGTATGCCAATACACAGTGCCTTCCTAGTGCCTATTGATGCCAAAAGAACCATATCTAGTGCCATCATAGTTTAAGAAATATAGGTCGTTGTTTGTGGGTCTGCTGGACGGATATCAGCCCAGCAGACCCACCTCTCGTACACGGAAACGGCTAAAGTTAGAGACATGGTTCTAGTTCTAAGCTTTAATGCTTTACTTGGTGCCATCGAGAAAAAAGTTTCAAACCTAGTGCTTCAAGCGTTTCGGAGCTATAAAACGATCTTGGTGTGCCTGCTGGGCGGAGGTTCAACGCAGCAGACCCACCTCTCGTACACGGAAACGGCTAAAGTTAGAGACATGGTTCTAGTTCTAAGCTTTAATGCTTTACTTGGTGCCATCGAGAAAAAAGTTTCAAACCTAGTGCTTCAAGCGTTTCGGAGCTATAAAACGATCTTGGTGTGCCTGCTGGGCGGAGGTTCAACGCAGCAAACCCACCTCTCGTACACGGAAACGGCTAAAGTTAGAGACATGGTTCTAGTTCTAAGCTTTAATGCTTTACTTGGTGCCATCGAGAAAAAAGTTTCAAACCTTGTGCTTCAAGCGTTTCGGAGCTATAAAACGATCTTGGTGTGCCTGCTGGGCGGAGGTTCAACGCAGCAGACCCAACACGATAGCTCCATAACTAGAAGGTAATTGGTATGAAATCTCATATCAACGTTTAGTGTGTAATTAGTGCCTTAGCTTAACATAAACATATCTGTTTAATTTGACTTCCAAACATAACAAATAGCCTCTGAAAGTTCTGCATACATTTCAAAATGAATACAGTCGCGTACATAATCAATAGTTTTTACGTCATTGTTGATACAATATGGATTAAATGTCTTTTTTACAAGCTTGTATTTTATTTTCAATGTTCGTAAAGGTGATTTTTGTCCACCAAGTGACCTTTTATGTACTTACTAAGTCTTCCCCCTTGCCTGCGTGCGGGGTTTATTAGTTATTAGCACAGTTGAAGCGCTAAGTACCTAAATCAAAAATTACGTAGTTTAATTTTGATATATGATAAAAATATATCTTCAGGTTTTATTAGGTGTGCGTTATCGTCTTAACTTATATTCAGAATACAAATATATCTCGGTACTATGTGACTGTGTATAAGATTGGTACTAAAAAATTTAAGAGTTGAAAAATGTTTTTTTAATGGGTAAGTTAATATCATATAAATTATGTAATTATGAGTTTGGTTTATTTTATGTTTATTTTTGTCCTTAGAGACTGTACTTTAGAGCATTTAAAGAAAAGCATTTTAATCAAAAAAACATTTTTACTCTTGATTTATTTTTGGTTTTTTATTGCTAAACGAATAGATTATACGAAAAAAAATTATAACGAAGAATTCAAATAATCTAAGTAAAGTTTTTCGACAAGAATGCGTGTGAATTTCAAAATTTAGGTACGAAAAACTTCTATCAGAAAATCATAGATGGCGCATTGCCCCGCACTGTCACCGTGCCACCGCACTGTGCCGCTGCGCCGACGACGCGACGTATTTTGATATTTTATACTACCGACGTTGATTGTTATAAATAAATGATAACCTTTCAAACCGTATTTAATTACTCACTAATTAATGTCTCATAACTAATGTTCACTAAACATACAGATTTTAATTTCAACCGATAATTATCACATCATAAATAAAAAAGAAAGTTTCAAAACAGGTTTAAATTTACAATTTTTATATATTTTAACGCTGGTTCTTACCACGATTTGTGTACATATATCACCTCAACTAAGCATATAAAAAGTGATAAGAACCCGTGTTAAAATGTATAATTTTTTTGAAAAAATCTTTAAAATCCTAAACTATAATGTTTTCTTATTATTATCCAAAAAAAGTGGTGAAACATTTTTGACACGATCGGGATTCGAACCCGGAAGCTCGCGCTGTTAAGCCATCTGACGATTTACCTAAACCATAGTCAAGTGCTGAAAGTCATCTACCCTTTATTAGCGCATAGGCCGCGCATAGTCTAAATGCATTAACAATCTTATTGTGAGACAACGCATCCTAAAACAGTAGCGCCATCTATTGGTTTGGGAAAGCAACATGCAGATGCGTAGCCTATTTTTTTTTAATTATTGCCTAGTCGCCTTTTACCTTTTTACAAAATAAGTTGGTATATCTATATAATAGGTATGTAGTTAATTACTATAAGGATACATGAACGATTACGAATGGGGTATAAAAGCTCTTTAGAGGTGGCAGCATTGTTGACTGTTCCGTGTCAAGCTGCGGCGCTGTCATTTTATTTAGATTGCGAGCAAGTGTTTTTTTTTTGCGGAAATAATTACTCAAATTAAAGTCAAATTACAAAGATGTGTACTTCAATTGAAAGAAGAGTTGAGTAAAAGAAAAGCTACTTTTTTTAAACTTTTTTTTTGGATCTTTGGGGAATACATATACACCGTATTTTTGCAGTTAATAGCTGTGCAAATTGTCAAAATTCATTAATTTACTATAAATAAATTGTTTTTTTACGAAACTAATATGGAGAATGACAGCTACACGTAAAACTTTAGGATCAGTCAACACAGGCGACATCTGAAGTGAGAAATTGGCAGTTTATTACCCCATTCAAAAAATATGTTGGCATATGTAACCTAATAAATTAAGTTTTGAGCGTGACTGTACCTCGGTTGTTAAAATGTATGGAGAACTTTCAGAGGCTATTTGTTATGTTTGGAAGTCAAATTAAACAGATATGTTTATGTTAAGCTAAGGCACTAATTACACACTAAACGTTGATATGAGATTTCATACCAATTACCTTCTAGTTATGGAGCTATCGTGTTGGGTCTGCTGCGTTGAACCTCCGCCCAGCAGGCACACCAAGATCGTTTTATAGCTCCGAAACGCTTGAAGCACTAGGTTTGAAACTTTTTTCTCGATGGCACCAAGTAAAGCATTAAAGCTTAGAACTAGAACCATGTCTCTAACTTTAGCCGTTTCCGTGTACGAGAGGTGGGTCTGCTGCGTTGAACCTCCGCCCAGCAGGCACACCAAGATCGTTTTATAGCTCCGAAACGCTTGAAGCACAAGGTTTGAAACTTTTTTCTCGATGGCACCAAGTAAAGCATTAAAGCTTAGAACTAGAACCATGTCTCTAACTTTAGCCGTTTCCGTGTACGAGAGGTGGGTCTGCTGCGTTGAACCTCCGCCCAGCAGGCACACCAAGATCGTTTTATAGCTCCGAAACGCTTGAAGCACTATGTTTGAAACTTTTTTCTCGATGGCACCAAGTAAAGCATTAAAGCTTAGAACTAGAACCATATCTCTAACTTTAGCCGTTTCCGTGTACGAGAGGTGGGTCTGCTGGGCTGATATCCGTCCAGCAGACCCACAAACAACGACCTATATTTCTTAAACTATGATGGCACTAGATATGGTTCTTTTGGCATCAATAGGCACTAGGAAGGCACTGTGTATTGGCATACATAGAATACCTAAATTCATTGTTTAAATTCCGTGGGTCTGCTGGCCTGAGCTACACGGATAATGAGATGTTAGCATCTTTCTGATAAGTTTTTCTCAAGAAAGAAAGTGGAGGCCAAAGTTGTTATAAACAAGTTCGGAAGTGTTTTTGTTGAAACAAGACGAACAGAGTTGGAAAGAAATACCTTAGATCCGTAGTGAGCGCTTCTCTTCATTTTTTATATTGCGTACCGCTAAGGAATGGAATTCTCTGCCCGCGTAAATATTTCCGGGCGCTTATAACTCAAATCTCTTTAAAGTTCGAGTGAATCGGTTTCTTCTAGGTGAGCTTTCTACATACAAAATAAAAATAAAAAAAACGACAATAACACACACAGAAAACAACAACACACCTACACAGTGAATTGTGCTGTAGAGCGACGTCAAACAGGACACAGCTCAGCATGTGTTGAAGCCGAGACCTCAACGCTGGCTTTCAGCTGTGCCCTTAGTGCGAGCCCTAGCGGAAAAGAGTAAATTATTACCTAATTAAATGTGAATCAGTTGGTGTGTTGTGATCAAGAGCAAATCTAAAATAATTAAAAAAAACTATACGAAAAAAGCAAGGCAAGGAGGGGGAGGAGGTCAAAAAATCCTGAAATTCGTGTGACATAATTAATGGATGGCCCCTTAATGGCGCTCGTTGATCTGAACCAATCAGCGAGGTTTAACAACATACTCAGAGGCAGGGAACCTGATAGGTGACCAAAATGGCAATTCGTCACGAGCGTTTCTTAAGGCTTGATAACTCAGTTGGCAATAATCTAAGGTTGTGGGTTAGATTTCTGACCAATATAAATATTTTTAAATCTTTACAACCTGAAATATAGCTAAGAACCATCACGATCACGATTAGCTTTAAAAAAAAATTTTGAAATAAGTCCAATCGTTTAGGAGCTACGATGCCACAGACAGACACAGATGCACACGTCAAACTTATAACACCCATTTTTTTGTCGGGTATTAAAAACTGGGCAGGCTGAAGAAATTTGGTAACACAACGCATACAGTCTCGTTACAAACTTTTTGATAAATGGGTTTATTTTATTTATATAATAATGATACTGGTACAACGGCGAGTACCAAAAAACAAGCGAAAATAAAACGTGAAAATCTTGGGACTAGTGGGGTGGCATTGATCATTTGAAAAATACTTTTCGCTATGAACACTGGCTGACCATCCTAATAATTGGTTTTCTTAGAGCCGGAGCTTTATCTGAAAAACATATTTTTAAAAGGTTTTTTAAAAACATATTTTCAAAAGCTTTACCTACGAAATTGCCCATTTTTTGCCAAGCTTTATTTTTTCATAATTTATTTGATTGAACAGCTATAAAAAAAATTGTGGGGTTTATTAAAAATGTTGCTTTTGTAACGGAGATTATGAGTGAAATTAATACTTTTATACTTTAGAATTATTCAACTTACTGTAGACCAAACCTTTCCACACATTTTGTTAAATTTGGATTTCGCATTCCCAAGAAAAATCCAAAAACGTAAATATGTAAAAATCAGATTTTTACACATATAACATGGAAAACGGATATTTCTTAGGTATATACACTTATATATAGTCTTAAAATAAACAAAAAAACATGGTTGCACGAACCTGGATAAAACTCTGTTATAAATTTAGCTCATCATAAACGTAAGTACTGCGAAAGTACCTCACACGTGGAGAGGTTTTCTTTTTCGTTTAGCTACAATAAATTCTATTTTAAGAAAGGCTCAAGGTATAAGGTTATAATAGGTCAACGGTTATTGACTTGTCAGAGCTAGTGACCCCTGGTTAAGGTCAGGAGCAGGTTTCAACTCAGATAAAAAAATATAAATAGAAAAAGGCTGACTTACGGATAAAGGACCTCATAAAAACCCAATTACATAAGCTTTCAGTCTATCATGTAATTTTTTCTAAAGTCTGGGTAAATTCGAACCCATGTTTGTGTTTTTTGTCCCTAGGGACTCACAATACAAGGAAAACCTTTGCGTAAGCTTTTTGATATTTGGAGTAAGGCAGGAATTTATGTTATTTGTAGCTTGCCTTCAGCAAATTCTGTCCCGTGGAAATGAACAAGTTTTTTTATTTCGCCCAGTTAAGTCTTCTCTCGGTAAGAACTAACTGGCCGCAAGTAATTATGATGATCATAAAATTCTAAGAAAAATTCCACATGCTAAAGAAACACCCAAAATCCTAAAGTAAACAATCCAAACTCAACTAATGTACTTGTCATCACAAAACTAGTTCAAGAAATGTGTTTTAGTAGAAGTGCCACTAGTTTGAAACTTGAAAATGTTGAGAGATTTTTAACCGAGTAAAGTTGCGAAGGCCACTCGATCTTATTCTACGATGCACGTGAGTCGTTAAGTGATAAATTGACTGGTTCTCAAGTGGATTTGAAGCAAATACGAGAAGAATGGTTACTGAGTCAACTCACTTACAATTTTAGAGAAATTTGTTAAATAGTTTTTATTAACTTGCAATGTATGTTTGTTCGGTTCAAACCTAGCAACCGAATTTTAATGCAGTTAACACTTTGAATTAAAATTTTGAATACACGTTTAGATTGGATGACAATGGATGGCATGGTTTAGCGAAGTGACGTCAAATCCAATAGTCTGTACTATACAGGTGAGTGCCTATCACAGCCACTAGTCTCTCATCAATGTTAAAATATATTTTAATCTTATAAATGCTAGGGCCTAATGTACACCTAACATTGTTGAGCGAAAAAAAATGATGATTATTATTATTATTATTATAGCGGACAGCTCAAGATGGCGGACTTCCATGATATGGGTATCAAATTAAAGAGTTTGCTGAGGATACGAAAAAAAAAAAACATTTTAATAAAAGCTTGTTTTCAAAAATGTTTTTTTAACTATAAACTTTGTTCAATTTGTGATCGTCGTGTGTTGACTTTAACTTTAGAACTAGCTCTTTTGTGTTCTATTGTATTGTAGAGTTGAGCTAAAACATATCGCAGAAGGTAAGTTAAAAATAATAACTTAATAATGTCGTTGAATTTGTGGATTTTTCCGAAATACAAAAAAAATAATCATTATAATTTGATTTTTATAACTTAAATTAGATATTAGGATGTTAGGGTATACTAAAGTTTTTAAAATATTTCTGTAAAAAATACTTAAACGGTACTTGTACTTCTTACTTGTAACGGTAGACCATTCGAAGAGAATAAAAAGTAAACTTATCAAAAATTTGCATCAAAAAACATCAATTACTTTTCTGATATATAAAAAATAGTTAAAACTTGTTTAAATAGACTTCTTACATTTTACTCAACTCGCAAACAAAGTTTTAAAAAGCGAGAAGAACGATAAGAAAAGCGAGTCGACTCACTGACTTATAACTTTTGTCTCAGCTCTAAACCTCAGGACGGTTTTGCAGTAGTTTTAGCGAGGACTATGAGTGACTTGGCAAGTTTTCTCGTTGACTGGCAATGCATTAGGGATCTCTGGTGCAGTTGCTAGATGGAGAGTCATTTGACAGTGTACTTTTTTGCATCTTTTAAAAATGTAATAGATTTTATTTGCGAGAAAATAGTAATAATCACAGATGTAATGTCCCTAGAATGTCAGTTGTAGCGGCACGCTCAGGAATGCGCAAAGGTAGTACAGATATGTCACATCTGTCGATTGTCGTCAATCTATTTTACTATATTTGGTCTTAGCATGTAGGGTTGCCACCTGACTATGGAGTGATCATTCCCTCCCTTCCATCAATCACTCGGTCGGCCTCTATGGCCGCCCCTCAACACTGGTGACACCGACGACCCTCAGCATCAGAACAGTATTGTCTGCTTACATGTAAGCAGGCAAATGTTTTACATTCTGTTAAATATTCACATAGGTACATACCTCTCAAGATTATTATCCCTAACGGAGTAGGCAAAGCATCGGTGGATCTAGCGAACTGCTTGACGCCACGTTTGACACAAATTGTGAGAGTTATCAAATGGAACAAGTTGCATAATGATGAGAGGTTGTCAGCCTTTTGCCCATTATACAGCGAAACCCTGGTATCCAACTTACAGACTTTTACTGTTTACCTGGGAAGAGCAGGTAGCTGGCACATTCTAAGTTTTTTTTAACTCCCAGTCCAACATGGAAGGCAATATTTACAAGTTATAATTAAATTATACATAATGTTATTATAATATAAATGTAAATTCAAAAAATAACAATGTCAAAACAATCTAGGATTTAATTACATAAATGTTAAATGTTGAGATTTTCCATGGTCTATTAAAATGTCACCCTGTAGGTAGAATGCTGCATTGTACGATTTCAATAACAGAATATTTATAAAAAGTGGATCTCTATCGACGCGAGTATGACAAACAATACAGCCTACATCTCACTTTGAAACCATTAATTACTTCCCAGCTGCTCTTTGCATACAGCTTGTCGACAAAAGGGCCACCATTATTATGGTAATCTTTGCTAAACGAGATATGAAGGTTGAATTTACCGTCATTTGTACACGGGGTTTGTTTTGTGGCAATTACATTAAAATGGGGGCTTGAAAAAAATTTTTTTTTTTGTTTATCAACCCGTACAGGATGTGAGGGGAACGCTTTCAGGACTTTATTTGAACAAAAGAAAGAACAAATTTATATTGAACTTATTAAACTCGCGAAGCGCTCGTAGCCCAGAACCTCCAATCAGTGAGATTAAGCAAGGTACGAAGGGGTGGGAAACCTGATTGGTGACCAAAAGTAGCAATTCATCACGAGCGTTTCCGAGCTTCGCAAGGCACGTCAAGCCGCGAACCTTTTTATTATTATTTTTAATTCAATGTCAAAGGGACAAAGGTGAGCTCATGTATGCATTTATGTCAAAGTCTATTCTTGTTAAGGTATTTTATAATTTTAGTCTCGTAATATACGAGTATTACTAAGGTAATTTTTCAAAACTTTAGACTTTCATGTTTAGATTCAAACTGAAAATCAATTTGTCAGTTTTGCCCTCAATATAACAACAAGCTTGCTTTTAAAGCTTGATGCACTTTCAACCGTATTTTAATAACTCAGCGTCTCGGTAGCAAACTATTTGCTTCACTCCTAGTCTAATTTGTGCAACAAAGAAACAATTATTCTGTGAAATACGACGGAACGTTTAAAATGCAAACTAAATGGGACGCCGGACTACGAGTATTTCCCTGTCATTAATTTAAGTAAACACAAAAGATAATTAATCCTTCTAAAGTAATTTCTTTTTCTATGTATGCTTTACTAGCTTTCTGTTTACGGCTTAAACGCCAACTAATTAATTTAGATAACGTTTTGGTATATATATATTTTTTTGTTTTCGTTTAGCTTTTTATAAGGTGCTGAATAAATTTCGATTACATTTTTATGGGACCAGTCAGGAATATACTCTTTCGAAAAAAAAGAAATTCGAAAACCGGCGACGCTTGGCGGAGTAATAGCGTAACAAACATACAACAAAATAAAAATATACAGTTGAATTCAAGAACCTCCTCCTATTTTTGAAGTCGGTTGAAAAGAACTGTATTTATTTTCCTGGAAACATCAAACCTGGCCAGTTATTTTTCCATCGGAATCGATTCAAATTTAAAATCAGCGGAAGGCGAAAAACAAAGAGTTTTAGCATTTGAAAGGGTCTCTTTGGCGTTCGGTTTGGAATCCATCACGAATACAAAGGATAATGGGGTCGATTGGGACCGAGGCATTCGATTCGTGCATATTACTGATGTGCCGTGAAATATTCATCGAGGCAGGACGAAAATTCCACGTATCTGACAAGTCTGCGAATATTAAGAGACTGAAGTACTTTTTTACTAACTTTATTAAAAAATTAAATGTTTTTGGTAGACTTTGTTTGTTAATTAAATACAAATTGAAATGAAATCGTAATTTTTTTGATGTCCAGATGACTCCAGATACCTACCGATAAAAAATTATTAAAACCGTCAAAGTGCGAGTCGGACTCTCGCATGAAGGGTTCCGTACCATTATCTATGTATAAAAACGAGCAAAAAATCACGTTAGTTGTTATAGCGGCAACAGAAATACATCATCTGTAAAAATTGCAACTGTCTAACCATCACGGTTCATGACATACAGCCTGGTGACAGACGGACAGACAGACAGACGGACGGACAGCGGAGTTTTAGTAATAGGGTCAGGTAAGGTTTTGCCCTTTGGGTATAGAAACCTTCGTTTTGCTGATGATATTGTAGTCATGGCTGAGACCTTAGAGGACCTTGGCACGATGCTCGATGACCTGAATATAATTTCACAACAAGTGGGTCTGAAGATGAATATGGACAAGACGAAGATCATGGAAAATGCCCATATTGTACCCACTCCTTTAACAGTTGTAAACTCTACTCTGGAAGTTGTCGACGAATATGTTTACCAGGGACAAGTAGTCCAGCTAGGTAAGTCCAACTTCCAGAAGGAGGTCAATCGGCGAATCCAACTCGGTTGGGCAGCGTTCGGGAAGTTGCGAACTATCTTCTCCTCCCAAATACCGCAGTGTCTGAAGATGAAGGTCTTTGACCAGTGTGTGTTGCCAGTGATGACGTACGGCACTGAAACGTGGTCCCTTACATTGGGCCTCATAAGAAGGCTCAAGGTCACTTAAAGAGCGATGGAAAGGGCTATGCTCGGAGTTTCTCTGCGCGATCAAATCAGAAATGAAGAAATCCGCAGGAGAACCAAGGTCACCGACGTAGCCCAAAGAATTGCTAACGTTAAGTGGAAGTGGGCAGGGCATATTGCTCGTAGGACTGATGGCCGCTGGGGCAGAAAAGTCCTCGAGTGGCGACCATGTACCGGAAGGCGCAGCGTAGGAAGGCCTCCCCACAAGGTGGACCGACGATCTGGTAAAGATTGCAGAAAGCCGCTGGATGCGGGTGGCACAGGACCGATCGAGGTGGAGATCCCTGGGGGAGGCCTATGTCTAGCAGTGGACGTCTTGCGGCTTACATGATGATGATGATGATGTATAGAAACCTATAAATAATCTTTTGAATAAATTAAATAATAGATACAGACGTGTAAGGACGCTGCGCAATGTATAAAACCCATTCAACATCGAAGAAGAATTTACACAATTATCTGGTAATCACCCCATAATGTACTTTGGGTCTCATCTGACTAACTTCAATTTAAAACACCCTGTAATTCTTATTCCCAAGGGAGCACTGGCCTTCTAATTACAGGAGCAAAAGGGGTGTCATTTCTGAAATTGCTTGACCATTAGAGTAGTAGAAACTATGCCGCTGTAAATTGAAGGGATTATTATTAAGTGCTGAGTTTAAACTAAACACATTCGAGAATGGAAATTGCTCATTTCTAGGGTCAGAGGATAAGTTAAGCGGCTAACTTCACACTGTATTTAAAAGTAGATTAGAAAAAACTCATTTATTATTTTTTATAAAATGGATTGTTTATAAAACCCACACTTTCTATAGCCTAGCGTTATTAATTAAAGCACCGACTAAACGCAGAAAGTTGTTTAGTGTTGAACTTTGGTACCTATGAAGGTGGTCGCGAACCAGGCGACCCTTTACAGAGCCTACCACACCCCATGAGACCATATGACGCCACCTCAGATTCAGAACAAATTGATAAGTAGGAAAGGATTGAAAGGAAGCAGGTCTCATTATTTTTGTTTTTCTTAGTCACCTCTTACGATACCCACGGAAAGAGATAAGATGTTATTTTCAACCGATCATCACACGGCATTAACGCCACGACCTCAAAAATAAACTTCACATTATCGCACAATTTCTAGGCATTAAATTGTGAGACGTTAAGATGTCAGTGGTCGTGGTTTACCCACATAGTATATGAATTCCATCGATATGTTGAGACATTAGTGCGGTGACGCGGTCGCATAACTCCACTCTGCGGTTATTTGCAGTTATAGCTGGCAATTCCTACGCTCGATCCATTTTCCCAAAGCGGATATTGCTGCTGCGAGAATTTCTTAGTCTCCATATTAATCGTTCTTGTGTTTTGTCTCGTATTGCAATTTGAAGTATAATTGATCATGACGTCACGACCTAGTATATATGTATAAGAACTCGTGTATAGAGGAATCTGGCCAAATGCAGGATTCCTCACGATAAGAGCTACGTAATTTTTTTTAAACTGGGTAGTGGGAATCGGACTCGATACTTGTTCCTTACTAGCCCGGTCAAATTAGCTGAAAAAATAATGATAAGGGTAGAATAATTATCTACTAACTAAACATTAGACCGCCTTTGCTTAATTGCTTTTACTCTTTCTTTTAAATTAATTTAGATGTTTCTTAAAAGAACATTTTTTTTATCAGCCCGTATACGTCCCCACCGAGGAGCACGGGCCTCCCTTCGAAACACGAAGGGGATTTAGGCCATAGTCCACCACGCTGGCACAATGCGGGTTGGTGGATCGCTCGTCTTTCGAAAATGAATTTTCTTGGACGGGCGGGTTTCATCACGATGTTTTCCTTCACCGTTAAGTAAGTAATTATTATAAATCCGTACATAAATCCGAAAAGACGAATTTAGTGGTACAGGCCCGCACCAGGATTTAAACAAGGATTACAAGTCTAGCTCATTACCAACTGGACTATCATCGCTGTCAAAAGAAAATATTTAAACAAAAAATATATATTGTGAACTCAGGTGATATCACTGACCAACTTTATGTTCTTGATGTTCTCCATTTCCAAAATATCAGTAAAGACCCAAAGAAACTAAATATTCGCTGCTCTCAGTTAATAGCTCGGGTTTCGGGAAGTGTTAACACTTGGCTTACCAAGAGCACAATAGTATAGCGCACATGTTCACACTTCGCACATTCATCGTAATTCGTAAAACTTTTCCGCACCCATTTAGTTCTGACGGATATTACGAAGGGAGAAGTTTTCGCAACCGCTTATAACAGTGCTATGTGGATAACAGAGCCACATAATAGTTTACAAGTTTGAAAAGCGTTTTCTTGCCAAATGGCTGATTCGTGGAAGAGAAAGCTATAATTACATTATAAGTTATGTAGAAGCGGTTGTAATTTTGTTCAGCAATTAAATTAATTACTAATTTCAGTATATTAAGAAATTTTTCTTTATAACCTAACTACACTTAAATCAAAAACGCAAGAAAAAAATTTACAAGGGATATTTATATATATTTTTGACTATCTGTTCTCTAACAAAGAGCTGAGAGGAGACTTTGATACAGGACATAAAAGGCAGGCGATTTAAGCCCACTTCTATATCCTTATCTAAGATAAATTCCAAACACAACTGTCCTACAATTACAAACCAACAATGATGGGCCCCGATTCTGTAACTTAAGTTGTAAATCGATGGAATGATTGCCATTTTACCCGTTCAGCAGCTCTAGCACGATATCGACAAACTCGCGATCGGCTCACGCTTAAACTTCACTTTGATTGCGCGAGGGTCTCGCGCAAAGGCTTGCTCGCCCTATGGCTTTGTCAATGTTGACATTTTGACATAGGACCGCGGTGTTGTCGCGGCGCCGTCACTATCGTACTCGGCCTGCTGGTCCCTCCGAGTAGGACCAACATATTAATGCATGCTCCCGTTACGGAGGCGCTGTACATATTGAATGAAGTCTCTAAATATGACGAAATAGATTTGTTCTTTACCCCTCTAACCAAAATTTCTAGTTTTATTTTAAGTTATCTGACTAAGTGATTTTAAATGAGTAATAATATATTTTTTGACATTTTATGTAAATTTTTTGACAAATTTTCATTTTTTTGACATTTATTAGACATTCTTTTTTATTTATTAGATATTATTAAACATTCTTTTTTGAAAATTGTGACAACTTAAAATATGTTTTATATGCTGTGTTAAAAACCTGTGAAATTAAGTATAAAATTATGTAAGAATATTATAATGCTATCGATTTGGGCCCCGAGCCTGTCATGATATCATTTTGTCTGTATTAAAAAAAAAAAAAACTGAGAACTATCCAAATTTCATACATCTAATGACGGCTGCTTTGACTGTTGGCGCCACCGCCAATTGAATTTGCAGTTGCTAAGTAGTTTCCAACTTTACGTTTGGTTTTCGGTGGCGCTGCTGGTCGAGGTGGTTGTCAGCAAGTATATGAAAATTAAATAGTTCTCAATTTAGCCACCTGAACAGATAAAGTGGCCTCCATTCCATCGAAACGAAACTGAAGTTACAGAATCGGGGCCCAGGAAGAACATCGACATATTTTGTCACGCGTCGCGTCTATGTTACGGTGAGGGATAAAGACAGAGAGATGATCATGATTTTTAAAATTTCGGGGGGGGGGGGGGTTCGAACCTCCAAACCCTCCACCTCCTGGCTACGTCTATGGTAGTTTTCAATTTCGCCACCTGAACAGCCTCAATGCCATCATAAAATGGCCTCAATGCCATCGACACACATGTGTTTTTTATAGGATTTACTTCGGAGAGGGTGCTCAGAGGCTACATGAGCTCATTCCGTCTGCCCCTTTTTTCTACTGAGCGCTATTCTTCATCTTTTATATTGCGCACTGCCAGGGAGTGGAATTCCCTGCCGGCGTCTGTATTTCCGAGCTCATACAACCCGAATATCTTTAAAGTACGAGTGAATAGGCTTCTTCTGGGTGAGCTCGCTACATCCTCGACCACATCTTTGCCCTAAGCTAGATTGTGGTCAAGAGCGAACCCATTTTTAATAAATAAATAAAAAGTTACAGTATCGGGACCCTGTTGAATGACGATACTACCTTGTAATGATATGAAAATCATCAACCAAATGATTTTATTTTAAACAAAATCCTTTTACGAAAACTCTTACAAAGTACTTAGTAAGCAGTAATGTTACACTAACTCATTTAAAGCTACTTAAACTTACAGCAATATGCTTTTAGTAAACAATGTAAGACTCTTGAGATTTTATTTTACATTACATTTATGTTTGTGTATGGCAAATGTATAAGGATTAGTGATGAAATATATAGTCTGGTAAATAATCTGTCTTCTTCTTCTTATCGTGTAGGTGTAGTCAAGTGTGTGGTGAACTTGATTAAGCCTGGAGTCAGAGTCTTCAAACCGCACAATGGAATCTGACTTGGTTTTAACGACTGTAGTCAATCGACAACAGCCAGTGATATTAAACTTATTCTAAACAAACTTTAAGGTAACCAAATAAATGATTATTTTAATCATGCCTTCCTTTTGGTTAGTGTGAATTGTGGCGGCGTGTAATGATTATACTTACCTATAACTATTAGACGGACAGTGTAGAAGGTAATAGCATCTAAAATCTATACAAACCTTAAAGTGTTTTGTGTGTAACGATTTTTGTATAACAAATAAATTAAATAAATCAAGTTTTGTGATGAGCTTGTCTACCCTGGCGGCAGTTTTCAAACCGCCAAATAGCCTTTGACTGTAGTCAAATCAACAAAAACCGGGACCGAAGGCTTAACGAGCCGACCGAAGGCTTAACGAGTCGCCGAAGCACGGAAATGCATTTGCTGCCTCTGTGTTCGTTGCTTAACCTCACTGATCGGTCCAGGTCACAGAGAGTCGATGTGCGACGAGCGTTTTAACGAACGGGTTGCGTATTGAGATGAGGGTAATGCAATATTAAAACCCATACGGAACTCCATAACAGTATATCAATATATGTACCCAAAGCATAACTACAAAAGTTAATTTTTCATTTGTAAGTTCATTGAAGACAAAAATCTTTCTGCCGGCGATTTCGGTCTCATGGAAAAGTAGAAATTCTACATTTCTTCTACCTACAGAAAACCAAAATATTTACTTAACCTACCCTGTCTCAAAATCGAACCCAGTGATATCATTTATGAGACTTTGTCCGGTTGCAAAGTTAATGCTATTTTAAATACCATCTGTCACTTTTTGTTATGTTGACGTAAACAAGTAAGCTTTAACTTTAAAGGTGCAGAAACATGCGAGGGAGGCCTATTGCCAGCAGTAGGCTTAATGAGATAAGATTAACTATAGTGAAAGTTATTCTTATTTATTTTATTTAATAGATTTACTTACGGTTAATACATTACCTTCTTAATATTACATCTATGTTTACTAACTAAATGCTTAACCAATTACAAATAAACTCGCGTGCATTAATATTCGGCAATTTGTGCAGTTTCTGCAACTGAGTGATCACCCAATCAGAGTCAATTAGGTAAAAGTTTCTGTAGCGTAAATACGGAATTACTCAGTATAAAACACGACAAGTCATTTAATTTTCATGAAAACTCACCACAGCTGTGAGAAATTGAAACCATCGTCGTAGCTTCGCATAGTTTTGTATTATTCATACCACGGCCTCTACAGTACTGCTACGTCGTAGACAAGGGCGTAGACAACGCTACGCAGCTACGAATACCGAAAAAGAAGCTAAGTGCACTTAGAACGTTTTTGTGTTTTGTTTTGTTCCGTTACATGTGAAGAATTTAATATGAGCTTTGTTCGGGCTTTGTTTGGTGCAGTTTATTTTTAATACTTTTTTGTTATTTTTCCGGCACTTCCTGCTTCCTGTCCATGAATGTTTGTTTAAAACACGATTTTTTTCGCGATGTCACAGCTGGTTTCATAGTGCCTTTTGGTTTAATTTTTATTACATGATTGCGATGTGGCAAAATCGTGAAATAGCTCGATCCGTTCTGATTTTGATACTTTAATTAATTAATAAATTACTTAATGAATTTCATGATAGCAGAACCAATAACAATTGTGATAAAAATTTTATTTGCCATTAACTTTAGTATAAAATATCAAACTTTCAAACCTACAATATTTTTCATTCAAAAGGCAGACACAAAAAGAAAAGGCACAAGCAAAAAAAACGGTAAAAAAAGTCTTTAGTATCATTTTGGTCACGAATTTACTGCGAAAAAAAAAGGAATGCGCCGCTAATTAGTTCGATATCTAGTCTCGATATCTAAACTTTGCGCCGCACGCTGATCGGTGGAACTATTTTTTTCTGTGCTACTTTTAGTTAACCCGTCGCGTTCTTGTTTACGAGATACAAATCTCTTGTGTTCTTGTGTAAGAGATACAAATCTCTTACACCATGTCTTCAAAAAGCACGCCAAGGTTTAAGAGTGTAATTTTACAGATATAAAAAAAGTTTTTTTGTAAAAAGAAATTATATTCTGTTCCATATTACGAGTTTAATATTAACTCAAGAACACGCAAGATTCCCTAAAGGTAAATCGCTTTAAAGTTTGTATGGGAGATCGAATGTTTTTTTTTCGTATTTTGACCTATGTTCCTTGGGAAAGTTGTTCAGTTTCATGGACTGATTAACCACCCGGGAGGTTAAAAGAGATATACCTAAAGCCCAGTATATATATTTATTTGTCTTTCATCACTAGTTATTAAAAAAAATATATCGGGAGACATTAATCAGCTAACGAAAATTTAGGATGTGGATGTACTAATACTGAACAACTGAACAACACTCGTAGCCCAACAGCTCTCGCTGAGGTTAAGCAACGTACACAGAGGCCGGAAACCTGATGGGTAGTCACCCAGTCAAGTCAAGTGGCAATTTACACGAGCGTTTCCGTGCTTCGGAGGGCACGTTAAGCTATCGGTCCCGGCTGTTGTCGATTGATTATAGTCGTTAAAACCAAGTCAGGGGCCATTGTGCGGTTTGAAAACTCTGACACCAGGGTTTGCCAGGTTCACCACATACTTGACTATACACTACACGATAAGAAGGAGACCCATGAAACATAAGTCGAAATGTGAAAAAAAAACAAATTTGTTTTATTGAGAATATCATAAGGGTTTTTCATGGAATAGTAGTTTAGTGTCAAAGGTTTTTAATTTCTGTAAGTTGTTTAGCAAAACCCCCTAAAGTTTTGCTAAACAACTTACAGAAATTAAAAAAAAACAACGAAAAAAAAAACATAAAGCAACTTTATCGACCTTTCTAGAACGGAAATTTATTTCTCCGTACTATTAACGTAAGAGACTTGACCTACTCGCAATAATACAGAGTTGGCACAACGTGCTAATAGGCAGGATCGTCGACAATATGGCACTCGGCTGACTGGCGATTCTCGTAACAAATTGCCGACTTAATTTTGTTTTAGCCGTCATGATAAGAAAGAACAAGGAAAATTAACACTGTTGCTTGTTGAGGGTCGGCCATAGAGGTCGACCGAGTGATTGATGGAAAGAAGGAAAGTGATCACTTTAATGGAACTTTTTATAATTCGAACGGCAGGGCACGGCAAGACAGAATTTGTATTACCATTGCCTCCTATGTTCCCAGCTTCTACTATCACTAATACATTGGAGTTGGAGGCAATGGTTATACAATTTTCCGTGCCGTTTTCGAATTATAAAAAGGCTCAATAATTACATGGTCTAGCATAGCAACTAGAATGTTTATTGGAAGATGACACTGGCTTAGATAGATTGACGTCAACCGACAGATCTTATATATAAAATTGGAGGTCCTGATTCACTGACTCGTCAATGCCCAGCCCAAACCCTTAGACCTAGAAAGCTGAAATTTAGCAAAAAGGTGACTTTTATGACGTAGGCAAGCACTAAGAAAGGATTTTTCGAAATTCAGCTCCTAAGGGGGTGGTTTGTATGGAGAAAACAATTTCTTTGGACATTTTGACTCAAAGCTTCGTCAAGATATATCTTGAAGGAAATAAACAGACACGTGTTTCGCGATTTTTCGAAAATCATCCCCTTATGGGTCAAAAATGAAATGGGTGACTAAAAGAGTTCTTTAGACGAGCGAAGCCGTGGGACAAAGCTTGTGTAGCATATTAGTCCTATATCTATGTGCATTCCTGAGCGTGCCGCTACATTGCTCTTCCTCTCATGCTTTTATTTGAGAAGAAATCAATTAAAAAAGGACATCAGCCTTTGACCGAGTGTGCGGGCTGCCAGTGGTTCAAGCGCACATAAATTACTTCAGCTAATGGCGATGACGAGAGGAGATCAAAACACCCTTGATGTTTTTGTTGTTGAATTGATTTATTTTGATGAAACCTGTCTATTTATAAAACAGATTTTAAAAAATACAAGAAAATTTTTCGTTATGTCAATTGTCATGAGAATTGGCAGCTTTTCTACGTCTACCAATTTCGGTACGTAAGAAAATATGACTTCAGGGGATTGTTAATTAACGGAAAAATCGAGTTTTTCGAGTTAGTGATGTTATTCGTTGTAATGTGAAGAACTATCGTGTAAGATTTCACATTCAGCTTATATCATTGAAAACTGAAAGGACAATGAAGAATTGATTACCCGAATGAGAATAAATCTGTCAAACTAGTTTCGTCTTACACACTCAAAGGTCCACACTGAGGTTTTACCTTGTACCAATTTACTAAATCCATTAACTTGAAGAGGTAACAACTGGCAATCTAGCGTGGAAAGGTATCAACGTTATACGGTTTTTAATACAAGCAATGAAAATCCATAAACATAGAATACTCAATGCCCCAAGTTAAAAAGCCAAGTTCTTAATATTTTTTATTTGTGATAAATCTTACTCGTAATTCTCCTAAAACTATACTTCTTAAATTTTTATACCATAAAGGGTTATACCAAAAAAAAGGAAGGATTTGATTGTTTGTTTGAATTGAATATGCTCCGAAACTGCTAAACCGATTTGAAAAATGATCTTACCATTAGAATGTTACATTTTCCCTGAGTAACATAGGCTACATAATTTTCCCGAATTTCCACGGGAAAGTACCGGGCGGAATGCTAGTCTTAAATTCTAGTTATAATAATCATAAGGCGAGCTTAACTTACTCTGGTGTTAAGAGTTTTCAAAACGCCAAGATATAATAAAATAAAAATAATAAAATTACTACACATTTGTGAGTGGTTGCGCAAAAAGGGACCTCAATGGAAAATAATTGATTTTGAGTAAATCGCGTTTAAAGTATCGAGTCGATATGAGTTTCGCCTCGAACGCGCTCACTAAAAAATCCACCAAAAAAAAACTATGGCACTTAAAAATATTCTGATTAGACCAAAACAAAGCTGAAAGACCACAGAAACAAAATGAATGAAAAACAAAAAACCTTTTCCAATCCCTTCAGGTCCCTTTTTGTGTAACCACTCACATTTGCAAACACAGGGTCAGAAGAACAAGTGTAATTCAGTAATTGACGTATTTCAAGTAACATCCAATAAGGAAACGAAGTATTATTTCTTATGATAGTAGGAGAAAAAAAAGAAGAGATTCTAATTTGAACCTTATTACCAGCTCACAAGAAACTTGTGTGGATACTTAATTGAGGGAACAAATTATACGATCGTATTTATATCAAGCCCAGTGGTACCAAAAACGACCGCTCAAATAAAATCCGAACGAATTGAGTGGTTCGACCTATTTGTTTACGATTGGTTGTCAATTATTGGCAGACACTCTGCCATAAAATACATTATATTTATTCAGGAAAATTAATTATCCATCTGCAACTAATTCCTACTTGACACAAAAACGGAAGTTAGGCGAAAAACAACTTTATTGTAAAAAAATTCATCACACCAAAATTATAAAGGCGAAAGTTTGTCAGTGTGTTTGTGTTAGTTACTTCTTCACGCTCAATCGGCTGGACCAATTTTGATAAAATTTTATATGGAGGTAGCTAACACCCAGTGGTGCTCTTCTTGATCGACGGGTCCTGGGTTCGATTCCCAGTCTGGGAAAATATTTATGTAAAAAGAAGATGTTTATTCTCGGGTCATAGGTGTTTGTGTTATAATGTATGTTCATAGGTACCCACTACACAAGGGAAAACCTAAATGTGGGCCTTTGAGCGTGTCTGTCTTGTCTTGAATCTTAAAACTTTGAAAACAAGACACAAATGCACTACAATACTATGTACCTATAAACTAGCAGTACGTAGATTGTCGAAAGCAAGTGGCAATCGGGCCGCAGGAAATAGAGAGGCACCTCCGGCGAATGCAGTCATGTGAAGCAACTAGTGTAGCCATTTCCGCTAGGAGGTGGGCTGTTAAATTAATCTAGTCAAGGGCGTTGTTATATGACTCAGAGCGATTGTCTAATATTAATTATTCTGTGCTATATTGAGACTATTATAAGTCTTGTAGTCGTGTATATCAGGAATAACGTGCGACCGCCTAATTAAATCGAGGCTATCCTTAAAATGAACTAATATTAATTAATTCAAATTAAACATATCAGAAAATGGAAAAAAAATAGAATAAGATAGGTTAGGCATTTTTAGGTACGGTTAGGTTAAGTGCAACCTGCATTACTATTATGAAAAAGTCCGTTATTGCGAAAAGAATTGAGGAATTTCACAAAGTACCGAGAGATTTTAATCTAAGTAAGTTCTCTCTGTAATGTTATGTTCAATGATGTTCATTGTATAATTTGGTATATATTTATATATATTATATTTTGTATGTATGTTAGTTAGATATGTTTTATTGTTCTATATGTGTAATTTATTCTATGTAAGTAGCATGTATTATATTTGCACCCACATCTATACGATTTGTTACTTTTACTCCACACCCAAAGGTTGCCGATAAGATATTGCTTCTTAGCGTGGGGCCGCCTTTTGTACCCTGACATAACTTTTTGTATAAAATGTAACTGTACCTTATCTGTGTTAGAGTGCAATAAAGTATATTGTATTGTATTGTAAGATAACTATATTACGGGTTTGACAATGTTACGGTGACAAATACAATATTATAAGTACAAATACAAAAATTTGGATATACACATATATTTGTATTGTTTTCTCATTATCCTCTCATAATGTTTCGATATAAAATCTAATTTCAACTACCTGTCTTGAAGAAAGAACTACATTGAAATACGGTTTCACAATGTCTTAAACTAAAAAGAAAACCAACCAGACTGTGACGATATAAGTAAGGTATTCAAATAAAGAGCCAAGCTAGATAGAGCAACAGATCTGGGCGGCTATTCCACTAATCAATGGCGTTTCAATAGCGGTTGAATGACAATGGTGACCAATTTACCCGTTCAGGTGGCAAAATTCAGAACTATCGAAAACTCTTACAGCTGGGGACACGCCAAAATCAGCAGCGCCACCATCAACTGTGTGGTACGTTGATAACTACCTAACAAATTAACATACATTGAGCATTGGCACCTCCAATTAAGTTAGCTGTCATCAAGTATATGAAGTATAGATAGTTCTAAATTACGACATCTGCAGTTTGAGTACGATGGTGTCAGAGCGCGTAATGCACCGCGGTCCTATGTCAAAATGTCAACATTGACAACGCCAGAGGGCGAGCAAGCCTTTGCGCGGGGCCCTCACGCAATCAAAGTGAAGTGTCTGCGTCAGCCGAGTGGCGTGCCGCGCGAGCTTGTCGCCATCGTGCTCGAGCCTGATCGGATAAAATGGTCGCCATTGTCATTCAACCGCCATTGAGACGCCATTATTTTGTAGAATAGCCACCCTGATACTCCTAGTCGTTTATATTGCCAGACTTGAGATTACATCAGAAAGCCACTTCAAGACGTTCATTTCTGATTTGCTTTGATTCTTTGAGGTTTCACAGATAAATGGGCATAGGAATTCACGACCTAAGATGTAAATGCTATGCAACGGGTAGTGTGAGATGGATAGATAGATAAAAAACACGAATATTGGGTTCTTATAAAAAAATCAGACAACGTAGATTTTCGATTGCTTAGATATTTTAAAAGGATGAACCAATTTTGAGCAATTATAGCTTAGAACTCGATTACGCCAACCATCAAACAAAAAAGCCGCATCAAAATCAATCGATTCATTTATTAGCTACGATGACAAAGACAGACACACAGATACAAACGTCAAACTTATAACACCCCTTTTGGCGGGGGTTGAAAAGGTATGGCTTTTCTATTTCAGCACACTAATAGCAGGTTCATAAAAAGTACATTAGTAAAAATACTCTTTATTAATAATTAAATTATTATAAAAAATCTAAGTATTTGTAAGGATAAATCACAGGCGAAGAAAAATTTCTTAGTAAAAATAAAGTGTTTCCACTTTATCAAAATATTTAATACTTTTGCGTTTGCAGACGAACGTAAATACTTTTCGTCTAGACTAGATTATTGTTCTCATTTGCAATAGTCGAAGTCAAAAAATCTCTACATTTTTATTTTACTTTAAAAATAATTCAGAGAGATACAGATGCTGAGACAGCAATAACCGAACCGAAAGAATTTTAGAATGTATCGCAACAATGGCATGATAAGCATTCTTATTTAATACAGACACTGAATTAACAATATCAGTAGTACGTATTCATAAATATATACAATTATTATATTTAAAATAAATTCCCAGACAACCTCTAGTCTAGATCATTTAGCATCCTCTAGAGTATTCCCGAGACTTCGTTCGAGAGGAGTTTTCGTAAAACCTTGCCTAAGTTATAAAGGGAACCCTTATACCAAATTTCAGGTTTTTAAGCCCAAAGGTTTGTGATGGGCGTTGATGAATCAGTGAGTAAGTCAGTACCATGCTTTTTTATATTCCTTCATCCTTCATCAGCCCATATACGTCCCCACTGCTGGGGCACGGGCCTCTCTCAATAACATGAGGGGTATAATGCCATACTCACCACGGGTTGGCGAGGGTTTTGATATAATTGCAGAGTTTTCCTTCTCTGTGTGCAGATGAACTTGCTTGCATATTTACCTTAGTCGCCTTGTACGACACTTCGGTAAGAAATTTTTATATTAGTTTACTTTAAAATAAGGACATGAATCAGCCCACGAAGCTGAACAACTTTCCACATGGAACACTAAGTTTTCGCCTATCATACAACTTGAACCTTTGTATGTAAAGTCAAAAATTTATGTTTGATAATCCTATGTTGGTACCTCAGGGACAGTTCTTTAGTTTCATGGGGAAAATCATTCCCTTAAGTTTTGCCACCTAATTTCCGTTAAGATAATGTATAAGTTTAAGTATTTATTCAGTAAAAGAACGTCCATATCGCAATATATCAGCATACGCCTCTACAAACAGCAGGCTACATACGTTTACATGCTACCAACCCCTATTCGATAAAAAATGAATATAAAAGGGTACTTTAGGTACTAGCAGGGTAATATACAAAAGCCATTATGATCCTATCTGAAAAATATGACGTCGATAACATATCCAAAGCAGTTTTCTCGTAAACTTTCTTTTGATCAATCACCGAAGTTCGATTGCTTGAGGAATCAGTTACGGACATCATAAGTTTGGTTAATACAAGGTGGAATCCAACTTTAAGGAAAGCAAGTTAAGTTATTGAGAACTCAAGCAAATAAATATTTTTTTTCTATTTTATAAGTAACTTGCGACCCGTCCCAGCTTCGGACATGCGTATTATGTTTGAAGGTTTAACACATTCTATTAAATTATTTATGTGTGAGGACCTATTATATGCTTTGTGATCGTAAGATGTATTCTTGGTGTTATTTTTTTCAAAAGTCAAACGTAAAAATACCTTATGTAAATTAATTAACAAAAACTGAAACCCTGAATTCATATAGATTTTCTAGCGGTATTTACCTGCGAAAGTGTTTAATTATTAATTTGGATTGTTTGCAATAAAAACAATAATAATAACTTTATTTGTGTTGTTACCAGTCACAGGGTGACAGGATTCAGGGTGACCAGTTGCGAATAAAGGGTTATTTGTGGTGTGGTAATATATAAAAAAAATATTTATAACTTAAAACAAACAAAACAGCGGGGCGCGGTTTTGCGATCAATTGCGTTGCGCTTAAGTAGCTAAATAATGAAAACTCCTTAACATGAGTTTCCCGAGGAAAAAAATACTTGTATTCGATCACAGTCATGGGTAGATTCCATTATTTAAGTACTCCGTAACAATCTAACATCAGCAAATATTAAAGCTAACGGTAATTAGTAAATTGCATAAATAAGATAAACAACCTCGCCACGAAACACTTCATTACGGCTTCTCCGAGTGTACTTCAAATAAGATTGTAAATATGACGTCAGCGAGTATGCGGCACGAGTCTCTCAAAATAAGGCCTACTTTCGCCGAGTCGCTAAAGCTGAGTGTATTAAATTCCATCCCAACGCACGTAGAATGATAAAACAGACGTATCTTATGTTTATTTCAACTATGTACCGGTCTTTTTTTTTTAATTTGTAATGATACAAGGCCGAATTTTTCCACGCTGTTGGTCTGTGAGTGAAAAAAAAAACTTAGAATGTGCCAGCTGCTATTAACTCTTCCTAGGCATACTGTAAGAGTCAGTAACTGGGACATGAGGTTATTGGTGCATTGTGGGCAAAAGGCTGACAACCTTTTATCACTATACTCATGTTCCATCTAATAACCTTCAGATTTAATGTCAAACATGGCCTCAAGTGGTTTGAGAACCTCATAAGGCTCTGCCTACCCCGATAGGCCTGAGTGTAGGTTTGAAATGAGGAAAGATAAAAAATAAACTTAACACTAGAGCGCACGCGCGGGCTACAAGTGTAGTTCACAGTGACATTTTTGGCATTTTTGTCAAAACGATTCGCGCTACAGTGCCGCCATCTTAGGTATTCTTTTAGTAGGAATCTCTGCACCCGTCAGTGGCGTGCCGAGACTCGCGGCGCAAGGACGTCTTCGTAAATTGCCTTTAAAGTTGCTGGGCTACGTATGTAGCCCGCGCGAGCGTTCGAGGAACTTCTTCAATAAAGATCCCGTCAAGTTTAAAGGTAAATATATGATTGTTCCTGTAATATACTTTTACAAAGTTCATATAATATTAATAATAGGTTATGTTTACGTCATATTAATGTATAACTACATAGTATTTCTATCTTTTTAGACAATTATGGCAACAAATGCAACTAATGAAAAACAGATACAAGAGTGGTTGATGGAGGACGATTAAGACAGCGATAGTTCTAGTTCAAGTGAAAATGAAGAAGTAGAAGATTCTGTGGAACAAAATGTACCCTATCATTCTCCGCACGAGTCCGAAAGTGAGCAAGATGGCTCAGAGGTGGACGCGGAACAAGAGATGTCTGACGACGATATTCCTTTGTCAGCTTTGGCCAGTTATCAGTCTCGTAATGGAACAAAATGGAGTAAGGTACCACCGCCTACTACAAGAACACGATCCCACAATATTGTTTCTCGTCCCCCGGGTGCATTAGGCGTGGCAAAGGACGCTAAAACAGCTCTTCAGTCCTTTACCCTTTTCTTTGATGCGGACATATTGAATATTCTTGTGAAATCAACAAACATTAACATAGATACCAAAAAACTAAATTTCAAAGAGATAGAGATACTCTTGTGCCGATTCGGGGTGATGTTGGTCGCTGTTCTTTTTGTAGCAGAGTTCGAGACCGCAGCACTCGCAAACAGTGCAGCAAATGTATGAGGCGCATTTGTAGTGACCATCAGGTGACTCTGTGTCCTCAATGCGTAGAGAGCGAATAATTTTTTTTTTGATAATTTTGATTTCCTATACTATGTTGATAGTAAAAATAGTATTTAGCAATATGCTATTTATTGTAAATCTAGAATTAAGGCTGATTGATCTCGCACTGTCCAAATAATGTTGATTTTTAGAAGTTTAGTAATTACACCAAATTTTAATTCCAAAGGTAAAATTTTGTTAAAGAAATAATATGTCTAGATAAATAAAAGGTTTATTAATAATAATATTTTGTGTTTTATTTATTTTATTATTATTTGAAGACAGAAAATGACATGGAAGTGGGCTACACCCGTAGCCCGCGCGAGCGTTCTAGGAGTATTTTAGAGCGCGTGCGCTCTAGTGTTAAGCATTTTTCACATGACTAATTTTGAAAGAAGGTAAGTATACAAATCTGTATCACCCCCAAAATTCGATTGCTTATAACTTTTAATCACCTGAACTAATTGTGATCAACTTCGATCAACTATAAAAAACTAGTTGATCGAAGGTGATCAAATACCTATAGCTAAGAATCTGAAAGACAGATATACAAGTAAATTTTTGTAGTGGGTTAAAAATATGAAATTAACATAACTACGGTTTAGGATGCGTTTCTTAAAGGGAAAACAATACAACTAAAAAATTTGGGAAATAATACAATAAACATGTTTTTTTTTTTAATCTCATTACTCTCATATAATTGAGTAGAATCAAGTCCTTCAATAAAAAAGTTTATTTATTAATTTAGAAAATAACGATGCTTTTTTAACCTGCACCTCATATTTACACAAAGAGGTAAAATATTCGGCTGATAATGCACAAAGCAGAAATAACCGCCTCTTTTTATGACTCCAGTAAAAAAGAACAAACACTTAACACAAAATAATAAAATACAAGAAAAAAATAAGACGGCGATGCAAAATTATGAACACGCAACATCTCCGTTTCAATTTTCTAATTCTAAGGTAAGGATAAATTAAACGTTTAACGTCCTTCGATAAACTTAATTCCCAAAGCCGTATAATTAATTGAGTTTGAAGATATGTTTGTAAAGTTACTCACTAACAGAATCGAGAATGTATGATATCGAACTTCGATCAAATGGAAACTGCAGAACAGCTAATTACAAATTCTAGGTATTTAGATGATGGGCCTTTTTAGAGTTCCGTAGTAATCTACGAACCCTTATAGTTTCGCCATGTCGTCTGTCCGTCTGTCCACAGGTTTCCTAAGAAACCCTTGGTACTACAGAGCTGAAATTTGGTATGGTCATACATATAAACTACGCCGTCAGAACTCTTAGAAAAAATTTTTTTTTTTCGGGTGTCTCCCATAGACGTGAAAGGGCGATGAATTTTTATTTTCTCGCCAATATCATCAAATGGAATGTCATAGGACAGCTTTTTAAAAGACAGAAGGGGTTTACTAAGAACGTTTTTCGATTCAGCACTCCGTTTGCGAAACATAAATTTTTAAAGTGAAAATTTTTGTTAAAAACAAGTGTCCCCCTCTACCAGCAAAACGGTTGTTTCTAAAAATGTGGAATAATTCACGGTGATAGAATATACAACGAAATTAAAAGGAAAACTATCACACATAAGTTGGCCCTTCAAGCTTGCGCGTAATAGTCGACCAAGTATCAAACGTTTTTGAGATTAGGGCGACTACAGCACCTAAATTACGATTTTATGATGCGTAGATAAGCATGACGCACTGCATTAAATCGAAGAAAAAAATACTACGGTAATATTCAGGACATAAACTAGATAAGTAGTTTGCTGAAAACATGATTCAGCACTTTTGGTTCGATAGAAAAAGCTCACAAAGTCACCTCTAATACAAAATATTGTGTACCTATCTTTTAAGCTGTAAAAAATTTAGTAAAATGTACACAGGAACTTGAATTGGCTATCAAAATACTCTCGATAAGTAGTTAACGCATTTTTCGATTTAAGCTGTTACCTTTCCATAAATCTCATTTTTCTAACTTTCGAACATGTTTTTACGCACGTACGCTTTCATAGTCCGTAAACTTCGTGTATCGACACTGTTCGCACTGCCGGCCCAGGCCTGTTGAGAGACGGAGATGGCACTATTCCTATGTGCGCTGCCTTTATCGGGTGCTGTAGTCGCCTTAATAAGAATATATTTACTAATATTAGATCCTTGGTACTACAGAGCTAAAATTTGGCATGGTCATACATATTGTTGCGCTGACAGATCAAAAAAATAAAATGGTGGAAAAAATTTTTTTTGGGTGTTTCCCATACACGTGAAAGGGCGATGGTTTTTTTTTCTCGCCGATATCATCGAGTGGGTTATCATAGGATAGCTTTTTAAAACATAGAAGGGGTTCAGCAATTCAGCAATCCGTTTAGAACACATTAATTTTTATAATGAAAACAAATGTGGAATAATTCACGAGGATATAGCATTTACGACGAAGTGTACCCTAATCCAAAATGGCATCCATACAAGGTTCCACGCTAAAAGTGTGGCGAGCCGAAATCCAAGCTGTGACATTTCAGGTGTCGTTTAATAGGTTTTTGGGGGTGCTAATTACAAAAATGACATCAAAATTATACACGATCACCACGCGACTTGCTTTAAGAGCAGGATATTATTATATTATTCCTAACAATAATATTATGGCAAAAAAAATACAAAAAAATTCTTACATTCTGTTATATTTAGGCTAAAACTACAGTTATTCCTGAAACTGCACACTTTTTAATGCATTTATTTTCGATACTATAGTATTTGGCACGGCACGGATTTTAACATCGACTATGACAATATGCTCGTAGAATTAAGAAGCCAGCTGCATATATGAACCATGCTGCTACGGAACCCTACAATGAGCATGGCCCGACACGCTCTTGGCCGGTTTTATAATTCGAAAGGCACGGCACGGCAAATCAAAATTTAAATTACCATTGCGCCCTATGTTCTCAGCTTCTAGTATTACTGTAACATAGAAGGCAATGACAATACAATGTTGCCGTGACGTTTTCAAATTCTAAAAAGGCTCCATTGGGCTACGAACGCTTGATATAAATGCCTGATATATGGGTTGACTTTAAGTTAGCAAGCGAAACTATAAGACGTAATTCTCTTCATGAAATTACAAAGTTTTCTTCAAGAAACCTATATGTGGAGTTAAAAAAAAAACGACTACTTTTAATAAGCAAATCAGCTGATTGCATAAGTTGTCTGGAAAGGTAATTTTTTCATATTTCGACTTATGTTTTTTCAGTAAAGTTGTTCAGTTTCAAGGCCTTATTCAGATCCTAAAGTTTAGCTAACTTAAAGTCTCCAATATACAGGGAGTAAAAGACGGCTTAGCAAAAACTGAAACCCTGGACTCAGACAATTATTCTGAATAATTTTCCAGTGGAATTTTTCTCCGGAAAATTTTAATTTTTTTTCATGTTTATTAATATTTTCTGCTTACAATTTATTATTATTTGATTAAATACACTCAATTTTGAAATAAAAAACAATAATAACAACGTAAAACATGAAAACCATGGCGCGGTTTGCGATACGTTGCGTAGCGCTAAAGTAGGTAAATAATGAAAACACCTTGAAATGACATTTCCGGGAAAAATTATTTACTTATAGCTGATGATAGTTATGGGTAAATTCCACCACTTAAGTATTTGCTAAGCTGTCCTTTACACTCGGTATAGAATTACGCAAACTTCGATCAAATGGAAGCTGCAGAATTCTGCAATTAGTCCCTAATTAACGCTAGCTTGTTACAAATTATATGTATTCACACATTCACAAGTGCCCCATATAGAGGACAACTTTAGTTTGAAGACCAATGGTAGAGCAATAGCATGAGTTTCCAGTATTTAGTTCAAAGACTAATCAAGATTCGCTTCCCTGGAGTTTGAAGGTACCTAGCTGCCTTTGCAATTGTTAGTTTGGAAACTCGAAAGTTGCCTACAGGTGTTCGAAACTGCTCAGACGGGGACTCAAGTGAGTGAATGTTTGCACAAAACACACATTGATTGTTTGAAAACTTACACTCAGTTGCAGAAACGATAATTAAAGTTAAATTTTCTTTAAATGTAATACCGCCTTGTTTACGTCAACGGAAAGTAACAATATGATATTTCTTACCAGCCCATACACGTCCCCACCGAGTGGAACGGGCCTCCCTTCGAAACACGAAGGGGATTTAGGCCATAATCCATTACGCTGGCCCAATGCGGACTTTCAAAAACAAATTTTCTCAGACGTGCTGATTTTCCTTCACCGCTGAGCAAGAGATAATAAATAATACGAAAAGACGAATTTAGTGGCACCAGGATTTGAACTGGCCACCTTCCGGTTACAAATCTGGCTCATTACCAACTGGGCCATCACCATACTACAGTCGTTAAACAGAAGTCAAAGTTACATACATACATACACGCGCTCACGCCCATAATCCCTAAAGGGGTAGGCAGAGCATCAGTGGTTCTAGAACCACTAGATGCCACGTTTGACACAAATTGTGAAGGTTATCAGATGAAACAAATTGTATAATGGTGAGAGGTGATCAGCCTTTCGCCCATTATACAGCAAAACCCTGGTATCCCACTTGCAGACTTTTACTGTATACCTGGAAAGAGTAGGTAGCTGGCACATTCTAAGTTTTTCTTTCACTCCTAGTCCAGCATAGAAGGGATTGAAAACTGACACCAGGTTTTTTTCAATCCCTTCAAAGTAAAGCGGATTGAAAAAGTCAAAGTTAAGCAGATTCAAAACTGACACCAGGGTTAATCATTATCTACACCAGTATTTCCCAAACTATAGGTCGCGACCCACGAGAAGATTCTAGGTGGGTCGCGGTGGTAACACCAAAAAACGTCTGGTTCGGTCAGCATCCGCACGTCGTGTGTAACTCAGCTCAGCCTACACGGTGGCGGCGGCGGGCGGCGCGGCGGGGCAGCGCGCGGGCGGCGGTGGCGAATGCAACTAGCCAATGGGGGATTTTCTTTTTCTTTTTTTTAAATTTTTCCCCAGGCGCCGGATAGATGGCGCTAAACTAGGTACGTTACTGCAACGTTAGATCGTAAAGATACCTTATCCTTTAACAAATTTTTAGGTCGAGGTGGGTTGCCAAATTTGGACTATCATTTTGGTGAGTCGCCGCCCAGTCAACTTTGGGAACCACTGATCTACACGATAAAAAAAGGAAACAGCGTTATGTTGATAACTAAATAAAAAGAGCATTAGGTGTTTCCTACATTTAAGTTAGTCGAAATATTTCAACTAACCCGTGACTCTTTACAGTGCGCAACAAAATGCCAGTAAACTCATTAAATTTCAATGGCCTCCAAGCTTCATTTAAATTCTGATCATTTTAAGGGCTTAGTTGGTAAAGTAAATACACGGCTGCTGTGAATGTCAACACGAATGGCGAGGTTAGAGAGTAGAATGAGTGGGTAGATAGATATACAAGGTGTAGAAGACAGCTTAGAAAAAACTGGAACCCTGACTTCAGACCATCATTCAGAAAAATTTCCAGTGGAATTTTTAATTTGATTTTTTTTATTTATACTTTACTGTACACAAACATTTTACAGAGATTAGGATACACAACAGTGAGCTAACCTAAGTGACAGAAAAATTTGAATCTTTTCATTTTTTTTTTTATATTTTCTGCTTTAAAACTAAACTACTTATTTATTTGAATAAACTCCATGTTGAAACAAAAAAAAAACAAAAAAACAGCGCCAAAAACTAAAACCAGCGATCTACATGGCATTCTGATAGCAGGGCGGCGCGGGAGATCAACGCGCGGGGTGCGGTTTCTCGGTACATTGCGTAACGTCAAATAGGTAAATAACGAAAACTCATTTAAAGTTAATTGTTTCCGGGAAAAATGATTTCGTGTAGCTGATCATATTTATTTATGAGTAGATTCCACCATTTAAGTATTTGCTAAGCAGTCCCTTACACCCTGTATAATTTATATTCTGGAGAGTTCTACGAAAACGGTGTCAAGAATTGTTGTTTTTAGGCCTAAAAATAGATGCTACGAAGCAGTCTGATCCCATATTTTTACCAATTCAATATTTTATTCTTATAAAATATTCAATATTCAATTCAATTTTCTGTTTTTTATTCTTGCTTCTTGGAATTTCGACTTCTTTTATCCTCGTTCCGATGATATTTCGAAACGATATTGTGAAAATATTACAATTACTAGCTTTCCGCCTACGGCTCCGCTCGCGTGGACTACAGGTTATATCGTGCCAGCTGTGGGATAAAATGTAGCGTATTTCCTTTCCCAAAGCCTAATCTATCTCTGTAAAAAACTTCATCGACATCTGTTAAGCGGTTAAGGCGTGAAAGCGTAATAGACAGACAGACAGACAGTGCTACTTTCGCATTTATAATGTTACTAGCTTTCCACCCGCGTGGACTACAGGTTGTATCGTGCCTAGCTGTGGGATTAAATGTAGCCTATGTCCTTTCCCAAGGCCTAATCTATCTCTGTACCTAATTTCATCGAAATCGGTTTAGCGGTTAAGGCGTAAAAGCGTAAGAGACAGACAGACAGATTTACTTTTGCATTTATAATATGAAACAGGGATGGCTATAAACAGAAAGTCTAACTGCCGTACTCAGAGACGTCAATTAAATGTCATGCTATCCTTGTTTATACCAACAAGAGTGAAATAGACAACATCAGAGTTTAACAGTACTTAACTTTAATTGACGTCTCTGAGTACGGCAGTTAATGAACCAATGTTTTACCTTGCGATTGCGACCTTCTCAATTTGCTCAATCTGCAGTTATTTAATTTACCTGAAACAAAAGTAAAAATACTTAATATTAAAATACTCCTAAAACATTATTCACTTTTATGAGCATATCAAGAAAAATATTACTTATTCGGCACCACTAACAGTTGCGGAAAAGTCCATTAAACTTAATGCTACTTTAGATATCATTATGTCAATTTCCATCTTAATTTATAATTAAAAAGAGTTTCTCACGTTATTGATTAAATTATAAATATTACTAGATCTCCGTTCGCGGCTCCGCCGGCGTAAACTTCAGGCACAGAATAAATAATAGTACTCTTCAGGTTATATCGTGCTCAACTGTGGGATAAAATGTAACCTATGTCCTTTCCCAAGCTCTAATCTATCACTGTACCAAATTTTATCAAAATCGATTCAGTAGTTTAGACGTGAAAGACGGACAGACAGACAGACAGATAGACTTATTTTCGCATTTATAATATTAAAATAAAAAAGTAGGAATGTGTAACACTCACAAATCGTTTATTTTGTTGACATTTAAAAGAACGACACTCTATTTAAAGCAGCTTTTACGTACAGTCAACGGCACATCAGGTTACCACAAACTGTCAGATTTCCCTAATGGATAGTAAACTCTAATGCTTGGAGAAAGAATTGAAAATCGATTGGAGAAATTTGTCAGTTTTGGATAGCATGATGTGTTGTTGTCCCTGTACTTTAATGAATGTTTCTGCAGTTAAGCGTTAACCGATTGAGCAGTTTACAAGTTTAGTTTGGATGACAATACATAGTTGGTTAAGTGATCTATATCTATATCTTCTACTAGCATCCCGCTCGGGACTTCGTTCCCGTGGGAATTCATGGAAATTATGTAGCCTATGTTACTCAGGGATAATGTAGTATCCTAACGGTTAAAGAATTTTTGAAATCGGTCCAGTACTTTTTGAGCCTATTCATTACAAACATACAAACATACAAAAATAGGTACAAATCTTTCCTCTTTATAATATTAGTGTAGATAGTGTAGATACATACGAGTATCTATATATATCTATAATCTATATCTATATCTATAATCTATATCTATATCTATAATCTATATATCTTCTTCTATAATCTATAATCTTCTATAAATATTATAAAGAGGAAAGATTTGATTGTTTGTTTGTTTGTTTGCATCGAATAGGCTCCGAAACTACTGGACCGATTTGAAAAATTATTTCACCATTAGAATCCTACATTACCCGGGATGGACATAGGGTACATGATTTTCCCGAATTCCCACGGGAACGAAGTCCCGCGCGGGAAGCTAGTCATAAATATAGTAGTAGTGGATGACAACCATAGATGTCAAGTTGCTAAGAGTTAGCAACATATCATTCGATTGGCAGTGGCGCTGCTAGTCGGAGTGGTTGTCATCACATGTATGAAGTCTCGATAGTTCTTAATTTTTTTTTTTTTTATAATAAAGATAGTTCTTAATTTTAACACCTAAATGGGTAAAATGGTCACTACTGTCATTTAACCGCTATTGATAAGTGCAGGGCGGTTTCAACCATTCGTGAGACAGTTTCTGTCGCACAAAAAAAACATTTTTCATTCACATGTACTGTACGAGACATGAAAAGTGACAAGTTACCTTATCGCCCAGCGTTTTCCTTCTTTGTATTGTTCGGCCTCGCGATAGCCGTGATAAATTTGGGCCGTGCGAGGCCTTTTCCAAGGAGCCGTGATAAATTCGCAAACTGACCACCTGACTGCTCCTTTCGAAGCTTTTTTTCTTTTTTTTTTAATAAACTGGGCTGAGAAAAACGGTGTGATCTATTTTTAAAATCATTTTTAAAGAGATTGAATTGTTTTACTTCAACGATAATCGAATTATCGTAGTTGTATAAAGTCTCTCGTTACTGGACTCTAACTTATTTTTAGTCAAATTTTTTTTTTCTTAAATATTTTTTTTTTCTGTACTATATTGGATTTACACACATACATACTTACAATCGAAAGGAACGAAACTTAGTACCTAAATATAATGTAGTATTTTTTAAAAGTCTAAATTAAAAAACGAATAAATAAGTTAAATTAAATAAATTAATATTCTCAGAATCATCAAAGAAGATTGTACAGGTGTTCAATGAAGGGCAAGTTTTAAATTACCGAGTCAAAGAAAACTCATTTGCGCAAAACCGTGAAAAAAAACTCTTCTCGGAAATGAACGTCATCAATTAATTAGACGCCATAAAGCGCTGTTACGACACAAAAAACAATAAGAATGGAAGTAAAACAGGAAAACACTTTCCAATTAAACACAACATAAACTACGGTACGGCTCAGAGCACGTGGAGCTAAGCACCTCTTTAAAGAGCAAGTGCAGGCGAGAGAACCATTTCGAAAGCTTTATTTGCTATTTACGCAACCCGGAAAGCTTCTGGATGATTTGTCTTGGTCCTGCACCTCGGATCCTTGACCCATTTTTCGTTTTTACGATTCCGTACGACAGAATAGGGAATATGCATGATTTTTTTTTATTAAAAAAAATCCTCATTAATGTAATAAACAGTAATTTATTTATTATAAGATGGGTTAACTCTTGACCTCAATCTTGATCATAACGTCAAAGATGAGGTCGACGATGGAGCAAGTCAACCCAGAAAATGCCTAGAAAGGCACTGGTACTCCCACGCACCGACGGAACACAGCAAGCTGTTTGGCGTCGGACTTCGGTAGGAGGGTGGTCGCGGACCAGACGGCCCTTTCCAGAGCCTACCACACCGCATGAGACCATAGGACCACACCTCAGATTCAGAAAAAAATGAAGTGTCGATGCCTGGGATGGATTACTAGGAGGCAGGATTCTTTTGTGTTTCCTTGGTCGCCTCTTACGACAACCACGGAAAGAGATGGGGTGGTGTTATTCTCAACCGATCACCACACGGTTAAAACAGTTTACAGTTTAGTAAAACTATTTTTTGAATAACTATGAAATTAAAAAAGATATAAGCCATCGAAGATTTATTTCTATCTCTTTCTAGAAAAACGAAATTTAACACGGAGTTTGTATGGACGTAGTGATATGTGACGTCACAGTCCATGTCGGATCGCTGTGTCTAATCGGTGCGTAATTAATACCTAGTTTTAAATGTGTGTATCAGCCGTATTTCTTGGCCAATTTTAATTTAACTTTTTGTCATCTCATCTACGGTGTTTTCGTATTTTGTTAATTTTTTATTTTATTTATTTAACTTAATGCACTAAAGGTACATGGGCGGACTTAATGCCTAATGGCATTATCTACCAGTCTACCTTAGGGTGATTGGGAGATGTACGTGGTAGGTGCATATCACAAATATATGAAAATACTTTAATAACTATGAAACTACACTAAGAACAAAGGAAAATAACTGTAATACCTACTAAATATATAATCAAATGCATACTTGTACTTACATAAAGTAATTATAATAAATATAAATACATACAATATGAATATACAAAACTATAATAGATATCTCAATCAATCAATGCGATAAAATTGATTGAAAATTGATAAAATTGATAGCGATAAATTAATCAATGCGATAAAAAAAAATCATGCATATTCCCTATTAAAAATGGTATCACCCCCGATATTCGACTGCTTATAATTATTTTTTAAACGGTTCAACCAATTGTTATCAAATATAGCTAAGAAACATCTTGATTACGTCAGCTTTCAAACAAAAACAAACCGAATCGACATCGGTCATTCGTTGAGGAGCTACGATGCCACAGACAGACACACAGAGAAATACAAATAAACAGATATACATGTCAAAGGGATCGTTCAACAGTTACGTGATCATTTTTGGCCGTTTTTTAGGCCCCCCCTATGTGATCACAGCGTAATCTTTTGTTTTTAACCCCCCCCCCCTCGCCTTGATTACGTAATATTCGTCCGTGCTTAAAATGTTTGCTGTTGATTAGCACTCACACGTGTCATGTTTCTATGGGTCTTAAATGACCTAAATTTGGGAAGAGGGTGTGTCATTTGTCAAAATGCAAAAGGTAAGAACTATAAAGTTAAATCAATAAAATAGATTATTCTAAATCTAATCATGGATTCTAACCCCCCCCTCCCCCCCAAATAATCCAGATGTATATGTTACAGTTAAAACTAGTTGGTAGTTAGAACGCGTTTTTCCTAGTTAGAACTAGTTTTTACTTGGTGCCTTTGTTAAAACTAGAAATAATCAGTTAAAACTAGAATTTACCACTGACATATTTGATTTTCAGATAAAACTAGTTGTCACATAGAGCTATAGTTAAAACTAGCTATAGTTAAAACTCCCCCCCCCCCGCGGAGATTATATCGGGACAGAAACTGTAGGTTAGGTTTGTTAGTAGCTTAGCCTAACTAATCCGTTAAGGGTCGGTTAGGTTAGGTTAGAACTGCGAACAGCAGGCCCGGACCTCTCGTTGGCGACTGTCGTGCGAACTATGGTCGAGAACGAGACGTCATGGAACAGTGTCCTCTCCTTCTGTGAAGACATAATTTCCCAGAAGGAGGCGGCGGAGAGAGAAAGAGAGGCGGACGCTAGTGCTCCCCCTATCCCCCGCAGAAGGCCTGGACGCAGAAGACGAGCCGAGGCCCGTCTGATGCCTCCATAGAAGAGGCCTAGTGACGGCCGCAGGGGCGACCGTCACCAATAAAGGCCTTGAGACGGAAGGCGTGCAACGTGTTCCATGCACGCCTTCAAACAGCAGGCTACATGGGGGCACTGGTCCCCCCGCGAGAAGGGGTCCGCTGATATAAGCGGTCCAGCGCCCGGTGGTGTCACAGACGAATGCTAACGCGATACCTGTGACCCCACCCCAGGTGGGAGAAGGAACACCTTGGGGTTTTAGTCGGTTCGAGTCCGACATTGCGATGGGGGGGTATGCGTGGGCATTTCCCCAAGTAAAAAAAAAAAAAGGTTAGAACTGCGACCCCCAACGCACGAGCCGAGCGAGCGAAGCGAGCGTGCCGCGGCAGCGGCCGGCGAAGTGCCAGAAAAGACTTTGGTTGCGTTAAACGGTAAGCACAACAACTACATAACCCACAACATAACCTCAAGCCAATCAGAATAAGGTATAATGAACTCTAACCTCGGTCGGAACAGTTTTAACTGACTCGCTTCGGGAAAACGCGTTTTGTCTTGCAGAAACTAGTTTTAACTGATATTTTATTCAGACATTAGTCAATTCTTGTTTTAACAAAGGCACCAAGTAAAAACTAGTTCTAACTAGGAAAAACGCGTTCTAACTACTAACTAGTTTTAACTGTAACATATATACAAGCACCTGACACCCCTCTCCCTTCCGGTGATCACGTAATTGTTGAATGATCCCAAACTTATAACATCCCTCTTTTTTGTCGGGAGTTAACTTAGGACGATTTCGGTAATACTAAAATACTATCTAAGCTGCCAATAGCGAACAAAACAATAGCAGAGCGTACAAAAGGCCACATGACGAACGACCTTAAATAAAATTAGAAAAACTTAAACAAAAATTAATTTCACAATTTGAGAAAAATCTGATTGATACACATAACTCACTGCAAAACTCAAAGAAAAGAATAATTTTCCTAAATAAGCTTACTTTGCATGTTTGGAAATTACTTTCGGAGTTGAGTCATTAGAAAGTCGGGCAGCAGCTTTGCCGTTAATAGAGTTTTTGCAACTTTGCTCTTAATTCAACCTCGAATTCGGCAAATCGACGTGAACTTAACAGAGGCTCTATATCATCGACTTAGGTGTGCTGAGCGACTATTCTATTAATCAATGGCAGAGGAATCATAATGGTGACTACTTCATCTGTTGCCACCTGAACAGATAAAATGTCACCTGTGTCACTAAACCGGTATTGTGACACTTAGGCCCGTGTTCACCAAAAATATAACCAACGGTTAAACAGCGGTTAGAAGCTAATCAGACAAAATGTCAAAAAAAATGTATGAAAATGACATTGTCAAATCTCTGGTTAGCTGCTAATCGTTGGTTAAATTTTTTGGTGAACACTGGCCTTAGTATAGGATAAGGTAACACTATAGCTGACAAATTATCTTTCAATGCGACTGCAATGTATGTATATGTCACCGGAAAATAATAAGAATCGTAAGTAGATCAACTTTCGAGGTAGTTTATCAACTATCGGAAAATCTTAAATGGCAATTAAAATGTATTATTTAACGTATACGTTTCCGGTAATTGAGCAATTTACGGCGACTCGCGGTAAAATGATCCGACGAACTCAAGGTGTACGCTGATTGGTTGAAAACGCGAGCTGTATCCTGATTGGTTGAATGTCTCACTTGGAACTGCGACAAGTAGGTTTGTTAGTAGCCAAACTCAACCAACTCGATAAGGGTTGTTGGGTTAGGTTAGATTAGAACTGCGACCCCCAACGCACGAGCCGAGCGAGCGTAGCGAGCAAGCCGCGGCAGCGGACGGCGAAATTCCAGAAACGACTCTTCTGAGGTTGCGTTAAGCGGTTGTCGCATCAACCAATCAGAGAACAGTGTATTATATTACGGATGTTAGTTTAACGTAAAAATTTACACTGAGCAGCGATTGGTTCATACTTGTATGATTTGACGTGTGGCAAAATCATTAGTTAATAAACTTACAGCCAGGCAGCGTAAGTTGATCAATTGGCTAAAATTTATTGCGTTAAATAATACATTTCAACTGCCGTGTATGATTTTCCGATAGTTGATAAACTACCTCGAAAATTAATCAACTTACGATTCTTATTATTTTCGGGCGACATATAGATACACATGTCAATCCTAAAAGGCAGCGTTGCCAATTCAGAACAGACTAATCGGCTTTTACGATGTAACATATATTATATATACAGCTGTGGAAGCTGATCCCATTGAACGCGAATGTAGGTTATTGTTTGAATATGACGGAATATTGTAGCGGTATTATTAAACAAATATGCAACTGTTCAATCAAATGTCTATCATATTTTGTTAGTACTATTTATGGACAGGAGGTTTACCATGATCCAATTTAGGACCTAAACAAGTCTGCAACGCTTATTCGTACTATGATGACTAATAAGCGATTCAATTTTGGCGCTGTTGCGATTTAAAGGCAGACCAGCGACAATTTGTGTAGACATTTAAAATGGACCATAGACAACCGAGCAGTTCAAAAGCAGCGCCATCATGGTACCATTTTAAAAAACATTCCAATTGCGAAGCAGTTCAAAGTTGGATCCTAAACAGAAATGCTTTTAAACGATCGTGGTAGGTACCCTGTTCTTCCTTCCTTTTCGTTTAGATATAATTAGGTATGTGACTAACACTAGTAAGGGGTCATCCACATATTACGTCACAGCGTATGGGGAAGCAGGGGATCATATTGAATGTGACAGTACATGTTAAAGGGATACCAAAAAAGCGTGACATAGGGGGTGGAGGGATTCAAAAAGTCGAAATTTTGTGAGACGTAATATGTGGACGGCCCCTACAGAGTTTTCAAACCGAAAATGGTTTTTGTGTTTGTAAGCAGGAGCAGGGTAAATGAAGAAATCCAATTATTCTGAGGCACATTTCTATTGCGTTACAATTAAATACAAAATTATATTAAAAGTGAGTGACCTGTGTGGCGGGCGAGAGACGACTGACGTCACCTCGCCCAACTCTACTGGAATTGGCAAACATGCTGAATTTACAAAAGGAATCATGTGTCCCTACATTGTCTTTAACTTAGACTATTGTAATCTTTATTAGATTATTAACAAAAAGCGACTAAATACACAAAAAATCTTCTCTCCTTTATTACTAGCAATCGTGAGCTAATCCACTTCCTTAATTTTCACTAACTGATTAAAAATCGCCCAATAAATGCCTTTCTTTATTTCAGTATGTATAATCTTCTTCGAATTCTGAAGGAATTTGTTCAATAAATCGTCTAGAGAATAATATCCAGCTAATGACACGAGGGACTCGAGTTATAATGAGTACACTTAATTAAAACTTACTTCAACTTTTGCCGTATTATTTACGACGGTGATTATACTTGATACTTTATGACGAGACTGATTAGTGTTGACGGTAGAAGTAATTAGTGAAGATTTATTTTGTCGCTCGCTCTATGAAACTGTAGAGTCAGTGGTTTTCAACCTATGGTCCACGGACCACCAATGTTTCGTGACAGATTCTGAAATGGTCCGCGAGGTGAAATTCTCTCGCGTTAATCTTTATTCTTTACAGAATTTTATCAGAATTTTAATCTTTGTTATAAATTGAATCAAAGTACTCCGTAATTTGCCTTTCTCGCGGTTAAGATCATAGTAAGAATCCATTATAATGTTTCAAACAATCTGCCGTACCTACAAGTGAACAGGGTGTAAATTATTACTAAAACAGTTAAAAATAATACACAAGTATTGAGAAATCCTTAACACTGAAAAGGTTGGGAGCCACTGCTGTAGAGCAACTTGATGGAGTAAAGTGCTGAGACTTGAAAATAGAGCTGCCAACACGTTTTCTGTGTAAATTGTAAAGAATTAGTCTGCCACGCTGAACTGGGAGTGAAAGCGAAACTTAAAATGTACCATGGCAACTCTACCCAAGTGATGATGATGATGATGATGTCCTCCACGACGTGAGAGCACTGAAACTGTCCACTGGAGTTGTAAGTGTAATTGTAAGTCGGCTTGGGGCGTGTCTTCCGCAAATAGCGTCTCGCAATTAGATCTTGAATTCGAATACGTTTAAAGTTCTTAGCCCCAGTCTTGATAGTCTACGCTTAGCCGACTCTTGCCACGAATCAGTAGGTATCTTATAGGCAGTAAGATGACGCTTCAATATATCCTTATACCGTAAATATTATCCTCCAACTTTTCGCTTTCCTTGGGAAAGTATCAGCTTCGATCACCTGGAGTCATCCATTCGGATAACATGACCACACGATCTCAATTGACCTGTTAATCTGTAGAAGCCAATTCGTAGGGTGCAAGGGTGTACTCATGTTCACCACTGTACTCACCACTGTACTCATGTTCACTCTTGTAAACCTCAGAAAGAATGTCAAATGTAGCGTCAACTAGTTGTATTCTTTTTTTCTCGGTATGAATAAATCGTTTTTAATAAGGATTATTAGCCTAGAACGTTGCTTATCTAAACCCGTTTATTTTCATGTTGTCATATTATTTATCTTTTACTAGCTGATGCCCGCAACTTCGTTTGCGTGTTATTTTTTTCTTTTGAACAGATTACACTTTATTGACGGTCCATTAATGGACCTTCTTTAGTTTAAGATTTAGATTTTTACATACAAAAATTTTTTCCTGCTAACTCCCGTTCCCGTGGAAATTTTGCAATATCCTGTTGCAACTAAGCTTTAAGTTTACTAAGGTACCTGCATGCCAAATTTCAAGCGTCTAACTTAAGCGGTTTAGATTTTTCATACAAAAGGATTTTCCCGCTAATTCCCGTTCCCGTGGGAATTTCAGGAATTCCTTTCTTAATGCACCTCTACGGTACCTAAGCTACGTCCCTTCCAAATTTCAAGTGCCTACGTTTAGCCGTTAAGGCTGTGCGTTGATATGTCAGTCAGTCAGTCAGTTTCTCCTTTTATATATTTAGATAACTTTGGACACAGCAATATTAGTCAAACTACCGTTAAGATAAGGGAATATATGCGTGTTTGTATGTTTATGGACGTTCATGTTATAAACTCATGTTTATTCGTCTGAAATTAACGAAATGCGAGCCATTGCAATAAAAAAGGGACGTTAAGAAATATTTAAGACGCTTTAGCAGCTCTAGTTGTAAGTTGGTTGAGTGACAACAAAGTACTTACACTTTGTCAAGCGTTGCTTGTCTTGAGCTCTGCAAGTGGGTACATGAAAGACCTCGGGGTTTAAAACAAGAAGCTCTCACTATCTCACTATGTTCGCCCTGTGTCTGTGATCTTACAGACGTTCGTTGCAGGTGTTCTATTTTCTGAAGTCAGTTGGATCAAGTTCAGTATTTTTTTTACCAGCCCATATAATGTCCCCACCGAGGGGAACGGCCCTCTTCGAAAGCTTGGACCTTGGGAGTTCCAAGGTATTTAGGCCATAGTAAACCACGCTGGCCCAATGTACCCGCTCGGACCGCTCGTTTTTCGAAAACGAAATTTTCTAAGACGTGAGGAATTCATCACGATATTCTCCTTCACTGCTGAGCAAGTGATAATTGATTAGAAATCTGTACATAAATCCCAAAAGACGAATTTAATGGTACAGGCCCGCAACAGGATTTGAACCCGCAACCTTCCAGTTACAAGTCTGGCTCATTATCAACGAGGCTATACTTCATAGGCTATTAGTCTGTTAAATTTGGACTTTCTTATCAAAAAGACTAAAGCTTTAGTAGCTTTTGAAATGATTTATTAATGTGATCGTCGAATAGCAAATGAGAGTCATGCGTCACACTCACATCTCGCACACTTAGTTCAGAACTTTCGATTTGAGTGAATAATTAAAATAAATTAGATTCCGCTTTCGATTAAATGTAAATGTCACATTTGACTGGATTTGAATCTAGCTTATTTAGCTAAATGTTTCTGGACGATTCAGGTCAGCTTGCAGAAGTTTGGCGTAAGTAGCCCAGTGACGCTCGCTGATCTGAACCGATCAGTGAGGTTAAGCAACGTCTGTGTACGTTGGGCAGGGAACCTGATGGGTGACCAAAGTGGCAATTTATCACGAGCGTTTCCGTGCTCCGAAGGGCACGCTAAGCTGTCGATCCTGAGAGTAGTCGATTGACTTACACACATACATACATACAAACGCTTACGCCTGTAATCCCTAACAGGGTAGGCAGGGCATCAGTGGTTCTAGAAACCACTTAATGCCACGTTTGACACAAATGGTGCGGGTTATTAGATAGAACATATTGTGTATTGACTTGAGACGTAAAAATCAAGTCAAAGGCCATTGTGCGGTTTGGAAACTCTGACACCAGATTTAGAAAGAAAGAAAGAAAGAAAGACAAATTTATTATAACGGACAACAGTAAAACACGTTCACGATACACTACATAAAGACAATAGCAAACTAGCTTTAGATCGCTATGTGTTGTAGGGTCTGAGACAAAGGGTCTTCAACTCAGCTATATGTTGCGACTCGGGAATCAGGATATAGCCAATTTAGTCACCAACTTTACTATAACTACACGATAAAAAGAAGAAGGCGTAAGTGACAGATAATATTTTATCGCAAAAATTTGAATGAGCTTACTATCAGACAAAAATTGCCTGCACAGTTAAAACAGCATACAGCCCCTTCAACGAATAACATATGTTACGTGCGACTTTTAACGAAGGTGAAGGAAGATAATACCACATCAGTGGGTCCTTAATCCGACTGTTTGCACAGATAAATAATCCTTTAGACTAACGGTTAGTCTTCCCGAATTCGTTTCCCAGTTAATCTTCTGGCTTGCGAGGTATTTGCGCGAAATTAAATTCTCGAGCCTAATAAGGGAGCTTATTAACTTTGCTAAATACGAGAATCCCTTTTGTAAAGATCCGGTTATTCAAATGAAACGACCCGCCCACGGTAACGCTCAAAATTTAGGTATTTTAGTCACAAATGGCTCTAGAAGTAAAACTTTTTCACAGTCAGTAACATTTAGGTACCATTTTTTAAATCTAAAATTTAAAAAAGGTTGTGGTCGCTTTGCAGCTCAAGCACAATGTGACAAGCCCACAGGGCGAGCATGCCTTTGCGCGGTGGCCTCGCGCAATCAAAATAAAATTTCACCGTCATCGGAGGACATGACGCGTGAGTTAGTCGCAGGCCGTGCTAGCTACGATGGGTGTCTATGTCAATCCAATAGAGGACTCGACCTATTCAAAGCATTAGTTTGCCCAACGATATAAAGGAAGGTGAGACAAACCAATACAGTTGTTTGGCCTTAGAGGTCAAAGCTGCGTCGGTTTACCAGGTTGCATTAGTTTTTAAAAATCAGGTCATTTTGCGGGTTCAATAACTGTAACAGTAGGCATACCTGAGCTGGTATATCAATGTTGTAGTAGATACTTGTTATTACGAGAAACCCGTGTATCTATACTAAAATCACGCCTGTAATTCCTGTAAGGGTAGGAAGCGAATCAGGTGGGTTTAAAACCATGTGGTGATAGGTTGACAAACTTTCGCCCACAATAATCCAAAACCCTCAAGCCCACTTACGGTTTCTATAGTACGAGTATGCCTGTAGTTTTTCGTTCATTCCCAGTCCAGGGTGTTCTAGGAAATGTTGCACCGAAATAAAAGATCAATCGTTCTGTAGCAATAACAAAGTTAGCTGACATAATATTTAGCCAGATGAACATTTAAGGGGAGTGGGGAATCGTGTTTTAAAGCCTAAAGTAGAACTATAATGATATGAGAGAAAACATAATGATTCCACTAAACTCCATGCTCCAATAATGATCAAAACTTGAACCTTAAACCGATATCAGTATGGTAACACGCTCAGTAAGTAGTTAATCTCTACTTAGGTAGCTTGCACATGGGGCTCGGGCTAAAAGCTCTTTAAATTGGCATCTACTCTGAGTACCAGGGTACCAGAAACTTTAGGAGCGCTTCAACTTGGTAGAGCGATCTGTTCAGCTTAGGAGGTAAACTTAGGTGCGAGGTCCGAGCGCTATAACTAGGTATAAGGCTTGATGAAGTGACTTGCATAAACACTGGAAGCCAATGTCCATATTAAATGGAGTAAAGCATGACAATAAACCATAGACTTAGATTAAAGAAACTCGACTAAATGTTTATGTATGTTATAATTATAGTGAGTACTATACATACATATACTAGCTCTCCGCCCGTTCCCGTGAGAATTTTGAAAAATTATGTTAGCATATCCGTTATTCTTACGTTTAGGCTATATTAATACTGTTAAGTTTCATCAAAATCCGTCTAGAAACTTTTGTTTGAAGGAGTCCATTCCTCAATCGCATCTTTCACCTAAGCTAGATTGTGGTCAAGAGCGAAACCAATCTAAATAAATAAACAAAAAATAATACAAAAACCTCTGTGTTTTTCTTTACTTCTACTTATAAAAAAAAAAAACAAAGAAGCTTCAAGACGAGTGAGTCTTTTGATTAATGAACCAAACGTCAACGTCAAAGTGAGGTGGATGATATTTCTTGGTTCATTTGAGAAGATAATTAATGATAAATATTCCCACATTGTTCATTATTAATGTTTGTTCTGTGACTGTCTTATTCGTATTCGCTCGAGATGGCTGTTAGGGAGGAGGAATTAGAGGAAACAAGGTAAATAAGAAGAGGGTACTTTTATTTATTAGGAATATTGAATACAAGAGGTATATAATTCTTTATTTTACTCACAGGAAATGACGTACAATCATGAATTACATTTATATACATAATACCTACTATTTAACATACTATATTATAAAACAAAGTTCCACGTCGTCGCGTCGGCCTGTCTTAACGCGATAAAAACAAAAACTACGGAACCCGCTTTTTTAAAGAACCTCGAAACTCCTAAACAAAGAGGGGTGACTTTAAATAAGTTAGTGAAACTTTAGGGGATGACTACCCATGAAACGTTTTTTTTTTCCCCGAGGAACCCATTAACAACTTTTTTTAAATTCGTACCTTGACTACACATCATCACCTTAATGATATAAGAATGATGACGATGATGATGTTCATTCGTAACTCTCTAAGCAATAGCTTCACCTCGTTTATCGATCGAGATTGTCGGCGGCTTTACATGCCCTTCGAACACAAATTCCTTGAGAATCTAGAGTAATCGTTATTGCAGAAGTTTCTCCACTAAGCAAATACTTCGGCATTCCGTACACTTCACAGTTTTGTTTTATTTGTTCTTGCGATTGAAAGTTCTGTTATTTTTGATGAAATATAAAAGTTTGTCAAAGGGCCGTTTTGTCCGTGTATATGTAAGCTTATGTTGTCCTTTAAATTGGTTAGCAATATATGAGGACTGGGAAATTGAAAAGAAACTATTTTTTTTCTCCATGCCTTTGAAATTCAAAATGCATAGGTCATCAAACAGCCCCACCAATTCTTTTGAAGTGATTCAGCTTTAATAATTTCGATTATTTTTCTATACTATTTAATATTCTAGTGTTTATTTCCACAAATTTTAAACGAATGACCGTGGTGCTGAGTTCATCTGTGATTATGGTGCTGAGTTCGTTCGGGATTACGGTGCTTGCAACAGCGCCGAAATAACGAAACCCCAAATTTAAAAAAATCGTGATAAGAACCCGTTCTAATTGGTTCAAAACATGTCGTTGTTTAGTGGCATCTCAACAAGGAGCAGTTAGCTGACACAGCTTAGTGCCACTATCTTTGTAGGCGTGCGCGGCTGAAGTGCACTAGACTACGACAAGAGCTCTTTGGCTGCCGATACTTTGGTTAGTTCGATGCCCGTGCCCATGGTTAGAAAAAAAAAAAAAGATAAAAATAAAAAAAATAAAAAATCTAGGGAAAGTTTAAAGTTTGGTTAGTTAAGTCTTTAATATACCAACAGATAAATAACTGTTGAGTAACACAAATTAAGGCTATGAACTAGTCCACAAAATTGAAGAAAGAAGCGATTTTTGTCGATGTAGTTCGATCTACGTTCTTTGACGTAAGTAAGTTTTTTAGTTTAATATTTTCGTAACTGAATTTAAGAAGTGAAGTGAAGAAGAAGTGAACTGATAACTAATCACCAAATCAATGTTGATTGTCAAATATTGTTAACTGTATAATAATTGCTACGAATTAATCAGGGAAAATTAGAGTTTTGAAGCTGTTTTGAGACCGAAATTAAAGAAAAAAAAAATTACAACGCTCGTGAGGTAGAGCATTGACGCTCGCTGATCTCAACCGATCAGTGAGGTTAATCAACGCACATAGAGACAAGGAATCCGATGGGTGACAATATGGCAATTTATCAAAGCGTTAATATTTCTGAAAACACGTCAATCTATCGGTTCTTTTGGCGGTTTGAAAACTCTATCACCAGGTTAGACAAGTTCGCCATTAACTTGATTATACCGACACGATAAGGAATGATAAGCTAATTTTTCTAAATTTCCACACATGTGACACAAAACAGGTGAAACATTACATGCGAATGTGTGTTCCGCTGGCAACAATGACAAACAAAAAGTGATGGATTAGACATGACAGGCTTTCCCATGTTTACCCTGGATAGATTGTAATGTAACATTAGAGGAAAGAGTCTTTACATTACTTCCGAAGTACTATGTGTAAGAAAACCTACCTACTAAAGTTTTTTTATGCAAACAGTGCTTAGAAAACTGTTCATAAAAAGACATCTTTACCAGTCAGGGCAAACATTCGTGTAAAAATCAGATGTTTGTTCTCGCGGGTCTTTGTATTTGTTTGTATTTGTCTTTATGTGTGCAAGGGACCCACGATACAAGAGAAAACCTTAGTGTGGGCCTTTGAGTGTGTAGCGTTTATATTATAATGTACATGTAAGAATGTAAGAAAACACTATATTGTACAAAATATACTTGTACAAAGGATTCACAAAAATATATAATAGTTATTTACAAACGCGGGCTTATCCCTTTGAAATTTTTGAAAGTTCACATCTCACTAGTTAATAAAAAACAGACTACAATGTCAAGTTCAATGCATTTGCAATTAGCATAGTTCCAATGAACAATCTTATATCTATTAACAAAAAAAAATCAGTTTTACTTCCATAAAATTAAAAAAAAATGAACTAGACAACTTAAAAACATTAACTCAACCCCAGACATACCAACTCGCGTCTTTTTTAATTAAAGTCTTGGCGGAATTAATATTCGCCATTAAACGAACATTCCGTGAGAAAATACCAGTAAAATGCACATCCCACCTGTAAGATATAACTTCAGACGTCAGATTAAATAGGAGCAACTCTTGGGAGAGAAAGCAGTAGTGCCAACTTGAGAAAAATAAATTTGGTTTATTAAAAGTGTGAGAAAGTGTTACGGCATAAGTTTTAAATGTAACTTGTGTTGTGCTAAAAATCACTGGTATTTATTAAAATGTTCCCCAGACTTCGATAGATAAACAGGAATATTTTTTTATCACCATCCACATTTTTTGTGCGTAAACTATATGAAAAAACAGACCCGTATTTTTTGTTTTGTTTCTACGTTTCATATAAATATTTCAAGCTAGATCGTCTGAAGCATGAAAATAAATCAAAATTTTTGTATAGAAAAAAAAACATCGTCCAATTGACTTGAAACTTGGTAATAGCTGTACTCTTCAACACAATTTGTGACAACTGTGTTTCTGCGTTTTACAAACTTCATCCTCTAAGACGTTAAAAAAGGGGTATTAAAATTTTAAAATTTTGGAAATTATAAATTTCCACCGCATTTACGTTCTATCAACGTTACTGACACCGTCAGAAAAATTTGGCTGGTGATTAAAAAGTAAACCTGTATAACTTTACTTAAACAGCACAAAACAATATGGGGTGACTTTAAATCAGATAGCAAAGCTCTAAAAGTGATTCTTCCCATGAAACTGAACAACTTTCCCCGTGGAAACTATACGAAATTCTCAAAAACGTTTTTGATTTCCCATACAAAGTCTAATCAGCTGATCGTACAAGTTACACAAACTTTAATAGAAAACGCATGCTTTAGTCATCATATTTTATGATAGGAGTGCCTTTAATAAGAAATGCTTATCAAAGCACTCCTACGCACCGACGGAATACTGCACAGGAATACTGCAAGTTATTTGGCTAGGTGGTCGCGAACCAGACAGCCATTTGCAGAGCCTAACCACACCAAATGAGACCATAGAACGCGTTGCCTAAGGTGGTGTCGTTGCATAAGGTGGATGGATAAGAGGCGGGTCTCATTAATTTGTCTTTCTTTAGTCGCCTCTTACGACACCCACGGAAAGCAATGGGGTGGTGTTATTAACAATCGATCACCGCGGTATGTGAGTGATACTGATCAATCCTTATTCAAATTGAAAAAAATGCGCAAATTTGATTTTATCAATACGTCTGACATGTCTGTATTCCATTTTTAAATGGTGACGCCAAACAATTTATTTAACGCGCGCTCAAAAAGTTTAAAAGTGGAATTTAATGTTACAGTCTATAGATTATTTTTACTTTTAATCTACAGTTATTTACAACTGTGTGTATGTGTTCGTGTTTGTGTGTGTCGAGACTTCGTATTCGTTTGTGTTTGAATCATAGATTTAGTATGTATTTACTAGGTTTGAATTGAAAATTTTCGAGTGTTGCAAGCTTGGTGAGATTTCTTTAAAAGCCTTTACAAACATTTTCACCTCTAACTAGCTAATTACAAACGCTAAGCAGCAAACGCTAGCTCCTTTGTCAACCCCCGCTTAATGTAAATGAGAAATAAGTGAGAACTGAGAAACTTTTCCCCTTTCGGGTAAAAGAACCGCAAACATCTAAGTAATTTTCCTAATTGCTATTTGCAGAGTCTTGTTGCTAAGAATAAAAGGTTTGGAAATTTTTCCTTAGCAATCGCGGCTTTCCACCAAGGTAAGTTTCATTAATTGGAACTTTCGTCAAAATGGATTGATATGGAAGTGTTATTTTTCCATCCACTCAAGTTTGTCATCCTTAACAGAGGAGGCAGAGCGTCATGTGCGTCACACAAATATTTATTTTATATTTATTGGTTCAGGATTTTGAATATAGCTAGGAGGTTTTTTATCACCTTGTAATGGCAACATTTTCTATCGTGTAACGTTAGCCACTAAAAAAAGCACAACTTTCTACATTCTTTTCATGTGTACAAGCATCTCGAAGCTTCTGATTTGCTTTTTAAAAATAATCTGTATTATCTAGTCTTACATTTGTTTATTTTTTATCAACTTGAGATACGAAATATAAAAATCTTTTTTTTTTTCATTTCGTCTTTTTTATTCTCAAGCAGCAGCCATTTGTTTTATCTTCAGATTTCGATTAAAACTAAATAAAGATAAAAACAAAAAGCGCATATTTTTACTCAGCAGCTCTAGCACGATAACGACAAACTCGCGCTCGGCTCACGCTGAAACTTCACTTTGACTGCGCGAGGGTCCCGCGCAAAGCTTGCTCGCTATGGCGTTGTCAATGTTGACATTTTGACATAGGACCACGGTTTTGTCGCGGCGCGGTCACTATTGTACTTGGCCTGCAGATTGGAAATGGAACACATTAAATATTCATGTTTATTTATGATTTCACGCTCTTTAAGATTAACATAAATGAAACGGATGTCAATTATCTGCTGATGAGCTTCTTTTGTCTTTTTATTCATTCTGAGTACACAATTTGGAATTCCGGGTAAATTTGAATTTGGAATGTAAAGTGGATAAAAGGAAAATGGTACGTTTGAATTTCTAAGATAAAGGGCTAATAAAATGAAAGGAGTAGACAGTACGGACACAGAATTACTTAAGGCAATGTCAAATATTTTCTTTATTCGGAATATTTACTAAAATGTTAATATGTTATGTCCCAAATTGTAATCTCACTAGCTTATACTAAGACATACAGGGTGTAAGTAACAGCTAAGCAAAAACTAAAAGCCTAAGTTGAGATCATTGCAACGCCCTGAATGTTTTACCTGTGAAATTTACCTCTGAAAAAAATAAATTATTTAATGAGATACATTCCATTTTTTAATAAAAAAAACCAATAGCAACAGCGTGAAACACGAAATCCAGCAATGTATATCGCATTCTGATAGCGGTGCGGGCGCGGGGCGCGGTTTCGCGGTTCATTTGCGAAGCCCGAAGGTTGGTAATTAACGATAACTCCTTAACTTGACATTTCAGGGAAAAATCACTTTTAGCAGATCGTATAGATTGTATGAAATGGTCAATTTCAATCTTATTCTCCAACTATCCCTGAGAAAAAACCCGCGTCCATCTTTCCCTCTGTATACACGTGAAAGAAGAAAACCAAACTTTCACAACTTCATATTATAAATGAGTAAGGATCAGCAGGGGACAAAGAAATCGTAGCCTAGTGGTGTTAGCTGATCTGAATCGATGATTGAGTTAAGCAACGACCAAGGGGCAGGGAACCTTATGGGTGACCAAAGAGGCAATTTATCACAATTTTTCGAAAGGCATGTTAAGCTGTCGGTCCAGGCTGTTTTCGATTGACTATTGACTGCAGTTGTTAAACCATATCAAAAACCATTTGGCGGTTTTAAAAACTCTGACACCAAGGTAAGTCAAGTACGTCATATACTTGATTAGACCCCCAAGATAAGAAGAAACCGCTCGCAGCCGAGTGGCTCTCGCTGATCTCAATCGGTCAATAAAGTTAAGCAACGTACACAGTGGCAGGGAAACTAATGGGTAACCAAAGTGTAAATTTATTACAAGCGTTTTCGTGCCGTCGGTCCCGGCTGTTTTCGATTGACTACAGTAGGTAGTAAAACCAAATTGGTGGTTGTGAACTCTGACACCAGGCTTTATCAATCATATGATGAGATGATGATGAGGTCCGACCGATTTCGGCCATGGCGACCACTTTAACTCCTAATTTGTTTGGCGCTCGATATAGATATAGATATAGATCGGCTATATTAGCCATCTTCGGGCACACGAGCGTCAATCATATACAAGATAAGAAGAAGAAGCAGTGGATGACAAACCGAACTTAAGAAAACCAACTGACTTTGATTTATTGAAAACATGAAACGACAACTTCAAGAAAATAGGGTCAGCAATAAAATGCACCCGTCCAATAAAACAGTTTAATATGAGCAGGGATGCACGCGGTTCTGAATTCAAATGGCCTGGAATCCACACGCGATGCACTAATAAAAATATTGTCATATATGGAGTACGGCCAAATTCTCGTTCGAAATATTATTGTGTATTTTAAAGTTAATAGCCCGTGGAACAAGTTTCTTTATTTGAAACGGGGAAATAAAGATTTTCGAATTTCTGAACGAAGACAATAAAGAGAAATTAATGTTAAAGTTAGTCAATAAAATAGGGAACAGTTTAAACTAGTTCAGAACTAAAGCAGTTAAATAACCTTCATTGACTAACTAACTACATCTTATACAGGGCTTTAGGTAAATCTCTTTCAACCTCTCGGGTGCTGAATCAGTCCATGAAACTGAACAACTTTCCCCAAGGAACATAGGTCAAAATACGAAAAAGAAACTTTGATCTCCCATCAGCATATAGCGCATTTTGTATGATTTATTAATATATTGATAAGCAGTGATAGCCCAGTTGGTAATGAGCCAGACTTGTATTTCGAAGGTTCAAATCCTAGTGCGGGCCTGTACCACTAAATTCGTCTTTTCGGATTTATGTACGGATTTCTAATTATCACTTGCCTAACGGCGAAGGAAAACATCGTGATGAAACCCGCCCGTCCAAGAAAATTCATTTTCGAAAGACGAGCGCTCCACCAACCCGCATTGGGCCAGCGTGGTGGACTATGGCCTAAATCCCCTTCGTATTTCGAAGGGCGGCCCGTGCCCCTCGGTGGGGACGTATATGGGCTGGTAAGGTTAATATATTTGTTTTAGGAATCTATTACTGAATCTGTAAAACATTCACTTAGAAGTACCAGAGGGTGGTTTGATAGCTAATGGTGTCTACTATCACCCCTTAAAGGGACCCTAACGTGTTTCCAGTAACTCTGTATAAAGATATAAATGAAGGAAACATCTCCAAAATAACACAATACTCAATGGCTTCCCTTTATCTGAAAAACAAAAAAAATCCTTCTAACTTTTTACAGTCGTCATTTGCACGAACAAAATACAGGTATAAAACCAGTTTATGGCACAAATAAAATCGATGTGCGCTCTTCTAAGTTAATTTACAACTTCTTTTACATCTGTAAGGGGCTCTAAAAGTCTGACAAAGTCAGTTTTGAAAACTAATTTGATACAATGAAACGGAACGTAAACCAGAAGACGAGCGCTGTAAAACAAAAGAAAGAAAAAGTAAGAAACGGGGTTACCTACACCGTCACAGACATATCTTTTTAAAAGAACATAAACGAAAGTATACTAATTTTTTTTCATATTTTGGCCTATGTTCCATCAGGAAAGTTCATAACCTGATTCACGTTCTTAGTTTTCGCTTATTGAAAACTATATAAGAACATGAATCAGGTTATGAACTTTCCTGATGGAACATAGGCCAAAATATGAAAAAAAAAAATGTAAGTTGTATAACTAGGTAGACTAAAGGCTCTTCTCTTAGAAAAGTGTTGTTATGACATTGATTACTTTTGAAATTATTTATTTATGTGACATTTACTTAAGCATTTCAGTTTTTATAACTTTTACTAGCTTTCCGCCCGCGGCTCCGCCCGCGTCCTAATTTAAAAAAAAATAAAAAGTATCCTATAAACCTCACGGAGCCCGAGACCTTTCCAACGAATGCAAAACCGTGGAAATCGGTTCGTGCGTTCTAGAGTTATAGCGTCAAGAAGGAAAACCTGACTTATTTTTATATAGTAGAAGATGACTTAAATATAATGACATTTTAATTTTATTTTATTCTAATTTGTTCGATTTTACATTTTGATTTATTAATAATTTTGACATGCACGACGTTTTAATTTGATATTTAAATTTAATAATTTTTAGTATAACTATACTCATTTCAATATTGTAATTAGGTACTACAATTGTTATTTATTTCGAACACAATGTTATGTTGTATACGAATAAATATCTTGAATCTTGTGCGATCAGCTGATTTGCCCTTGTATAGGTAGTTAGGGAAAGCTTTTTAGCTATAATAAGGTTTCCCTAACTTATTAAAAGTCACTTGATATACACATACATACATAATTATGTCCCTTTCATCAATGTGAAATCTAATAATATATGTCACAAACAAATGCTCACTACCGTTTCCCTTGTGTCGTATAATATAAGTCCATTTGATGCTTCAAGTAATGCAAGAAAAGATTTAAGCACTTAGAAATATAAATACTAAAAAACATAGTCAAAGAAAATCATCTTAAAAATATATTTGTCAAAAAATACTCCACGTCAAAGCTCAAACGACAATAAAATTCCAAGAACAAAAGACAATCGTCGAAACAAAAGAATGTCCATTCGACGAACCTTTCAAAATCGTATTCTGCCTTGATAATGCAGAATTATTAATTAACAGGCTTTTTTAAAGGGACTCTTGTTCCTCGTTAAGCCTGCCTTCAAGTCAAAAGGCTAATGAATGTTTTGTTCGTTCTACTAGCTTAAGTCTGAACGAACCATGAAGTTTTGATACAACTTTGATGTTCAGCATCAAACTCACGCAGAGAGCAATGAGAAAAGTAGTTTCAAACTAATACTGCCTCTCAAAAGGTAAATAGATGGGAACTTGATGAGAAACATTGAATATTCTAGGGATTTGAGACTTTTAATGCGGTGGAAACAAAACTTTTCTATACAATATTACATAATCTACACTACTAAAGAAGAAAGATTCGATTGTCTGTTTGTTTGCATCGAATAGGCTCCGAAACTACTGAACCGATTTGAAAAATTATTGCACCATTAGAATGCTCACTACACTGGGCGTCAAAAATAAGTAGTACAGTTTTAAAATTGCGATTTCTCCCAAACTATAAAACTTAGACCTTTGAAACAAAAAAGGTTAAAAAGAAAATTTAATCTTATTCAATAAAAACTTCATGCATTATAAGAACTTATAATGCTTGACTTTAAAAAAAACGAATAAATAAAAACACTTTTTTTAAACTGTTGAAAGGTGTTGTCTTACTTAGGATTTTTGTGTTTGACACATTCGCTGCTGATAAAGCAATTGTAATTGAAAAGCATAGGTATCTTCAGAGAGTAAATTTGACTAATCATGCCTCTTTCACCAGAAGAATGTGCAAGAATCTTAGCTTTTCTCGAAGTGGGCATCAGTATGCGTCGTACTGCAAGGAGGGTAACTTTAAGAACGGTTCAGCGAGTAAAGCAAAGGTACGAAGAGACTGGAAACCATCTAAGGAGACGAGGTAATGGCAGACCCAGGTGCACAAGTACCCGAGAAGATCGCTTTATTGTTTCCACTGTGTTAAGAAATCGACACCTTAATGCAGTTGAGGTTCAGCAACAGCTTCTTCGGACCCGAACAGACTACATCAGTGAGAGTACAGTGAGAAGAAGACTTGCTGAAGCTAACCTGAAGCCTCTAAGACCAGCAAATGGCCCCAAACTTGAGACAGAGCATCGCGTAGCAAGACTACGCTACGCCCGTCAACACGTACAATGGGGCGAAGAAGAATGGGCTAGAGTTTTATTCACAGATGAGTCTCGATTCTCTTTATACACTTCAGATGGACGGCGGAGAGTCTACAGACGACCCGGTGAGCGATACATTCAAGCTTGTATCTCGGAAAGAGTCCAATATGGCGGGGGCTCTGTACACGTATGGGCTGGTATCTCTTCAGAGAGTCGCACAGAGCTTGTGGTAATAGAAAATGGGACTTTGACTGGTGAAAGATATGCCTCGGAGATCCTCAACGAGTATGCAGGGCCATATTTAATAAATATGGGTGATGGAGCCATCCTAATGCATGATAACGCCCGGCCACACACTGCTCACCACGTACAAGAGTACATTCAGGAGGTTGGCATCAACTTGATGGCTTGGCCATCGAGAAGCCCAGATCTCAACCCGATTGAACACGCCTGGGATGAGCTTGGGAGGCTAGTCAGAAGGCGCAGTCCACCTCCTGCCACACTCAGGGCTCTAAAACATGCGCTGATAGAAGAATGGGAAAATATTCCCCAACACCGCCTCCGAAACTTAGTGTTCAGCATGCCAAACCGGATCCAAGCTGTAATTAGAGCCCGAGGCGGCAACACAAGTTATTAAATTGTGAAAAAGTTCCAAAACGTGAAAATTAAGTGGTTGACATATCGTTAAAAATTGATACTTTTTAGTATTTATCTTAATTTTAAGTTTGAAACTTTATTCATGCCAAATAAAATATAACTTTAATAAACTTCGTTAAGTTTACTATAAACTGCTTTTTATTTCATAAGTGTAACTACTATAGTTTAGGAGTAATTGCAATTTGAAAAGTGTACTACTTATTTTTGACGCCCAGTGTATAATTGAGTAACATAGGCTATATAATTTTCCCTAATTTCCACGGAAACGAAGTCCCGTCAGGAATGCTAGTCTTAAATTACTCTTTAATTAAAAAATTGTTTCACCCCCGACATTTTTTTTCCTTTTTAAGATACCTTCATTTACAAGGGAATCTTAATATTATTACGATCTAGCCTAAAAGACTTATAAGTAATTTTAATATAACCTAAACTTCTAAAATTGCATAAACTAAGAATGAGTCCACTAACCCTATCTTAGAGTCTGTTAAGGGGAAGTCACTTTGTTCATGTGCACTTAATACGAATTATCACTATCACTTTTTATTCACCACACTAACTCGAATGGTTTATTTCTTTTAAGTCTTCTTAATATGTCTGTATTGTCAAGAAGCTGAATCGCCTCGACATTCACATGATGGTGAAGCCTTTGCTCATGTGCTTCGGCATGTTTTTTTAATAATAATATCTACGAAAAAAAACCCCGACATTTGACTGCTTATAACTTATCAACGTTTGATCCAATTTTAATCAAAGAGAGCTAAGAAACATTACGTCATTTATTGATTACGACAGCATTCAAACAAAAAAACGCATCGAAATCGGTCTTTTCGTTTAGGAGCTACGATGCCACAGACAGACACAAAGACATACACATACACACGTCAAACTTATACCATCCTGTAACGCGGCGGCATACGCCTCGTCTTCATCCTCCTTCTCCATTCTCTTTTTGCGACATTTTTACTCATCAGTTTTGGCATTCTAAATCTAAATTCGAAATTGAACACTTCTAGCTGTCATTCGCTGGAATGACGCAGACCCATTTGAATTCCTGTCGCAGGCGCACGCCCGCTCATAATATAGTTGTTTTTATACTTTTGTAATGAATTAACATACAAAGTTTAAGTATGAATTCCGATAATATTTATTGCTTATTTCTTCACCGTGCACCCACAGTCAGCCGGCGCAACTCCTTATTTTTTGGCGGGGGTCAAAAATAGTATGACAAATCGCCAGTGTCAACTAGAGAAACCCATTACAGGTAATACGTCGGAGCCTCGTTCCCCCCCCCCCTCGCTCCCCACAGCGAACTTGGCAAAACTCACTGCAGATAATAGTGCCTAATTTTGAACAGCTCTTACGAAGTTTCCTAATTTCACTCCAAATAATTTGGAATCTAGATGTGACGTTTAATTTTAACAGTTTCTGACATAACGAGCTCAGTGAGAGGGTGCGACTGGGTTTGATAAGAGGATTAGACTTCAAGTCTAGTCGCGGGGAATTAAGCTTGAATTCTAGTATAGTTTCGCGTATATACTGCTTATTAGTCAGGTTTGATGTCAACGGATTATCCATGTTTCAAACGTCTAGTTTGACACTAGTGTAGCTGTAGGAGTATGTGCCTGTTTAAATGAGTACCTATTTTGATACCGCTGCCTGCACCGTTCTCTTCACGGTTTACAACGTCGCCGTATTAAAAACTCCTACATCATAAATACTTTTTATTAAAGACCTTTGTTTTGTTCAATAAACATAACTTCTTAACACGCTGAGGGTGTTCTCATTAATAATTCAAGTCAAAGCACCCTTAAGGGGGCTCCAACTAACCCCTGTTGGAAGGCCAAAAGAGATTTTAGGGCCAAATGAAACCTTGAATAATTAAATTATTTATCTCGAGCCCTATTAAGTAAGTGGAATAAGGAATATCATTTATTTTATGATTTTACTTCTGTATAACGACGTTTTATTGTTCTGCTCGGTCAATTGTTTTAGCTCAATTTAAGTCAAAACACGCAACTGAAACGTAAGGTAAATACCGTCATTTACAATTTTGTTGACGTAATTAAAGACAACATTACATTTAAGTAAGTTTTAAATTTATTGAACGTTTCTGCAAAAAGCTCACCCAGAAGATGCCTATTCACTAGACTCAGGTTATATTATAGAGAATTCCATTCCTTAGCGGTGCGCAATATAAAAGATGAAGAGAAGCACTCAATACGAATTCTAGGAATCTCGACAAGGTAAGGGTGGTACCCCGCATTGAGTCTGAACTTCCGGTATAGAAGCGCAGGGCAGGCGGAATGAGCTCGTGCAGCTCATGGGCACACTCTCCGAAGTACATTTTGTAGAAAACACATAGGCTAGCTAATTTGCTTCTATAAGCTAGGCTTTATAGTTGATTTTTTACTAGATTTTTGTCACCAATGAGCCTCCTGGCTTCAGAAGCTCCATACTTAATTCAGACAGCCACAGAAAGAGCTTTACCTATTTCAAATATAAAACGACGGACTCATACAAAATGAACCAGCAAATGCTTCTTTCCGATTCCAATGTAGAATTCACAATATTATTCAAGACACGAAAATGACTGCATTTTCCCTGCTTTAGAAATGTGAACACCGAACGTCGTGAAAACTTAACGAGGTGTCGTGTTAGGTAAGCCCGCCATCCTGCATCGGTGCATTGGATCTCATCTATTATTCTATCACAAAGATGTCGGTTCTTGTTTTATGATCTGTGGCATTAAAGTGGGTATTGAAGTCTAAATTTGTGATTTTTAGGAAATTATAAATCTCAGTTTTCTGCGCTCGCAGAGTGTCCCAAATTTAGTAAGGAGTAAAAATAAACATAAAAATGAGTGTAAAGATGACGACAACATTTCCTCGTATACAATAGGTGTTATGATCCAAAAAAAAACTTGTTACAAGTAAAAATAAATAATACAGTTATTCCAGTAGTTTAAGAGTAGGAACACGATACCCAATACAAAAAATTATGAAGTTTTAAAATAAGACAACAATAGAGCAAAAGTAACGAAGATTTATCTTTAGAAAGTACTTCCTAAAGTGAAGTCTTCAGCATTTAAAGCAAAATCAAATTATCCCAATACTTAGAGCGTCCTCGACAGAAATTGCTGTCTTTAACGAAAATGCTGGAAACATTGAATAATTCTAATTACACTGGAAACACTTCGCTCTGATTATTACGGTTTGTTATCGCATCCATTTACGATGAAATTAGATTAAACTACTAATTTTACAGAACTGAAGCACCAACTTTACCTTTTGCACAAGTTGGTATAAGAATTTGTTTCACATAAAATTGTTTTCTGTTTTACTCGTGGAATAACGACGATATGTATGTATACACGGCAGGAACTCGGGCTATACATGTTGACCTCGATGTCGCCTTTATCACGTTTGCTATAAGGCCGGCTTTCGTAGTGCAAATGGATAATCTGACGTTCTGTTGTCTGTAACTTGAAGATGTTTCAGGAATTCGGTGTTCTTAAATGTACTGTCAACATTATTTTATACTTTATTGTACACAAACATTTTACATTTTTTTTTACAGAGAACAGGATACACAATGGCGAGCTTAACTCAAAGTGAGTTCTCTTCCAGCTAAACATTAAAGTTAGCAACTCACCTCCTCACGAAATAATTTATGTAATAAGGGTAAAAATTGATTAAGTGTTCAAATGTTTTTGCATACTAATAGTTTTCGACAAGTAATGGATAGAAAAGGCGCAAGAGAGGGATATTTTCGACAAGAAATGGATGGCAAAGGCGCAGTAGAGGGATCTGTGAAGAAAAGAGAGGGAAGCCTTTGCCCATCAGTGGGATAATCATATTAGGCTAAATAATAAGAATAGATTTCAAGTAAGTAAGCTATGTACATTCACCTTCTGTACAGAGGCCAGCGCATCAGCATATCCCATTTTTCTTGTAAAATCATTATTGTATAAAGCACAGAGTGCACACAAGTGGTGACCTCATGTGCGGCCCTCTGTACATAGTTAAATACTACCATCGTTCTAATAATCTGTTAATGAACATTGACCGCCCCTCAGGTTATGACATGCGTTTTTTTATTATTATGAAATGGGTTAACTTTTGACCTCAATCTTGACGAAGGTTATAAATGAGGTCGACGATGGAGCTAGTTAACCTAGAAAATGCAAATTAAGGCACTATTACTCCCACGCACCGACGGAACACAGCAAGCTGTTTGGCGTCAGACTTCGGTAGGACGGTGGTCGCAAACCAGACGGCCCTTTACAGAGCTTACCATACCGCATGAGACCTTAGAAGGCCACCTCAGATCCAAAACAAACTGAGGTGTCGTTGCCTAAGATGGATTAATAGGAGGCAGGTCTTATTTGTGTTTCCTTAGCCGCGTCTTACGACACCCACGGAAAGAGATGGGGTGGTGTTATTCTCAACCGATCACCACACGGCGTGCACTCAATTCTGTTACGATACGAATAGTTTCGCAATACAATTTGTATAACTTAATAGGCATTTTTTGGGTTAACTCGCTCCATCGTCGACCTCATCTATGACCTTGGTCAAGATCGGGGTCAAGAGTTAACCCATCTCATAATAATAATAAAAAGAATAACTTGCCCTTTGTACTTCCTTGTCATGGCAACAATCCGCCATGTGCACGCTACTGATCGTCATTTTGTACTTGGGTTTGTTAAAAGCCCTTGTAGAAGTTAGAACTCGCTGCAAAAAACATACAGAAACAGTGCGTGGTTCTGTGATTTATTAATTTTTATAATTTATTTTACTTTTTACTTTTTAGGCAACGACACCTCAATTTGTTCTGAATCTGAGGTCGTCCTATGATCTCATGCGGTGTCGTAGGCTCTTTGAAGGGCCATCTGGTTCGCGACCACCCCCCTACCGAAGTCCGACGGCAAACAGCTTGCTGTGTTCCGTTGGTGCGTAGGATAACCAGTGCCTTATAGGCATTTTCTGGGTTAACTCGCTCCATCGTCGACCTCATCTGTGATCACGGTTAAGATTGTGGTCAAGAGTTAACCCATATTATTATAATAAAAAAATAGATTCGCCAACAGAAGTTCAATCCCCGGCACCGCTATGTTTGCAGACCACACTAACGTACATTAATACGGCCTTCTAGTGATTTTTCCTTGTTATGCTTTTAGATCTTCAGAAATAAATAAAAAAATTGAGGATGCCGGGGACTTTGTATACTCGTAAAAATATTCGTAAATACTTCCTTATTCCTTGCGTTGCCTACGTTATAAAAGGAACATTTCGGCCAAATAAATTTCTAGGGCCAAGGTTTTGGGCAGGGCGTTGTTGAGTCAGTGAACGTTGACCTGCAATTTTCATTAGTCTGAATGAGAATCAACAAGGTCAAATAGGAGTCGCTCTGTTTACATGATCTGAGCTGCCAAAGGCTGGACCATCTTCAAGGGTATCCTGAATTAAAAACAGATACAGCACTAAAAAAAACAGGTAGAAATATAAAATGATCCAGTCTATCAGGAAAAGGTCTATCGATGTCTAACCGAACGCTATTTACATAAGTTACAAACATCAGAATAGGAAATTTATTTTGAATAAACACCACATTTACATAATCGGGCGTGGCGAAAGCTTCAATATAGCATAGAACAACAAAATCGCTTTTGACATTTATTCACATTTGAGTGACTTTAAATGAGTTATTTAATCTTTAGGGCGTGATTTATGAAACTCAACGACTTTCTCCAAGAAACTCCATATGAAATCATCGAAATACCAATATCTTCCTGTATTCTTACTTCCTTACTGATATTATAAATGCATAGGCTACATCATTTTCCCAAATTCCCACGGGAACGAAGTTCCGGGCGAAAAGCTCGTTGAATAATACTTCAGATCATCTGTGTTTACATTCTAAGGTACAGAGACTTATCTCAAGAGAACAGACCCTTTCAAAAATGAAGAAAACGCAATGAGGCCATTGTGTGGGTAAGCCAGATTTATTTGCAGGTTTCGAGCAGGTAATTCGCTCCCACAAGTCCCATTTTAAGATTTCGTAAGGCTTTTTAAGATAATCCTTTCGTATCCCGTCCTTCTAAGTGAAAGTTTTTAAAGCTGTTTGCTTAGGTTACATGAATTAAGGATTGTCTTGTTCTACTTTTTTACGCTAAAATCCCTTTCGGGAAAGGCAAAGGAATCTATGTCTGTACAGCCATGTCTTCAAAGTATTGCTTTTGAATGAGCTCCTCTTATAGTTACCGATTGTGTTTTGTTGGGATCTGCCGCAGGATCTTTGTAGGAACCAATGTAAAAACCCCTTAAAGTTTCAATAACTAATTGAAAGTCAACCCCATAGGAATAGAATTACTGTAAACTTTAATCAAAAGTCATTGAAACAAGGCTCTCCCATTGATATCCACAGGAGGACGTAGTACATATGTTGCTTTTTTGTCATACATCTACAGACTGAGACAATTTTGTATGTCTTCGAAGGCACGTAGACTCATCGAAATTAAAAATTAATTTTGTATTATCTACTTTAGACAGGGATACCTTCGTAACCCACTACTGGTAAGTCAGTAACCTAAACCTCTCTACCATTTTACCCAATGGTAAATAGCGTCGCAAACAAAACGTTTTGAAAATAACTCGTAGGACAAACAAAACGGTGTCCCACCCGACACCATTTAGGCGAGACAGATCGTAAAATTTCTTATTCATACTTACAGAGGCATCACGGTTTGTCACCACTTATATAAAACTCCTCTTTACTGTTGAATATATTAAAGCTAGTCTTGAAAAAAAAGAACGGTGTTACCAGCTATCGCATAAGAGCTTAAGAAAACGTTTCTGTGACTCTTGGTAAGAAATTATCTTTCCGTTTGAGTTTTTGTGGAAGCTTTTGTATTTTTGTGAATTCGCTGACTTGCGTAAGATAAAGTACAGATAAATATTAGTCTTTAACACATTGCAAATACAACAAGTGCAGTGTGGTGACGGCGATAAGAAAAAAACTTGCCAAAGCCCGCTACTAAAACTTGCGTGGAATTTGGCGTATTGAAGGCGAAATGCTGACAACCTATTACCACTAATCATGCTCCATCTAATAACCCTCAGAATGAGTGTCAAATTTGGCATCAAATGGTTATACATAATAAATAACTTAACAAGCTTTCCACCCGCGTGGACTACACGTTATATCGTGCCCCAGCTGTGGGATAAAATGTAGCCTATGTCCTTTCCCAAGATCTAATCTATCTCTCTACCAAATTTCATCAAAATTGGTTCAGTAGTTTAGGCGTGAAAGACGGACAGACAGACAGTCAGACAGACAGAGTTACTTTCGCATTTATAATATCTCTGCATTTATAATACCCCAGATTTCAACCAGAATAGGATGAATCATAAGAGGCTATGGAATGTTTGTAGCATTATCCACCAGCTACCGATGATGGCAGCAGCATCATCAGTAACATACATTATACTGTTGCATTACTGTTTTTATCACTACTGTTATTGCTAGCAAATCCCTGTGTCTCACTGAGATTTGCTTACTCACTGATCTGCGCCAATCAGTGCGTTAAACAACGTTCCGACAAAGAGGCAGGGAACCTGATAGGTGACCAAAGTAGCAATTGAGTACTAGCGTTTCCATGCTTCCCGGTTGTTGTCCATTGACCATATCAATTGGCCATATGGATTAGAAAACTCTGACACCAGGGTTAATCAAGTTCGCCACACACTTGATTATAGCTATACGATAAGAAGAAACAGTAAGTCGTTGTAATGAAGATAACAAAACACTCGAGACGAATAAAAATGCAGTCTAAAAAGGAGATCGATCTAACAAATTGTGGACAGTCCTGCCTCATCATGTAGGTATCATCTTGTAAGAGGCGAATTCGACTAAACTTTGAGTCAGAGTACGAACCGCCAAATGGTCTCTTACTAAGTTTAACGACTGTAGTCAGTTGACCACAGCCGGGACCAAAGGCTTCATGTGCCCTCCGAAACAAGGAAACGCTCGTGATAAATTCTCACTATTGGTTACTGACCTTTGTGGATAATGGTCAAGCGTACAATGAGAAACAGGGCCAAGCTCAGTCGCTATTTCTGTAGGTAACTAAGGTGTATAAAAGCTTGACTGTAAAAGATACGGCCGCTCATGAACGATCAGCCAGAAAAATTTTGGGAGTAGAAGTTAAAATATACGTAAGTATATTATACTTAAAACGCCCATAAAAATATGGCCCAGAATTTATTTACCCCGAATTTGCATATTTTCTTATCCATATTCGCCGAACAAAGTATATCTACGTCGATAAGACCACACCCAGTTCTAATATACATATAAAAAAGCGAAGAATATTTATCCCGGCTGTTTCCTTCGGGAAATAAAGCAACCAATACGTACACGAATCAGGGAAAGTGGGAATTTTCACGGAACATTACCTGCAACAAACAAAAACACATCGTTTCATTTCCGCACGTTTCTTTTTATGTCGCAAATGTATACCTTTAATGTAACATTGTAAAAAGAATTGGTAAAATGTTATTTGAAGAGAATGGGTTGGTGTAATGAAATAGGTATACCTACTCACGGCCGGTTGGTCGAGTGGTAGTGACGCTGCCTCTTGATCGGCGGGTCCTGGGTTCGATGCCCAGTCGGGGCAAACATTTGTGTGAAAAGCAGATGTTTGTTCTCGGGTCATGGGTGTTTTTGTTTGTCTTTATGTGTGTTCCAAGGGACCCAAGACACAAGGGAAATCCTTAGTGGGCCTTTGAGTGTGTAGCGTTTATTTATTTATTTTATTTACTCAGACAGTAATTAAACAAAAACTTTGCTAAAAGGGCTATTACACAATTTCTGATTACTTATCAGACAAGCAGGCATGTGAATGAACTGCTCAGCTTTAGAGTTATTTTAGATTTAATTTAAATAGAAAATAGGATTTTTTTTAATTTGATTAAAAAGAGCACCCTTAGAGTTTCTTGCCTCTAGGTAAGACTACACGTTTGCGAATAGGCGTAGAGTCCGTAGGGACAAAAGAACGAATGTGTATGTATGTATTTAAGTCCATGTTTGTACGTATTTAATGTAATTTTGACTTATTTTAAGTAACATCCTGAATGTTCTATAAAATAAAGATCGAAAGACAATACACCGATTTCTCTCTATAAAATAAAGAGAAATCGGTGTATTGTCTTTCGATCAAATCCCCTTGCCCAATTCAACTGCCTCTCTCTCTTACATAGGTTAGCTGGACAAAAACTCAATACTTGTGTTAAGCTCGTCGTTTGTTGATGTCCTTTCTCTTTTGTAATTTTATGTGTCTGTGTGTGTCCAATAAAGAAGTAAAGAAAAAGAAGAAAAAACATTATATCAATAATAATTCTTTGTGTGTACAGTTAAAAATTAAATAAGAAGAAGAAAAACATTATATCAATATATCAATATAACGCGACATATGGATAAAAATGCAGATCTAGGGAAAATAATAAATTTTCAACCATTTCAGCGGTCGCTATTAATTTATTTTTACTCATAACTGAGAGTACATGGCAAACAAAAACAAAGTCCAGGAAACTAGTTTTATCCAGTTACACATAATAAAATACACACACACTGTGGCTTTGTATTTAACCTGAACCGCAGCAGGTTAAACCGCGGTTAGAAGCTTTTGAGCGTTGGGTACTTTAGGTAGCTATATGAAGGTATGTTTATTGTAGCAGGCAGGTAAACGGACGAGTTCGAAATAAGAAATATAACAAGATTCCAAGATTTCTCTCAACATAACAAGATTTCCAGATTTCTCAAGATTTCCTTTAACACTAATTGGTTTCCTGGAAGAGATCCCCTTGTAGGACAAGTCCGCCTTAGTGACAAGTGTAGCTTTATATTTTTTAATCAGTGTCTGTTATGTAGTTTTTTTATACAATAAAGGTTTTACATCATTTCTGTAGCAAAGAAAACTCGGTGGAATCTTGAGCGTCAATGAACACTTTCACAGTCCATGGTATCCAAATGGATACGAAAACAGGGTGTTTTTGTATAGTCGACTGTGAAAGTGTTAACCAACCATAAGGGAACTGGTAGGACGTCATACAGAAAAGACATAGTCTGCAACAATTATTCAGAATGCATTTCCATGCATAAAATTTTCACAAAGGGGAATGTCGAGTTCATACATTTACTCGTATTAAGCAAAATTAATAAAACCGCTACGCAGCATCGTAAATTAAAAAGCTAACAGATGATCTTTAAGGTAAAAGCTGCTGATCCCATGAGCCTTGAATTTAAATTCCATGTAATAAAGCCTCTCAGAGGCTAGGGGCCATTCAAGTACTACGTAAGCATCAAAAGGGACGGGGTTCTTTGATTTACTTGTTTTTCATGACAAAGGGGACAGGGGTCTGAATGCAATATTAATTAATTCATTTTTTCCGATTTTTCAGCAAAAAATTGTGGATTTTGGTTAGAAGGAACGTGGTATAAAGTATAAGTTTTTTATTTATTTGAATTTAAATTCTTTTACCTCATAAAAAACTTGATATAAATGTTTATTTTAATATCTTTAAAAAGAAAGATATGAACGTTTTAAGCTCTTAATTAGACAAAGAAGTAAACACTAAATATTGACGACACAGTTCAGTACCGCCACATAAATTGTATGTGAACTACCTCTATTAAAAATTTCCACAATTCCGCTTACGTAATACTTGAATATCCCTCTGCGTATAAGGGTTGGTTATCTGCGTGTAATTCACCACACATGACATGTGGCCGTAATGGTGCGTAAAATTAAAACTTTGGATTCTTTTTATGGCCATCGTACATAGACTTCGGTTTTACTGTTGGGTTGATGAACAAAGCGAGTATTTGTGGTCGTGTCGTAAAATTGTCTTTTCTATGCTCTCGACTTTGTCGGGCGTCATGGCGAAACTTCCTTAACAGCGTGAAGGCACCGCGATAGGCTTTGCTCACTACTTGCTAGGCCTCTGGCGTTGTCTATACTAATATTATAAAGGGGAAAGATTTGATTGTTTGCATTGAATAGGCTCCGAAACTACTGGACCGATTTGAAAAATTCTTTCACCATTAGAATGCTACATTATCCTTCATAACTTTCCCGAATTCTCACGGGAACGAAGTCCCGAGCGGAATGCTATTTGTTTATATATTTGACTGCTGCTCATTTAACCGCGAACGATGTTGTGCTTGAGCCGCTGGATTGAACAGTCGTGTTTGTTGTTTAAAAGAAACATAACTTGAAATTTTGATACGACAGCTGAAATCTTATCGTGCGGCAACGAAAACATTTACAGCACCTGTGACATTTGAATCGGTCCCCCACACTTAACCACTTTCCACACAGAATCGATATGAAAATCGTAAAAAGTTTTTTGGTTTTGCTTCTGTAGGATCAGCGAGTGGCACTTTTTAAGAAGAGTTGCAAATTCCGGCTAAATTCAAAGGGCTGGAATTTTGCACAGAGGTCCCTTCATGACTTTTAATAAGAATTGAAAGAAGATTTCCAGTAAACGCATATCAGAGACTAAAGCTCATCCATAAAGTCACGCCTATAATCCATGTGGGGGTAGAGAGGGCACTGTGCGGTTCTAGAACCACTTGATGCAACATTTGACATACATTCTACAAATTATATGTATAAGACAAGAGTGTAGTGGTGATTGGCAGTCAGCCTTTCGCCTACGATACAGGTTTATCATGTAGAGGGAAATTTGATGGCTTCTGTGATAATTTAGCTATTTTTTGTCTGATACATCTATCAAATGCTGTATGTTTCCCAAAAAAAATATTAAATTGCGTCCCATTACTGACTTCTACAAGTTCTTGGGAAGAGTTGGCAGCTGGAAACATTCTAAGTTTAAATTTCACTCCTAGTCCAGCGCGGAATTTGTGGCCTAAAGCACAAGGCCAAAAAACAAGTCAACTTCTGAGAAAGTCCCCAACATAATCACGAAAATCAACCAAATAACCTCAAATAACGTAAACAATTCAGTCAACTTGGCACCAATCGAGACTGTTGATTAATATCAGCTATTTGCTACCGTGCGGTTATTTTGCCAAATAGAAGAACTTATTATCTATCTTGATATATTGCTGCTAATTTATTAGATTACGTTCCTGGGGAAGCAATTTCTGTTCTGACTTTTGACGTTGAGTTAAATAGTGTCTCAAGATGGTCTGGCAGAGATATTGTCCGGTCATGAACGAAAATGTAACCTACTGATTTCAAAGCATAAGAATGTTGATATCTGGAAACAATACATATCAATTTATTTGGATGGCATGAAGAAGCCAGGTTTCAAAAGAGCCACGGATGAAGTTGTGGGGGCCGCAAAATCAGGTATTGCCACTTAAAAATACAATCACCAACCAAATCCTTCCTAAAATACCGCAATAATGTGACTCTATCAACACCTAGCTCCTTCATGCCACTTCTCCCGTAATTTTAAAACGTGTAAGAATTACTAACTAAAGATTTTAAAAAGTTCCACTTAAGGTCGTTTTCTCCTAAATAGCGAACTGTCTTATTTCCGCAACTTAATAAAAATAAATGGTAAGATCACCTAGTCGCAAAGACATACAAATAAGTAAGGTGCCTAGCTAGGCTAGTCGTCCGACAGTGTCAGGTGAAACGTAACAACATTGGGAAGAGTGGGAAAAACTACAGTAAATAAAAATTAAGTTCTTTAAGAATAAGTTATTTATCCGATAAGGTCGCAACACATGGAGGCAGTTTCACCTCCACAATTATAAATGTTTTATTTATCGTATGGCATTTTAAGGCTTTTAGAACTTAAGGCTGTTAGATTTTAAAGATTTAAAACATTAAATAGTACTTTACCCTAGCCCAAGGCTCAAGACTGGAATGGACATGTAATTATCGAGGCAGGTCACGTTGTATCAGTGGAAAAAGCTTTTATATAAATTAGAACCTTTGTTCGTTGAAATGAAAATTCTCCGCTTCGTACTCTTTTCAGAATTGAGAAATACATTTAAAACGTTTTGTTTGACATTATTATTTTTTTAATTTGATTGAGTTTCTTTTGAAATAAAATGCTGAGCCCGAGAGACTTTTAGGACAGAATAAGTAAATTAAAAGGACACTTATCATTACAGAGAATAAGATTTCCAAGACGTTCATTACGCAATTTTTATACAGAATCGGGATACCATGTTTTCTCTTAATTCAAGTATTTTATTACAAGCTTATTAGCTTGCAAGTTCATTCTCAATATGGCGGACCGCCCAAGATGGCGGACTAGTTATTTTATTTGGCACTCCTATAATATTGGTATCAAATGATTAGGGCTTTCTGAAAAGAATGCGATAAATGTACATTTGAGTAAAAATCAGACTGTTAAACTTATTTAGATACATAATATGCATCCTATCATTAGTTCCTATTTTCAATTTCAACTTGAAAATGCTGTCGAAGGCTGCATTAAAATGACTTATTACCAGTCACCATAACAAAGTAGACAATTTCGTAGTACTTTTTTCAAATTTCCCACATACATGTCCTCTACGTAGGAAGATGTAATACTATCTATTTTAAACCAAAAACTCGCTCCTCTGCTAAAGGGGTTACCAAAGTGTGGAAGTGAGAACATTAATTTACGACGACGTGCCTATGGTTTCATAATACGGCGCGCTAACTTGACTGAATTGCCACAAAAGTAGGATTAACACCAAACTCATCCGATCTGAAGTACCAAAGGAAAAGTATCCGTGGAAGTATCTGTTGACATCGTTATTTGGTCAATTTAATAAAAGAATTGTCAGGTATGCGGTAATTATTAGTATTTTCCTATGTGTGCAATAAAGTATAGATCCCGTCATGTAAAAAGGCCTCTGATGAAGGGGATGAGTTTGCGCATGGGTACAGTCGCGCCCGAAAGTATTAGGACTAGGCTATTGTTTTGTACCAATAGCGCGCGCGCACAGGTATAGTGGCGGGGCGTTTCCTCGTCTCGTCCCCTTCATATACCACCAATTTCGCCGATAAATCGCGCACTCAGCAGGTACATCGCAAGCGGCCTTTTTACTTGACGGGATCTATATATTGTATTATTATTATTGTAAATTCATTATTTTTATTTTGCACACGGTTTTTAAAGAAACTTGATTTAAGTGATGTTATATTTAAATGTTTACTATCATTCTTTGTGAGATTTCCATAGCGTGGCCAGTAATTGATGACCCTGATTTATGCTACAATAAAAATTAAAACTTGTTAAAGTAGTACATATAGAAAGTGCACCAGATATGCCTATACATAGACGTTGCAAGCTGAGCATGCTAAAAGGACGCCGCTCTGACCCATATCCCGCTCATTAACGGCCAGCCACGTCGGCACCGCATGCAATCTTTTACTTATTCATCACCCACAGGACTCGCCACACTCTCTGCTCTGTATATTCTAGGATTTGGGACGAAGGCTCTGGGAAATTGGAAATTTGCATTGGAAGTTCTGGCTAGCCACTGCTTAGACTGAGAAACCCATTTCCAAAAAGCTCTACTGTATCTTTTGTTTTTTTTGTTTTTTGGCGAGGTTAAGGGCGACTAATTGCGCTCATAACAGCCTCATAAATTAAGGACCTAAAAAATAAAATCGTTCTGATAAACATATTATTGTAATTCACTCGTAACGTGCTTTTTCTTACTTCAAATATAATAAGTACAGACAAGAAAGAGGCTAACACTAGTAACATTGTTTTGAGAGTTTGACAGTTACCTAACATAATTGTTTTTACTGGTTTTTGATGGTATGAAAAAAAACGTATTATAAAACGTTAAATAGATAGTATAGATATTGCAAAATTCTTGCATGTTGAATTCAGCTGACATTAAAATGAGAAGAGAGGAGCGGGGGGTGAGGGAACAGGTTTGCGTTTCATTACACGAATCCAACAGTTTTAACTAACGGTTTAGTCGCAGAAACATATAGTCTGTGGACAGAAGCGCAGATGCGAAGTGCTAACTTTAAAATTAGTAACACTTAAAAAGCTCTAAAAATATGAAAATCCACTGCATCTTTCAATCAGCGAACCACTTCAAACTCGGAGTTCTACATTAAAATAAAATTTCAGAGGACCGAGTTTGTTCTGATGTCATTTTTAGTAGAAAAAGTTCGGTAGATTTAAATCAGCATGTTTTGAGTAACTCGACTGGAACGAAACTAGCGGCAGCACTGTCAACTTTGGAATTCATTTTTGAACTTGGAGTATAAGTTGAAAATTTTATTTTGAACATTTATTCTGAATGGGGTGGTCTCTGGAGCTCTATTTTTTAAACGTTTGCATCGTCCCAAGCGACATTTTTTCTGCTATTGGTTTCCATTATTCTCCTGCTATTACTCTCCTGTAATGCGATTAAAAAGAGCAACCTCAGAGTTTCTTGCCTGTTCTTCTCTGGGGAAGACTGCACCTTTGCGAATAGGCGTAGAGTCAGTAGAGTCAAAAGAACAAATGTGTATGTATGTATTTAAATTCTTTAATGTATGTTTGTGTAATTTTAACTTATTTTAAGTAACATCCTGAATGTTCTATGAAATAAAGATATTTTGATTTGATTCGATTTGATTTGATTTATAAGAAATATTTATTTTTCGGTTCTTCTTCGCTCCTGTTTATTATTACTTGGTGACTTTTGATTAGTTAGCGAAAGTCAAGGATGGTGAATCCACAGTAGAGTCAAAAGAACGAAGTATTTAAGTCCTTCAATGTAACATACTGAATGAATAAAAAGACAAAAAATAAATGTAAAAATAATTATAGGATGCTATTCAAGATCGGTAAAATTCTTCCAATTAGCCTTAAGCATAAGTTTATTCTAGCTGTATACAACCACAGCTCCATCTCATCTTTAACACTTGTTGATAGTGACGACCATGTAACAAGATCTGTGACCTCAGGCAAATTTGTTGTACCTAGAGTCACCAATTACTTTGAAGATAGGACTCTAAAAAAGAGAGTACCTCATTTTCTCAGCAGTTTTCCTGAGTTCATAAGATCAGAGACCAAGATAGGCAGATTAAAAAAAAAGCATCTACTCTATTCAATTGAAACTGAATAGATTTTCAACACCTTTTAATTTATACCTACTTACTATGTGATTAGAGACTCTTGCCCTCGCAGACAAACTGCTCAAGCAGTTTTGTGGGGCTTTATTTTTAAGAAACAGTGTAATTTTTATGTCTAATAATTTAAATAAATAAATAGAATAAATAATAATGAATAATGTTTGTTATTCATTTAAGTACCAATTAAGGTCGCACAGCGAGCTATGGAAAGGGCTATGCTCGGTATTTCTTTGAGGGATCGGATTCGAAACGAAATAATCCGTCAGAAAACCAAAGTTACCGACATAGCCCGGCGAATTAACAAGCTTAAGTGGCAGTGGGCTGGTCATATCTGTCGTAGAACCGATGGCCGTTGGGGCAGAAAAATTCTAGAATGGAGACCACGAATCGGCAAACGTAGCGTAGGGCGCCCTGTTATTAGGTGGGGTGACGATATTCGTAAAGTAGCGGGCAGTGGTTGGAGAAGGACAGCTGAAGACCGAGCTCAGTGGCGTGCCATAGGAGAGGCCTATGTCCAGCAGTGGACTGATACAGGCTGATGATGATGATGAATGTTTGTATGTATTTAATGTAACCTTCACTTATTTTAAGTAACATCCTGAATACTTATTCTATGAAATAAATCTATTTTGAATAGAATTGAATAGGTTCCCAGGGAACATAGGTAGTTCAGTTTTATGGGAAGGATAACCCTCTAAGCCTTCGAGGGACCTTAGAGTGTAAGGTTTCGCTAACTAATTTACAGTCACCCCATCTGGAAAACGTGAGATTCTCTCTCGATTAAGTTTAAATCTGAAAATCTTTTTGCATACAATAAAATAAAGTGCTTTAATAACAAAATAAAAAAATCACAGGCAAACTGGCTTCTTTGTCCGCACAATTGCTGTGGCCGCAGTTAATCAAAAAGCCGCTATGATATTTCCACAAGTAAATTTATTGCACGAATTTATGTTTATTTCAAGAATTATTCGGTTAGCACTAAAATTCGGTGAGTTTTGTGTGTCATTTGAGGTTTCCTTTCATTCGTTTTTATTTTATTATAACTCTTTTGATGGTTGGCTTTGGTCTCAATCGTCAATCACGGCTTCGTTAATGTTTATTCTTGACTAACAGATTTCAATACTTTCATTCTGATAAGGAATTTTAGGTCCGTATTACAGAACGCTACTCAAAATGTGATTTATACTTAAGTAGCCTTAGAAATTTTGATAGTCAGAGAAACAGACAATCAATGCTGAAGAATAGATCAGAGTCTGAACGCGTTCTGTAATACGGACCTTACTGTGTGTTTTAAGTGTGGGTTTATTTACACCTTCCTATATTTCTGCCGGAATAAAAGAGAACGAAGAGCCATGTTTTTTCCTGCTGGTTGTTTGATTTACTTACCGTTTGCCACATATAAATATTTTATTTATTAATTCCGATATTCAAATTATTTATTTATTTTCCTGAAGTAACCTCGGTTTTAACTAGGTATTGTTTGGCGATTATTCTCCAAAATTTATTTCGAGCAATATCTCGTCATATACGTGGGTATGCAAAATTTACTTTAAAAATATCAAAATGAGTTCAGCATACAAATTTGGACTTTGTTTGGCGTCGTAACAAGGGTCAAAAGATTTATTTATTTAGGTCCAATACAGACGACCTTTTGTTCATCACAAAAATGTCGCCAATTTAGATATTTTGGAGCGAAACTGTTTTATGTTTATGTATTCCTAACTTTCGCTTACTAAAGCATAAACCTTTTTATTGGTTTTCACAGTGAATATGTGGAGTACCAGTGGGAGTACCACTGCCTTTATAGGCATTTTCTGGGTTAGCTCGCTCCATCGTCGACCTCATCTTTGACCTTATGGTCAAGATTGAGGTCAAGATGTAACCCATCTTATTATAAAAAAAATATGCATACAACTCAGACATTACGCGAAAGTTTGTGTGTATTGATGTTTGTTACTCTTTCACGCTCAAACGGCTGCACCAATTTTGATAAAATTTGGTATGGAGGTAGCTGACACCCTGAATTAACACATAGGCTACATCATTTTCCCAAATTCTCACGGGAACGAAGTCCCGGGCAGAAAGCTAGTAATTTTTTTAAAATGATAAGGGCACAACCCGTTGTAAGAAACCGTTATCATAATATGTTTAAAAAAAGTGATACAAAAACATTTCAAATTTTACCTTCTATGGAACAAATTTGTGTAAAATATAACAAGCCAGTAAAAAAATGGGACAACTCGAAAAGAGAATCTGTGACAGAGACCGTAATCAAACCCGCAACCCATCTCAATCTCCTGGACCTACCCATGCCTTTCGTTTTTCACTTACCCTGTCTTTAACTTCCTCGTTTTTTTACATACATCAGGGATCCACATTACGCTATGCTAGCAAGCTCTTCAAATTGTTTCCCATCTTTTTTTTAGGCGAAATGGGCCCCAGATACCTTCAGAATATGATAAGTTTCTGCGTTTTATCACCTATATTACCTACTATTTTATTCTATATTATAGGGGATCAATAATTTAAAGTAAGTTTCTTCTGCCATGTGTTGCGCTGAGAATTTATCGTTTTGAATCTATGTGTAATTAAAAAAAAATTTGTAAAGTATAGGAACATTTTTTTAACAAGGTCTTTGTTGAGTTATATCGAATACCGAAAAGTAGAATATACCTAAAAGAGAATATACCTGACAATGTATGATTAATACAAATAAACGAATATGAATATGAATATAATTGCGCTTTTCGTGGTGTCTAAGGAATAAACCCTTAACCTATTTTACGAACACAGGAAATATGGCCTTAAGGCGACTACAGCACCCGATAAAGGCAGCACACATAAGAATAGTGCCATCTCCGTCTCTCAACAGGCCTGGGCCGGCAGTGCGAACAGTGTCGATACACGAAGTTTACGGACTATGAAAGCGTGCGTGCGTAAAAACATGTTCGAAAGTTAGAAAAATAAGATTTATGGAAAGGTAACAGCTTAAATCGAAAAATGCGTTAACTACTTATCGAGAGTGTTCAATCACGAATATTTTGATAGCAAATTTAAGTTCCTGTGTGCATTTTGCTATCGTTTTTACAGCTTAAAAGATACACAATATTGGGTATTTAGAGGTGACTTTGTGAGCTTTTTCTATCGAACCAAAAGTGCCGAATCATGTTTTCAGTAAACTACTTATCTAGTTTATGACCTGAACATTACCGTAGTATTTTTTTTCTACGATTTAATGCAGTGCGTCATGCTTATCTACGCATCATAAAATCGTAATTTAGGTGCTGTAGTCGCCTTAAAAACGATGAATTGACAAAATAACCCGGATGGGTTAAAATGTATGTCTGAATGAATTCCTTCCACGCTGGACTGGGAGTGAAAGAAAAACTTAGAATGTGCCAGCTGCCTACTCTTCCCAGGCATACTGTAAAAGTCAGTAAGTGGGACGTGAGGGTCTTGCTGAATCATGGGCGAAAGGCTGACCACCTTTCACCATTACACAACGATATGTTCCATCTAATAACCCTCACCATTTGTGTCAAACGTGGCATTAAGTGGTTTCCTAGAATCACTGATGCTCTGCCTACCCCGTTAGGGATTACAGGCGTGAGCGTATGTATGTACGTCTGAATGAAATATGTATTGCAAAAAGAGAAAGTTTAACGGCTGTTATTTGTTGCATGGATGCTGTTCTGCAACTGTAGCACGATAACGACAAACTTGCGTTTGGCTCACGCTGAAACTTCACTTTGATTGCGCGAGGGCACGGGGCAAAGGCTTGCTCGCCATTGTCAATGTTGACATTTTGACATAGGACCGCGGTGTTGTCGCGATGCTGTCACTATCGTACTTGGCCTGCTGGTCGCATTTAATATACTTTATTTAGATTTTCGATTGATTTTGTTACAAAACGCAGAACTGCCACGTTTAGGTTCTTTGCATAGATAATTGTGAGTAACTTCCAATGTACGCAAAACGAAAAAGTTTATTTCACATTGTTTAAAACATATTACCTACATAGGTAAGTATTATTTTTAAATAAGATATGAAAAAAGTTATATGGCATATTAGTCGTATTAAATTCGTAACAGTGTCGTGGAACTATAATAATACAATTTATTAGTCAAAGTCAAAATAGCTTATAATTTCATAGACCGATTTTGATGAGTTTTTTTTATTACAAAGCTGACGTAATCGAGATAATTCTTAGCTATAATAATCGACACTGATTGAGCTGATTAAAAGTTAGTAGCGATAAATATCAGAGGTGATAATTTTTTTCCATTATTCAAAAGCAAGAAAGCAATCATATACAGGGTGACCTGGAAATTAGTGGCGGAGCCGCTTAGGGGTGATAGTATAGGGTAATTCCAGTCAATATGACTATGGGACCTACAGTCCTAAAGTTAACCCTTTCCAAGATATTCGTGCTTAAAGAATTTTACAAAAAATCCGTCTTAAACTCTTGAAATAGTAATAAATCCTAAAAATCGGTCTTTCTGGTCCATTTTTTTTTGTTTTGTAACAAAGATATGTAAAGTATAAAATATTAATAGTCAAATCTTCGTAATGGACCAGAAAGACCGATTTTTAGGATTAATTACTATTTCAAAATTTTAAGACAGATTTTTTGTAAAATTCTTTAAGCACGAAAGGGTTAACTTTAGGACAGTAGGTCCCATAGTCATATTGACTGGAAATACCCTATACTATCAGCCCTAAACGGCTCCGCCACTAATTTCCAGGTCACCCTGTATAATAAGAGAACAACTAAATGAACAAAACACAACTCAAGCAGAAAAAGTAATTACCGAACGAAACAGCAGACTACCCACGACAGCGTTAAGCCTGACTATTAACTTGGTACAAACAAATTCCTATAGAAGGCCTTTATGACGTACAAATCCTAGAAGCCTTGGCCTACTAAAGACTTGTCTTGTACAGCTCAATGAGAACAAACGACCCAGCATCAGATGATAGGCGAGGGCAGGAAAACAGGCTTACTAGAAATTCTAGTATCTTGGAAAAATGCCAACAACGAAATTTGTACGCGGCTCTTGTTGACTAGCCACATATTTTTCGTGTGATCGCCCGGTACGAACAAAAGAATAGAGCATATTGGTCTCTTCGTACCACAAGGCCATTTTCATGAATTTTTAAGGATGTTTCTGATGCTAAAAGACACTTTGCCAAGGACATATGTTGTACCGCATCACATGTAGTTTATTTATTCTTCTTCTTCGTCTTATCGTGTAGGTGTAGTCAAGTGTGTGGCGAACTTGGCTAACACTGGTGTCAAAGTTTTCAAACCGCACCATGGCCTCTGACTTGGTTTTAACGACCTTGGTTGGTTGGTTTATAATGTATATTTAGAAACTGCTAAGAAGTCATACTTTAAATTGGAAATATTTTTTCATGTAGTCGCGACTGTGTTCCACTGCTGGGCAAAGACCTCCCCTTTTTCCAGCCTATTTGTTTTGTTTTGAGCTGCAACCTTCCAAAAGCTATCGAATCCGCCGAGATCACAAACTCGTAGTTTTAGAGAGCTGATTCACATACACAATGTATCAACTCAATTCAAAGGCAAAAATAATTTAATTCGTGGAACGATAGAAACTAAAAAAAAAGTCAAATAACATTGCATTGGTTTGGTCGGGTGACAGTGATGCTGCCTCCTGATCACAAGGTCCTGGGTTCAGTTCACAGTCGGAACAAACATTTTGCATGAGTGGTAATTGTGTCTATCTTTTTGGAAGTTTCAGCGGACCCAGGATATTTAAAGGAAAATCTTACTGTGGGTCTTTGAGTATGTATCGTTCGTTTATTTTTAACTCCATGTTTGTATTCGCAAAGGTACAGTCTTAAATTCATTAAATTACGTCTAATAGACTCAGAATTTACAAAACTCTTCAAGTTTATAAAGCGACTAACTTTAAGTACACCCTTTTCTTTATCAAATTCAAATCAGAATGTTCATTTCGAGATAAATAATGAACAAGAACAAAGGCTTCAAACAATGCTGTTCATTTCTCAGGATCCCAGGTGAATTCGATGAACCTACTTACTTACCGCGCTTTCATTAGAGCAAAGGAAATAAATGCTTTAATTTATCAACCACAGGCGGTCGACTGAGTTGGCTTGATTTTCTTCAGGAATGCTGACGTGACGATGGATATCAAAAAGAACTTCAAAGATCAAAGTATAGATTCAAAAACTTTCGTCGATTAATTGGATTTCGCTTTTCTCGGTTTTTCTTTTCGTATGATACAACTTAGATAAAATTGTATTATTCAAAGTTTTTTATTTGTGTCAATGGAGAATTGTTCACATTGAATAATCTCTAGTGTTCTTTTTCTACAGAAAATTTTCCTTTTTTCATGTTTTTCAATATTTTCTGCTTAAAAATTAAATTTTTATTCGAGTAAATAATTTACTATTGCAAAAAAAATAAAAATAAAAAAACGTAAAACACGAAAGCCGGCAATGTACATCACGTTCTGACAGCTCGCGCCTAAGGAGGTAAACAACGAAAACTGCTTTCCGAGAAAAAAATCTTGTAACTGATCGCAGTCATGCAAAGATTCATTTCCCTCATTTGGGTTTTTGCTAAGCTGTCCTTCACACCCCAGGAATGGTTGTTTATAGAAGAGTTTTTTCAAGCTTACTGTAAATTCAAGAAAAGCTGATGAAGGAAAATTTTGTTGAATTACGATTTTCTTCCTTAAGCGCATAGAATAAGAACGATGCACATTATAAAATAAAATACGTGTTACGAGTTTAGATAAAAGCGTGGGTTTTTCTTGTTTTTATACAGGGTAAGCCCAGCTTTACCTAAGCTTTTAACAGGGTAAACTTTCTAAGTGTGACCTGCCACGCTAGTGTTTATTTCAGATTTGTGACCTAACCTTTCAGCTAAAACCTAAATTATTTCTCAGTAAGTGAAAAAAGTTGCAAAACCAATGGCAATTTGAGTACAGTCGTGTCCACTCGTAGATTTGTATGTATGGTTTGCGATATCCCATGTTTTATTTTGCCCACGTAAGCTATATTTTATTTTTTCCTAGGTATAAATTAGCTTAATATATGTTAAATTAGCATAAGGTATGATATATATTAAATATAAGTTATTTTTTTAAATGTTTATTTCATTTTAGGGTCTCTACATTCAAGATATCACTTTATCACACGAGCGATGAATCTGAGTCAGTTATTTGAGAGCTCAGATCTTCTGAGAACGTGATTGGTTTTTTTCAAGTAAAAAGGTCAACCTAACCCTGTTAAATGGAAAGGGTGTGACTTCTGAGCACGAGTGGACTTTATTAAAAATACTTTTTTTAGTCGTTTGCTCGTTGCGGTGGTAGCCCAGTTAGAGTATGGTAATAGCCCAGTTGGTAATGAGCCCAGACACGCCGTCATCTTTGTTTGTATTTATAATGAGAATATAGAGCTAGATAAAGGTTAAAACGGAGGTATTTTGAGGAATTAATAATAAAAATTCATAATAATTGCAGGAATATTATTATGAATTTTCATTATTAATTCCTTACTAATATAGTGTACCTATGTGGAAGTATGTTTATTGATCTGTTTGTTTTCCTTCACGTGATTTTTGCACCGGGATATTTAGAGGGCTTGAAAGTGACGTAAACTACTTTCCACGCAAAGCAAGTCACGGGCGGAAACCTAGTTTATTTAACAAGAAACAAAATAAAAGAAATAAAAAACTTGAACATGACATGTATTAAATGCGTCGAATTCTTTCACAGTGGTATTCGCACTCAGATTTGCTCTCAAATCTGTTTTCGTTGCCCCCGCAGCCGGAGTAAAACATTTTCATACATGTCCTTCTAATGACATCGTAGAACCAAGTCAAGAACATTCCTTTGCAGGGACCTTTGCTAGGCGCTTGGTAGCAATAGTACGGCATATTCTGCAAGTTTGTAGGGAACGGCCCAAGTGGCGCTCCTGAAAATTTTAATGAGTGCTTATTTGGACGCGTTTACCGCAAAAGTGATATAATAAATAAGATTGAACGCCCATGGTGTGAGGTGATTAAATTACCTGGCGAAATGATCCCCCCAGGGTTATTCTTCGCACAAAACTAAACAACTTTTCCCAGTGAACCTGTACAAAATTCTCATTAAAAATTAGACTTTCCGCACAAGTTAATATAGAGGGACGCAATTTTTCTTTTCATTTTCGACATATGGTTCTTGGGTAAAGTTCTTCAATTTAGTAGGTTTATTGTCTACCGTAATTTTCGCTCAATAAAAGTCACCGACTTTACTAAGTCTCATCATCATAATTTTTCCACGTCGGTCTTGGTTTTGATGGGCCTTTGGTTCGATTCCCAGACTGGGCAAATATTTGTGTAAAAAGCAGAGATATTTTTACTCAGTTCATGGATGTTCGAGTCTGTCTTTGCGTATTTTCCAAGAGAAAAAAAAAATTGTGGGTTTTTGAGTGAGTGGGGTCAATACATGCCCTATAAAAGATATTATTATTATGATTGCAATAAAAACTAAAACTAATGCAACTTACTTCCATCTTTGACATAGTCGTGTAAAACATCTTCTAAATTTGCTTGAACCAATGCTAAAACCAAGACAGCAATCCACAAAGTTTTCATTTTAAAGAAAAGGATTTCATTCAAAACAGATGTAATCAAAGGCCGAATCAGAGACTTAAGCAAGATAAAATGTAGTGAAGGGAAAAATGTATCCGATAACATTAATATCCATAAATAAATATCATAAGCTATGTTTTCAACCACTAATACTCAAGGATACCCACACATATTTCACTTTCGTTCTACATTCATCAATCATTTTGTTTTAGAATAAACTAGCATTCCGCTCGGGTCTTCGGTCCCGTGGGAATTCAGGAAAGTTATGTAGCCTATGTTACTCGGGGATAATGTAGCATTCTAATGGTGAATTTTTAAAATCAGTCCAGTAGTTTTGGAGCCTATTCAATGCAAACAAACACACAATCAAATCTTTCCTCTTTATAATATTAGTATAGAAAAATAACTGCCTCTATTTTAAAACCTGTAATACAAATGTCTACATCATTAATGAGTGCTTGTGGTCTTAGACGTATTTAATGACCGTATTTAAAACCAGACCCGATGCATTTTAAAAATCCATCCATAAACTGATATCAAAAATATTTTAAAATAATGTTTCGGTAATATTCCATTTGAACAAAATTCTATTTAACCAGTCTATTGGAACAACAAAAGATTCTCGTTTAATTAATAGACACGTACATCAAAAGCGCTTACGTTTTGGCATTATTTGATACCACTACCAAATAGAGCAACACGCCCATCAAAATGTAACGTAACAATGAATAAAATATCCGAATAGCTAGTTTAGATCTGTGAAAGCGTGTAGCATCACTACAGCATATCAATTTGCTAGTTTAACGACATGAATTTTAATTGCGTTTATTAAATTGACTTCCACCGAAACGGTTATTTTATTATTTATGTATACAATACATAGGAATGCAGGAAAACGTAATACAATTTCGTTTAGACGAATGTTACGGCATTGTTTTCCGAACACGTTTAATAATAAGTATTATTATGGCGTCATGATAACACTCAAGAGAATTCACATTTACTAAAAAACTGAAAAAAGTACATTATTTTTATTGTTGTTCAAAATGCTTGTTGTTTAAAAATCCCTAGACATATTATGCACGCAAAATTCTTGTTGCTTAAAAATCATTTAACATTTTTATTCACACAGCACTGTAAATTGGAGGCCAAAGTAAAGAGGCCAAAGTAATCTCAGTGCTCCAGAATTGTCATACCCGCTAGCGGTTCCGCTGTTAATCAATGGACGAGGCCATACAACAAATGAGGCAATGCCGAAATACAGAATATTGACAGCTTATGCTATTGCAGTAAACCGTATTCTAAAACTTCTACTGTAATCTTAACACAAAAACTACACTAGCCATTAAATTGTATTTTTGGCATATGTTTTAGAGTATAAGTAGGCAGTAGTTACAACTTTTAGAAAGTTGTCTTAAAAGTGTTGGTTCCTTTACTTGACTATAAGTTTAACTACTATTCATTCCGAAGATATCGTTTTTTCCCTACAAATATCAAAAAAACAAATATAGAAATACTGCTACTAGATTATCTAAAATATAGGTCTTAACTTCACAGATAAGCACTGAACTTATGGTTTACTTTATGGACGTAAACCCGTAATGGACAGCGTAATAAATACAAAAAGTCGCAGAATGTCAGTGTAGTGAACCATAATAGAACCATACGATTTTTCTGTTGTAGGTATTCACAGAAAAAGAACGTATTTTTGCTACTATTTTTTTACATACTTAAAATGGTTTTTTTTGCGGCCGGTCGTGGGCCGGTTTCGATTCATGTTATTTTTAAGCAGTGGTTGAACATATGATTTTGATTTAAGGATTTACTTAATAAAAGCGGTGGAAATACTGCAAGTTAACCTTGATTTATTTTTTATTATTACTACCTAAAGCACTAATATTTCAAACAATGAGTAAAAGTAAGATGTAGCGGTGATAGCCCAGTTGGTAATGAGCCAGACTTGTAATCCGAAGGTCGTGGGTTCAAATCCTGGTGCAGGCCTGTACCACTAAATTCGTCTTTTCGGATTTATGTACGGATTTTTAATTATCACTTGCTCAACGGTGAAGGAAAACATCGTGATGAAACCCGCCCGTCCAAGAAAAATTTTCGAAAGACGAGTGATCCACCAACCCGCATTAGGCCAGCGTGGTGGACTATGGCCTAAATCCCCTTCGAATTTCGAAGGAAGGCCCGTGCCCCTCGGTGGGGACGTATATGGGCTGGGAAAAGAAAAGATGTATTTTAGCAACAAGTGGTTCATAAGAACGATAAACAATAATTGCTGCTAAGCTTTTCATAACTACCCACGCAGAAATATCAAATGTGACGTAATACCAACGATAATATCAAATTATAACAGGCTTCGATTCAATCAACCGAACTCTCATTGTCTTCGTTTGAATTAAGTCATGCTCAAAGATAGAGATAAGTCAGTACTGATTTAGCTTTAGAATTAACTCCGTAAGTACTGAATGAAAAGAAGCATCTGAATAGTTAAGGGTAATAAATTGATTCCGTCATTTTGAAAAGTCTACACAACTTTTGTCATATATAACGTCAAACTGCAGCTCTTTTTGAGAAAATGACCTGAACAAACTAATTATAATAATAGAATATGTACTTGATAAGAACCACTAAATATTAACTTAGATAACACTTTTTACTACTAATTAGTATAAAATTATGGTGGTGGTTAATTACGGTGGATTCCAAAGGTTTGTAAAACGATTTGTAAGCTTGGACGAAAACAACCTTGATTATTGTTATCACAAGTATCAAGAATCCCAAACGCAAAATCTGTCAAAAATACTGAACTAGCTTTTAAAAAAAAGGGGTTTTATCAAATTTTCTTTAATAGTTCTAATGAAAGAAATAATAAGAATAGAAAGAAACATTCATTATCTTCGCGAACTTGTGCGTTAAGTGACTTATAAGAAGTAGGATACAAAATAAAAGAAAAATATGGTATGAAATAAACAAAACAAAGACAGACACATGAAAGGATGCCTGAAATCTTAGAAAAACATTCCTTTTGAAATTGCCTTTTTTATAAGACACTGTTGCTAGGTTAAACCCCGACCAACGGGCGAGACGAACGCTGTAGGCGACGAACCGAAACGAAACGAAAATTACAGAAATGGGACTAAAGAGTTTGCATTTCAGCAACTTTTATTTATCTTCCACTGCTTGTACAGACAGCAGCACATCAGTTGACACACTCACACTAAGCGACAGCCCGTGCTTTAACAAATGCGAAGAGCTAAGTCAAGATCAACATGTGTTGCCTGATGTGCTGTTATGTGTACTTGTACAGGCAAGAGCACAAGAAACCTGACAGTCTAGCTCTTATTTCAATATCGTAAGGTTGTGTATTTTGTTGACAGAACACGCCAATGTGGAAAATTAACTAGTTTTCCGTCCGGGACGTTTCGTTCCCGATTGAATTTGGGAGAGTTGTGTAGCCTACTATGTTTATTTTGATATCTAAGCCTATTACTGCAGAATTTCATTAAAATCTGTTTAGTAGTTTTTTACGTGAATTCTCATCAGATTTCCAACAACCAGATACAAAAGCCAGATACAAAAGTCTTTATAACACCCCTCTTTTTGCAGGAGTTCAAATTACTTAAAGTAAAATAAACGTGACCTAAATAAAAGAGTTTACAAGAACTCACGACACATATTTGGCAAAGCTCTATCGACAAGAGAAACTACACAAAATGAAAAGAATAGAACTTTTCAAGCAGACAGCCAAAACCTAAACGAAATATTGTATTACCTCTGAGAGTGCTCTGATTTCGTAACCGCATTTAGTTTTATTCATTTTATCTTTAAGTCTCATTTTAGTTAACATAAGGATAAAAGGTTCAAATTCGAGACGGTTTCGATTATTTTAAACTATTACTATTTATGCCACAATTTAATCGTCCTTGTACTATAAAGTACTTTGTATCACTCTTGAGAAAGTGAGATTATCAAACCGGGTCACTTTCGTCTCTCGTTGAACAATTTACCTAAGTCTTCGACATCTAACAACTTATCTACCTTAGTGCTAAAATCACGTCGGTGATATAAAAATCCTTTGCTTCGTTTTAACGTGAAGGAAGGAAAAATATAATTTTTCACATTTATAGGTCTTTGCCTGTGAATTTAATACATTTCGTGAACATTTGGAAAATTGAACCGACGACAAATTATGGATATTGATCCACGGGCATGACAAAATGTCCCAATCATTTTAGTGTCCGTTATAGAAGTTTTAAACGTTCGATTTATTCACAGAAACACATTCTACCCTAACTTCCATTTCATTTGAGGAAGTGAGGTGATGTGGCAGAAGTGGCGGTCGGTGGAGCGAAACTAACTACTACGTCAAACAATAGTGTTCGTAGAGAGAATCAATTTCAACTCGTGGGATAATTGAAGTTTATTCAAAAAGGGATGTAAAGAGTATCTTACGTTACGGACGTTAAATTAAATTATATTTGTGGTTCCAAAAAGACAGTTTTGTGCAATGTTCGTTGAGGCCAATTAAAGCGCACACAGTCGTATTATTTGCATACATGACAGTTGAATACAGTCAACAGATAGCCTCCTCCAATTGTTGAAGGTGCAGGTTTCATCACGATGATTACCTTCACCGCTGAGCAAATGATAATTAATGAGAAATCCGTACATAAATCCGAAAAGACGAATGTTGTGGTACAGGCCCGCACCAGGATTTGAACCCGCCACCTTTCGGATACGAGTCTGGCTCATTACATTACCGACGGGGCTTCTTAAAGTTTGAATTCTCAAAGTTTTAGAAGCTGCAAAGAAATGGATAGCAAAATAATCTGTTGCTTTCTGTTTTCTCACAAGATTATTACAAGTTTGCTACTTGACTCAAATACTTAGTTTCCGTAACTGAAGAACAGAACTTCGTTAATTACCTTAACTTCCTTTAGTTTCTACTAGAAGAAGTAGGGCGTAGGCGAAGTTTAAATAGTGTTTAACATTGTGTTTGCAGTTCTTGTAATGCAAAAAGCTTTTGAGATGTTTTGGAGAGGTTTGTAGCTGACGAGATAATGGAAACAAGTTTTAGCTCAGTGATTTTATTTTAACAGCAGAAATTCATTTTTGTTTAGAAGAAAACACTATTACGAGACACAGATGGCGCTAACCTATAAGCACGACGTAAGTAAGTGCGACGTAAGTTGACTTGAAGGCACGATAGCTCAGTTGGTTAGAGCACCAGGAGATCTGATCCTGGGGTCGTGGGTTCAAGTCCCATTCGCGCCGAATATTTTTCTTTCCCTAAAAATTATTTGTGAATATTCCTCACGCGGGTGGGTAAGCGTTTTAAAAATACTAAAATATAATCGTTCACAGGTTTCGCCCTTGTCATAATCTACTTTGCAACAAGTAATATGAGTCTGTAGTTCTCTGTACGAGACACAGATGGCGCTTACCTATAAGCACGACGTAAGTGCTTAGTAAGGGAATGAGAAATTTCGCCGCTTGACTTGAAGGCACGATAGCTCAGTTGGTTAGAGCACCAGGAGATCTAATCCTGGTTCCGTGGGTTCAAGTCCCATTCGCGCCGAATATTTTTCTTTCCCTAAAAATTATTTTTGAAAACACTATTAATTTGTAAGTATACATAACTAGTAGCTCAAGCACAAAGTGAAAAAAACGCGATCAAACGTCAAAATAGCGTCGAAATGACAACGCCAGTGGACGAGCGAAATGCAAAGGGGATTTAGGCCATAGTCCACTGTCATATACACATTACTATTATATATGTGTAGTCCACCACGCTGGCCCAATACCTTCATGAAAAACCTATGGATGCAATCAAATATTTAGTATTGAGTATTGAAGGTTGGTGGACCGCTCGTATTTCGAAAAGAAACGTATGAATAAGGGCCTACAAGTAAAATGGATCTTAAATTTCCCAATGGATTTTAGCATCAAAGAAACAGCATTGAATTTTCAATTCTAGCCTCGAACATCAGCCGTGGCCATAAATTTTCAATTCCGATAGTTTTATTTATTTCGTTCCGATTCTCTACTACTTTTATCTAGTACGTGTGTTGGTTTGTCATGGCAAAAAAACTGTACCCATTCAGACGTGAACGTGGGGATTGTTCGACTTTTTTGTTTTCAGTGTTGCGGTTTTGGCCCGTTCCAGGTGGTCACGTTCTGGTTTTGTGAAAAAAAAGAACTTTTTTTCGTTTCAACCTGAAAAACACACAGCCAGAGAATGAAAGCCACGTTAATTTTGTATTGTGTCGTCGAAGTACACTGGTTCCCTTTAGTGAAAAAAATCAAGCGAAAATTATAGTATTGCTAAAAGCATTTTTTTCAAAATTAGTGAGCCTACATTACACATCACTGCATAGTATAAAACAAAGTCGCTTCCCGCTGTATGTCTGTCTGTCTGTCTGTCCCTATGTATGCTTAGATCTTTAAACTACGCAACGTATTTTAATGCAGTTTTAATAGATAGAGTGATTTAAGAGGAAGGTTTATATGCATAATACATGCATAATGTAGTAGAGAAACACTGATTATTTTAGAGGTTTCTAATGTGATGTCGTAAATAAAATTTATTTTTTTGCGCTTACATTGCAAACGCTGGCTGAACCCTACGGGATAGTTCAAAATAATATAATACAGTATTGTACACCTTAAAAAGGGCTACAAAAAAGTATGCGATGGTATATGTCTATCTCTAAGGGATAACCCACAATAACCATTTTTTTTCCTTTACTTTTTACGAAAAATAATGGCTTATTTACGAAACGATTTTAAGCAATACAGCATTAATCCTTATCTAACTAACTGCCGTACTCAGAGACGTCAATTAAAATTAAGAAGTAATTAAATGTCATGCTATCCTTGTTTATATCAATAAGAGTGAAAGAGACAACATCAAAGTTTAACAGTAGGTACTTAACTTTAATTGACGTCTCTGAGTACGGCAGTTAGTACCTTAAATACATTGTGCATTTAATATAGATCAATATGGTCCTTTACAGCATTGCACCTGTGCGAAGCCGGGGCGGGTCGCTAGTTAATAATAATCGCCACAGTAAAACTTGCGGAGCTGTTATTTTATTTTTGCAAACAATTGTACACATTACCGTGCACAATTGTTTGCAAAATAAAATAACAGGGCTGATACAAGATTTTTAATTTCGGAGTTATAGCTTTCTCCTTTGTTTGTAGCGGCTTTGACAAAAAAGCGTAACTTTTGTAAACAGTAAAAACAAAAACAGACTCGCGAAATAATCTCAAAGCTACGAGAATCAGAAGAAATTATCGAGTTATTCCAATTTAAGAAGTAGGCTTATAACTCGATTCGATTTCAATTAAAACTTTTTCAAGACTGTCATCTGTGTTCTTTAGATTTTGTTTTTAATTTTTTTTTGTTTTATTTCACTAAATGGTAGAAAAACCCTCCAGGGAAAAAAGATTCGGTTTGTCATTCAGGGTACGCTTGATCATGATGCAGCGGGGCTAGCATACACACGAAAGATATTTTTTTCACGCGTAAGGTAATTTTTGTCATCATTGTACAGAAGGCCGAACATCAGGTAACCACACACGTGCACTCTGTGCTGCTACGATAACAACGGTTTTACAATGAAAATGGAGTAACCCTGTACATTATTTAATTATCGTCAGCGTCAAGCGTACCTAAGTTATTACGGAACAGGCAGAACGATATCGACATCATAAAATCATGACACACGTCTATATTAGCTATTCTAAACAACTATTCTCTGATTAAAGGGTTTTCAATTGCAGTGCAATGAAGATGTGTCCATTTTATCTATTTTAGAGGAGAAATTGAGAATTAACGAAATTTATATGGTCTCATGCGATGTGGACTGGTTCGCGACCATCTTCCTATCGAAGTTCGATGCCAAACAGCTTGCTGTGTTCCGTCGGTGCGTGGAAGTACCACTGCCTTAGTGGCATTTTCTGGGTTAACTGGGGCCCACATCTATGTCCAAGAGTTACCACAAAAAAAAATCTGCATCGGCTGTTTATTCTGACAGCACCGTCTTCCAATTTTGTTAAATCGCATTGTATATCTGAAAAAAAAAATGCAGGGAAAAAGTCACGAAAAAGCACGACAATTTTATACTCGCAAGGGAAACAAATTCATGGTAATCTTAAGCCGCATTAATCCCCTTATCTATCTCTTTGCAAGGATTCGAAGGATTTTATTAAGTTTTAAGGGAATTCTGTATCAGTAGGTTTTTAAGGCAATTCGTGGCAGCACAAAGGGTTCTATCGAGCACAATTTGATGTAATTTATATTTTCCTTCTCAAATGTCTGGTTTGGATTCTTGAACGCTTAAGGGTGGGTTATTTCTCTGAACCAAATGGTTTGACTGAATCAGTTTTTGTGGAAATCACGGATAGCTGTGTTTCTTGGTTTATTGTCATATTTTTCATCACAATAAGCAGCTTTTTCTTAGCAAGTTGACGGCAAGTAACTATAACATTGCGGTCCAGAACAGCAGCTAATTCTTCAGGACAAAAGAAATACCTTATATTTAGATTCTTCGCAGGTTTATATTACAAGCTTTCGCAGTCTCAAAGAAACTTAAAAAAAAATAGCATATGCCCATTCTTGTTAGATCTATTCAAAAATGTCATCAAAATGAATTGGATTGTTTAGGTATGAAAAAAATGATAACAAGTAAACAGGCACGGCACAGTCATGCTCGCATTTATAATGTGGACCTTTTTAACCCCCGAGAAAAAAGAGGCGTGTTATAAGTTTGACGTGTTATAAAGCTGCTTATGTGTATGTGGCGTCGAAGCTCCTAACCCAATGGAGCGATTTTGATGCCGTTGTTTTGTTTGAAAATCTGACGTGATCGAGATGGTTCTTAGCTATAATTCATAAAAAAGTTATTAGCAATCGAATATCGGGGGTGCGGTGATACAAAATTTTAAATATTAGAGTTATTGAATTTACAAATCTATCATTTATCAGCGGTAGGTACTTTATGAACAGAAAGATAATTAAGTCAGAAGAGAATCAAGAAAAGTAGGCCATGAAGAATGACATCACATCTTTTCTCGGCAAGAGACTTCGCGTTCATCTTACTAAGTTTATGCGTCATCCATCAACAACAGATGCCAGAGTGCCCCTTATCAGTGGACTAAATGGCGTTTAATGTGCGTTGTTTTTCGCAAGGAATTAGATTATTGGTTAGCTTAGCTTCTCATAAACACGTACTAGACGATACTTTGAGATTTCTTGCTAAATGTTTGTAGCTTAATGTTTGGTTTGAATATTTGCTTTTAATGCGTCAGAGTATTTAAGAGATGTACTCTGTACAGTTTTATTCTTACCAGCCACGGCCATGTATTTTCATTTTGTTATTTATATCATACACATTTTTGGCCCACGAGTTCATTTGCGAGTAAAACAAGCATTACGATTTTTAATTAAATAAATTATTCTAATACATTTTCGATGAAAGATCCCAGCTAGTCATTTCGATACTTTTATCACATTTGACCGCAATTTTTTCACGTGCTTGAGCTGCAGCGCAGCGAAGTTGTATCAAGCGTTAGTTATGAAGCATTCAGAAAATAATAACCGATGCAAGAGTTGACGGTTCATTTATCTTACAACTAGCTTTCCGCCTGCGGCTCCGCCCGCGTGAACTACAGGTTATATTGTGCCCAACTGTGGGATAAAATGTAGTCATGTCCTTTCCCAGGCTCTCATCTCTATCTCATCAAAATCGGTTCAGATGTTTAGGCGTGAAAGACGGACAGACAGACAGACAGACAGACCGAGTTACTTTCGCATTTATAATATTATTACGGATTCAAAAATGCTTCCGTCATTATTTGTTTGAAATTAAGCCAACATTTTATGCAACAAATGCAGTCCTGATTTACATTATCAGATTTACTTCGTCAGTGAAATGTTAAAATTGCGATATCAGATATAAAATTATACATCAGGGATTGAAGACTTTTATTTACCAAATATTATGTTTTCAATAAATATATATGTGACGTCAGCGTATTTACTTTATTCAAGAATTATTTACAGTGCAAATGCAAAATGTTAAAATTTCGTTTAATTTCATCGATGGTTTCATTGATGATTTTGCGACTGAATAAAAGCGCTTTCATATTGTTTTGTGCAAATTGTAACTGATACCTATTGCGTTATTAAATGATGGCCATTCCAAATACAATTTACTAGCTTCCCGCCCGGGACTTCGTTTCCATGAAATTTCGGTAAAATTTAGTAGCCTATGTGACCTGCTGATAAAAAAGCTCATTTTTGGTAAAAGATTTTTAAATGGGTTCAATAGTTCCAGGGATGACTTCCTACAAAAAACTTTACCTCTCTATAATATTAGTAAACACAATAGTTTACACAAGTAAACTGACAGCCACCTGATTGTACTTTTCTTCGACATTAAACACTGTAATTATTGTGGTGTAATTACAATGAGGTAATCAAACAATATTTTCACTACTCATGCTCGGAAAGTGCTTGTTTGTGCAGCTTATAGGCTGCACAAAAACGATTTTTGTGTTCTAGAGCACAAAACGATCTACTATAGGCTGCACAAAATCGTAGGCTGCACAAAATCGATTTTCGTGTTCTAGAGCACACAACGATCTACTATAGGCTGCACAAAATCGCATTTTGTGCTCCAGTGCACAAAGTGATCTACTCATAAATGGGTCTATAGTAAGGCATAGAAAACTCCATACAGCCAAAATAATCAGAAGTTTAAAGATAAAATTTGTTATTATATGTTACTTTATTATTTCCTCGCAATCGAAGTGAAAAGCAGAGTTTATAACTCGTCCACAATACCATTTTTATCCGAGACTTATAGCAGCCCGAGCCGAAGACTCGTTTTGTGCACTTGTTGTAAAATCTACTATTGTTTGGTTAAGTTTAGACTGACGTTTTAACTTAAATTGCAAATCTGTAATCTCTGCCTTGGTACACATAAGTAACACTAGAAAACATTAGTTTTTTCCTACTCTAAATAGCAACTTAAAAAACCCATTAACAACTGGGTTGCTCGGTAAAAGTGTTTAATGCATAACGAAGCACTAAAAAATGGAAATCTGTCGAGGGAAAAGAACGTACTTCAGAAACATGCCTTGGCCATAGCTTCCAGTAAACGATGCATGTTACTATTTATTTTAAAAAAACCGACTTCAAAAAATGAAAAATAAATACGTAGTAGCATTTAATGTGCTACGTACCTAATGATCTGTTTGAAGTCGGTGCGAAGGCGGATGTATATAGGTATATAGGATGTATATAGGTATATAGGATGTATATAGGCCTATCAAACTTATTTAGTTTGACACCGACTTCAAACAGATCAGTAGGTGTTCGTAGCACATTAAATCCTACGTCTTTATTTTTAATTGTTTTATGACAGTTTATTTTTTAAATAAAAAGTTGTTTTTTTTTTATATTTTTAGTTTAAATAACAGAAAGCACGTGAGAACCAACATAAGTGCCTTTTAAATTCGAGAGTTTCCTTCGATTTCCCTGGTAATTCATCATCAGATCCTGACTTGGTGACAATGGGACTACCTCTGAAGTATACTCTTTCGAATAAAAAAAAATTGAAAATCGGTCCACAAACGGCGGAGAAATCGGTGAACATACATAAAAAAAACATTCATATAGTCGAACATAGAAATACCTCTTTTTTGAAGTCGGTTAAAAAATGGAAATCTGTAGAGGGAAACGAACGTACTTCAGGAACATGCCTCGGCCATAGCTTTCAGCAAACGGTGCATGTTACTATTGAAAATATCCGCAGTTCACCATCTTGGTAATAAATTAGGTGCAGATGCTGCGAACTCGTGACTACATTTTTGATATCGGTTTCGTATATAACAAGATACCTACATTGTTTTTATGTAATATTTTTTTTTTAAATGTGAATTTATGTAATACCTATTTGTTGACTTGGGATTCCTGTAAAAATAAATGTACGCTATGTAAAAAAAAGAATCTTATGTATCGTATTCTTCTTACATTTTTACTGACTTCAAAAAAAGTAGGTTCTCAACTTGACTGTAAGTTTCTTTATCTTTAAGTTTGTTACGCGAGCGCTTTTTAAAAAAATCAACAAAGTCAAAAATACTGAAAAATATTAAGATGACGTTTTGATTTGTCGTTATCTGTCAATAGGCATTATAAATATACGTGGAGAATTATAATTGGTACCTTTCTGGAATGTGCTTTTTTTTTGAAGTGAAAATTTCATTAAGGGCGTTTTGCAGTTTTTGGATGGGTAAAAAATGTTAAACTCGCGTCAGGGTCAAGTGACCCTGATCTAAAATTCGTAAGACGGAGGGTGAAGTGAAAACTTCTTAGACCGCAAGGAAGTAATATATGTTCAAGCTTTCACTTCTGCCGGCACTCCCGGAGTGCAACTTTAAAAAAATATATATTGACCAATGACTATAGCTTCCTGACCAGTACTTCGTTCCCGTAGGCATTTGGGATATGAAAGATACATATAATATCTGTACGGTTTCATAGACGGATTGATTAAAGATAAAACAGTTACTAGTTTCTACAGTGTAGGAAGAGTTGGCAGCTGGAGCAGCAGTCTAACTTATTCTTTTGCTCCCAGTCCAGGGTGGAAGTTGTCTGCGAGATCTAAGTACATTGTAACCCAGTGACGGTCGCTGATCTCAACCGATCAGTGAGATTAAGTAACCTACACAGAGGCACCTGATGGGTGACCAAAGTGGCAATTTATCTTAAGCGTTTCCATGCTTCGGAGGTCTACAGTCGTTAAAACCAAGTTAGAAGCCATTATGCGGTTTGAAAACTCTGACACCAGGTTTAGCCAAGTTCGCCATACACTTGACTATACCTACACGATAAGAAGAAGATTGTTACCCAAAATATCTAACCTGTTAGCAATCTTAAAGGTGTAGAGTTAAACGACAACCTTCTACACCCGCATAACTAATGTCCCTAATGGGCCTCGTGAAGATTTATTAATGTGATTAATATCTCCCTAAGGCCCGAAAAGGGTAAGTCTCAGTTGACCATTTCGAAGACTTTGATGCTTGAATTTTGACTTTTTGAGCAAGAGCAATGTATTTTCATGTAAATGTATAAACAATGTTCAATGTTTACAAAAAATAACAATATTTACGTCGTTGTGAGAAAAGCTTCGACAAAGCTACGAAGCGTTTCGTAGCTTGGTGCTACGAATCTAATTGCTACGGAAACCTTTCTTTCTGCATGTTAGATTATAGGATACCTGAGACTTCGTGTCATTTGTGTTTCCCGTAGAAATTGAATAAAATCCTTTCTTATTTCTTGCTCTTTGCGCCAAATTTCAATGTTATACAATTAGACTTTTCTAGTAAAATTACGTTTAGGTATTTATAATCACATTATACCATTGGTGGCAACACCATCAAAAGTTTTTGATTTTATTTTACTATACATATTTAAGGATGCGATACTGTACTATAATAAAATAAGTGATATTATGTTATGATATCAATGTATAATACGACAAGTATAAAAACATAGCTCTTTAGAATAAGTGCTATTCTGTAACTTTGCCGTGCCCTACTGGGTCATAATGTGATACTAATTTTAAGTTTTCATCTATGTTACCATTATGAGAGCAATAAAATATTGAATTGAATTGAAAAACGTGAAATTGTAAATTTTAGAAAAAGTAAAATACTGTCATGTAACAAGCCGCCAACTGAACACGTTGCTCTTTGTATTAAAATACTTCAATAAAGTAATTCAGTGCCCATACTGCCCACAAGTGTCGTTTATATCGTTTCACCTCGTCCAAAGAAAGAAGAAGCACCCAGATAAATAATACAGTCCACTGCTGGACCAAGAGACCTGTGTCGGAGCCGTCCCTTTGTCTCCATCACCATTATAAGCGCTGGTAGCCCAGTGGCTTGACTATACCTACACTATAAGAAGAAGAACATTATATAGTGGTACCGGTACTGATAAAAGAAGTAGAATAGGAGTATTATCATCATATGATGCTCTGCATCCCACAGGGATTACAGGAGTCGTAAAGACATGAGTAAAAATCATGACATGTAAAAAAAGATAAAACGGGCAAGTGCGAGTCAGACTCGCGCACGAAGGGTTCCGTTCCGTACCTATAAAACCAACCAAGTGCGATTCGGACTCTATAAAAACCATTACCTCTATAAAAGCGGCACAAAAATGACGTTTGTTGTATAGGAGCCCACTAAAATATTTAATTTATTCTACTTTTTAGTATTTGTTGTTAGCAGAAACCGAAATGCTTCATTTGTGAAAATTTTGACTGTCTATCACAGTTCATAGAATACAGCCTCGGACAGACTTTCTATAAAAAAGAGCAAAAAAATCACTTTTTTGTATGGGAGCCCCCTTATATATTAATTTAATTCTGGTTATTAGTATTTGTTGTTATAGGGCACAAAGAAATACCTCATCTGCGAAAATTTCAACTGTCTAACTATCACAGTTCATGAGATACAGCCTGGTGACAGACGGACTAACGGACGGACGGACGGACGGACAGCGGAGCCTTAGTAATAGGGTCCCGTTTTTTCCCTTTCGGAACGGAACCCTAATAATCCCTAAATATATTTTTTTCTTTTTTTACCTCATACCAAAGATACTTAAAGTGCCAAATGGCCTTTGTCTGACTGCAAAACCACTAACGGTTTTCCGCTGATTAGTTACCTGCGAACTCATTAGCACCTCTCAACGAATCCCCTGTTTTTCACTCAATGAGCCAGTTCTTTTTAACCCCCGACAAAAAAGAGAGGAGTTATAAGTTTGACGTGTGTATCTGCATTTCTGTGTCTGTCTGTGGCATATCGTAGCTCTTAAACGAATGGATATTTCGATGCGCTTTTTTATTCGAAAGATGTCGTAATCGAGATGGTTTTTAGCTATATTTGGTCAAAATTGATTCAGCCGTTTAAAAGTTATAAGCAATCGAATGTCGGGGGTGATACAACATATTTTATTTTAGAGTTACCTACACTAATATTATAAAGAGGAAAGATTTGTACCTATTTTTGTATGTTTGTAACGAATAGGCTCCGAAACTACTGGACCGATTTCAAAAATTCTTTCACCATTAGGATGCCACATTATCCCTGAGTAACATAGGCTACATAATTTTCCCGAATTCCCACGGGAACGAAGTCCCGAGCGGGATGCTATTTTATATAAAAATCTACCACGTTGGACTAGCAGTGAAAGAAAAATATAAAACTTACCAGCTGCCAAATCTTCTTAGGCATACTGTAAGCGTCAGTAATTGGGATGTGAGGGTATTGTTGCATTGTGGGCCAATTGCTAAAAATATTAATGTTCCATCTAAAAACCCTCAGAATGAACGTGGTGTCAAGTGGTTTAAAAATCACATGATGGTCTGCCTAGCTCAAAACGAATAAAAAGCGTCAGTGTTAGTGTGTATGTGTGTAGTCGCACTCTGTGCTATTATCAACCGACTTCAAAAAAGGAGGAGGTTCTGACTCCGAACGAGGTTCCTCTCTTCGTTTCTGGTTCTGGTTTTGGAGGTTCTGTGGAGGAGGTTCTGGAGGTTCTGGTGGGGATTCGACTGTATTTTTTTTTTATATTTGTTACGCGATTACTCCGGCAATTATAAACCGATTTGAATAATTCTTTATTTGTTCGAAAGAGTATACTCCTGAAGAGGTCCCATATAAATTTTATCAAAAATGATTCAGCGCTTTAAAAAAAAAACAACAAAAACCAAAAATACTACAAACTAGAACATCATCTAAATAAATGAATGACATTTCTGCTTGTAGTTATCTGCTAATAAGCATTGTAGTCCACAAAAAATACTAGATATCTACTTTGTGCGAACTGTTAGGATTGAAGTCGGTGACTGATACGTTTTTAACGTGGAAAATTATCCTAGGAACGATTTCGCAAATAATTAATCAATGCATTTATTTTCATAAAAATATGGTAGGTAACATTTATAGATCATGGCATAACATTTAGATATCACATATTTTGCCGTTTGAAATTTTGGGTAACCTGATCCGCTGGCCTCTGTTACCTACACAGTTTTAATGTACAGAGATCAGCGCATCAGATTCTTATCGTAACGTAAATTGTTATCGTAACCTGCTAACCGGCCCATTGTATCTAGTGGTCAAGTCACGAATGTTTCGCTCGGAACTACAAGTTAAGGAAACGGTAAGTAGTTTGTGCAGTACAAAGTTAATTTTAAAGTTCTCTTCCACGTGGAGCGAATTGTGAACAGGAGTCAGAGTTAGAGTAAAAACGAATTCGATAAAATGATTTTAGTATTTAAGTTTTATGTTAAGAAAAGTTTCGCTAGCAAATTTACAGTCACCCTATTATCTATCTTCTGTTTGTCAACAGAAGATAGATAAACTGATTTGGGCCCCGATTCTGTAACTTAAGTTGAATGTCTATGGAATGGAGGCCATTTTATCTGTTCAAGGTACCTACCACGATCGTTTAAAAGCATTTCTGTTTAGGATCCAACTTTGAACTGCTTCGCAGTTGGAATGTTTTTTAAAATGGTACCATGATGGCGCTGCTTTTGAACTGCTCGGTTGTCTATGGTCCATTTTAAATGTCTACATACATTGTCACTGGTCTGCCTTTGAATCGCAACAGCGCCAAAATTGAATCGCTTATAAGCCATCATGGTACGAATAAGCGTTGCAGACTTGTTTAGGTCCTAAATTGGATCGCGCTAAGCGATCATGGTAAACATCCTGATGGCGAAATTGAGATTTATTTTTCATATACTTGCTGACAGCCACCCCGACCAGCAGTGCCATCGCCAACTGAACGTAAAGTCGCAAACTAGCTGAACTGAAAATTCAGTTGGCGGTGTCAGCACCACTCAAACGGTCATTAGATGTATGAAATTTGGATAGTTCTCAATTTCGCCACCTGAACGGATAAAATGGCGACCATTTAATCGACACTGAACTGAAGTTACAGAATCGGGGTCCAGTTGTCACGTTGTGTTGTGGTGTTTTCAAATTTATTTTGCTTTTTTTGTAATAACTACGCTCCCTCACCCAAATTGTTGACGCTACTCAAGCAGCTGCATAATTGAAATGGGATGGCTCTGGTCATGTCTGCCGTATGCCTAACGATCTATTGGCTAAAATTGCTACGGACTGGCTGCCCCGAAAAAAACGGCAGCGCGGTAGACCGAGACGTAGATGGCGTGACCAGCTCGACCAATTCGATAGGAAATAGATGGAAAAGGCACAGGAGAGGGATCTGTGGAGTAAGGGGAGGGGCCTTTGCCCAGAGCAGTGGAACACATTAGACTAAATGAGATAAGATGTAATTATGAACTTAAGTGTTTTTGTGTTATCTGTGGTGTGCAAAGAAATAAATATCTATCTATATCTTTGATTTTCCCGTGACATACCTGTGCATGAGCGGCGCAATACTCAGGCGTGGGTTGCCTGAAGGGGCTGTGCACTGGGCAGGCGGCATGCTGCGCGAGATGGTGCGCATGCGCGTGATGCACATGCGCGTGATGGGGATGCGGCAGCGGCGTGTGGCGGTGCGGCGGTGGGCGCGCGGGGGCGTGGCGCGCACACAGGTGCGGCGTGCTGCCGGAGGGCTCGGCCAGCGATAGGGTAGAGCAGGACGGCCGCCAGTAGCCGCCCTCCTCCATGTCAGGCTGGTTCGGGCATCGTGGAGCGCCGCAGCAAGCGCAGCGCCGGCCGCACGTCAGCGCATGCCGCCGCGCCTCATGCGGGCACCAATCGTCGCGCTCGCGCCCCGACACCCTTCCAACACTCCCTCCCCTTTACCGTTACCGTCTCCGGCGAGCCGGCGACACTTCGCGCATCCTCTCATTCGCAACTCAAAAACAACACTTTCACTTTTTTTTGTAAATGTATTTATTCAATAAATTCAGCAACGCCCGTCACAAGGAAACTCACTGGAACACTCACTAGACTCCATCACTCAAACTTTGACATTATCTTGATGTGATGCTAATGTGAAAGGCGCCGCGACACGCGCGTACCTGTAGAGTTGCAAACGTGATGTTAATAATAACACCGTTTGGTGCGTCCTAACAGTAAGACCTTTGCGAAAACGACTAATGATTTTCAAACACAGAAATGACATAAATCTCACAGAACAAAGTTTGCCGCAAATAGGACAAGTACTTAGACTTTATTTAAATAACAATCCGATTATGGCTGCAATAAACGACAAACTACTCCCCGCACTTAAATCAAACAAACGACCGAGAACAAATAATGCAGTGCGCGAATTGCATAGGAAAGACAACAGCCACGTTCTGTATAATATTCTCAATCTCAATGGCTAAAGTTTGTCGTCGACTGGAACGTACCAATTCAGGCGCAAATACCGCAGGCTTGAAGTTCTAGAATGCAACCGCAGTTGAATCTCAGCTTCAATGGTTAAACAGTAGAAGTCTAAACGCTCGATAACTTTAATTTAATATTACATCTCATATAACTTCACCGGGGTTGTATAATCCCAATCAACTAATAAATTAGCATAGTAAAATAATTGATGCAGACTTTAAAAAGATTTCCAAGATTTATCACGTCGTCTTTCAGGACTTAAGAAGGAGTTACTCTGCAAGAGTATGGTTTTATAATGAAATAGAACCATAAAACATTCATCCGCAGTCTGTACGAAGGCGACTTGGCTTAGAATTCCAGTAGAATATAAGCTTGGTTTAATGCTAAAAGTTTTAGCACCAAGACTTATTACTAGGTTGCCCTCGTAACGGAAAATCTTATTGGACTGACGTTGAACAATGGGAAAGCATTTGGTCGCTGTTGGGCACAAACTTCGCCAAGCGATATTAGCTTTCGCAATTTACAGTGCGATTTTGTCACTGGAAAAATGCTCACAAACGACTCCGTCGTTCAAAGATTTTATCTGAAGAATAATGATGTCGATAAAAAAGGTCGGAATCATACTGCAAGTTTCAAGAACTGAAATGGGCAGTCTGAAAGACTTGTCATTAAAAATTCAGTCAAGCATTCCTATCGAACCTTACAACTTGAGCCCCAAAATATAACGTGGGCGTGTCGGGTTGGGTGTTAGATAATAAGATATGAACCAAACTAGTCGGTTATGTTGTGTTACGATACAAATATATAGTTAAGTCACGATCCGCCCTGAAACTAAAGCATAGATTTTATCTTTCCACATTGCTGACCGAACACGAATAAATATTGATTTCGTAAGACTTCCAGCTGTTGCGAAATCTAAATATATAAAAGGTGAAACTGACTGACTGACTGACTGACATATCAACGCCAGCCTAAACGGCTAAACGTAGGCACTTGAAATTTGGAAAGGACGTAGCTTAGGTACCGTAGAGGTGCACTAAAAAAGGAATTCCCGAAATTCCCACGGGAACGGGAATTAGCGGGAAAATCCTTTTGTATGAAAAATCTAAACCGCTTAAGTTAGACGCTTGAAATTTGGTAAGTAAACTTAAAGCTTAGTTGCAACAGGATATTGCAAAATTCCCACGGGAACGGGAGTTAGCGGGAAAAAACTTTTGTATGTAAAAATCTAAATTAACACGCAAACGAAGTTGCGGGCATCGGCTAGTAGACGTATATGGGTGAAGACATGATGAATTTCAAATTCTTTCAAAATAAAGTTACAATAAGGTTTTTGACAATCTCAAGTCTCTAAAAACTTGGTATTCTTACGGCAAATTTAGGAGCTCACGGTCAACGTGGAGAATTCCTTACGAAGCGTCAGATTGCGCAGCACGTACGCGTGCACAAAAAAACGTTCTTACATCAAGTTACGTCAATAAATAAAGTGCTCACGTTCGCTGAAAGTAAGATAATGGGATAATAGGGCAGCGAATCACGAAAATCCTTAAGGCACTTGACTATGTCTGAGGGTTACCGCAGTTTTGGTTTTAGTGGTGAACATCTGCCGACAAATTCAATTCTGCTTTTGATGTACTCCCAATGGTAATGCTATGCTACGCAACACAACATCTGTACTAATAACTACTAGTTCTAATCAAATCAACAGAAAGTGTTTTCTTACTAGAGCACTTAATTAAAACGATAAAAGCATAAAAATGCTAGCGAAATTCGAGAACGTGAAAAATGGCATTTAATAAAAAGCATCGTAATTTTATACATTGAAAGAAGTCGTTAATCCTGGACCTTTTGGCGTCAAACATTGTAACCTTAATAATTGTTAATGTTCTGAAAGGTGGCGTAAACAGTTTTACTGCAGACCTATTAGAAAAGATTTACGAAGGTATTAATTTCATCATGCTTGTTATAGAAGTTGCTGAGACGGGGCCTGCAATAAGTGCACCTGGCCGTGACATCAAATTTCGTGAATTTTAACGATCTTCGTTGAAATCTTAGCACAATACACTGCACCCAGCATTAATTTCCCTCTGGGCTGCAGGCGTAAAATATTCAAGTCGTGTTCGGGCCAAAGAATTCTCTACCGTGCCACGTTTTTAATTGGCACAAGGAGAATTTTAAGCCTCCGGTTATATCGATTGAATAATTCCCGGAGCGACCTAAAATAATCTTTCCATTAACCTGGTTTGGAAAACTATTAAGATTCTGATTCGGAGACTGATGAGATTTGAAGGACTCAAACAAAGTTCTTTTGAAACCGAAATTAGTATTTCAACTTGAAATTCAGTTACTTGTCAAATAGGAAAATTCCAGCAATGTTCTGCAAAACTGTTCAAGTCGGCAATGTTAGCACAAGACTAAAGTCATTGTATACGATAACGATATAGGGTCGAAGTTCGAAAATGTCGTTTCTCAAAAACAACATTAGTCGTAAAAAGCCTTGACCTGAATGTAACTCATTTAATTTCACTGCCTTGCTTATACCGATTGCTGAACGACAATTAAAGAGAACCTTGAGGGTAACGGGGGAAATGGAAGCAGTTTTTTCTCCCTTTATTATCTTCATGCTCTCTTTTATGAGGCAACCAAATGACGCGTCCAAAACATTGACGATAAATGTTTGTTTAAGACTCATTTTGTTGTGCGTAACTGACACTTCATACCAATTCAGTCATCTTCACTCGTTTTTTGTTTGTACGATATTTGGTAACGAAAAGAATGATTCGCTGTCGCTGATCATCTTATCGCCAGTAAGTCAAAGTAAATCATCACACTAAACCATCACAATTAAAGGATCGGCTTTTGATAGAAGCGACAAGAATCTCTTGTCAAATTTTAAGTCAGCAAATTACTACACTTGTCCTTGATAAACACTTTCAATGAACAACAGCTGGATTAAATTCTAAAACGGGTCAAAATTCGCGTATATATATTTATTTACCCATTTCCCGACGAATTACGGGTAATATACGCGAATTTAGACCCGTTTAATTATGTGCTCAAATCGCGAAAGTTCAAAGTGTTAAGCAGCTGGATTATTTACCGAAAGTAATTTCGTAGTCACTTCAGAATCATCCAATTACCAATTTATTTAGAGTCAAACGGGTTGGAACTTAAATTCATCAAATACTGTTACGTTTAAGTACTCCCAGCTGATATCGGAAAATTGAGGAAGAAAAATCAACTAGTATTAACAGGATTCCCTGGCAACATTATGAATGGTGCAACTAATCCAATTTCAATGTTTACCCTACTTCTCCGATAAACGGTTGATCGGTCTACTGCGGCTTGACTAAACCAAGACAATTTTCGTTAGTTGCCGCAAAGGGAGTTGTACCCAGCACTAATACTGATTAATTTCGTGGTTGGTGCCACAATTTACTTCACTGAGGCGCTTAGTGCGATTTCTATTCGGAGAGGTAGATTGTCTGAAGAAGATTGAGTAGTCACCAGTATAAAATATGTACATATAAAACACAGAATCACACAGAATTGACATTATATGATTTCCGTAAAAAAATTTATATTAACATCTCCAGGTTAGTCTGATAAACCTTATCTACTGGTGCTTACTGTTCGGAACCGATTAGTGAGGCTAAGCATGAGGTGATGGGTTACCATTACCAAAATGGCAATCCAATCAATCAAAAGTATTTCTGTGGGAGATGTGATAACCGTCAATCTCCGTAATCGCCGATTGTCATCAGTCGATAAACTAAGATAAGGCGAACAAGTCATTTATTTGATTACACCAGAGTTGACCCACCAGTTGGGTCCGTTCGGTGAAACTGCGAGCCCGTAGCGAACACGATCTGCATAGTCAACATAGATGCGTGACATAATTGTAAGGTATATATCTCGTGCCGTCCTCTCGTTTTATCGCATAGCGTCAGTACTGAACAGGGCCCCGATTCTGTAACTTCAGTTGTGTGTCGATGGAATGGTCGCCATTTTATCCGTTCAGGTGGCGAAATTGAGAACTATCAAATTTCATATATCTAATAACTGCTGCTTTGACTGGTGGCGCCAATGCCAACTGAATTTTCAGTTCAAATGGCGGTGGCGCTGCTGGTCGGGGTGGTTGTCAGCAAGTACGAGTATATGAAAATTAAATAGTTCTTTATTTCGCTACCTGAACAGACAAAATGGCCTCCATTCCATCGACACACAACTGAAGTTACAGAATCGGGGCCCAGGAAGAACGACATCGACATATTTTGTCACGCATCGCGTCTATGCCAGCCCGGCAGGAAAGATCTTTCTTTGTATTATTAAGACCTTTACTAATATCGTAAACATCAAAATGTTTGTCATTTATATGTTTGTCCTTCCTTTATGTCATAATTAACGGCGCTACGGATCGATGTGATTTTTGCATAGAGATAGTTGGAGGGAAGGAGAGGCTACTATAAATAAGGGTAAAATATTATGCCTATCAAAAAATCCCGTTAAAAGGCGCTCGAATTTCGGGGATTAGAGAAAACGCTGAGCCCTCCTACCTCTTGTTATACATACCTATCGTTGATTTCCCTACAGAGTTGTACAATACGTTTCTAAAGTTACGCAGTCATTGACTTTTGGAATTGTCTAAAGGAAATTCGGACTCTGATTTATTAAACTTAAACATAAACAAGTATACATATATAAAATGCTATGGATAGAGTTTCAAAATGGTTATGCTATGGGAGTTATAAAATTCGGTCGTTCATAAAAATAAAATACTTAACATTTTGAGAGTTAATTTAAGCACAATTTTCTACAATGTTTTACGAATGAAAGAATAATTAATATTTATAAGGTTCTGTTAAAAGTGAGCCAATAAGTATGAACTCTCCAGGGAAACTGCGTATAAATTCTTTATATCTAAACCGATTCGGGCTATCTAGTCAAATTAAAGTAGTGTTACTATTCAATTTACTCTTTTGTCTATTTAACGTTTTCGGAAAACTTATTGTACGAATTTTAATTCCTACCAATTGCTGAGTTTTTATATATCCCAAAAAATGGTTTGAACAAAGATTTACATCAGCAAGTAAAGATGCCCTTTCATCACGTAAAATATTAGTACAACTTGAGGGTAGAAAGCTTTAAGAATTTTCGGCCGCGTAAGTGAAACATAAATAGAATTTTTACACAAATTTTGGTTTACAAAATTTCTTTTGTTTTCTAGAAAAATCCACGTCCGCTGGATAGGGCTTGCATAACAAAATGAATATGGATATGTTGGCTTGGAATCACTGCCAGAATGCGAGACAAATAGTGAGGTTTACGGAACTCTGCATGCAGTCCAGATATAGGTTAGTGGGTCACCAGCAATGTCATACAATGAGATATCTTTGCAGGTCGATCTTCGCGTCAGCCATCCGTTCCCAAATTCCCTTGTGGACATTGCTTAATGGAAAAAGTTATGCAAACTTTTTGGAACATATCATCTCTCGATTTAAATTCATGACCACGACCCAAAGGTTCCCCCACAAACAAAGAAATATTATGATGCTGTTATAAGTGGCACTGTTTTGAACTATCATAGCCCAAGATAACAACTTATTTTTCTTTGATTTCGATTCAAAAAAATTACTTTATTATCATTGAAGACGGATCGTTGATCTAACAGCAAATAAAATCAATTTTTAGCCGTTTGTTTTTTTTGTACCAGTTTATGAATAATAAAAATATTTTCAATGAAAACCACCAAATAAACAGTAAAAATTCGTTACTTTTATAAAAATAAAAGCCAATGAAATATAATGTTTCATTGGTCTATTACAACAAAATAAAGCACAAAACATAAATCGGATGCCCGGTCATCTCCCAAAGGCACCAAGGTCGCCAGAACACAGCCCTCAAAGTTGAGCAGTTTCCATAACGATGAATATGAGAGCAAAATTTTCCTTTACGAATATTTTTGCCTTGAGGCTAGTAGGCAATGAAGCTTTATTAATTTTAGGCACGGGCCTCCCCAATCTGGGTAGTCGAAAAATATCGCCACCGCCACAGCTGAGCAGGGTATAATGAAAATAAATCAGTACTCCGTGACTTAGCATCGTGAACAAGTGATACGAGATCCTGACTGTAGAATAATGAAGTATATTTAACGTCTATTTTCAATTCATTAATATAATAGAGTTAACTACCACATGGCAACATAAATAAATAAATACGTATATGATTATTTATATAAAAAAATAATTCGTGTAGCTTTGCAAGTCGGTAAAGTTTTTCCTTGAGGTTTCCAGATGAACATGCTTATTTGCTGTCTACTTGCGATCTTATGTAGAGGAATTAATTCATCGAGTAGGTAAGGTACTACTCCAATGGGCCCTTTGAAGTCACTCTCCTCAAAGTTAATACCTGAAAGATGTTGTAACCCAAATTATAGGAGTCAAAGATATATCCTAGCTAATGAGATATGGCTGCGCTTTTAAAAACTTCCGAGAACCGCAGCATCAAAGGGTTGAGTCAATAGGCTCTAATGGAAACATGATACGAGAGTGGAATCTGTATTTCTGGGTCACAACACAAAACAATGCGGGTGGGTTTTGTTTACCTCACATTCGTTTACCTTCCCAGAGGCCTAGGATCTCATTTATAATGTTGCTATGTCACGATGCCTCTTTGATAATGGGCTTGTAATGCCTAGTGTTTCTTGTGACTTAGGTTTTTAAATGGATTGATGAAAATAATAAATTTTATATAATAGAAGTTAGATTAAATTAGATATAAGACAAAGATTGTATTTTAATGAATATTGTGTTGGAACTTGAATTGTATTCGTCTTAACTAATAAAACAGATAATAGGCACGTAAAAAAAACAAATAATAAACCTCAGTCTACTTACACGAACATCATCAGCTGCCCTTAAAGATAACGTTAGGCAAAGGGCCTTTTTATTATTAGAACAAAATGGAACGGCATGGCAAAGTTGTATTACCATTTCCCCCTATGTTTCTAATGACGCTAAAAGCTAGGAACATAGGAGGCAATGGTAATACAATTTTGTCGTGCCGTTCAATTCCGTTCGAATAATAAAATGGCCTTTTTCCCATCGTTATTTTTAGGGGTAGCTGATAATGTTATAACATTGAAGAGAAGAAAGGCTTTAGCAGATGTCCTGGCTAATCTAAGTTTACAAACGTCACCACTGTGGAAGAACTGTTCCGGTTAGCATGAGATAAGTAGGCAGATATACGTGGAACTGACTGACTGTAGTGCAGAAGAATGCCCAGACGAAGACGGTTTTCCTGCCTTGATATTGAACAACTTTATCTAAAGAACTAGTTTTCCACTCGGGGCTTCGTTCTCGTGGGAATTATGTAGCTTATGTTACTCAGGGATAATATAGCATTTTAATGGTGAAAGAATTTTTCAAATCGGTCTATTAGTTTCGGAGCTTATTCAAAGCAAACAAACAAACCAACAAATCTTTCCTCTTTATAATATTAGTGTAGATTAATATTAGCAATTCGCATATATATAGTAGACAAATATGCTAATTATGTCAAACGATATGTTTGCTTTTGCATCTCTTTGTAATTGAAAATTTGAAATAACAATTAATGTGGTTTTGTGTAACGTTCCATATTGTTTTGCTATTATGCATATTTTACGCGTAAAGGCGTGGACATAGTGCACCAATAATTGCTTAATCAATCATTTCTTAACCGCTTTGGCCCATTAAAACTAAACTGATACAGTGTTAAAACCAATAAATACTATGTAGATTTGTGCTTTTTTATTTTTCAAAGTTTTAAAAAGACAAAAATAGATCAAAATTTAAGAGTCTGCATTTTTCTCCGAAAAAATTCTCAACTTTTGAAAGTAATTATTTTAATTATTTAAATTTTTAGACATAAAAATTACACTGTTTCTTAAAAATAAAGCCCCACAAAACTGCTTCAGCAGTTTGTCTGCGAGGGCAAGAGTCTTTTATTACATCTAGGTATAAACTTAATTAAAAAGGTGTTGAAAATCTATTCAGTTTCAAGTGAATGGAGTAGAAGCTTTTATAAAAACAACCGGAGTCGTTGTGTTTTATGAAGTTTTTGGGGTAGGAGAGTTTACCGCGAAATGCAGAATTTTGGCTATCAACCTCGGAATTTCAACGGTAAGCTTTGTATCTCTTTTTCGCACAAGCATGGGACCGACGACGGTGAGACCGCAAGAAAATCCTCCAAAAATCAAATTGTGCGCGCTCGAAACTGAGACTAATCTTAAGGCGAAAACATATCTCAAGATTTTACTACATTTTTCGTGGATTTCCTATAGTAATGGTCGATGATGTAAAATATGAGGACTGGATTATTTTCGTTTACACGATTTTGATTGCTCGTACACTCAATGCCTTAAGTAAAAAGGCCGAGTTTATTCTCATTTGTACCGTATCATCAACTTGGGACAGATTAATTAAGGGGACAGATTGCACATTTTTGTAGTACCTATAGTAATTTATGATCCGAATCGACTTCCTAAAATCTAAATCATGTTACATAGTAGTTCTTCTGTTAGGGGCCATATGCCCAAGTACTATCCCGGGAAGTATACTTAATCCCGCAAAAAGTTCAATCACACCATTACACCCATTCAATCTACAAATCAGCAATTAAATCTTCGATCGCCAACTTACTATTTTCTGCCGGTTTGGTCGAGTGATAGAGGTGCTGCCTCTTGATCGACGGGTCCTGGATTCGAATCCCAGACGGGGCAAACATTGGTGTTGAAAGCAGATGTTTGCTCTCGAGTCATGCATGTTTGTGTTTGTCTTTATGTGTGATCCGAGGGACCCCGACACAAGGGAAACCTTAGTGTGGGCCTTGGAGTGTATGGCGTTTTATTTATTTATTATTATTAAACGGATATAAAACACCTTTACTGGACTGTCGTTGAACCTTTCACTACCCTGCGTAAAAGCTGTGTTGCCCTAACGGTTGCTTCGAAACAGGGTGATACTTCAGAGATCATAAATAGGTCACGGCCGCGTTAGGTAAATGTTCCAATTCTCAGTAAACCGCATCGTGCGTAACCCTTAACACTTTCATCCCGCTCCCATTAGGGATTTTGTGTTACTAAAGACAATAGCATTGATTAATACATTTGTCTTCACGGAAAACCTTATGAGTCATCAGAATGGCAATGGACAGGACTCCGAAATACGGAATGAAACATTATATTACATACTTAGATTAGACAATGCACATAAATATTTGTTTTAGTTATTTAAATACTGAAAACTACTATGGAGAGTATAGTATGAAAAGAAAGAATTAACAAGAAAATTTAATTTAAACAAGGCAAGGGCAACAAGTAAAAGGAAAGTTAAAAATACAGTATAAAAATAAAGTTTAAAAAGTAGTATTAATCTACGAATGCTAAAAAATTAAGGCATTGATGAGCCGGCCAAAAAAACTAAAAAAAACTATTAAATTTATATTTACATAGGTAACTTTCTCTAAGTTTAACATTATTGCCATGTGAGCCGGAATGGTAGCTACAGATTTTTTTCAAAGTATAGGAACAGAGAAAAATGCTAATGCTTAAATGCTTCTAATTAATTAACAATATAATAATCTAACGAAAAAGGGTCCTCACAGAACGAAAAACTCTTTGATTATCTGATTCAAAGTCAAACAAAAGGAATTAAATAACATTCAAATAAACCTGGAGAGGGGAGAAACAAAAGTAAAAGGAAAGGTATTTCAGTAAACCCTATCGAATTTGATTATGTAGGTATTCGTGAAGTAGAAGACTTACAGAGAGATAACAATGAATTTAGTGAACAATGGGAAAATGTATCAAAAAGAATTGAAATTCTAGTTCCGAAGTTGTAAGTAAGCTTAAAAAACTAAATATTTCTTTGAACATAAAAATGAAGTTAAACAGCCTATTTGCCTTCATAAAAAAACTGACAATAAGATTGATCTCAAAGGGAGCTTATACAACATGCTTTCTTGTGACGTTAATGGAAAGAAAGCAATAAATATATAAGCAAATGGTAGCTATGCGATACGAGACTTGGTAAGAAAGAAAACTAAACAATTATCGTTTGCACAAGTAACGCTTTTAGCTAAAAGGAAAATCACAAAGTAACTTCAGAAGCAAGGAGCAGACAGAATATGGAGTAAGTGTGCAAAACAGGATACCAACCACTTTATTATAAGTTATAGCAAAGTCGCTAGTTACGTACTAGTCATACAGAAAACTACTGAAAATGTTTATGAGATAAGATTTAGAAAAAAACAAGATAATCTCTAAAACGAATTCAATTCCATTAGTTAGAGGAGCGAAGTAGAAGTGCTTAAAAAAGTTTTGGTCTTAAATGATATTAGCAAATAAGACTTAGAAGGAAGACAAATCATTTGGTGGGCAATCCTTAGGTCGCAAACTAAGCCAACATAATCCGACAAACGGGCTCTCTCACTCAAACTAAATCCTTTTCAATTTTCTCAACGCTTATCGCTTAGATGTGGCATTTGGTTTAAGAAAAAGCTAAAGCTTGTTATAAGGAAATATGAAATTTTTATATTGATTAACGTAATTTGACTAAGGCGATGGCCCGTTCTATGAACAATTTCCATAATTTGCCCGAAATATTATTATTATATGGGGTGCAACTTAAAGCAGCAAAACACTAAACTTATAGCATAAAGCAGATCCTTCACTAAATTTCGGAGCACGATAGGGTCTAGACAAATTACCAACGTATGTTCTAATAGAGACAGACACTTAGTTGATAAATGATCTCCCCTTAACCGAAAGAGTTCAAGTTTCGTAAGAGGGTCAGTAAGAAAAACGGTCAATATTGGTTGTTATTGTTACATCAGGTAAAGACTGTTCAAGACCTGAAAAGTCTGATTGAATTGGCATTTGAGGTCTCATTTTCCATTTTGATGCGATTGGCGTGACCGGTACAAATACGAGGTACTAAAGGTTTAACGGAACTTGTTTGGGTGTCCGCATTTAAATTTGCCGCAGACTAATTGCAATATAGTATTAAGGGATAACAGACAATACAGACATGCCTAATTTTTTATCTTTCATTAATGTGTTCACCCTCTGGGTAATTTTGCTAGGCTAAGCCCTTCTAAGATAAGGATGATTAAAAGCAATAAATGAAAGTCTATGAGCAATAAAGACTTCGTAGTTCATTGAATTTATTGACCAAAAAAAGGTTTGTAACTAAGCATGAACACGCCTAGCAATGAATTTCGACAACTTGAAAGATCTAAGGGACCGTATTAGATTAGGTACGCCTCCGAAATGTATCAAGAAAGCCTCATGAGGAGGGTTAGGTAATGAGGTTATACATTGTCGAGGCAAATTAGGGAAGGTCGAATTATAATGCATGAAGATTGAGAAGCCAGTTTAATCTAATTACACACGGCTGAATATCTTGTTACAAGGTCTAAATTCCTCATTTACAAGGTGTAATTTCTCAGGAGGAAAACTGACAAATTGTTGTTAAGAAAACAGAGATCCAATTACAAACAGCTAATTTAGCCTTGTTCCAAGTAATTATAGAGCTTTGTCATCACAAAAATCTACAAGGATATGTGGTACCAAATTTCTAAAAGACGAAGTTGTTGTTTTTTCTCTTGGCGATTGTGTTTCTTCCAATCTAAGTCCTCCGTTTTGCTAAGAAGTCAGGAGATGCAAGGTTACACTAGTTGACTAGAAACTTTACTTGGTCCACATTAGTTCGAAAAAGCACTGCAATTGTAAGGCTTGCCAACTCCCAGAATTACAGTGAACGAACTAAATAAATTTTGGCTTGAATTTGTTGCTGCGAGCTGTATATCTTCGGTTAATGGCACAGCAAATAGTGTAATTGTTTGTTAAAACAACACCATTCCCTAAAGTATAAATAATTGTCTACGATCTGAAATAATACGCGCCAAAAACGAAAGGGGAAAATAATGGTAGTTTAACGTTATTCGTGTATAACATAAGTATTAAAAAACTCTACGTGAGAAATAAAATACAAAAAGACTACACAAAAGTACCTAATTAATTACCCGATAAGCAAAAAAATTCCAACTACAACATTATACGTAGCAATTAATACAATCTAAACATACTGAAATACAGGTGAAGGAGATATAATTATTATTTCGAGACTAAAATCACAGATAAAGAAAAATCTTTTCATAAAATTTTCTAAGAAACCTTATAAATTGACCTTCAGAGCTTTGAGAACAAGCAACACGTTCATTAACATAAAAGAGCGCCTGCGAAAACTACAACTCGTCTTACAGCTGGCGATATGTGATTGGCGCGTTAACAGACCAGAGCTTATCCTCGACCTCCAGACTACACAGGTGACAGACAGATTAAGGAGACAACAGTTGAGCTGACAACAGAATCTAATTGCCCTTCAAAAGAGTATCAGCTACAATGCTCTCGGATTTGGTGGCACTATAGTCGTTCTCGCAAAGGTCGTCTTTGGCACAGACGTTGTTACTTACGTTTCACTAGGTTTTTATATTCACAAGGGTAGTAAAAGAGCGAACCGAACGTGAGGCTTGGCTCTTGGCGCGGCGTCAACTGGAGAGGCCTGGCCGCCTCGGAGGCTGCGCGGACTGCTCCCCCGCGCTTCATTCACATACCGCATCCACAGAGTAGACGAATCAGAGAGAAATCTTCATAATAATTGTGATTTAGGTTTTGGAAGTAAAAAATTTGCGATTTTCAGGCAAGTTTTTTGCAAATCAGACCAATGACGAAATACAATTTTGCGTGTGACCGCTTCGAAATGTTTTAAATACCTATTGAAGCAACATTCAAACTCATTGGTATTTTAAAACTTGAAATAAATCTTATAGTATCTATCAGAGTAGGCAGAGCATTTTGTACTTTTAAAATCGTTTGACGCCAGAATCGGAAAAAAAGTTTTAGAGCTATCTATTAGATGAAACACATCTTCATCCAGGTTAACACAAACAAAGTAGACACAACAAACTAACCGACGTCAAATAGTCCTGAAAGATGAGTCACCTACTTCTAAAACCAAGACGAATATAAACGGCGCTTAAGCGTTTTCGTCTTTAGAAGATTCACAAAAAACCTTACATTACTAAAAAATTGTTAACAACTGAAAAACTTAAATTGGAAAACAATATTTATTAGGATGAACCTATACTATGGCAATACAATGGCAAAGATCCTAACTGACAGACTTTTAATGCGGCTTGTACGCTTTTCACATAAAGCAAATCGTCTTGTGTATTATTCGAAGCAAGCAATTCGAGATGAGTTGAGAAAAGTTTGCCACCTACATTTGCAAAGGTTATTGTTGATGTTGGTCAGAAAATGCAAAACGGAACGCGACAATGAGAGCAAGGGGGTAGTGTCAAAAATTTGATTAATTTTGTCGTGAAATGGGTCTGCGAATCCCCTTGGCGGACGTTTGGTTATGTAAACCAGTTGCTAAAACTTTTCATCCCTAAATTCGTCGAAAATTCCATTCCGTGTCGCGCCTCATTAATGCTTCTATGAACATGACTCAAACAAGAACTTTGAATTGAACAACGCGTGACATTTTTTGCGTTCTTTTCGCCTAAAGACAGCTGTGGCGGAGATAACTTAAAGATTTAAAATGTTGTATAACTTTTAAACGGCAGACCCATTTTTTATCAAATATGAACCATCTCGATTACGTCAGCTTTCAAACAAAAAAAACTGTATTTCTTTAGGAGCTACGATGCCATTGACAGACACACATACACTGACATACACACGTCAAACTTTTAACGCCCCTAGGGTGTTAAAATAAATCCCAATAAAAAAAGATTCTGACACAAATCTGTCTCTCCTAAAGCCAAGGTACAATCATTTTAACACACCAAACAATAAGTAGAATGACAATGAAATAAGAAGAATAGATATGATTTCAGTTTCGAATGAAGGTGGCACAAATAAATATGAATATCTACTCTTATTCATCTTATTTGTGAAACCTTATTGACATAAGTTAAAGGAGAACAAAGCAGTTTTCCAAATAATTTTTAAGAGAAAGAAAAATATTTGGCGCAAATGGGACTTAAACCCACAACCCCAGGATTAGAACCCCTGGTGCTCTAACCAATCAAGCTATCGTGCCTTCAAGTCAAGCGGAGAATTTGCTTTTCCTAACAATTTTATATGATGAATATCCCAGTGAGCGTTATAAAAATACTAAAGTAGTTTTGGATGTTTCTAAAGACATTTCAATTTTGAATTGACCCATATACCACCAACAATTAACTGTTTGAGTATGTGAAGGGTAGGTAAGGTTGTTAAGGGATCTTACTTATCCGATATAGTGACCTCAACCTAATTCCGAGTCGGCGGGAAGGGCACGATTGCTCCTCCTATTACATTATCGACAAGGTACGCCTTTACATTTGGCTTCCTTATAGAAATTCAGGAAATGTTTAGCGTATGTGATTGTGTTTACAGAGCCGATTGGATTAGATTGGACACCTTTTCGATGGGTTGACGTTGACACACAAAATAGACTGAAATCGACTGAATTTAGTATACAGGATGTAAAGGACAGATGAGCAAATATTTAAATGATGGAATCTGCCCATAAGTAAGATAAATACTCGTTTTTTTCCAGAATCCTCTATTTAAGGAGTTTTTACTATTTAGCAATTAAGAGATACGCAATGTATCGCGAAACTACGCCCCGCCAATTCATTCAATTGCATAGCAGAAAATATCAACAAATAAGAAAACAAAATAAAAGAAAGAAAATCATTCAGATTGATGGTCTGAAATTCTAAATTCAGGGTTAACTATTTATTACAGCCTGTATATAACAATAAAGACTTGCCTTATCATTGTCTACCTAAAATCACATTTCCAATAAAATGACAAATTGCTATTGAAAAGGGTACTGGGGTTGATACATTCTGCCAATTATGCTTTATCAAGTTTCCTTTGGACAGAGATTGTGCGGCCTTACTTATTAAAACGTCCGTTGCTCCCATAACTGTATTGTATATCCATTTAAGAAATCATGTTTTCGGAAGCTTTCGCATCAGAAGAGCTTGAGAAAATATCAACAAGATTATACGAGTAATAACCACCACCCATGCTATTATAGTAAACCACGTCATTAAATTAATTAATTTAATTATTTATTTTTCTGTGTAAAAACTTAGCCTAATTACAAGAAAAACTATAATGAAAGAATTCATCTAAACATGTATAAAAATAACAGTACAAAACTACGTGTAATCAATTAACGCTAATCTAAAATAAAACAGTTTATAAAAACAGCAAATTATTTCATTAATAAAATACCTAAACTAAGTATAAACTTCGTGTTTCGAAGGGAGGCCCGTGCCCCTCGGTGGAGACGTATATGGACTGGAAAAAAAAAGTGTATTACTAAACTTATGTCTTAGTAGCCCACGTCATATTTGGGATCAGTCCTTAAGGACCTGTGGAGTTTATAAGTGACCTTACAAACTTAATCTTTTAGAAATGCAAACTTATTGAAACTTACACTGGCTGGACCAATTTTGAGAAAATTTGGTATCCATACCAATTTTTTTCAAAATACCTTCATGGAGGTAGCTGACAACCTGGATCAACAAATAGTCTACATAATTTTCCCGAATTCCCACGGTAACGAAGCTATTTAGTGCAATAACACTTTAAATTTTTACGATTTGAACACATCATTTAATACATAAACGGGTCATATATGTACACAAATTTTTAGTGCAATAACATTCGGAATTCCTGCAACGGTACTTTTTATTTCCAACATAACATATTTTAGCAAATATTTCGTACATTTCCTGTCTGTAACATACGGTATTTGTTCGAAAGATTCGTTCGTTTTCAAACGAAATTAGTTCGTATTCAGCAGGTTGTGCTGGCAGAGTTTACAAATTTAACTCGTTATAAATTGAAGTTAACAATTTACCTCATCCTCTTTTGTTCTATTTACTGTATGATCATGAATTGATTAAGCTTTTGTGAGTGCCCACGATAACGATTGATTGTTTTATAGTGAAATTTAATTTTGGTTGAATTGGTCCGTTTTAATATTCTAATAATAACTCTTTTTTTGTTACTGATTCAGCACGATTACATATATTATAATAGAAATCTACATAGGAATAATTAGACCTATGTAAACACTAGAAACCAGTTTATAATTATCTTTAATGTCGTCATCCTCTCGCTAATAACTAAAAAATTACAAAAAATGTATAAATCCAGACGTTGGTTGCTTATAACTCTTAAATGGCTGAACCACTTCTTTTTCTATATATCTAAAATTCATCTCAATCACGTCGGCTTTCAAATAAAAATAACATTTGTTAAGAAGCTACGATGCCACAGACAGAGGCACAGATACACAGACACGCAAATACACACGTCAAACTTATAACACCCTTCTTTTTTGTCGGGGTTAAAAACAGTGAAAAGTTCACTGAACAAGGTTAAATTCACATATTAACAATTCTATAAGCAAGCAATTCGTTCTTTGTACGCAATATCGATTATATCAGCATTTCAAGACCTAAGTGTAATTAATTCTGCTCTTTGACAAAATTAATCTCATCAAAACTTGAGAAATAAAACTTAAAATAAATTATAGTTTAGATAACTAAAAAAAAACAAAAACGAAAAACAAAAAAAGCATAGATAATGATTGATGTTCCTTTTATCTCTAAGTCCAAAGCCGACCCAATATTTTTTTACTTTTAGGATAACGACAGTGACTCGACAAAAATTGAGATATGAAATGCTGAAAACAACAACGCAAGTGATAAAAGAGCGACAAGGGAACAGCTGCTAACTGTTTGCTAAACAACATGAAAAATTACCTGGCGTTTGAGTGGGCGGCTTCCGAAATGGAGAGAAAAATAAGACGGAAGGAAAACGCTGACAACGCGAAGTCCTTTCTTTGATTAAATAAATCACAATTTGGAAGTGATCATTCTCTACACAGAGTTTATTATAAGTAATTTTGACAGTTTAATGTCTTTATGGACAAGGAATGAAACAAATACAATATTAGGAGAACAGCTTCTAGTACTAGTAATAAGTTGTTCAGTTCCATGGAGAGAATCATCTTTTTAAGTTTTGCTAATTTAAGTAGAACAATTACAGAAACCTATTTCATAGTGAAGGATTATTTTACGGAAGGCCGCAACTCAGTTCACCACACGCGTGCACTCTGTGTTGTGATGATAAGAGCATGAAAATGGAGTAACCTGATGCGCTGGCCTCTGTACCTTTTGAATTCTACTTCATACAAGCGGAAACTAGCTTAGTTCAACAAATCATATCAAAGAACCTTGTAAATGTTACAATCACTGATTCATTTATCCAGCTCTATAGATGGTGGTGGTAAATGGATTACAGCCAGTGCCGAACGTTAGAGTTTGACACACATCGGTTCACACATGCAAATTGACTGCAGAGCTGTCGCCGTTTTGCACAGAATTCATCTTCTATACCGGTAAAATGTATCAAACGAAATGCAAAGGCAAGGTACGGGTGAGGCATTATCAAGGTTTCTGTTTGAAGGTTTAGGAGAGATCGTGCCTGGGATTATGTTTTTGCTGATACAAAATTGCAAGACAAAGGCCGATTCTGGACTGAAATATCGGCAATCCTTCCACGCTGGACTGGAAGTAAAAGAAAAACTTAGAATGTGCCCGCTGACAACTCTTTCCAGGTACACTGAAACCAAAGGTGGAAAGCGAGGGTCATGGGCGAAAGGCTACTAAGCTATCAACACTTTGCTCGTATTCCATCTAATAAACCTCAGACAGAATGTCAAATGTGGCGTCAAGTAGTTTTAGAACCACATGACGTTCTGTCTATCCCGAAAGGGATTATAGGCGTGCGTGTAAAGTAATATAACACTACGAGTATTTAAGTATTTTTAAATCTCGACCACATCTTCGCACCTAAGCTAGATAGTGGCCAAGAGCGAACACATTCAAAAAAAACAACGGGTTGCACTCCGGGAGTGCCTGCAGAAGTGAAAACTTAACTCGTCTTAAACATTAACGTTGTGCATTAATATGGAAATAAAACAAAATACACAAAGAGTCCGTTATTCTCTCAGGATTCGAACCCTCGACCTGTTGCTTACAATCTGGCAACTTTTCCACTCGACCAAACTGTCTACTTTCAATTTAGTAAAATAGTCTATCGGTATTTGCGCACTACGTGCGAATAATCGTCGACATCGTTGACATCTGTTACAGAAATAATTTTACCATAAGACTGCCATCCGTCCGGGTTTCCACCCATACTTCAAAGTACACAACGCTGCTAAAGAAGTTTTCACTTCAAATAAGGTGGCAACCCTATCCTACGCATTTTCGATCACATCTGACGATCACGGTCACGTGACATCTGACGCGAGTTCATCGCGAGTTTAACATTTTTTCCCCATACTAAAAGTGCTCAACGCCGCTAAAGAAGTTTTCACTTCAAAAAATGTGTATTGAAAAGTAGTGTCAAAAGAAATCGGTTAACGCTTTCACTAAGCCCATAATTTGAGGATACATTCTGCGAACTTCAGGAGATCAAGCTTCAAAAACAGGTAATGATGTAAGCTGTAGTTTGTAGTACACATATAGCTGTTTTTCGGTGACACCATTCCAAAATACAATGTTCCAGGCCGTCAGACGACCAACGATGGCCAAAAGGGGGCGAGGCCAGGCGGAAATAATTCAATTTTAGGGCCGATCGTCCGGACTTTAAGCGCCCCTAATTTATTCATAAATAAAACAACTTGGGTGACGCTCGTGTTCCAGCTAATGGAGAACAATGAAATTAATTGTGACACTTCAAACAAAGGCGAAAAACAAAAGACAGTCGCTTTGTGAAAAAGCTGAGAGATTCAAATCATAAGGTTGAACATTTTCTGGGGAGTCAAATGTTCAGCAACATAGAATTTAATTTACTTCATGATGGTTCAACCATCAGCTGTGTGTGACTAAAGTAATTTATGTTAAATTAGTTAACGAACCTTAAGGAGATGATTCTTCTCGTGAAACTCATGAAACATTTTCTTCAATAAATCAATATTTTCTCAGAAACAATTTTCGATATACAAAAACAAATAAGATGTATAGAGAGGCGAATTATTTTCAGACCTATGTTCCTTCAGGAAAGTGGTTCATGCACATCCTCAATTTAAGCTAACAAATTTGAATTAACCCAATATAAGCAAATCACCCACAAACTTAACTTGAATGAAGAAATCGCACAAAATCACAAATTTACTATTTAACTGTTAATATCTTTTATTTCTAAAATAGTTAGGGTACTAAATATCAGAGTCAAACTTTGGATGATCCTCGAGTTTTTTAATTGTTAGGGTAAATACACTACACCTTGAATAACATGAAAACAAGTACCTAAATGAGTTTCAGATTTTTGAAGACAAAAAATTCGCCTCGCATTAAACAATTGTAGCGCTAAGAATTTTCTTCCCTGTTATATTTGTACTAAGGTAATTGTTGGTTTCTCATTTCAAATTTCTTAGAAAGAAACCGAGCTAAAAGCAAATTACCTTATACCATTCATCTCTCTACTCCAAGCAGTTTCTTAGAAACTCTAGCGAATGTAAAGCGCCTGTTTTGTATTCATTGGTACGAATTCATGCAAATTTTCGTAGAAAAAGGGTAATAAAAATCAAGTGTGGGGTTGTTATAACCCTACGTGATGGCAAGAGCATTATTACACACACTTAAATGAATACAACATTACAATAACTATAGAAGTTCTTATACACAAAATACTAAAAACATTTTAATAAAAATCTTCTTTACAATTGTAAGAGGGTAGACCTTTTTTTCTGCTCTTAACACTACCTGAATTTCTCCAGTTGGTTCGTGAGCACGGTGCTTACAGCAGCGCCGAAATATCAAATATTCATTAAAAACAAAATCTTGGTAAGAATCCGTTAAAATATGTATGTTTAAAACTACATTGAACAGAATAGATATAGTCAACTAATAAGTTTTCTATGCACCTGCAGTAAGGTCTCTGTCTTGGCTTAACAGTACAAAAGATGGAATGTTAAAAAATAATCCAAAAAATTGAGACACAAAAATCAGTTCCATGAATATTGTTCAAACAGAAAAGCTTACAACTTCAAATAACAGTAATAAAATGGATCCATTTTGAAATACTGCAGTAATTTCAGAAGTTTGGCAGTCAATATCGAAAAACAATTTGAAGATTTAAAAGTTATAATTAAGGAGACAGGTGGAGAGCCCAGATTATCACTGAAAACATTCGTTTTGTAGGATTTGTAAATGTAGAGGTAAGTATGGATAAAAAAATTGTCCACGTTAAAAACGTAAGAGTCACCCGAATTAGCAGTTAACAACAAAGCAAAACGTCATCTGAATATATTATGTATGTGTTTTTGTTTTTGTTGATTTTTTTAAAAAAAGCTAAATGTATTTTGATTAAATTTATATGGGAAGACCTCAGGTCAGGAGTATACTTATCCGAAAAAAAAAGAATTTTCAAAGTCGGCCCAAAAGTCATAGCGTAACAAACATACAATAAAAAAATACAGTCAAATTGAGAACCTCCTCTTTTTTTTAAATCGGCTGAAAAATGTACTTTATGTATTTTAAAAAAAATCCTTTTATAAGGGCACGTTAATTTTGTGGTCAGATTAAATTTTTTTTTTTTTTTTGAGCCCATATATACGTCCTCACCGAGGGGCACGGGCCTCCCTTCGAAAAACGAAAGGGACTTAGGCCATAGTCCACCACGCTGGCCCAATGCGGGTTGGTGGACTTAGGTTTTGTTTTGGATGTTTTGGATTAAACTTTAAAAAAATATATTTAATGTTTACCATTTATTTGTGTTTTGGACCTAAACTTTTCCCCAGTTAATCTATTGTCAGTAGTAGGTATGAGTGTATAGGGTCAATTTAATTTTCTATACATATAATGCTCACTGTACCACTTCCAAATATTTAAATCGTTGCTCTCCACATGTTAAACAGGAAGTTGAGTTTTTTTATGATATTTTTATGTCAGTAATTGAAATCGAGAGAAATATATAGACGTGTTTGATCAAATTTACGATTTCAATGTTACACGTTTGAATGATATTAAGGAAAATGATCGAGATTTTCCTGCAAGCGTTTTTATATTCCCATACTTACCTTTTCGCGAAAATATATATTTAATATACATCAAGGGAACATTTTGGGTCCCCTTTTTAAGCGAATTGCCCACACGGAGAAGTGAATTTTGGCAAAATAATTACGGTGAGAAGAAACGCAGCGAACATCATATGTATACATATTTTACATATGTGTTTAGTAAAAGGTACAACTTAAGGGGTAGCCAGTAAGAGCGACTTACAAAGCTCATCACATTAATTCTAAACCTTAATGACTCTCCCCAGAATTGTATCTTTTATTTTAACAATCACATATGAGGTCTTCTTCTTCCTAGCGCTTAGTCCCGTTTCTCATTCGGGGTACGCTTTACCATGATCCAGGGTTTGGCAGGTCAAGTCGTTACAGTGGAGCGACTACCGTTTGGCCTCCGTGACCCTGCTAACAGGGGGACCTGACTGGATTGGATCATGGTTACACATTCAGTCTCCTGAACGTGCAGGTTTCCTCACGATGTTTTGCCTCACCGTAAGAGCATCGGTTAGTGTGCAACTAATGTACATAACTCAGAAAATGAGTTATTGGTACACACCCTCAAACACACAACACGCACACACCCTCAAACACACAACACGCACACACCCTCAAACACACAATACGCCCACACCTTCACTCACACTCACCACACTCACAGTCAATACAAAATTTTTATTATTGTAATATTCTTTTTTGATAGCTCCACTTTTAAATCCTTCGCTACTGTTTGTTAATGGGAACACTGCCCATCCTCACAGCACAGGAACCTTGAGTTCCTAGTGTGAGCATTGGCGACCGTTACAACATAAATTGTGTATGTTATGTTAATGTTGAGCTATTTTTACTGAATAAAATTTATCTTATCTTATCTTATTGGTACATGGCAGCACTGGTGATCGAACTCGGTACCCCTCGCTTACGAGTCCGACTCACTAGCCGTTAGACCACCGACGCTCTTCCCCTAGGAACCTATCTTAAAACTTGTTCAGGGGTGACTTTAAAAAAATTTAGCAAAACTTAAGGTGCTAATTCTCCTAATGAAACTGAACAACTTTCCCCTTGGAACCTATTTAAAATTATCGTTACAAATTATGCACTTTCCACACAAAGATAAATTAGCCTGATGGCACAAGTTGTATGGAGAAGCGAATTTTTTTTTTTTTCATGTCTCGACCTTTTCGTGTGGTGATCAGTTGAGAATAGCACCGCCCCATCTCTTTCCGTGGGTGTCGTAAGAGGCGACTAAGGAAAAAACAAACAAATGAGACCTGCCTCCTAGTAATCCATCCCAGGCAACGACACTTCATTTTTTTTCTGAATCTGAGGTGTCGTCCTATGGTCTCATGCGGTGTGGTAGGCTCTGTAAAGGGCCGTCTGGTTTGCGACCACCCTCCTACCGAAGTCCAACGCCAAACAGCTTGCTGTGTTCCGTCGGTGCGTGGGAGTACCAGGCCTTTATAGGCATTTTCTGGGTTAACTCGCTCCATCGTCGACCTCATCTTTGACCTTATGGTCATCGTTAACCCATCGTATAATTTAAAAAAAACCTTTGTTCTTAGGGGAAACTTGTTCAGTTTCATGGACTAATTCACATCCAGCCACCCAATGTAAAGTAAATTTAACAGACAATGTTCGACTTTGTAATTCTAAAGAGCACATCAAGTTTGACCCTAGAGGACTGTATTACAGACTACCGCCTATCACGGGCACCAGTCTCTCAACAATACTGAGTTAATTTCTATTCACATACATAAATTATAACATAGGATTGATGAGAGAAATAAAAATCTTTATACCATTCCCCCTCCAAAAAGCTTCGTTTTTTCACTGAAAATTGGGGATAAAGAGCTCTTTTAGTCACAGTTTTGATGTTTAAATTTAGAACCCTAAAAAGATTCTTTTTCTCCCGCAAAACACGTAAAAAAGAGCACTTTTTTGTCAATTTTGTTGTTTAAATTTCGAACACTCTAACAATGTATAGACATACGACCTTCACCGCAAAGAATATTCGAAATTCAAACTCCTTGCGCAGATAACTCTTCAATATTTGATTGGTCAACATTTTCGACAGATTGAAAACTTTAATATAAAAATGTGTGTTCTTTGCTGTCATTAATTAGTAATACATTGACAAGAAATAAATATCTCGTCACAGATTGATCAGGTTATCGACAACAACAAGAAAATTACTCTAAATTTTTGTAATTCCTCAAATTTTGATGTACAGAGGGCTGCACATCAGGTTACCACAAGCGTGCACTCTGTGCCGTTGCGATAAGGTTAACCTGATGTGCAATGAAAATGGGGTAACCCAATGCATTGGCCTCTGTAAATTTTCATTAATGTGATGTTCGTTTTTTCTTGATTAAATGTTTATTTCCGCTTAAATCTTTATTTTTTTCGAGGTCATGGTATAAAATATAATGTGCAACTCTTGAATAAAACGGATTTTCATCGAGGGCTATGAATCACTCGCATCATTCAGGATTCAAACAATAATTTAGAATCCTTCATTTGCTCGTGATCCAATTTTGGCCCTCGCTTAAAATCCGTATTTTATTCCCGAGTTGCACAATATACTATTATTTATTTTATTATTATTACATATTATCTCACATTTTGTAACGATATAACTATTTTCAACGATAAGTAAAATCACAGTGAGCTACTCTTGAGTACATATTGGTCCATGGCAAAACTGGAGTGCAAACTGAGTAGCTTTCGTTCACCGCCATACTTAAAAATAAGTGTACGGAAACCGCAATGAACGTCGAAATTTGGGCAAAGTTACACGGAGGCCTATCAAAGCAAAAGTGGCTGCAGTCAGTGATGGGGCCGCAATAAAATGAGGGAACGGAAAGAAATATTCATTTGATATTCCATTTTTATGACCAACTCTGTGGCCTGCTCCAAATGTCGCTTTTTTTGGTACGACACTCAAGTAATCGAATATACAAGGTAAGGAACAGCTAGGCAAAACTGAATTATTGAATTTGGATTAGACCGTCATTCTGAATGATTTTCCAGTAGAATATTCCTCCGTTTTTTTTCCTGTATTTTAATTGTTTCTGCTTTAAATAAATTTGAATAAATTGGAGTGTAGTGTATTTTCAATAACAAACAATAATTACAGCGTAAAACACGAAAACCAGCAATCAACATCGCATTCATCGTATAGCGCCAAATACATAAATAACGAAAACTCTTTAACTTGACCTTTCCGAGAAAAAATGATTACTTGTTATGGGGTGATTCATCTATTTCGTAATTTGCTAAGCTGCCGCCCCTTACACTCTGTATAGATATCATGTTCTTTTGGAACAATGTTACGATTTTTCCAACAGAGTATGCTCCGGTAACATCAAGGATACTTGTTTCCTTTGATGTTGGTTTGTTAAGTTATGTTTTACACCTATTTTGGGTATATCTGATGTCTCCTTTGAGCATATCGATTTTCACGACAGAATAGTTTTTTGCCGTTGTATGAGGGAACAAATTGATAACAGTAACAATCATTCTAGGGTATCTTTACACAAATAATATAAATAATAAATAAAAGCGACACACTCAAAGTACCACACTAAGGTTTTTCCTTGTGTCGTGGGTCCCTTCGAACATGCATATAGACAGACACAAACGACCACGACCCGAGCACATCAAACATCTGCTTTTGACACAAATATTTGCCCCGACTAGGAATCATCGGGAACAAATCGGTAAGAATAAATCCCTACTATCCCTACTTAATATTATAAATGCGAAAGTAACTCTGTCTGTCTGTCTGTCTGTCTGTTACCTTTTCACGCCTAAACCGCTGAACCGATTTTGATGAATTTTGGTACAGAGATAGATTAGAGCCTGGGAAAGGACATAGGCTACATTTTATCCCACAGTTGGGCACGATATAACCTGTAGTCCACGCGGGCGGAGCCGCGGGCGGAAAGCTAGTACGAGTATATGTGACTAAAAATGGAAAGGTACAACTTTGGGGACAGTCGTTAAGGTTCATAATTATTGCGATGAACTATTATTGTACAATAGCTCAGCATACTTATTTATGCGATCTAATGTTATTACGTCAATTTGAATTTTAATTGAATTCAATTCATTTATTCGCAAAAAAATATGGTAGGTAACATATGGTGGTATGGTGGTATATGGTGGTGTGGTATGGTAGGTTGAGGGTGTTTTATGTTATTGGTCATGACTATTCCTGAAAACAGTTGTTCTGTCAACTGAACTTATGAAATCGAACAATATTGTTAACAAAAACTTATTCAGGGCTTTAGGTAAATCTCTTTCAACCTCTCGGTTGGTGAATCAGCCCATGAAACTGAACAACTTCCCCAAGGAACAAACGTCAAAATACGAAAATAAAATGTTGATCTCCCATACAAAATGCGTTATATGCTGATGAAGTTTGTATGAGAACTCAAAATTTTTTGTACAAGAATGTTGAAGTTTGTATGAGAGGTTGGAAGAAATTTACCTAAAGCCCTGTATACCAAATTATTATAATATACTTTAAATGAAAATACATATCTTCAAAGTAAATGAAGCAGTATCTCCATGACGACAAGGAACATTCTCAGATACAGCAAAATTACTTTTATTTTCAAGACCATAAAGAAAACGAGCTTTCTTCCAAATCCATTCCACACCTAAGGTGGAACCTGAACGGAAAATGTCCACCGCATTTGAAATAATATTTCTATTTCCTAGAACGATTTTCTCTGTAAATAACAATTGGAAATGATATTGTTTTCAGAGAAAATTATTTCCAACTTAAATAATAAAGTTTTCAGTTAAGACTTTATTTTATTGGGCACGGTTTAAACGGATATTGTCAAACACAGTCTAAGGAAAAGTTAATTAGAATTTCAAATGATGTTGCGACCTATTATAAAAGATCCCACAGCAAAATTCAGACTTTCTACATTTAATTCAAGACGCGTTTAAATCCTAATAAAAAAAAGAAAAAACAGAAGAGATCCAAAAAAGCGAACTTTTTACTTGAAAGTTATCATAGAAAGAAATACATTTATGCTCAGATAAACAGAGAAACACTTCCTCAAAGGACATAGGAAAAGATCGAGATTAATATTAAAACAGATAAGCTCCCACACTAAGAGCCCCAAACAAGATTCCCAGAGCAACAATAAATATCAGTAAATTACGAAGGACCGATACACATGGCGTCTGCTTCAAATAACACGGACATCACGTCTCGCGATATGACAACAAATATTACGAGTCAGCTATGTCCTTTCGTAGTGACGTTCTGCGTTCGGAAAACCATATTTTTCCCAACGAGTAAGCCTGTCTGTACTTTCGTTCTTTAGGTGGACGCGACGAAGCTAAGGCCCGTGTTATAGATGGGGAATCAAGTCTGGATCTATGCTTAAGTATTAAATATCTCTTTCTCTCTCTATCAAAATGACAAAGACGACAGCTAATTAAATATAGATCAGAGTTTGAGTCGCGTTCTGTAATACAGACCAAAGTGATCGTAACAACTGAATTTTTAACCAATGTAGTAACTCACAGAAGTAAAAGTTACTACTTTGCGACTAAACTGGTTGGACCATGGTGATGGTCAAGCGTATTATTGAAAAATATGTTTTTGGTGAAATATGTTCATTGTTGGTTGTGTGTTTGTGGGTTTTGTTGGTGATGAAACTGCACATGAATGTTGCTCTGAACGCAATGTTTTTTGTTTGTAACTAGTTTTTTGAAAGGCAACAAGGAATGGGTTCATGTACAGAGGCCAGCGCATCAGGTTACTCCATTTTCATTGCAAAACCGCTCTTACCACAACGGCACAGAGTGCACGCGTGTGGTAATCTGAGTTGCGGCCGTCCGTACGTATTTTTACTTGAAAAAAATCGTCTTAAAAGCTCTCGTTTGTCGCATCACTACACAGCCCACCCTCATCACTCAGTGAGTCAAGTCTGTCGATATTTTGATACTGCTTATTGTAGAAGATAAATTGGATTTAAGTCAACCAACATCATTTGAACGTCCACAGCTGGCGATAAATATTACTTTATGAAAATCTACACGAAAATAAAATTGCAAAAATAGACACAGTTTAAATAAAATAAGTACACAAAAGAGGAATGTAGATAAAGTGACCTCTTTTTGAGTCATTTTGTATAATAAACATGGGGAGTGGTGAGTTCATAATGTGTAACTTAGTGCTTCAAAATAGGGATGTTGACTAATTTTTTTTTAATTGTTTATCTTAAAAAGGAACTGAATCCAAAACCCAAAACCGAAATATTTTTTGAAAACTATTGAGAAATAAAAAAGTTACAAGCTATTAAATTTCAATAGAGGGGGAAACTGTCAAACAACGAAAAAGAGATGCACTTACCGGCATGTGACGTCACCGCTCCCCACAGCTAGTCCTTACGTTAATATAAATGCTAATAACTTGTTCATTTATAAACCAATTTTAATGCTTTTTACGGATATTAATATATTTCTAGCATTATTATTTTTCTCACATACAATAATTCGTAAAATCAAACACTGTCAACATCCCTATTGTGATGCTCGCCTGCTAGTGGTGCACACTCCTGATTGAAGGACGAGGCGCTGGCGTTATACAACCCATAGGGCCATAGTACAGAAGGAGACACTAGTCTTGATCTATACTTAAGTATTGATTGTCTCTTTCTCACACTATCGAAATAACAAAGACGACTGCTACTGAAGTAGATCAGAGTCTGAGTCGCGTTCTGAAATATGTACGGACCTAAGGCTACACAATTACCCCAAATTCCTACAGGAATGGAGTACCAAGCGGAAAGCCAGTTCTCTCTAAAAAAAGATAAACATTTGATAAATCCATATTTGCAAATAAATCCGAACTTTGGGATGTAAATTAAGAATGATGTGAACCAATTCGTGGCCAGCTAACCGCTGAGACTGACGTTAATTAGATTCTGGCCAGCGAACAAACTGGGGACTAATTTATTCATGCGGCAACTGGAAAATCTAGGCCTATGTTATCTTGTTTTTAACCCCCGATAAAAAAGAAGTGTGTTATAAGTTTAAATAAATAATATAAATAAACGCTACACACTCAAAGGCCCACACTAAGGTTTTCCCTTGTGTCGTGGGTCCCTTGGAACACACATAAAGACAAACATAAACACCCATGACCCGAGAACAAACATCTGCTTTTTGCACAAATGTTTGCCCCGACTGGGGATCGAACCTAGGACCCGCCGATCAAGAGGTAGCGTCACTACCACTCGACCAAACCGGCCGTTTCACCGTTACGTGTGTCTGCCTGTGGCACTGTCGCTTTTAAACGGGTTAACTGATTCGGATGCGGTTTAACTAAATATTGCAATAAACGTCACGTATGTCAATAAATAATCCGTCCACAATGTTTTGATCTAGTTATCTCCAAAAATAAACTTAAACTACTACAGCTTTTGTGTGAAATATACTGTCCTAGAGGATTTCGAGAACGGAGGCGCTCTGGTTTGAGTTATCGCTAACAAGTTTGATCAACAAGCGGTTTGCAGTGCAAGATCCCATAGCTGTGCAAAGGCTTTCCCCCGCATCCTTTTATTTCTTGCAATCTTGTGCAAGTTCCTAGTTTTTTTATTATTATAAGATGGGTTAACTCTTGACCTCAATTTTGACCATAAAGGTCAAAGATGAGGTCGACGATGGAGCGAGTTTACCCAGAAAATGCCTATAAAGGCACTGGTACTCCCACGCACCGACGGAACACAGCAAGCTGTTTGGTGTCGGACTTCGGTAGGAGGGTGGTCGCGAACCAGACGGCCCTTTACAGAGCCTACCACACCGCATGAGACTATAGGACGACACCTCAGATTTGGAAAAAATGAAGTGTCGTTGCCTGGGATGGATTACTAGGAGGCAAGTCTCATTTGTGTTTCCTTTGTCGCCTCTTACGACTTTACGACTCCCACGGAAAGAGATGGGGTGGTGTTATTCTCAACCGATTCTCAACATTTACACCCTGTATACATATGATCAGTGAGATAAGTAATATACAAAGTTCAGTCTACAAGGTTATTTTGTAAGTATAGTTACTAAAATAGTCAAAAGTGTCATTTTCATAAATAAGTACAGAGGCCAGCGCATCAGGTTACTCCATTTTCATTGCAAAACCGCTCTTATCACAACAGCACAGAGTGCAAGCGTGTGATAGCCTGAGTTAGCAATGAAAATATTTTATAGGTAAATTCGATATTTTAACAGCCGCTCACGTGACTTATACGTGTTGCTAATAGATAAAAAGATTTTTTTGAACTTTTCAAAGGCTTAGACCCAAGTTCGCCATGCTCTGTTAGTTATTTAACAGACGATAAGCAGCTAACCCGAGATTGGACAATTTCATTTTCATACTTTTTGTTTGACGTTTCTGTTTGACTTCTTTTGACTTCTTAATCGTAGATTAACAGAGACGACAACAGAGTATGGTGAAATTGGACCATAACATAAAACAACAACGTGTAGATAACAAACTCCTAACGAAGATAAAACAAACGAATTCTAAAACTCGTCATTCAATCAAAGACTATGCGAAAACAAAAGTCCCAAGAGTGTGACGGGATCGAGTCTCGTAAAATTCCTACAACTTCTCCACTTAGACTTAACCGGCACTCCGTAATCGAATTACATTCTCTAACCTCGAGCTGACTTAAAAGAAAAAAAAGAAAATTAGTTTACTAGTTTATCTATTTAAATTAGTTAGCGTAACTTTAGGAACTCGTTATCCCCATGAAACTGAAAAACTTTCTTCATGGAGCCTATACAGGGCTTTAGGTAAATCTCTTTCGACTTCTCGGGTGGTATCAGTCCATGAAACTGAACAACTTCCCTAAGGAACATACAAAATGCGCTATATGCTGATGAAGTTTGTAGGGAACTCAAAATTTTTTTTTCGTATTTTGACCTATGTTCTTTGGGAAAGTTGTTTAGTTTCATGGACTGATTAACCACCCGAGAGGTTAAGTGATTTACCTAAAGCCCTGTATACGAAATTCTTAAAAAAATATGCGTTTTCCCCATGTTCACGTAATAGTCATACAAAAAACATTAAGTTGAATTGATAACCTCCTTCTTTTTCGGAAGTCAGTTAAAAAATGATGACCATCGTCATTTTACTTGTGTGGAAAAACCATTGATGAGCAGAATTTCCATCTTAGAAAATCAAAGAGCAAATGAATTAAACTGAACAACGAAATCTCCGTAAAACAACATTGTCGAAATGAAACGGACCCAAACTTGTACCGGAGAGTTTAATCCTGAAGCCACAGAAAGTAATTATCCCTATATTTGCAAGCCTCTAATCGAGAAAGTCCTTGCCACAAGGGATAAATTTACATCAAGACCCTTCACTGATACGGTTGGAAGGTCCATAGTGTTATCAAGAAAAACTAATTTACCTACGCTTCGATAGACATAATTACATACCATCAAAATTAACGTAGAATGTCAAAGCTCAGCTTGAGCTCACCATGATAAAAATATGGTCAAAAGTGTATCGAAATGACAACGCCAGGCGAGCAAGCTTTTGCCCGGTGCACTTTCGCAATCAAAGTGAAGTATTTACCGTCATCAGAGGGGCGTGACGTGCGAGTTTTTTATAAGTCTACAATCGATATACGACCGATAAATATCACTACCTGTCAATGTCATCAACAATATTTTCTTGTAGTCTCTCGACAAACTTTGTGTGTCTCTCGACAAACAGTGACAAAAAATGTAGTGACATTCGATGCTCTGAAATATCGATAGCAAACTCACAGAATAATGCCCAGTGTCTATATTTTGTCAGCGACCACAATAAACTAAATAAATAAAATAAATAAATAATAAGTTTATTTGACACTACAAAGATAGCCAGCACATTTTACAAGGTTTGTCCACTGAGCTATATTATTAGGGACAGCAGCCACTTAAAATAGGTTTAATAAAAACCTGTGCTATAGGTAAGTGTCTGCCTAACAACTTGAGTCACAATTTCGACACAGCACAGACATTTCATGGCTTATGTCTACAGGCATTGAATTTAAGTTGGGCTATAAAATCGAACCTTAGTAATAAATAAATAACACGTAACGTCCTAAACCTACCCACGCCGACTGTAGTCCGGCTGTAACAAATAAATCTATTATATACGGCCATTACTATAACACAGGTGGCCAAAAATGAAATAGTAGAGTTGTGTCCGTTAGTGCTGTCTAATCCAGCTCCATACCAGGCTATAACTCAACCGAATACTACCTATATTCCCACTTGTCCCCTCTAGCACTGTCACCCGGGGTGACAGATGGGAATCTTTGTCCCAAATTGTCACATCTGGTGACAAATCTTCACATTTGTCGCATTTATTTTAAAAGTCACACAGAGACAACTAGGACGTTTTTCCAACTTGTCACCTCTTGTAAGGGGACAGACAGTAGGAATCGTCCCCCCGGGTGACCAATGGGGCATTTTGTTTTCGCAGAGTCACCTCTGCGCGTTTTCGAAGGGGTCAAATTTGAGGTGACATTTGATACGAAATTTCCCATCTGTCACCAGGAAGAGAGAGCAAGAGGGGACTAGTGGGAAAATACCGAATACCGCAGTAAGTAACCAAATCCACTGCCTTGCCTAATCCTAATAAATCACAAAAATCTCGTAAAGCTACAGGAAAGTTATGAAGCAAAGAAGTTATTTCAAACAACGCGGTAAATAATGGTGCTTCTTTATGTAATTAATTTCAGTTAATTTTATAACTTGGCGTTTATAGTTTAGATATTTATAAAAGGTATGCACTAATTACCTAAATTCAGAGGTCCCGTAAGGTTTACTGTTTGAAATCAATCAGTGTGATTCAGCAATTTAAGGTAAATGAAGGTACTATTGTTATCACATAAGGACAGGCTACTAGACTGTTGGAAAACTGTGACAATAGTAGACTAGCATACGCACATGGCAAAATTTTGTCGTATATATCTCGATCCGACCGTAGCGACACTACTTAACAATTAAAATGACCTCGATATGACAAAATTATGTCAAACGCCTATGCTGAGCCCCAAGTTCAGCTTAAGACATTTTGGCAATTGGATTCAATTCCAAAAACTCCAATAATTGATTTTAATTGGTCATCATCATCAATTGTAAAGTTTCCTGCCGCAAATTGAAATTCGGTAAAAGCTGAACAATCGTTAAATGTAATAAAGACATCAATTACATCATTTACATTTCAAAGGCCAATAAAGCTATCTTTGTTGGACATAAAAGACATAATAAAAGCCAGAATCCGTAAAAGGCAAACCAATTTGTTATCGAAAATGTCATATACCCTCATCAAACCATCCTAATTCTAAAGGACAACAATACATTATTAACAAATTGAATTCCAAAATGGCAATATTAGCAGAAAAAGTAAATTAAGGTCCCGACTTATATACGGGTAAGTGGTGAAACAGAAAACACGAGGTAGTCGTTACTAGTGAGACAGAAAGAGATGTAAGATCAACATTAGAGGAACTGTATATTCAACAAGTACGTTCACCATAAGTGTTTCCATCAACAAAAGTAATGCAAAGTGAGTGCAAGAAATTCCAAGCGCAAAATAGTTTTTTCTCGCATTTATATTCATAAAGAAAAAGGAGTTTTTATTCATGTTGAAATTTAAAAGAGTTTTTATGAATGCAAAACCGTTTTTGATTGAAAAGTTTTTAACATCTTTTATTGTAACAGTGATAGAATTTAACTGAAATTAGGTGACGATGATAATTTGACATTACATGTTAGCATTTCTAATTCACCTTCACTAATTGTTGTTGTTAATTGTGTTCATTAATTTAATTGTTTGGTAACGTAAGATTAATAAGAAAATAAGTCACTCACTGAAGATTTAAAAAAAATCTTCCTGACTCTACACTACATGTAACATATCATTAATGATTTCATGACTGCGACGGAAACGCTCATCAATATTTCCGGAAGTAACACTAAAACAATAGATAAGATAAATATACTTACTGAAGACCATTCCCAATAATATTCGTAATACTAAAACGCAAAAATAAAAGTCATCTTAAACACCGAATCTTGGGAACCTAGAAAGCCAGAATAACTTGTACAGTTTCCTTAACGATATGGACAAGAAACTAACGTAGATCTTTCGATATTCCCAAGAGGAGCAAGTCTCGGGCGTCTTTTAGTTTCCGATACAAGTTCTAAATCGTAATCGTTAGTAGATTCGGCTATAATGAATGTTTACAAAAACCAATCGCACGTGGGTAGTTGGTTAGGCTCTCAAAGTAATCCGAGTAAATTGGGATCATTAATACATCCGCACAGGGTATTAGCACCTCTTTTACACTCGTTTAATCAGGACTGGGGGCCAATTTTTGAATTCGCTCGACTCGTGTCTAATTATAGTTTCTACTGGTTTTCATTCGCGTTCTCAAATTTCACATTTTTGAAATAAGCTATAGATTAGACCGTAGGTTATAAAAATGGCCACCGTAAGTTTTATTTACATTGAGAGTTGATTTTTTATTATTCGACAAAGAAACTTTTGAAACAGTCATTAATTGCGCTTTCTTTTTCCGATTCTCATTTTCTTCTACGTGGTTTTTATTTACCGGTTTTCATTTTTTTCTGCGTGAAATGAAGCAAAGTTAAGATTTTAACATTTATTGGCAATACTACAAGCGAGTGTTTCAAAATGTGAAGGGTTGTTTGGAGCCATAACATATTAGTGATCCAAAATGCTCACCCTCACCTGCTATTGGTGCACCCCGCTGATCAACGGACGAAGTTCTGACGTACTACAACCCGTAAAGAGTTTATCTACTTATTTGGCAAAATCATGACATAGAGGACGCCAGTTTTCAAAGAATCGAATTCAAAAATGTGGGAAAACAGAAGAATGCGACTCAAGAGACCAAACACGTCAACGAGTCGAGAAGTCAGACGAATGTTTCAAAAATAGTACCACTAAGCTTGTGTTGGGATAAACCTTGAAAGATTACGTGCTTACATAAATATAGAAGTGAGGCCAGTATGTTTGTAAAAGGCGAACTTCCATGCTGGTATCGTAATGACAGGGCTTAAGTATCTGATCACCAAATTAGTACTAAATTGATCACTTCTGGCTAAGGGATGCCTAGGATTATGGTGTTAAATTGCCATTTAATTTTTTTCATCTATTCATACATACATTGACGCCTATAATCCCTGTCTGGGTAGACAGAACGTCATTTGATTGTAGGACCACTTCACGCCACATTTAATATTCATTCTGAGGTTTATTAAATGGAATATGAGCATTGTGGTGATAGGTTGACAGCCTTTCGCCCACGATGCAGCAAAACCCTCGCGTCCCACTTACTGGCTTCTACAGTATGCCTAGGAAGAACTTTCACCTGGCCCATTCTAAGTTTTTCTTTTATTTACGTAAAAGCGATTTTCGTTCCAACACTATTCATATTAACAAAATAGGTTTCCGCCCCGGACTTCGTTCACGTGGCAATTCGGGAAAATCAAGTACCCTATGTCCATCACGGATAATGTAGGATTCTAACAGTGAAAGAATTTTTCAAATCGGTCCAGTAGTTTGGAGCCAATGCAAACAAACAATCAAATCGTTCCTCTTTATAATATTAGTATGGATGGATAAAATTTGGCCCAAAGGTCTAATAAGGTTACAAATACAAAAAAAAATTTTTTTCTAATTACATTTTTAAGTCCAAATATTGATACTTTATGGTTTCTAAACAACAAACACGAGAATATTTTTATCAAAAACAAAGGCCATCAAATCCTTAGCAGAGAGTAACATGACAAAGAACTCTGTTTCCCGTCAGAAAAGCGCATTTCAAAGAGTTTGAAATATAGCCCCGAGCGGGACATGTTTTTTGAAGTACACTGAAGTATACTTTTGTTGTAGGATTGTTTCCAGCTTTATTTGACTAGAATTGATGCACTGCACTGGAGAGGAAAGAGGGCTTGCTACTATTTTTTTGATTGGTTCGTTAGGTCAGCTGCACACAATAACTAGTAGTATAGTAAGAGTTTGTATGAACATCTTTCCCCAATGAATTTATTCCTAGCGCTTAGCGTCGGTTCTCATTCTGGGAAGCATGGCTAAATTGGCTGATCAAATAACAATTTGTAAGACAGCTGAAATAATAATGCAGCTCAAACACAATGTGAAAACAAAACGGTCAAATTTCAAAAAAGTGTCGAAATGGCAGCGCAAGGTGGTGAACAAGCCTTTGCGCGGGTCCTATGCGCAAACAAAGTGAAATTTTGCCGCCATCGGAGTGGGGGGCGAGCCAGTTCGTCGCGGGCTGTGCTAGCTGAACTGACTTTCTTTTGGGCTCCTCTTAACAAGTAGTTTTACCCTATTTATTAATCTGTGGTTTCTAGGATAAAGTTGTTTAATTAATGTATGTTTTTTTTACTATAAATTTATTTTAAAGACGGTCTTGTTTAGAATGTAGGTATGTGTTTATATAACCATAATCTTATGAATAATTAATGTTTTATTTTACTATCCCTCGACGGTCAACAACGTCGAGGCAGACTATGCTAACGGGGGCGTGATGACATGGATGCCTATGAAGTTCGGAGTCAGAGTCAAAGGGATAGAGTCGAAGTAGGCCCATGATCGAGATGAATGGAGTGTGTCAGGGCAGGCCTTTGCCCAGCAGTGGGATTTAACAAGGTAGGGAAAGAAAATTCTTATTCATAAGTTTTTGTATCAACAAATAAATTCACCGGAAAAACATCCCAGTACATGATATAAGATATTAGTGTAAAAGCCAATGGAAAGCAGGTACGAAAGTTATCGCGGTTTATTTTTTGCGAAGTAAGCCTTGGGTAAGCCATGACCCGAGTAAATCAAAATAAATTACCCTCTTGTACCTCCACAGGCACTGATAAATGATATTTTGCCGATAAAAAAACGGGAAGCGTAAGCGGTTTAGGCTAAATTAAATGCCAGTCGAATTTAATAGAAATCCATCGGAACCGTCTGAATTTTCTTTCACATGCAAACATGGCTGTTATCAGGATTTAAGCACTTTTGGTTCAGTCAGGCCAAAATGCGTGACTCTAGAGTTGTGCGATGGTGATATATCAGTAATGAGTTCAAGTTCAACTGGGGATAAAATAAAGACAAAAGATCTTGCTGATTTTCCTAATAATAAGGAATGTATGCGATTTACATATTTTTATTCACGCTTTCATTGCGGACGTGATTTTGCCAGAAAGATCGGCTTGGAAGCCATCTTTGGGCGCATAAGCGACAAACAGGCTAGGAAGTGATCGCTGAAATTAGTCGTACACATTATTTGTTAATCGTAGTGTCACAAGGTACATTTAACATAAAATAATTATATGCAAAAGGAATACTTGTAACGATTTAAAAGACACACTCTCGTCGGTGGATGAAAAACCACACACATATATCTACCGTTGGTGATTTGATTTCTAGATACGACACGACTTCAATTTAGTCAAAATAGTTTCGCCTACGACTGCCTAGATCTACTTCTAAAAATAATCACACGAAATCAGGAGTTAAAGCCTATTTATACATCGATTAAGCAGCAAAAACCTTTCAAGCAGAACATAATTTGAAAGTCGTTTTCATTTCATCCTTTGTTTTTTTATTCCAGGAAAAAAATCCATTGAACAGTAACTGATAATCGCCGCCGCATTTCAAAGTGCTTTCAATTGTAGAATCAGAATTCAATAGTTTATTCCCGATTCGCAGAATTCAATCGCTCTGGCACGACTTAAAAGACGCAACTCAATTGTCTTCGAACGGCACGGGACGAGTTCCCGTGAAATTGAAATAACAATTGAGGCAAATCGTGTTTTCTTTAAAGATTTAACCCGATGTCATGACGATTGTACTTTATTGCACAATGCATAGTACTATAAAGTGAGTTGTGCAGACAATACGTCAGGTTACACATAAAGGTCAAGGTCAACTAATGTACTGCCGTGTGCACACTTTATAGAGGCCAGCGCATCAAATTATCCCATTTTCATTGCAATACCGTTCTTATCGCAACGGCACAGAGTGCACGCGTATGGTAATCTGATATGCGGCCCTCTGTACAACAGATTAGTGATAGCTTCGATCAACGATACACCGCAACTAGATATCGGGTGTGCGCAAAAAAACGTCTCGGTAAAAAAATTGCGTAAATTCGACTATTTTCATACAAAAAGCAGGCAAAAAGTGCATTTTCGTTTTCGTTTCTGTCACGTTTTCACAAATTTCAAGTAAAACGAAATTTATTGACTAGAATGGGAGGTTTTCTTTTTGGGTATTAAAAAAAAAAGTATTTCCCCAGAGCTCTCTAGATGGCGCTGAACTGACTCCGTTACTAGGTGCCAAAGCCAAAAGCCTTGGAGAAAAACATTGCATCAAATATTCTGAGTTTGTTTTGGCTTTCCAATCATCCTAGTTTTCTCGCGCTTTGTTATAATTCAGTTTTGTTTTTTCGTTGTTTTCGTAAAATCGCCTAACTTCGTATGGTAGACGTGATATTGATGTGATATGACTGTAACGTTTCGTTTTATGATCTCAAAATTACGTTCAAGTGAATTAATCAAAAATAATTTAACATTCCGTTCCTTGCAGTAACGTACATAGTTTAGCGCCATCTATCCGGCGACTGGGGAAAAAAAAATCCCTCATTGAAAATTCAGGTTAAGCACTTGCTCGTCTGCAAATTATAACCCTCAATGTATCTCGAGTATGCTTTTATAGCTTCTTAAACAGACCTCTTTTGTAAATCATGCAATATCCCTAGACCGTGTTGATGTGTGTATGTTTAAAACTAATTTGAAGTCATTTAATATACTTAGCTATGTATATATCGAACCCTAACAAGTAAACGTTTGCTAGAAGATTTGTGTGCTCATCTAATATTCCTCCCGCACACATGTCACCGCCAACGACAGAGCTCCACTCGTGCACTAGGTTAAACAAAGTCGGCTACCCAAGCATGCGCAATGAGACTTAAGTCTCATGAGAGTTGATTGTCAATTAAAACAACCTTTAATGTAACAGCAGAAGTTTGCATGTAGTAGCTAATGTACACCCACTTCTACGACTAATGTAGGTTCTTCCAGTTCTGGAGATAATGATAAAAGGATATCATTCACGGCCCATACAAATAATACCAAAATTTTTATAGTGGCGGCCAAAAAAGGTAAAGTTATTATTTCGAAAGAACATATTATTCTAAACATTTTTTAGTATGATACCTAAGCTGTACGACCATTACTAGATTTGTTCTTGATACTTATAAATCTGGATTTAAAATGTTACGGCCATAGAAAATAGTGTTTCAATAGATTGTGATACAAAACATTTTTCGTATTAGGTTAAAGGTTTAAATTATAGATTTAAAAATACATTTTAGCTTGAAAATCTAGATTTTAAGCTTAAAAATCTAGACTTTTAAGCTTAAAAAAGGAAAATTCGTAAAGATCGTACAGCTTAGCTGTCATAATAAAAAATGTTAAGAATAATGTGTCCTTTTGAAATAATAATTTTAATTGGCCGCCACTTCTAAATTTTGGTACGTTTTGAATGATGTCCTTTGTGTCTGAGATGTTTTACTTCAATGTTACTTCTAGAGCTCCTGTAGCTCGAGTACGATGGTGATAGTGCGCGTAATGCGCCGCGGTTCTATGTCAAAAAGTCAACATTGACAACGCCAGAGGGCGAGCAAGCCTTTGCGCGGAGCCCTCGCGCAATCAAAGTGAAGTTTCACCGTCAGCTGTTTTGGTGTATGAAACAAACAATGGCACACGTTTAACTCTATACTAATATTATAAAGAGGAAAGATTTGCATATTTGTATGTTTTTTTTCCTCTTTATTATATTAGGGTATAATATAATAAAGAGGTGTAACAAATAATAATAGTTTATTTGTCAATTATTACAATATAATTATAATACAATTAATTACATGTCAAAACTTAAAACTAATAAAATAAAGTTTGAAACTAAAAGTTAAAGTTTGAAACTAAAAGTTCAAGTCATTTGTATGTTTGTATTTTTGTATGTAACGAATAGGCTCCGAAACTACTGGACCGATTTCAAAATTTTTTTCATTATTAGGATGGTACATTATCCCTGAGTAACATAGGCTACATAATTTTCGCAAATTCCCACGGGAACGAAGTTCCGAGCGGGATGCTAGTCGTACAATAATTCTAAAATTTAAAATGTTGTATCAACTCCAACATTCGATTGCTTATATCTTTTAAACGACTGAAAAAATTTTGATCATAATAGCAAAGAAATATCTAGATTACGTCAGCTTTCAAACAAAAAAACCGCATCGAAATCGGTTTACACGTTTAGGAGCTGCGATGCCACAGACAGACACACAGATATACAGATACACAGACACAGATACACACGTCGAACTTATAACACCCCTCTTTTTTGGCGGGGATTAAAAAGAAATCAAACGCAGAACGTTAAATCGTTCAAAATTGGAATCCTCCAAATTGCAGGAAGCGGATGTCCGATTCGTGCAAAGGAGGTAAGATACAGAGCATCAAAGAATACTGGGATTCATTTAAAAAGTCAGGAAGCAATTTTATTGATTGAATTTGATGATAAGCTTAATAGTATTTTTATTTAGTGATGATTTTGTTGCTGCTGTAAACAAACTAATATAAAGTTAGTACGTACCTAGGTACTTAAAATTAATATCGATCCGAAGTTTTTATTCACGACTAGCTTTCCGCCCGCGGCTCCGCCCGCGTGGACTACAGGGTGGGATAAAATGTAGCCTATGTCCTTTCCCAAGCTCTGATCTATCTCTGTACCAAATTTCATCAAAATCGGTTCAGTAGTTTCGGCGTGAAAGACCGACAGACAGACAGAGTTACTTTCGCATTTATAAAATTAGTTTGGATTAGTAAGGATTTTACAAGAAGCAAATTCATCGTGATATAGCAATGATTATTGTATTTTAAAGTGTCTTAAAATAAATAAGTTAGCGACAATTGAGGATGTGAATCAGTTCACAAAGGTAGTTGACACCCTGAATAAACAAATAGGGACTTTTTATGATTCGAAAGGCACGGCACGGCACTTCGATATTCTTCTTCTTATCGTGTAGGTATAGTCAAGTGTGTGGCGAACTTGGCTAAACCTGGTGTCAGAGTTTTCAAACCGCAAAATGGCCTCTGACTTGGTTTAACGACCGTAGTCAATCGACAACAGCCGGAACCGACAGCTTAACGTGCCCTCGTGATAAATTGCCACTTTGGTCACCCATCAGGTTCCTTGCCTCTAAGTACGTTGCTTTACCTCACTGACCGGTTCAGATCAGCGAGCACCACTGGGCTACGATATTTGAATTACCATTGCCCGCTATGTTCTCAGCTTCTAGTTTTACTATTACGTAGGAGGCAATGGTAATACAATTTTGCCGTGCCGTTTTCGAATTATAAAAAGGCCCATAGGCTACATAATTTTTAGGGTTACGTACACAAAGGAAAAAAACGGAACCCTATTTCTAAGGCTCCGCTGTCCGTCCGTCCGTCCGTCTCATAAACCGTGATAGTTTGACAACTAAATTTTCGCAGATGATTTAGTTTTATTGGCCCTATAACAACAAATACTAAAAACCAGAATAAAATAAATATTTAAGGGGCTCCCACACAAAAAACGTGATTTTTTTGCTCGTTTTTATAGATAAGTCTGTCCGAGGCTGTATCTCATAAACCGTGATAGTTAGACAGTTGAAATTTTTTACAGATGATGTATTTTGATTGCTGCTATATCTACAAACTAGCTGATGCCCGCAACTTCGTTTGCGTGTTAATTTTTTCTTTTGAACAGATTACAAAAGTTTTTTCCCGCTAACTCCCGTTCCCGTGGGAATTCTGCAATATCCTGTTGCAACTAAGCTTTAAGTTTACTAAGGTACCTGCATGCCAAATTTCAAGCGTCTTACTTAAGCGGTTTAGATTTTTCATACAAAAGGATTTTCCCGCTAATTCCCGTTCCCGTGGGAATTTCGGGAATTCCTTTCTTAGTGCACCTCTGCGGTACCTAAGCTACGTCCCTTCCAAATTTCAAGTGCTTTAGGCTGTGCGTTGAAATGTCAGTCAGTCAGTCAGTCAGTTTCTCCTTTTATATATTTAAATACTAAAAACCAGAATAAATTAAATATTTAAGGGAGCTCCCATACTACAAACGTGATTTTTTTGCCGCTTTTATAGAGTACGACTCGCACTTGGCCGGTTTTATAGGCATGGTACGGAACCCTTTGTGGGCGAGTCCGACTCGCACTTGGCCGGCTTTATTCCAATTTACCACGGGAACGCAGTCCCAAGTGGAAAGCTAGTGACACATAATGTTGTCAACGGAACATCGTTCAAAGGCATTGAGCCACGAGCACACGAGGTAAATTTAGTCGTCTCTCGCTTGCCTCTACACTAATTTTGTAATTATGTGACAAATAAGACTTTAATTACAAAGTAAACTCAATCTTTCTTGTAAATTTACCACCATCATAATGTCTACATCATGTTTTTAGCAAAGGAAATATCGCGTCGAAACACTGATCAAAAATACTCCAACGGGACACGTACAAAATCAAAGGAAAACGCTGTCCGCCTGAGTATGAGTAAGTCTTAAGACAATTTTTATATCTACCTAACTAGCTGATGCCCGCAACTTTGTTTGCGTGTTAATTTAGATTTTTACATACAAAAGTTTTTTCCCGCTAACTCCCGTTCCCGTGGGAATTTTGCAATATCCTGTTGCAACTAAGCTTTAAGTTTACTAAGGTACCTGCATGCCAAACAAGCGTCTAACTTAAGCGGTTTAGATTTTTCACGCAAAAGGATTTTCCCGCTAATTCCCGTTCCCGTAGGAATTTCGGGAATTCCTTTTTTAGTGCACCTCTACGGTACCTAAGCTACGTCCCTTCCAAATTTCAAGTGCCTACGTTTAGCCGTTAAGGCTGTGCGTTGATATGTCAGTCAGTCAGTCAGTTTCTCCTTTTATATATTTAGATTACGACTATGACACCTAGTAATAAAGTCACAAAGAAAAATAAGAGCTCACGTCTCAAGTGAGTTGCTATTTACCGAAATGTTTTTTTTTACACCGACCCAATATCCAGTTGGTGTATTGTTGATGGAAGACAAAGCATAACAATTTAGGTCTGCTGTAAGAAATTTCTTCCTAGAAATAAGCAGTGCCTGTTGTGTCGTGTTACTTTTTCTATGTTTCTTTTTATATGTCTATTGTGTACAATAAACAGTAAATAAATAAACAGTAAATAAATAAACAATGTTAAGATAAGTCATGGCGTTTAGCGGCCATGACTTTCACTTTTGGGGCACATGAACAAATAGAGCAACTTTATGATTAAACTAGCTTTTCGCCTGGGACTTCGTTCCCGTGGGAATTCGGGAAAATTATGTAGCCTATGCGTTAATCCAGGCTATCAAATATCAAATTTTATACTAAATTTAATCAAAATTGGTCCAGCCGTTTAAGCGTGAAAGAGTAACAAACATCCATACATCCTCACAAACTTTCACATTTATAAATCACTAGCTTTAAGCCCGGGACTTCATTCATGTGGGAATCTCGGAAAATTATGCAACCTATGTGTTAATCTAGGGTATCAGCTACCTCCATACCAAATTTGATCAAAATCAGTCCAGCCGATCTTGAGTTATAAGTGGTGTAACTAACACGACTTTGTTTTATATATTTAGAAGATATGTATGTTCCAAGAGACCCACGACACGAGGGAAAACCTTAATGAGAGCCTTTGAGAGAATAGCTTTTTTTTAAGAAAACCAGGGAGAGAACTAATTTTTTTCTGTTTTTTGTAAAAAAAGAAGTTGAATAATCGAATTTTTCTACATGTAATCATTTTAACCAATACTGACATTACTATTTTATAAGATTTTTGAATAATAAATATGCTCAGTTTTTTCAAAAAAATGATTTTTTATGTTTTTAAAATCATCCGACGATTCTGACTTATGGGGTTTCTCAAATAAACGATTCATTTCGTATCTAAGCCTAAAAATTTTCCAATAACCTCATCTTCTACAAGTATTAATATTTAAACAAAACGTGCATATAGAAATTATGGTCTACCAGCTTCGAACGACAATAGTTCTCCTTCGAACATAGCACAATGGAGCCGGGGAACAAAAGGCTCATTTTGCAAGGATACGTTCGTACTCTGCGCCTGATATCTATACATTTGCCGTGTATTCCTGGTATGTTTCTGGCATGATGTCTTGGTTGTATTCTGTATACCTACGGAAGATACGGGGCCCCGATTCTGTAACTTAAGTTGTGTGTCGATGGAATGGTCGCCATTTTATCCGTACAGTTGGCGAAATTGAGAACTATCGAAATTTCATACATCTAATGACGGTTGCTTTGACTGGTGGCGCCACCGCCAACTGCATTTCCAGTTGCAAAGTAGTTTGAAACTTTACGTTCGGTTGGTGGTGGCGCTAATGGTCGAGTTATTTATTCTGTGGTCGAGGTGGTTGTCAGAAAGCATATGAAAATTAAATAGTTCTCAATTTCGCCACCTTAACAGATAAAATGGCCTCCATTCCATCGACACACAACTTAAGTTACAGAATCGGGGCCCGGGTATATGGGATCCACAGACCTATATCGAGATAGACGGTAAAAGTTTACCTACCTTGCGTGTACAAAGTATGATCCACGGTCACAGTTTTGTCCGACTTAAGTCAGTCCGCTTGAGACCTATGCCGTAAATTATAATTGAGTTTAACCGGATTTACATTATTATTTTACTTAATTAAGCGCCTTTGAATCGTTTCCGCGCGGTCTTAATTTCACATCACTAAATCTCGCTCGTAACGTCATCTTAGGTACGAAAAATTCGACACAGTAGGTTCTCATACAGTTTAAAGCGCTCTTTTCGTCTATCTCGATATAGGTCTGTGATGAAGTCAATTTTAATTAGCTAGAGAAACTTTAGAGGGTGATACTCCTTATGAAACTGAACGATTTCCCCGAGGAACTGAAAGGTAGCTCAGACAGAGCAAAATCCTCTAACCAATGGATAAAACAACCATTATGTAACTGTTTTTAATAAATTTGATATAGGGCTTGCGGTACATTGTCAATGATATAGTTACAGCCGTTAATTACTTTATAGACTGTTTTCTAAACTTTCTTAAATGTTTTCTTACTTTAATAATTACTTTAGTAGCAAATGACTTCTAAATGACCACTAAAAAGCTTTATTTAGATAATTAACTTTCATACTAAACTAGAAGTGAAAGAAAAACTTGGAATATGCCAGCTGCCAACTCTTCCCAGGCAAATGGTATAGGTTCGGAGGGCTGACAGCCTACCAACACTCTTGTATCGTAAGCTGAAGTTAACAACATATCACACTCACGTTCGTTCGCCTGCTCACCAAAAAGATGCCTATTCATTTGAACTTTAAAGAGATTTTTGTTATAGGAGGCCGAAATATAGACGCGGGAGATAATTCCATTCTTTAGCGGTGCCAAAATGCCAAAATCTAGATCAAAATCCTTGCAGATACTTAGCTCTCGTTATTCGTTGTATACTCTTGTTATGTCAAAGTCCTTACAATGTGCCCTGGCCTCGAACGGTTGTTTGCGAAGCCTGAATTGCAAACGCCTTGAGAACCACGGGGGCTATTCCACTAATCAGCTGCGTCTCAATGGTTTTTTTTTTTTTATTATGAGTTATCTCTTGACCTCAATCTTGACCATAGTCATAGAAGAGGTCGATGATGGAGCGATTTAACCCAGAAAATGCCTATTAAGGCGCACTGGTAAATGACCACTAAAAAGCCCCATCGCCCCATTAGGGCGACGGAACACAGCAAGCTGTTAGGCATCGGACTTCGGTAGGAGGATGGTCGCGAACCATACGGCCCTTCGCAGAGCCTACCACACCGCATGAGACCATAGGACGCCACCTCAGAGTCAGAACAAATTGAGATGTCGTTGCCTGGGGTGGATTAATAGGAGGCAGGTCTCATTTGTGTTTTCTTAGTCACCTCTTACGACACCCACGGAAATAATTGGGTGGTGTTATTCTCAACCGATCATCACACGGCGTCAAAATTATGAAATGGCAATAGTAACCATTTTATCCGTTCATGGCACTAATCAACGACGTTTCAATGGCTAAGTATGGAATGACAATGGTAACCACCTTAAAAGAGCGACCCTCGGAGTTTCTTGCCTATTCTTCACCTGAAGAAGACTTCACCTTTGCGAATAGATGTAAAGTTAAAAATGCTAATGTAATTCACTTTTCTGACATATTTTAAGAAACATTCTATATGTTGGCGCCAGTGCGCCACGTTGGGCGCCAGTGCGCCGGCTGGCGGCGGGAGCTGGAGACTCGGAGCACGATGAAAGAAAAAGGAATCAATATTAAGCAGGGTTACATTTATTGTATTACACGGTTAAACTTTTAACGTTAACTTACAAACGTATAAAAACAGTATAGTATTAGCGGGCGTGCGCCTGCGACGGAAATTCAGTTGGGTCTGTCATCCCAGCGAATGACAGCTATAAGCATTCAATTCCGAATTTAGATTAGGAATGCCAAAACTGTAGAGTAAAAATGTCGCAAAAAGAGAATGGAGAAGGAGGATGAAGACGAGGCGCATGCCACCTCGTTACTTGTTCTATGAAATGAAGCCTTTTTTGACTTTGACTTTATTCGTTTAGATGGCGAAGTTGAGAACTATCGAAACCTAATATATTAATTAGGTCTTTACTTTACCTATGAAATTGCCGTTTTTCATACAATACTAGCTTTCCGCCCGCGGCTCCGCCCGCGTCTTAATTTTTTTTTAAATAAAAAGTATCCTATAAACCTTACGGAGCCCAAGACCTTTCCAACGAATGCAAAACCGTGGAAATCGGTTCGTGCGTTCTGGAGTTATAGCGTCAGGAAGGAAAACCCGACTTATTTTTATATAGTAGATTTTTGGAAAACTGAATTTTCCATACTAACGTTTTTGGATTTTTCTTGGAAATGCGAAATTCAAATTTAGCAAAATTTTGTGGGAAGGTTTGGACAACATTAAGTTAATTTTCATCATACTTACTTTATTGAAAGTTGTAACTGTAACAACGGCACAGTAAAAATAAGCAACGAAACGCAACGGATGAAACGAGCTATATTTGAGCTCCTTTTTCAGCAAATAAATCTAAAGTAAATATGTATTAATTTGACTCAATATCTCCGTTTTATGGCCGAGGTTTTAAATAAAAACCAAATTTTAGTAATAGCTGTTCAATCAAATAAATTATGAATAAAATAAAGCTTGAGAAAAAGTCGGCAATTTCGTAGGTAAAGACCTATTATTTGATGACAGCTACCTTGACTGGCTGGCGGCCAACTGAAAGCAACTTGCAACTAAGATTCGGTTGGCGGTGGCGCTGATGGTCAGGCGATTGTCATTTAGTACGAAAGGGTTTCTATAGTTTCTAATGTCGCAACCTGAACGAATATAACACTAACATTAAAAAATATATATATCACCCCCGACATTCATCACTAATAGCGGCGGTGCCGATGCCGATATATATATATATATATATATATATATATATATGTTTATATATATATATATATATATATGTTTGCATTTATATCAGTATATATATATATATATTATAGTTGTGGTATGTATTATTATATTATGAGCATTGTAAATGCTCACTATTTATATTTATGTATGTATCTTCTAGTCTATAAAATAAATAGTTTTAATAAATATTTAGTTATGTATAATTTTATTTTTGGTTTGGGTCTCATGTACCTACATGGAACGTATTCTTATTGTTACCTTATAAGCACTTAATTTATTAGAACTATTTCATCTGTTCCGACCTATTTCAAATTTGTAATTTCAGAGGATAACTTTAATTGGTTTACCACATTTTAAGGTCAAACTGTAATGTAGTTAAGAATAAACTGTTGCTATCCCAATAAAAATAAAAATAAAAATACCTAACTTTTGTACGGTTGAATATAGCTAAGAATCGTCTCGATTATTATACGTTAGCTTTTAAAAAAAATCTGCAGCGAAATCTGTCCATTTAATTAGAAGCAACGATGCCACAAACAGACACTAAGATACACACAAACTCACCTTTTTTTTGTTAGTGGTTAAACATGGTCACTATTGTCACTGTCACTCCACCGACACTAAGACGCCATTGATTTAGTAGAATAGCCCCCCCAGGTTGTCTACAACTCGAAGCAAACTCTTTACATGTAGTTTCTCGACGGTGTATTTTCTCGACAATTTACATAATATTTTTCAACGAAAACGGAGATGTTTAGTTTATTTAATGGAAATTGTTCGGAGGATGAGGCTGGTAAATATTTTCATGAAATGGCTTGATCACATTTAAGTGTTTAAGTGTTTGGGAATATGTATTGGTTGTTTAATTTTTTCGTCCTTCGTTTCATGTCTACGAGTACCTGTAGTTTTCAATCCGTCAACTGTCAATTGTTCTAACTCGTGACAAATTGCCTCATAAATTGCCACCCAAGGTGCACCGAATCGAGTGACACCTTAACCTGACTGATCGATACGGAACTATGATCGCTACTTAACTACGAGCGCTTCGGCTATTTATTAGAACATCACTGATGTCAACAACTTATCAACTCACTGAGTCGTATGGAATTTCATCTCATCACATTCTATTTAGTATTCGAGAAACGTCGAACAGGGCTTCTCAAACTTGTCGTTATTGTGACGCCCTTGGGAGTTTGTTATTTCTTTGTGACGCCCCTTACATTTACACAAATTAAAAAGAGCTACTTTTCTTGTGGCACTGTCTTAGAGAGGCAATCTGTATAAATGGTAAATATTGAACAAAAATAAAAATAGAAAATCCACACAAGTTTCGTCAATTAAATACATTAAGCTGGTCGCATTGCCACACTGCACTGCCATGGACAGACGCTTGACCAGGTAAAGAGCCAGAGTGGAAGTCACCACCAATCTCCCAAACCAACTCCCTACCCTCACTACCCCAAGGGCCCGCCGTCGGCAAAAGATTTTTTGGATAATTTGGTGATGGTTTTTGCTTTCACAAAACGGTCAATAAAACTTGTGGGGATCTATGCGACGCCCCTGGGATAGTTCTGCGACGCCCCAGGGCGTCACGACTAACAGTTTGGGAAGCCCTAGTCTAAGGAACAAAGAGCCTCAGAGACACGAGACTGACGTAATAGCAATATCAGATGCTAACGATGTTATAAAGGCAAATGATTTTATCTCAGGTTAATACACCTTTATAATGGCGTTAACATTAATTTAAGGTTATAGCGTCTTGTCGTCGGGTAATTTGCGTAATAAGGGAGACGCGGATTTCGGGTATATTATGAAAGTTTTTAGTAGGAAAATGTATTTTGGATTCTCCCCTGTAGGATCAGGTTATCCCATTTTGACTCGACTTCAATTTAATTCAAAATATCTTGATTTCAGTGAATATTAAGTGATGCTTAAAATAAAATTTAAAAGTCTTATGTCTGTTCGCAACGGTGCATTCTACCCCGAGAAGAACAGAAAAGAAATTCGAAGATTGCTCTTAAAAAAATAATTTTAAATTTTTCTTATTTCATAATTTCAACTGTTAGTCCCACACGATTAACACATAAATATTCATCAAGTTTGTAGTATGCTTTTATGCTTGGTACTTGTTTTAGAACCGCTTTTATTTTTATTGTTAATGTATACATATTTACAGACTTACCGAACAATGCAGTAAACTGCTGCTCCGAATCCGGAACAATGGAACTTACCTGAAAATAAATAAATTTTATTTTATTGCTACTCCAAAATTAATAAACAGTTATCAACTTTTGGAGTTATCTTCTTCTTATCGTGTAGGTATAGTCAAGTCTGTGGCGAACTTGTCTAACCCTAGTGTCAGTTTTCAAACCGCACAATGGCCTCTGACTTGGTTTTAATGACTGTAGTCAATCGACAACAGGCGGGACCGACAGCTTAACGTGCCCTCCGAAGCACGGAAACGTTCGTTATAAATTGCCACTTTGGTCACCCTTCAGGTTTCCTGTCTCTGTGTACGTTACTTAAGTCACTGATCGGTTGAGATCAGAGTTATTATTTTAATTAACAGAGAAAAAATCTGATTCTCGCTCTCTGTCTCTGTCTCTCTGATTCTCTCTGTCTCTCTCTGAAGTCTCTGATTCTCGCGATTATTTTCACTTAGTTTAAAACATATTACAATGGGTTCTTACCACAATTTTTGTTTTAAATATCGGATACTTATTTAAAACGATATAAGGGTAGAAATTTACCCCCATTTGCGATATTTTTTTGATAGCTAATTAGTATCACATTGTGTTAGAATTTAAGGTTTAAAAAGCCTTTGTTCAGAGAGCAGGCTTTATCCTTGTTAAAAATAAACCTACTATCATCCACAAACCCAGATTTGCTTGAGCTCGAGCAGAATATAATAAGACTATGCTTCACTGCAAAAGATACCGAGCAAAAAACAGTCAAGTACGGCTGCAACTTGTGTCTTCGGGGTTCCGTAGCGTTTAATGCAGCTGATTGTAGCATAGCAGCTTGTGGTGGTTTATAATAGTACGGTTTTTTAACCAGCCCATATACGTCCCCACCGAGGGGCACAAGCCTTTCTTCGAAACACGAAGGGGATAGGCCATAGTCTACCACGCTGGCCCAATGTGGGTGGGTTGGTGGACCGCCTTTCGAAAGAAGATTTTCTTAGACGTGCGAGTTTCATTACGATGTTTCCGTCACCGCCGAGCAAGTGATAATTAATGAAAAATCCGTATGTAAATCCAAAAAGACGAATGTTGTGGTAGGTACAGGCCCCCACCAGGATTTTGAACCCGCAATCTTCCGGTTACAAGTCAGGCTCTATAATGATTCGTAGCTGTAAATAGCATAGCTTCTTGTGGTGGCTTGAAATGTAATGGTGCGTTTCAAATCATTTTTAGACATTTAATTGTGCTTTAATTTATTGCTCATATTATGTTTACATGTGACGTTAAGTTAGTTAACCTTTTTAAAACAAATTTAAAATTTCGAGATAAAGTCAGTAAGCAGGACGCGAGGGTTTAGCTGTATTGTGGTCGAAAGGTTGCAAACCTCTCACCAAATACATCATATTTCACTTTGCAACCCTCTGAAATTATCTCAAACGTGGCACCAAGTGGTCTTATAGAGGTTATTGGCGTGAGCGTATGTGTGTATGTCCAAAGCTAGCTCGTTATTGTTTTTATATTTCTCCCAAGTATATCTTATTTTTACCGACTTCAAAAAAGGAGGAGGTTCTATGTTCGACTGTATGTATTTTTTTAATGTATGTTCACCGATTTCTCCGTCAATTACGGACCGATTTTCAAAATTTCTTTTTTTTTCGAAATAGTAGTATGCTTCAGAGGTGGTCCGATATTAATTATATCGAAAATGATTCAACACTTAAAAAAAAATCAACAAACAAAAAAATACTACAAACCAGAACATCATCTAAATAAATGAGTGACATTTTCGTTTGTTGTTACCTGCTAATAGGCATTGAAGTCGGCAAAAAATACTATTTATCTACTTTGTGCGAACTGTTGTTGGGATTGAAGTCGGTGACTGATATAATTTTTTAACGTGAAAAATTATGCTGTATGATCTTGCCTGTATGTGTTGTCATGTCCGAAATAATAAATTTGTTTTTCTTTCTTTCTAAATTCCTTAAGTATCAGTGTCGTTTTGACTGCTTACGGGACCCCAAAACGGTTGCATTTTTCACATTTTCCAGTGTTTCTCTTTTTACAGAAAGTAGCGATATTTTTTAGTCAGAACTGACTCATTTCTAGATACTTCACAGGCTTTTGAGCGGCTGGCGCTTTTCACGCGGCAAAGAAAGGCGGAAAATGAATTCTACGCTTTTTAATATGCCTACGGATAAGTTTTAAAATATACAGGATCGCAAAAAACCGCTGATAAAAAAGTATTCTTCCTCAAATTAGTTAGCGAAGTTTTAGATGGTGAAAAACTTCATGTAATTGTTTTTCATTTGACAACTTTCCCTTGACAACTTTCCCAAAGGACCCCATAAAAATTCTCAAAAAAATATCGTCTTCCTATAATCATTAGGAAAACCAACAAAATTTTAATTTACCTTTATCTATTAGTTGCTAGTTTTACTCTAGGTTATTTCTCGATGCAAACAAAGCCACGGAAAGGAAACCAGTTAATATTAGTTAAGTAGGAGGCTACTTATCGCAACCAAATGTAGCTCCAACTTCATTTTAACCCGCAAAGCAATACTTTTGGACTGAAAACGGAGATAAGTCAACAAATTTCCCAGACCGTTCCGGGTTATAATGAAAGTTTTAGACTTTCAACATCCTAGATGAAGTTTTCAGCTAAAGCGTGAGAAAATGCGGAAGTTTTTTTTTACTGCGTTTGAAAGGCTTAATCTATTCTGTTTATAAGGCTATGAAAGAGGATGTTTGGCCGAATTTTGATGAAATTTTTCAGTAATGTAATACTTTGTGTAAGGGAAAAGGTTCCAAAAATTAAGACAGCTCGTTGTACAAAACTTACATTGTACAAACGTACTAAAGATTCTCAATGTAAATTGTAAATAGGTAAATTTAAATAATGATTTCATTATTTAAATTAAATTTCGTAAGCACTATTTGATGTGAATTGACCTCGTTTTTATTAAAACGTTAATCTCGGTGATAGCGCAGTTGGTAATGAGCCAGACTTGTAATCGGAAGGTTGCGGGTTCAAATACTGGTGCGGGCCTGTACCACTAAATTCGTCTTTTCGGATTTATGTATGGATTTATAATTATCACTTGCTCAAAGGTAAAGGATAACATCGTGATGAAACCCGCCCGTCCAAGAAAAATCATTTTCGAAAGACGAGCGGTCCACTAACCCGCATTGGGCCAGCGAGGCGGACTCTGGCCTAAACCCCTTCGTGTTGCGAACGGAGGCCCGTGCCCCTCGGTGGGGACATAATATGGGCAGGTACGACGGCCGGTTTGGTCGAGTGGTAGTGACGCTGCCTCTTGATCGGCGGGTCCTGGGTTCGATCCCCAGTCGGGGCAGACATTTGTGTAAAAAGCAGATGTTTGTTCTCGGGTCATGGGTGTTTGTGTTTGTCTTTATGTGTGTTCCAAGGGACCCACGACACAAGGGAACACCTTAGTGTGGGCCTTTGAGTGTCTAGCGTTTGAGTGTCTAGCGTTTATTAGGTAAAAAAATAGATAGATAGATAAAAACTTTATTCACTGCTATTACAATCATTGTCAATAATAATAATAATCTTATAACTAAGTATTAAGTAAAAGTAAAACTACAATTAAACAATAAGTAAGGCAGTGAAAGGGCGCTGACTCAGCATAAATGTTACTCTATTTGTGTTGAAAATTATAAGTATAACGAGCTATTTTCGATTTCAGAAACGTTTCCCTTACACTATAAATAACTTATTTGTAAAAATATTCGAATAAACGACAGCGACCACTTGAACCTTTCCTTCCTCGATATTAGAAGTTATTTGTGGTACTTTATGTTAATATCAAAATACTTTTTAAAACACTATTTATACAAGTTTAAGCAACTTGCTTATGGAATCGGGAGGCACGTGTCGTGTAGCGTTCAGCGTTCAGCGGAGCGACAGGCGTTGGTTTGAGTGACTTACGTTTCCATCGCTAGTCGCATGCGACAAAAAGTTTCAGTACCGACCGCGGCAAGCAACAAACTTCATTTTTTTCTGAATCTGAGGTGTCGTCCGTACAAAATACTGTCCGCGTGGATAAGTTAAGATAATGATAGTTTTTAGTTCAACCTAATATGGTGGATAAGATAATAGTTTTTAGTTCAACCTAATTACAACCACAGCACCTAATTATAATAGTTTTTAGGTCAACCACGACACCTAGTCACATCTCAAGTGTACTATGTGTATAAGGGCGCAGACCCACCACCGCGGCGCAGGATGTGCACGGCCACGCGGCGCATTTTAGCTGCGTGGATTCATTTGTTTGTCAACGTGGTAGACCCACTGGTACACGACATACACGAATTGAAACCCACGATTTTAGCTACGTGGATTAGATCAGAATCTAATTTGAGCCTTAATGTCTAACTGACTGAGTAGATAATTCACCGCAGCTAAAAAGCGCCGCGTGCCAACCGTGTGCCGCATGCACAGCGTGCATGGCGTTGAACTACGTGGGCAACATATTCCAGTCCAGCAAGCCACGCGTGTATCGATGACGTCATTTCATGCGTAGCGTGGCCGTGGGTCGCAGTGGACACAATCACACACATTTTCTTGCAAAGCGAAGCTTAACCCACGTGCGTAGCCTCTCTGTGCGCCGCGGTGGGTCCGCGCCTTAAATCCTTTATGTAACTTTGACTTTTTTGAAGTAACATTCGGAATAATCTGTGAAATAAAGCTACTTTGACATGACAAGTTAAGATTTTGTAGGAGACAGGTACCTCACTGCCTATCAAATTTATAAGTTGTGGCATAATGTGGTTCAACAAGCGGAAAATATTGTACCTTATTACTCGTTATGTAATTGCTTTTCCGTAACATTAAGTGCAAAATGAGCCACAAATAAGTGGACATTCTAAGATAGAAGCAATATTACAGCTTATGAAAGGTACTAGTTCCTTATTTTGAAAGGATACGACGTTTTGCGGTGGAAGTCTAAAATTGAACAAGAATTCGTATGGTAGGCAAAAAAATCTTTCAAAAATTAAAATATACATACAAATTTAAAATTGTACTTATATGTATTTCGTGTAATCCTGACTTGTTTTAAGTGGCATCCTGAATGTCCTATAAAATAAAGATTTTTTCTTTTCTATTCTATTCTATTATCCCTGAGTAAAATAGGCTTCATAATTTTCCCGAATTCTCACGGGTACGAAGTCCCGCGCGGAAATCTAGTAAATAACAAGGAAGGAAAGACCGCAATTGTTTAACCAAGACCTCTGTCTAGATACCTATGAAATCCAATATTCAATATCGACGTCTATAGTGACGGAATAAATCTCTTTCAACCGTCGGATGATAAATTGAAATGTAATATCTTGGCACTACGATTTATGGTGGCAGTTAAATAAGTTTGCAGTTGAATGGGGTTCGAATTCAACTTTGTTGCGAGTGTTGATGGTTGCAAATGACAGACATAAATCCATTATAACTGGCAGTCAAGTCAGTTTCAGTGAACGTGGCCGAATAGTTAAAATAAAACTAAAATAAAATATTTTTTATTTCAGATATAATATTTGTCCCGTAGTAATATAATAAATTAATTATTCAATTAAATTCAATAAATTAAAATACTAAATTACAATGTCACAGTATATTTCTTAGTATATATTTATTAATCGTCAGAAATATTTTTTATAATTTTAATTTGAACGCAATCCTTAGGTACCTTCTTATGTACAGTCGGCCACAAAATTGGTTTAACACCTTAAGGTTTAATTTCCCCTAGCATATTATAAAACAACAAGGTTGATTTTCGCTTGCATAATATTTTGACTGTTTGTCAACGCTTTTTTTTGTTATTCGTTAGAGTGACATTGTCAACACTTTGCCTCGTATTCCTAGTTTGAATTGTGACATTAAGCAAATAGCTTTTACCCTTTTCCATAGTTTTGTTAGATCATTGTTTATAGAAGAACAACAAAAAGTATTCGTAAAGACCAGAACAAGATCAATGATAGCTGATGTCAAGCATATCATGTGATAAAACGTCAAGGTTATGCATCTCAACCTTAGCGATATTTTGGCTATATGGGAAGTGTTGTCAAAAGTGGTAAACCAATTATTTGACCGACAGTACCTACACCGACAAAGTAGATACACTTTTATATTTATATTTATAAAACAGTTAAAACAGTCTATTCATAATTCGTTCGGTACGGCACAGCACGGTAAAACTGTATACGTATAAGTACCATTACCCCCTGTATTCTTAATGATGCTAGAAGCTGGGAACATAGAAAGCAATGGTAAGAAGTAATACAATTTTGCCGTGCCATGCCGATGCCGTTAGCATTATAAACAGACCCATTTTCATTAAGTTTAAGAGGTAGAAAACAAAATAAAATCTATTTTCTATGTAGGAAACCTTTGATATTCAAACTAAAATTACATTTACCTACATTCGCATCACAGAATTAATGTCGCAAAATGAAATCTATAAAAAAATCTTTTTATACCTGTGAGGTTCTGTAATTGGCTTACCTAATAGTATTTAAAATTGAACACTGTTGAGCCTCCATTTAAATAAATAAAAAAAGACCAATAGCTTCGTATGTCGATGAGGAGAAAATTTAATTTCAAATAATATGGCCACTAACTCATAAACCACGGGAAGGATCTATGAAATCAATATTGAATGCTCGTATTATTCTCCCACGCCTATAATCCCCCATCAAAAGGGAGGGGTTCGGAACCTCTGATATAAGCAAATAACCCTATATCTGTACACAAGAGAACACATTAAACTATACATGCTGACCTTAACATCACTCTTATTGCGTTGGCAATAGTGACGTTTAGTGTAACCTGAGTGCTATCGTTTGTACATGGCAACCAATTTTATGATATAGCCTATATTTTGCAGCTTATAGGCGCAAGCAACAAATCGAGCATCTATTCTGTGTTGTGAAAGGATTGTATGGCGCTATTTTGAAAGTTTGGGCGTAAATATACGTACTGAATAGGGTTTTCGTTCTCTGCAAGTTTATGAACAATTTGCAATTTAAGGAAGGTTCGTAAGCGCAGTAGTGTGAAGAATGGGCAATAAGAGGAACCACACTTGGCCTATAGGCCAATATAAGGGAAAACATATGTTTTTGTATAGATAGATACGGAGGAATTTGTATCGTACACGAAGAATGTTTCAGCATCTCGAGCACAGCCCGTGAGAAGCGTTAAGTACTTGAGATGGCGGTGAACTATTCTTTAACAGCGATTTACGTTTCATCACCGTAATTTTAGAAGGTAACTGTCATCTGAGAGGCGTGAATCACAGGTTATGCTGAAAATGTGTTTTTTTCTGTTTACTGATAAACAATAGCACGTACTTCAGTAAAATGGTAAATGGGGTGACTGTTTTCCTTTTTTTTTCACAAAACTTCATAAAACACGGTAGAATCTTCATAAAACACGGTCCTTTAAAGAAAGTAGTTACGTGTTGTGACTTGGACACTAAAAAACAAATAATAACATAGCCTCAAGTCACGAAATGTGAAAGGAAAAGTAATATTGTGTCAGCATCTGGGGAATAGGTCGGATCATATTTTGTTGAGTTTATCAGCTATTCTATCGGAATAGTAAATTTTGCTGGGAAAAACTTGAACCAGTCATATGTTGTTTTATAAGATACGTCGTTGTATAGAATAATGTAGAGGTCAGAGCGTTAGGTTACCCCATTTTTGTTGCAAAGCCGGGCCCCGATTCTGTAACTTAACCTTTTTACCGCCAAAGTCAAGTATCAGACGTTACAGTTTCGTGCCCTCGCCGCCAAAGTCAGATTTTTTTTTAACTTTAATATCGTTCACTAAGCGTTCGCCATACGCCACAATATTAAAAAACAATAAAAAAATGTTTGATGTCGTGGCGTGTGGTGGGCGTTTTTGACGAAAACTCTTGGCGCTTAAAAGGGTTAAGTTGTGTGTCTATGGAATGGAGGCCATTTTATCTGCTCTGGTTGCGAAATTGAGAACTATGAAATTTTCATATACTTGCTGAAAACCACCACGACCAGAAGCGCCACCGCCAACCGAACCTGAAGTTGCAAACTACCTGCATCTGAACATTCAGTTGGTGGTGGCGCCACCAGTCTAAGCAGCCGTCATTAGATGTATGAAATTTGGATAGTTCTCAATTTCGCCACATGAACGGATAAAATGGCGACTATTCCATCGACACACAACTTAAGTAACAGAATTGGGGTCCCGTTCTTATTGTAACCCTGTAAAATTAAGTATTCTCTGCAGGCCGAGTACGATAGTGACAGCAGCGCCGCGATAACACTGCGGTCCTATGTCAAAATGTCAACATTAACAACGCCATAGAGCGAGACTTTGCGCGGGACCCTCGCGCAATCAAGGTGAAGTTTCAGCGTGAACCGAGCGCGAGTTTGTCGTTATCGTGCTAGAGCTGCTGGTAAGAACATGGAATGTTACTGTATTCTGAATGTACTAAGCCAAAAACCTTATGATCAACAGTGGCGCTCGCCGAATTAAGCCGATATCAGTTAGGTTATGCAACGTACACAAGGGCAGGGAAACTGATGGAGGAATGAAATGGCAATTTATCATGAGCTTCGGAGGGCACGTTAAGCTGGCAGTCCAGATTGTTGTTGATTGACTTCAGTCGGTAAACCAAGTCAGAGGCCATTTGGCGGTTTCCACCACACTTAGGGCGCCTTCAAATTTGCGGCAAAATGCTGCGTGGAGGTAGGGCGTCTGCAGCGCTGCGGCCGCCCTGCTTTGTAAATCCATATAAATAAAACTAGCGCGATTGCAGTGCTACACTCGCGTTGCGGCCGCGCGTTTTTATTTATATGGATTTAGAAACCAGCGCGGCCGCAGCGCTACAGACGCGCTGCCTTCGTGCGGCATTTTGCCGCAAATGAGAAGGCGCCTTTAAGTATACACACGATAAGGAAGAATTGAAGAGAGACACTTTATTTATTTATTTATTTATTTATTGTACAAAACCAACAGCTTAATTACAAGACATGTAAAATTAGTAGCTAGCGTAGTAAATTAGTAGTGTAGTTTATGACAATTAATAACTCAATTGTCTTTTTTCGATCAATATGAAACACTCAGAATTTAATACTAAAACGGGTCTAAATTCACGTACGGGTAGACCACCCTAGACCACGGCGGGCGCGGGCAACCGCGACGAAACTTCAGGAACAAAGGTTTAGACTCGTTTTAGTATTAAATTATTTGTTTAAATCGCAAAAGTTTAAACTGTTATATAAAACACTCAGCTTCAAATGGCTCACCCTTGAAACAGATAACTGAAAATCAGCTGCGACCAAAAAATTGAACGACGAATTTTTTATTCAAGCGAGAGAGAAGTTTTTAAAACAGTTCCGAAGCAGATGGTGTTCGGTACGATTCTCTATTTTTGTTTTACCGAAGTCCAATTTCCATGCACGTTTCGGGCTAGTGTGACTTCGCGGGTTAGAGCGGCTTATTTTACGCCACATACGTAAAAACCTACACGATAAGAATGGGAGGTCCTAATTGATGACTTTAAAGGGTCTAGTAGGCTAAGCAAACAAGAGAAGGGATCTGGTTTAAAAAAAATTTGATTTCCATACAAACTTCAACAGCATATAGCGCATTTTGTATGGAAACTCAATTTTTTTTTCGTAGTTTGACCTATGTTCCTTGGGGAAGTTGTTCAGTTTCATGGACTGATTAACCACCCGCGAGGTTGAAAGAGAGATACGTAAAGCCCTGTATATCAGTTGGAACATAAGTTTACTTTGAAATCTGAGTTTGTTTTTCAATCTACTAAAACATATTTCTATTCCCATTCTCGGTAAAGACAACATTTCCTTTTCCATATTAAAACAAAATGGAATAATAAGAGTTGTTTCACACCAACGCGGGACTTTTCCGAAGTAGCTCTCGGTAAGCATAAAAAACATTTCTAAATTAATATGCGTATTTACTTTATGTGAATGTACTAAATCTATAATCTAAAAGGGTATAACTACAGTGCTTTTTACAGTTGTATAGATTCCAGGGAAAGGCCTGGTGACCAATAGTACAGGTTTAATTACCTAGTTTAGGCACCAGCCCTCACAAATAATGTAAAGTTTTTGTTAACTGCTAAATAAGGTTTAAAGAAAGAAAAAAACAAGGTTTAAAGAAACACTCACACAATCAAAACAAGTACACAAACGCAAAATGCGCCGCGCCAGCTATATCGTACTACCTAAGCCACGAACAAATTATGGCAAATAAATGTTTACGTTTGAAGGAGCACAGTTGTACAATAAACTACCTTCAACTTTTAAAAATATCGAATCCTATAATGTATTTAAGGCCTAACTTGCAGAATATATTGCCACAAATATAACTTAACTTCTTATTAGTAAAAAACTGTAAACCTATCCTAACTATGTCTATATATTGCTACTGTTGGTGAGTACTTATTGTATAATTAAAATTAACTTAAATTGTGTGTGTACCTACCTACTTATTGTTGAAATTAAAGGATGTCCCCGGTGTTGCATGATCTTGTATTCGCATATCTTGTATTTCTCATATAAGTGACTATGTATTGTCTTTTTTGAGAAAATAAAATTTATTTAAACCGAATGTAACAGACTATGTTAACTGATTTAATATCTCTTGTGTAACCTATTTTTTTGTGGTGTGGAAATACAGCATTCTTTCTATTCTATTCTATTTTCTTATTGTGATTCGGTAAATTTTGGATAAGTAAGTTGATTTTCAAATGACAAGAATAAGACAGACAATGTAGAGACATAACAAAATAGTAACTCAAAACAATTATGTCTATACTTATATGGCTGACATTAAATTAGTTAGCAAAAGGAGTGATTCTCCTCACGAAACTGAACAACTTTTCTCGAGGAACCTAAGTACTTACAGGGACAATGGCACATCATGCTATCCAAAACTATCAAATTTCTTCAATCGATTTTCAATTTTATCTCCAAGCATTAGAGTTTACTATTCATTGGAGATATTTGACAGTTTGTGGTAATCTGATGTGCTGTTGACTGTACATTAAATCATGGAAAAAAAATTCGACTGTCCATAAAAAAAATTGCTCATGAGTAAAAAATAATGTATGGAAGTGTGAAAAGGCCCTCAAAACTATTTTACTCGCCAATTCAGAAGGCACTCTAAATTAATTTTCCGTGTTCCCAAGCACAAAAGCTGTTATGGTTTCCAAGGAATTCGTTTTGAAATGAAAATGAATTCAAAGATACCACAGTAATTTTCTTAAAATATTTTTATCAAAATATTTACCAAGATCCAGTAACTTAAATGATAAAATGAACCGAAAATCTTTTCCGCCAAACGGCGAAAATTCGAATAATCATAGCGGAAAATCGCCCGCATCTGTAATTTCGCGGCACGTGGTAGTACTGCGGGACTCGAGTTGCAATCTACAAAATTAATGCGGAAAATTCCAAAATTCTTTACTAATGATTTCAAAATCTGGCTGAACATTTTTGGACACAGATTTTTACTTTTAAGCATGGAATTTTAGGTCTATCCAGTATTCAAGAATTTCTGCCTTTTTCGATTTCGGCGAGGCTTGGGACGTCTAATTACACTGATGACAGCCTCTTAAGAGACTTGAAAAATAAAAAGTCCTGGAAATCAAGGAGCATTCCTCATTCCCAAGATTTGTTTGACATAAAGATATAAACATTTCGCTATGTCTTAGGTTGGCTCAGAGCTATTAACCCGTCGCGTGCTTGTTTACGCCGCGTGCGATACAAATCTCGTACACCATGTGTTCACAAAGCACGCATAGGTTTTAAATATCTTCACTATTGTTCAAACACCTCAAGTATTTCCGCCTTAAGGCTACGCCCTGCTCACACTCAAAAAGAAGCCGGAGAGGTCGTCAAGTTTACAAAGGCCAGATTCTTTTTTATAGCCATGCAAGATGATAGAAGGTATTCACTGGAATCCTTACTAACATTATAAATGCGAAACTAAATCTGTCTGTCTGTTACGCTTTCACGCCTATATTACTGAACCGATTTGGATGAAATTTGGTACAGATTAGACCTTGGGAAAGGACATAGGCTACATTTTATCTCACAGCTGGGCACGAAATAACCTGTAGTCCACGCGGGCGGAGCCGCAGGCGGAAAGCTAGTTTATAATAAGAACAAGTACGAAAAACCTGTAACACAAAATGTCGACTGTAATTACACGCATCTACATTTTCTCTTCTAGCTCTCCGTTAGTAAAATCGATTGTCGATTAAGCTTACAAGCCAATTTCATTGGAATCGAAAAGAAATTTGGTGAGCCATTCCGAAGTGTCACCTGCACTTTCCATTATAACTTTATGAAAAACGGATGCGTACTTTTTGAATCGAGTGGGTTTTTCGGAATAAAACATTCGGATGTTGTTATAACTGTTTCATCCATCGATATTGTTTTTTCTATCGAGTCGATGGCACTTGGCGACGAGATTTTAAATGCCCTATACCTGCTGCTCTCTCATACGCAATGAGACTTCACTCTAATGAGAGTTGATTGCGAAGGAAAACATACCCTTATACAACGTGTTTCATGAATATCGAATTAAATTTAAATCCAAAATTAAAACCAAAAGTGAAATAACTCTAGTAATCTATACAGAACCCCGATTCTGTAACTTCAGTTGTGTGTCGATTATCCGTTCAGGTGGCGAAATTGAGAACAATCCAAATTTCATACGTCTAATGACGGCTGATTTGACTGGTGGTGCCACCGCCAACTGAATTCTCAGTTGCTAGTTAGTTAGCAATTAAATATAAAATAAATATATGAAAATTAAATAGTTCTTAATTTCGCCACCTGAACAGATAACATGGCCTCCATTCCATCGACACACAACGAATCGGGGCCCTGTTTGACATCTTTTTTATTTATTTATTTTTTATTATAAGATGGGTTAGCTCTTGACCTCAATCTTGACCATAAAGGTCAAAGATGAGGTCGACGATGGAGCGAGTTAACCCAGAAAATGCCTATAAAGGCACTGGTACTCCCACGCACCGACGGAACACAGCAAGCTGTTTGGCGTCGGACTTCGGTAGGAGGGTGCTCGCGAACCAGACGGCCCTTGACAGAGCCTACCACACCGCATGAGACCATAGGACGACACCTCAGATTTAGAAAAAAAAATGAAGTGTCGTTGCCTGGGATGGATTACTAGGAGGCAGGTCTCCTTTATGTTTCCTTAGTCGCCTCCTACGACACCCACGGAAAGAGATGGGGTGGTGTTATTCTCAACCGATCACCACACGGTATAAATCTTTCAAAAAGAAAGTTGAAATACTGCGTATTACTCTAACTTTTTAATAATTTTGGATTTTCGTATTATTGGGTATTTATGAAACACGTGTATATAACATTATAACTTGCATTTCTTTTGCATTCGAATGACGTTGACAAATGATCTTGTATACTTACCTAGAATAATCCAGAATGTACTACCTAGTATGTAATTTACTAGAACTAGCATAATAATAGCTTGTTGGAACACAGAAATAAATTATTCTTGGTCGTTTTTCATGGATTAAGAGCACTAGACTGGGGTGAAATTAGGTCAGATTACAGCGGGAAAAATTGTTTAATCTTGTAATACTTTCGGTTAAACAAAGGAAACACTGGAGTCATTAGTAACATCTGTATAATTTTTGTATTGAGTTATAAAAGGAAATTGTTTTTATGATTATTTTCAAAGTACCTATTTTTTTATTTATTAGGTACACAAACAGACAGCAGCACATACAAAAAAGAGTAACAATAGGTAATGGAAAGTTATATACAACGGTCCAAAAATAGTTGACACAACAACACCAAATATATGTTTTAAATATTGCCCGCGCGGTCAACAATGGAGTGTGTAACAAACTACACATTCCAAATAGAATTACAAAACAGATCCACAAGAAAGAAAACAAAAGTGATAGAAATACCTATTTCAAATCAAAACATTATAAAATCTATTTTATTAATTAATAGAAATTACGTCATTACTTATTTATTAAAGGGGGAGAGGTGTCATGGGGTTATGATGATAGGATGATTGTAGGCAAGGGGGAAAAAAATTGCAATTAATTAATGACGTAATATGTGGATGGCCCCATACATAAATCTAGCTCTTAATCCTCTCAACGAAGACTCAAAATACATAATACGAGTAACAAGGCCAACTAACGAGCAACTCGGCAAAGCCTGTGTGTTAGCCTGGATTAAATGCACATCAGGATATACGGTAGAAATCTCTATTTTGATGGAAAACCTTTAGTGAAGGACTTTTGAGTGTGTGGGTGGTGTTAAAAAAAATTGAGTCCCCCTAAAACTGACAGTTATTGAGATTGCCAAATTAAAAAAATAACAGGGTTTATTTTTTATCAGCTCATATACGTCTCCACCGAGAATTAAAGTATTTTGTCATTATTTTTGTCATTATTTATATGACTAAACGACTGTTTCTAAAATTACTTTTTCTTTGGAAACTTAAGATTTATGATAAAACTAGCTGTCCGCCCGCAGCTCCGCCCGTGTGGAGGCGTGGACTGCCGATGTGTTTTACAACGCACAATGCAGTTTTTACAATGCACTTACTAACATTTTCGTGCTCACCTCGAGGATTTATTCATTTGCATATAAAATGTTACGTATTTGCTGTATTCTATTTTATAATCAACTCTGAATTGAATACATACACCAACTTTTCGCTTCACATAGTGTTTAAACTCGACACTAGCACAAACTAAAACTTCAGTTTCTGACTGCAGCTTCAACAGCCATGTTGCAGTAATCTTATTTTCCAGGCGTGCCACGTGTAGGCAAGTTAAAAATTGAGTTTCCCTAACTTCATATTGTTCGGTTAATCAACTTTAATCGATTTAAGTCTCTCGTTGTCTCGCTCAATATACATTTATCACAGAACCTTGTTACTTGTACTTAATATTCATGCGCAGTAACAGTTTTTCATGATTAAATGTTTCAGTCAAAGGACAAAACGTTTGACTAGAAACAAATACATAAGGTCACGTCTTTGTCACGTATGGGACTCACTGTAAACCAGTGTTGTGGATCGCGGTCTCATATCCTAATTCCTGAGTCGCAACATATACCTAGCTGAGTTGAGAACCCTTTGTCTCGGACCCTACAACACATAGCGATCTAAAGGTCTTTTGTTATTGTTTTTATGTTTCTCTTAGTGTATCTGGTATTACTGTGTGATTTTGCCTGTTCTATGTGTTGTAATTTCTGAAAAAATAAATCTCTCATTCTTTCATTGTGCGACAACATTAATTTATTTATTTATCGTGGCCTTCTTTCCTTAAGCTATCTTTTATTTACGTAGGCGATTATGCATGTTATGGACCAAGTGATTAATGCGGGCATTATGAATAATGCCCGGGCATTATTCATAATGTCTAGCTCTATCGGGCAAAGTGATTAATTACTATCTAAACTTCATTATTTATCATATTGCCCGGTCATTATTATATTGCTACGTGACAATTGGGCAATTTGATAATAAAGCTAAGTTTGATGCGGTGCGGGGAGGGAAGTAAGGGGAGGGAAGCGGTGCGGGGAGGGAAGTGCCCTCGTTGCAATTTATAAAAGTTTTCGTTATTTTTTCACGACCGCCATCTTAGATTTCAAAATCTAAAACGACATCCATGACGGATTTTTACAAAAAATGCATCTCCGCCATCTTGTATTTCAAAATGGTTGTCGTTTACGGAATTAGCACCCCCGAAAACCTATTAAACGACACACATATCAGTTTTTTCAAAAATGTAAACGTCCGCCATCTTGGATATCAAAATACACGACATTTTCGGAATCAGCATCCCCGACAATCTATTAAACGATACCCATGTCGGCATGCCCAAAAATTTAATATCCGCCTTCTTGGATTTTTTGTGCGGGGAATCGCGACGCTCCGGGGTTTGCCCTTCTCGTCACGATTCCCCCAACTAAAATCAAAGTTGGCGGATATGAAATTTTCGGAAGGCAGTCGGCGGGTAAGACGCTTGCTTGGTGAGGCTTCGGGCTTCGCCCTACGCAGAGCTCGGCCTTCGGCCTCGCCCTATACGCAGCTTTCCTCGGCATACGGCCTCACCCCAGCTTTAGTATCTAAACTTGTATGGCGGCCATCTTGAATTTGGGGGGGACGCTCTGGTCGTCGTCCTACGCGGAATTTGGACTTCGGCCTCACCCTAAACGAAGCTCGCCTCGGCCTACGGCCTCGCCTCACCTACAGAATCTAAACTTGTATGGCCGCCATCTTGAATTGAGGGGGTTGGCGCTCCGGGCTTCGCCCTCCGCGGAGCTGGGCTCAGTCTGCGACTTCGCCTCACCGTTAAAATCTTAACTCGCATGGCAGCCATCTTGGATTGGGGGAGGGAGACGCTCCGGGCTTCGCCCTACGCGGAGCTGGGCTCAGTCTGCGACCTCGCCTCACCGTTAAAATCTTAACTCGTATGGCAGCCATCTTGGATTGGGGGAGGGAGACGCTCCGGGCTTCGCCCTACGCGGAGCTGGGCTCAGTCTGCGACCTCGCCTCACCGTTAAAATCTTAACTCGTATGGCAGCCATCTTGGATTGGGGGAGGGAGACGCTCCGGGCTTCGCCCTACGCGGAGCTGGGCTCAGTCTGCGACCTCGCCTCACCGTTAAAATCTTAACTCGTATGGCAGCCATCTTGGATTGGGGGAGGGAGACGCTCCGGGCTTCGCCCTATGCGGAGCTCGGCCTTCGGCCTCGCCTTTTACCTTGCTACTTAATCCAAATAATGAGTCTGATTATTTAAATTGTTTAACATTTAGTTTATTTGAAGTTAAATGACTATAATAATAATAAAATAGCAATTAAATATGTTTGTATTACTCTGCCCAAAAGGTGATGGGCATTATGTATAATGCCCGGTCAATTTGATTATTTGATTAATTATTATCAAATTGCCCTCTCATGTTGGGCATTTTTCATAATGCCCGGTCATTATGAATAATGCCCAATTTATCACTTGGTCCATAACATGCACATACAATGTAGGTTTATAAGTAATTCTGGTCTATGTTTCGAACAAACATAGACCATTAGGTAGAGATTAGCTTTAGTTGAATTCATGTTGAATTAGATGATTTAGATCGAACCAATTAAGTGTTTGTGTGGAAACTACAATGCAGAGGAAACGATCAAGTGTAATCTAACACGATCAATTACCTCTCTTGATGCCGTGTGTTTATGAATATTAGGTACTGCATATCTTTGCCGTAATGGGACTGCATACCATCGTCACTGGGATTTGAATTCAAAAATTTAATTGTGATGTTCTGGAAAAATAAAAGAAAAAGGAGACAGCAATCCGGGCCAGGGATCAATCGTGAGAAGACTTTCAATAGCGTCGAATGTGTTGTTTTTTTTTATTATAAGATGGGTTAACTCTTGACCTCAATCTTGACCATAAAGGTTAAAGATGAGGTCGACGATGGAGCGAGTTAACCCTGAAAATGCCTATAAAGGCACTGGTACTCTCAGGCACCGACAGAACACAGCAAGCTGTTTGGCGTCGAACCAAACCGCATGAGACCATAGGACGACACCTCAGATTCAGAAAAAAATAAAGTGTCGGTGCCTGGGATGGATTACTAGGAGGCAGGTCTCATTTGTGTTTCCTTAGTCGCCTCTTACGACATAACGACACCCACGGAAAGAGATGGGGTGGTGTTATTCTCAACTAATCACCACACGGCTAAAATTGTTGCGAAGATCCCAGTATTATAAGTGTAAAATATATAGGCGTACTGATGTAACCCGTTTAAAATAAATATAAGTTTGTTCTAACTACAAAGTGGTTTGCCTTTGAATAAAAGTTCGAGTGAATAGGCATTTTCTGGGTGAGCTTGCTTCATCCTCGACCGCATCTTCGCCCTTGTGCTAGATTGTGGTCAAGAGCAATCCCATTGGAATAAATTTATGACCCCACAGTACTTACTATCTGTCTCTCTCTCTCTTAACTTAAGAGTATACCTCTTGTCGGTGGAGTATACGCATTTCTTTCGTTACTTCTGCTAATGACTTCATCTCCCCGTACGACACAACTTCAACCTTCTCCTTTTGTCTGGTTCTAAATAACTACACCTAGCTATTCCTGTTCCTCGCTTTCGCCGGACTACCTAAATAAAATAAATTATATTTTGCGCTCTTTAAAGTAATCTACCACTCTCAGATTTCAATTATGAACACTGACCATGAAAGTTGTACAGTTCAATGTACAGAATCACCCCCTGAAGTTTCGCTAACTAATAAAAAGTCACCACACATAGTCGTAAGCCAAGTCAGAGAACATTTGAAACTGACATAGGGGATGGTAAATATGGTTGACCACTTACTTGACTGCCTATACAATACAAGGAGGGGCACACTTTTCAATTACATTTATTAAGCTCTAATCTTTCAGAAAGCGGAAACAATTCAAGTAAAGAGTGTTGAAAGTAAAATTCATTTAAATACGCAACCAGGGCATTATGATTTCCCCAACTAAATTAAATCCTGAAAGTCAAAACTTTACGGTATTAAATTTAAAAGTTCGCCGAAACGTGACGCGGCTGGGCGAAAGCGTACCTTTATAAATTTTTCCGTATATTTTTGCACTGACCGATACCCGAGTGGCAGAGATGCATCCAGATGATATATTTAATGTTTTAAATGAATATTCCTTGTTTTCCTTTTTTATTTAGTTATTGCATTAACTGAGCCTGCAATATGTGTGTATACCATCAATATCGTTAATTATTTTTGTTCTACACGGAAAAACTTTAAGTGTGAATCACTACAGCAAAAATATAATTTTATATGGGGCGATTTTATTTACATATTTTGTTAACGAAACTTTAGATTTTCCCCATAAAACTGAAGAAATTTCCTAAGGAACCCTTATGAATGTATGTGTGGATTTATTTGCTCAGCGGTGAAGAAAAACATTGCCTTGAAACCCACATGTCTAAGAAAAGTCGTTTTCAAAAGGCGCGCGGCCAGCAGCGTAGTGGACTTCGTGTTTCGAAGGGAGACCCGTTCGAGACCCTCGGTCGGGCCGTATGTGGGCTGATAAAAGAAAACTTTAATTAACCTTTTTACAACTGATTTATTGTTTAGTTGCCTTACACCAGTTACTGTCAAGTTCACCATACACTTTACTATACTTACACAATAAGCAAAGAAGAAAACAACCTGATTTTTTACAGACACCTTTACACTTTTTTAAGGGAAATGTATAAAATCATTTACAAAAGAGGGAATCGAACTCGGTCTTCCGACCCATTGACCAATGCTTTATCTTCATACTTATCTAGGGACTTGAAATATTATGGAACTACTTTCCTTTGCCAAGTCGGTTTCCGGATTCCGTTCTGATGAATTAAAAGGAAACCAACGTTTCTTTATGAGGGTTTTAAATAACCTGACCTAGTTTCGTATTCTTATACTTTGGTTTAGTTATTGTGGGCGTTTGAGTATGTAGCCTTTATGTATATTTATTTATCTAATAGTGCATTAGAATTTTCTATGACTTCTTTAGTATCGATAACTAATTTTCCGCAAGATGCAAAATATAGAGTTATAAAAACTACACAAATTATGGATTTAATGGAGCACTATTTAACCTGTTTTTAAATATGTTATCTGGAGATAGATTCTACAAAAAATTTTAATAGATTTACCTAGATAAGTAAACCTCTAATTTCCCCTCAGAAGCGTTTTAGTGGTATTTTTTGGGTGAATAAGCGCATAATCCTGTGAGAGGATCGTCCATCAACCGCTAACGACCGCTGTCTGAAGCCAAAGAGATAGAAAGATAGATGCAGTTTTAATTCCTACCTTTTTTGACGGTTCTAATTAAACCCGGAAAAGGGATATGGGAATATAAGCGGAATGGGATGTCCGCGCGTCGGGAAATAAAGAAATGTTTGGGTACAACCTACCTACTATGTAGTTTGAAGCGAATAATATTGAGAAACTTCAAATTAGCTAGCCTAAATTAAGGATATGAATCAGCCTACGAAACTGAGCACCTTTCTCCAAGGATCATAGGTCGTAACATTAAAAAAATTGTCTAATTTTAATTTCTTACTTCAAAAACACTCCACCTTTCAATAAAAAACAAAAACCAGCAATTTACATCGGATTCTGATAGCGGCGCTATCGCTGAACATTGCGTAACGCTTAAGTAAATACTTAATTACCGAATACTTCGTAACTTGAAGATTCCATTAACCCTGTAAACAATATGAAATAAATAAGAAGTGTTTTTCTTAGCCAGCATTTGATTCTCACATAAATATTTTGTAAGAATTTAAATTACAAAGAAATTAGATCTTTATTAGGGCTTTAGGTAAATCTCTTTCAACCTCTCAGGTGGTTAATCAGTCCATGAGACTGATCAACTTCTCCAAGGAACATAGTTCAAAATACGAAAAAAAAAATTTAATTCTCATACAAACTTCATCGGCATATAGTGGTTCTCATACAAACTTCATCGGCATATAAGTAGCGCATTTTGTATGGGAGATCAAAAATTATTTTTTCTTATTTTGACCTATGTTCCTTGGGTAAGTTATTCAGTTTCATGGACTGATTAACCACTCGAGAGGTTGAAAGAGATTTACCTAAAGCCCTGTATGTATGACATTGCCGTTCTTTGTATGGGAAATATTTCTACAACAAATATTTTTGGATTTTCCTTAACGCGAAATCCAATACTTATTACTTATAGCAAAACATAGAAACAGACGACAGATGATACAAGCTAGATTTAAACGCTTTTTTTAGTAAATATATCTTATCTTATCTTATCTTATGTAGCCGTTATGTGTCCCACTGCTGGGACATATATAAAACGTAAAAAAAAAACAATAACATGGCCAAGTTTTCAAATAAAAACAATTGTGAAAACAACTGTTTAATCAAAGAAATTATTATCAAATAGCGTTTCATAAAAAATAGGGAATTTCATACTTTAACCCCTATTGTAATAGCTGTACATTTTCATCTCATTAGAATTGCATTTTGAAATAGATTGGTACATCCCGTTCGACTAGCTATTGAAATCAATTAAATTGGATGGCTTTGCTTTTGTATGCATAGGTCGGTTAATATTCCATAGATTGATATTGGAATGATCGTTTTGGAAAGGTACTCCCGCCGCCCGCACCGCTCTCGGTCTCGGCCCCCTTTGTCGCCTCCCCCTGCCCCCCCTTACTGCGCAAGCGAGGACTCATTTAAACGGTAGACTACTACTATAGTTTTTTAAAATGTTTACATTAAATTATGATTCTGGCAAATATTTTCACACTTTTCAAATATTTATATCGGGATTTTTCAACGATTTTCTTTTGTATTTCTAAGTATTTATGAGAAGTATAGGTTTTTTTTGCATAATATGTATGTGTTTACAATAAAAGTGTGTTAGTATAATATATCAGTGATCTGGCACCCATAGTATAGGTCGCGTCATATAAAAAGAGCGCTGGCGGTCGAGCTGCGCATAGACGATTTATAGATTTAAAATGTATTTATCTTTTGTTTATTTTAAAAAAACTTTCTAGGGTCTATCCTTTTGGTCTTGGTGGATTTTTGTGAATTAAGTAGATGCAGAAATAATACAATTAAGAGAATCAGATCGATAAATCGTCTATGCGCAGCTCGACCGCCAGCGCTCTTTTTACATGACGCGACCTGTACTAGCATTGCGTAGTTTAGGTTTAGATAGCCATGTGTGAATTGTCCAAGAATATTACAAGAATATTTTAAAATTAAATATTCGAACATATTTTCATAAACATGACTTACCGTGTGTATAAATGTATTTTGACCGCACTTCTCAATCAATTATATAAATTTTTATAAAATCAATCTATTTCTATCAGCCAGGGCATCGCTCCGGCATAGTTAATTTTGTCTCAATTCCGTTTATTTAACTGTTAGGTAAATATACAAAATGCTTCTTAATTTAACGTTTCAATGAAAAAATAATTACTTGTAGTCAATCATAGTCATGGGTAGATTCCACCATTGCAGTATTTATTAAGCTGTATGTATACTTTTTTTAAAAGAATGACTTTTAAGAGGCTATTCTCAATTCTGAAACTATTTCAAAAAGAGCAACAAGATTAAACATTTCTACAGAATCTTTTACAGTCATGTACGAGAAACATGTGAAAAATTTCCACTTTTTTTTACTAAAACGTTTTGCAGCTGCGAGTTGGAATTTTCACACGATTCCTTGAATTTTCTACTACAAGTTGCCGAGGTACAGAAATTTCATGTTAAATCAGAGTAACCATATTTCTTGAAAACTTGGTTCTTTGTCACACGTGTTTTGTTATATTAAAACACTTTAGTCAGAATTACCTACTCGAGTGTACTATAGCGTAGCTCTGAGGGGGAATACCAGGAAAAGTAAGATAATCTCTTTATGAGGTTTATTATTCAGAATCATTACAATTGTGTCAGTATAAAAGCGCGAAATGACCCGAACCATTTGAAGTTGGAATTGGAACCATCGGCTAATGGCCTTACAAGAAGATGGTAAACGTAGAGGTAATAGAACCTCCAGGATAACAATCTACTTGGAACGCCTTTAGCCAAAGGATTCTATATTCAAACTGATTCGCGTGTTTCGGCGCTATTTATATACAACTAGCTTTCCGCCCGCGGCTACGCCCGCGTGGACTACAGGTTATATCGTGCCCAACTGTGGGATAAAATGTAGCCTATGTCCTTTCCCAGGCTCTAATCTAACTCTGTACCAAATTTCATCAAAATCGGTTCAGTAGTTTAGGCGTGAAAGACGGACAGACGGACAGATAGACTGACAGACAGAGTTACTTTCGCATTTATAATATTAGTATTAGTATGAAATTTGAAACAGTCTCTCCCATTGCTTCGGCCGCTCGAGTTAGGTTCCTCTATCTTAAATATATAAAAGGAGAAACTGACTGGCTGACTGACTTATCAACGCACAGCCTAGACGGCTAAACGTAGGCACTTGAAATTTGGAAGGGACGTAGCTTAGGTACCGTAGAGGTGCACTAAGAAAGGAATTCCCGAAATTCCCACGGGAACGGGAATTAGCGGGAAAATCCTTTTGTATGAAAAATCTAAACCGCTTAACTTAGACGCTTGAAATTTGGCATGCAGGTACCTTAGTAAACTTCAAGCTTAGTTGCAACAGGATATTGCGAAATTCCCACGGGAACGGGAGTTAGCGGAAAAACACTTTTGTAATCTGTTCAAAAGAAAAAATTAACACGCAAACGAAGTTGCGGGCATCAGCTAGTAAATCAATAAATGCTTTAAAGGTGCTTCTTTGCCTTTTCTTGGTCTCCATCAGTCAATCTCCGATACCTGCTCCGATACCGCTATAATGCAACTAATTGAAAAAAAAACGTTATTTACGAGTATAACGATTTCAAGCCTGTCCCTAGAAATTCCAGTGTTTCCAGGATATCTCGGCTATCCCACCCGGGAGGTTTGGGACTTTCTTGAGTGTCAATCAATAAATACTTATCTGATAACCTATCATTAGCTTTAACCTAGAATATTTCTATAGAAAAACCGCCCGAATGTTTATAAATGCCGTAACACATAACGATGTCGCGACATAATTCAGTTAAAATTTTAAATCGCATCCGTTTCATTTCGCAATAAATGAGAAAGACATTTTAAAATTCGAATTAATCGTCATCAAAAAACATCCGAAAGAGATTGCACGCCATATAAGCTGGATTTTCATTTAATATTTTTAAGCCACATCAAAAAAAGGGAGGTGTTTGACGTGTGTATCTGTATGTGTGTGTATTTTTCTGTTTAAAGTTTATTATCATTAAATTGAAACAATAAAATTGCTTCCTGACTTTTTAAAGCATTCTTTGATGCTCTGTATCTTACCTCCTTTGCACGAATCGGACATCCGCTTCCTGCAATTTGGAAGATTCCAATTTTGAACGATTTTACTTTCCGTGTTTGATTTCTTTTTAAACCTCGTCAAAATAAGAAGTGTGTCATAAGTTTGATGTGTTTCTCTGTGTGTTTGTCTATGGCATCATAGCTCCTAAAGGTATGGACCCATTCGATGCGTTTCTTTGTTTGAAACTTTCTTGATGGTTCTTTTAATCAAAATTGGTTCAGCCGTTAAAAAGTTATATGCAATCGAATGTCAGCAGGTCGAGTACGATAGTGACTATGTCAAAATGTCAACATTGCCAACGCTATAGGGCGAGTAAGCCTTTGCGCGGGGCCCTCGCGCAATCAAAGTGAAGTTTCAGCGTGAGCCGAGCGCGAGTTTGTCGTTATCGTGCTAGAGCTGCTGGTGTGAACATTTATAATTTTAGAGTTATCGTTTAACATTTACTTCGGTTATCAAAGGTATAATATGAGAATTCAAAGTTTAATTCGAGATACCAAAAGTAATTAGTAAACATCAAATACGGTCGCGTCTGCGTAATTACATGCGAATTTGCGCAATGTTTCATGGAGAGAGCTTATTTAAACAAATTTCTGATTGGGTTTAGAATATAATTTTATAAATTAGAAGAAAATTAGTTCAGTAAGTTTTAAGACAGTCATTCATTGTTCAACTGCACCCCAAACTGTGAAACGGGACAAAGCTACTAGCTAGATAGAAGCATATACTTACTAACTATACAGGTATGTACAATACTCACTATAAACTAACATATATACAGCGTAAAAACTACCTCTATGTTAAGGCGACTACAGCACCTGATAAAGGCAGCACACATAGGAATAGTGCCATCTCCGTCTTTCAAAGACCTGGGCCGGCAGTGCGAACAGTGTCGATACACGAAGTTTACGGACTATAAAAGCGTGCGTGCGTAAAAACATGTTCGAAAGTTAGAAAAATTAGATTTATGGAAAGGTAACAGCTTAAATCGAAAAATGCGTTAAATACTTATCGAGAGTGTTCAATCACGAACATTTTGACAGCAAATTCAAGTTCCTGTGTGCATTTTATTATCGTTTTTACAGCTTAAAAGATTCACAATATTGGTATTTAGAGGTGACTTTGTGAGCTTTTTCTATCGAACCAAAAGTGCTGAATCATGTTTTCAGCAAACTACTTATCTAGTTTATCTAGTTATGTCCGTAGTTACCGTAGTATTTTTTTTCTTCGATTTAATGCAGTGCGTCATGCTTATCTACGCATCATAAAATCGTAATATATGTGCTGTATTCGCCTTAAGAATGTTAATATTATCTATTCGGCCCATTAGAAGCAAGACTATTAGATTATAACGGATTTGAATTATAGATGTATAGCTTTCCGTCTGGGACTTCGTTCCCGTGGGAATTCTGAAAAATTATGTAGCCTATGTGTTAATCCAGGGCACCAGCTACCTTCACACCAAATTTTACCAAAAATGGTCCAGCCGTTTGAGCGTGAAAGAGTAACAAATATTCATCATCCATAGATACAAACTTTCGCGTTTATAATATTAGTAAGGAAATAAGTTAAATTAATATAAATTATCTTGATTACAATTTCACTGGCAGGTAAGTTAGGGCGCTCGATAGTTAAATAAATCCCGATTTTCTGACTTATGTATAAAACATATTCCGAATACCAAACCAAAGGAATCCCGGGAGGCGGGGACAACAAGCCCTACACATTTCTTATTCCAATAAAGCGGAGCCCTTGGGCGGACTTAAGGACCTTTATAAATTCCGTTTTTCGAAAAAGCTGGGATAAATAAAGTACTTCAACTTATTCTAACATCGAAAGTTTTCGCAAGAAGCCTCGTAGCCCAGTGGCACTCGTTGATCTGAACCGATCAGTGAGGTAAAGCAGCGTACACAGAGGCAGGTAACCTTATGGCTGACCGAAGTAGCAATTTATCACGAGGCACGTTGCCGTTAGGCCCAACTATTGTCGATTGACTACAGTCGTCAAACCAAGTCAGAGGCCATTTGGTGGTTTGAAACCTGATACCAAGGTTAGTCAAGTTCGCAACAATCTTGATCATACTTAAACAATAAGCAAACAACTGAAATTTCCGGGGAAAAACAGTATACTGGGTGAAAAAGAACCTCCTAGCTATATTCAAAATCCTGAACCAGTTTCACTCAAAGAACACATTTATGAAAAAAAAATATTTTTTAAATATTTTTTCAATGGGAATATGTAGTCCATTTTTTGCCTAAACGTAAACATTACTCCTACACCAGGCACGCGAGGGGTGCGGGTAGCGCTCGGGGGGTGCACCCGAGTGGTGTCTACGTTTAGGAAAAAAAAAACAATAAAGCTAGGAGGTTCTTTTTCAACCTGTATGTATCGCTAAATAGATTAATAGAAACTAAATACAAACTGGTATACTAAGTATGTCCTACTTAATCCGCCTTTTACATTACGACATTCCACTCTGTCGGACTATTCTTTAGACACCCTGAACTCAGAACATTATTTATTTTTATTATTATTATCTATAAAGATCTGATTCGTAACGGCAGAATAGCAACATAACATTCTACTACTAGCTGTCATAAAAATTAACTAAGACACTTCACGCCAGAGTATTGTCAGCGTTCTTTCTAGGATTTACCAATATATAACTATTATACCGGGTCACCCCAAAAACCTTTATTTATGTGTGTCACAGTAACATTGTCAAACCCGTAATATTGTAGTTTGACTTAGTAAGATTATAAACTCTCGGTACTTTGTAAACTGCCTCATTTATTTTCACATTTGACGGACTTTTTATAATATTTATGCAACCTAACTTAACCGAACCTAAAAAAGCCTAACCTAACCTAACTTATCCTAATTATGCAAGCGGCCGCCTTTAAATATTCGTAAATTTATAATTTTACTAGGCAAATTGTAATATCACGGGAAATTATAATTTCACTAGTGAAATTGTAATGTTATCGTTTTTACAATTTTCTTGTGTTGTTCGCCAAGCGTTGAGACCACTAAAAATTACCCTTGACGACAAATATTACTAAATTTATATTTAGCCAATCCCTTTAAATTGCTGGTGTATTATTAATTTTGGGCTTCCGAGGAGGCAGAAAGGAAATTGCTGTTCCTATATTGAAATTTTTGGCGACTACGCGCCAGTATTTACTTATGCTAATTAAAATTTCGTGGTGTTTTCAAAGAGAGATTGGGTATCGTATCGAGACATTTTGATTAAGCTTTAAATTAATTTGAGGTGGGCTTGTATCGCTTCCAATTATTGAGCAACAGCTGTGTTGGAGGTATTAATAACCAGCTGTTTTTATTTATTTATTTATTTATTTATTTAGATGATACGATAAACAAGTAAACAAAATTGTATCAAGTTAAACGAAGTTAATTGTATAGGTATTAAACAAACTTTTTGTGTTTTATCATTTCAAAATATTTTATTGATTAAAGTAAACAAAATCACTTACTTATCTGTTTGAAGATCAGCTATGTCGGAATCAACTATGTAGGAAAGTCGCAAGTTCTGTTACAAATGACGAGTTGCGATTAAAAATTAACATTTATCATTTCAAAACAGAAATCGGAGGTTCGGGAACAATGGAAATGAAATGAAATCGCATTTATTTACCAATCCAGAACACAACAAATTAACTAGTTATATATAATTTCCTTACGGCATGACAGAGCGATGGCCATTCGTGGAAGTCTAATAGGCGTGTTCATTAATCGTGTCTTGAGAGGTGTTCTCATGCTAAGTGTGTTATTTAGTGTTTAAGAGAATAAATGGTGTAAAGTTGAAGTTTACATATTTGTATCCCTTAAACACAGGTAAAAGCAACTTACCCCCACGGCAACTGTTACAGTACTATGCAATAAGTTCAATGAAAAGTATACTAACTTGCTAAATACTTAGGCGGTAAAATCATGGGAGCCAGATAAGTACATATGAAGAGTTAAAGCGATCTTAAATTTACCTAACCAACTTGTAGAGCAACTCTCCGTTTTAATGGTATAACACGACCAAATTGCACGAACACACCCAATGATGAAAGGGGTGCGTAAACTTGGATTACACTTGGATTCAATAAATTAATGAGGGTTGACACTTTACGAAGTTTGTAAGGGTACGAGTTTCATGTTATCAGAAACCAGAATTCTCATTAATAATACCAAACTTAAGACACCATTTTGTTATCTTAATAAAACAGAGGATTTTTACATCATAAGTGGGGAACCCTACTCAAGTAAGTACTCATGTTGGGTTATTTTTAATAAGAGACTCAGTAAGGAAAATTTGCCCACTAAACTGAACATTTTTCCTTATTAAATATGGAACGATAATGATAAAAATAACTCTAAGAAGAAAATTAAAAAATTGGTAAACCTAAAGGTTACAACATAGCTAGCACGGCCCGCGACAAACTAGCACGTCACTTCAGCTTGATCTGGAGTCGTCATTTCGACACTTTTTTGACATTTGAACGCATTGTTTTCACGTTGACTAAAGAAACAGGTATTTTTTTCTTTGAAACAGCTAGTCACGTAAATCATTATTGTCGAAGCCACCAAAACTTATTGGCAGTCTCAAACGATACAAAACATACAAATCAAATTCAATGCCAAACCAGCATTATATATTAGGGATGTGAATATGTTCAACGAAACCTGTATTTCCCTCTATATCGACAGTCAATTTCCTTCAGAGGAACGAGAGCGGATGTAAGCCAATCGATACGTTTTATGCGTGTTTTTGCTTTCTTTTCGATGTTTTTCTTGTTTTTTCAAGTTAGATGAAGCGTCTTCTTTGAGGCTTTACAGCTGAAAGTGTGTAGCAACGACAGTGTCGATAAAAGTTGAATAAATTGGCTCTCTTTTTTGATAAATCGGTATCGATAAAAAGCCTTAGTGATGGCGTAGCCTTAGAATAATTATATGTCTACAATGAGCATCAGTTTATAAATTGCTAATGTAAAACGGGCCCAGATTTTTGGGAATGTGTGCGTGACAGATACGTCATACACACTCCATCTGTCATAATTTCTGTCACTGCGTGCGTAACTAATGTTGACAGTTTTTGAACTATGTACACCAAAGTGGGGAGTTTCAATGTCTCATTTATATTCCGATTTAAAAAAATAAGAATTTTGACATGGAAAATTTTAACTTTAAAACTTTGAACGACTGAAACTGAACGACTTTGGAATATGTCAGCAATCTCATAATAAATGCACACTAAAATTTTTAAAAACAAGTACATTTGTTAAAATAGAATAGAATAACTGTAATTCCTTGTTTAAAGTTCAGTGGATTTCTTTGAACATTGACTTTAGCTCATTAGGTAATTCACCGAAGAAATACAATAATATAATCTTCTTCAGGCGACTACAGCACCTAAATTACGATTTTATGATGCGTTGATAAGCATGACGCACTGCATTAAACCGAAGAAAAAAAATACTACTGTAATATTCAGGACATAAACTAGATAAGTAGTTTGCTGAAAACATGATTCAGCACTTTTGGTTCGATAGAAAAAGCTCACAAAGTCACCTCTAAATACCAATATTGTGTATCTTTTAAGCTGTAAAAACGATAGTAAAATGCACATAGGAACTTGAATTTGATATTAAAATGTTCGTGATTGAACACTCTCGATGAGTAGTTACGCATTTTTCGATTTAAGCTGTTACCTTTCCATAAATCTCATTTTTCTAACTTTCGAACATCTTTTTACGCACGCACGCTTTCATAGTCCGTAAACTTCGTGTATCGACACTGTTCGCACTGCCGGCCCAGGCCTGTTGAGAGACGGAGATGGCACTATTCCTATGTGTGCTGCCTTTATCGGGTGCTGTAGTCGCCTTAAGGGAAATTAATGTTACGTAAAATGGCAACCCAAAAGCAGAACTTGCAAAATGGCGTAATTTATGAATTGTTTTTTATTTATTTTGATGATTTAATAGTGCCTGGCGTTACGGAAAACACAGTTCGCTTCCTGAAACCAGCACCAAATTTTTATGTGTGGTTAGGCATGTCACCTGGACCCCAAAACTGCCGGGAGACACTTCGTGAGGTGTCAAGGTCACCAGTTATGACGTCATCAATGTGGCCGCCGCCGCGTTTTGAAAAATGTAAATTACTCATAAATTACGCAGTGCACATGTACGTGTGGGGTATCAAATGAAAAGATATTAAATATGCTGCATTGTTTTGATTGAATGTAATTGCGTAAATATGAAAACAACAAAAATATAGGACAAATAAGACAAATTACAAAAAAAATAATACATATTTATTTTTATAGCTAGAGAACCATTTATATTACAGAGAAAAAATGTAGAGTACAAATAATTCTACGTTATTCGTCTATAGTTTACAATTTAAATCATCACAATCGGGTGAAAAGAGCCATAGTTATGCTGGTTTAACTAAAGCGCGGCGGATGCCATATATTCAACCGACGTCGCCGGCGCGTTTTGAAAAATGTTAATTATGCTTAAATTACGCAGTGCATATGAATGTTTGAGGTATCAATTGAAAGGATATTAAATTTTCTGCATTGTTTTCATTAAATATAACTGCGTAAATATGAAAACAACAAAAATATAGGACAAATAATAACAAATTACAAAAAAAAAATACATATTTATTTTTATAACTAGATAACCATTTGTATGACAGAGAATTAATGTAGCGTACAAATAATTCTACGTTATTCGTCTATAGTATTAAATTTAAATCATCACAATCGGGTTAAAATAGACATAGTTATGCTGGTTTAATATAAAGCGCGGCGGATGCCATATATTCAACCGACGACGTCGCCGGCGCGTTTTGAAGAGTCTAAATACACTGAACTGCGCAACACACATGTATGTATGTATACATTCGGACATGAAATGAAAGCATATTTAATATGCTCTAATTTTCTAATGTAACAAATAAATAAATCTGCGTAAATATAGAAATAAGAAAAATGTGTAACCATTAAATCGAATTAGAGAAAAAAAGTATGTTTATTTATTTCTACAGCCAGAGAACCATTACATTAGAGACAAAAATGATTTCTTCGTATAATGTTATGTTATTTTTTTATAGTTTAAAATTTAAATCATCTAAATCGGTAAAAAACAGACATAGTTCTGCCAGTTTAAAGATAGTTCGGCGGACACTAACAACGCGACATGGGTGAGGCTCACGAGCGTTTTGTCCGCCCGTTCCAGTGTGTTATGAATATTGATGCATACTAACGATGGCCGTTTCTACTAATAATCAGGATGAAGACTTCACTTGGAAGAGAAACTACTTGCATCAATGCTTATGCATCAATATTCATAACACACTGGAACGGGCGGAAAAAACGCTCGCGAGCCTTACCCATGTCGCGTTGTTAGCGTCCACCGAACTATCTTTAAACTGGCAGAACTATGTCTGTTTTTACCGATTTAGATGATTTAAATTTTAAACTATAGAAAAATAACATAACATTATACGAAGAAATCATTTTTTGTCTCTAATGTAATGGTTCTCTGGCTATAGAAATAAATAAACATATATTTTTCTCTAATTCGATTTATTTGTTACACATTTTTCTTATTTCTATATTTACGCAGATTTATTTATTTGTTACATTAGAAAATTAGAGCATATTAAATATGCTTTCATTTCATGTCCGAATTTATATATACATACATGTGTGTTGCGCAGTTCAGTGTATTTAGACTCTTCAAAACGCGCCGGCGACGTACCGATTTAGATGATTTAAATTTTAAACTATAGAAAAATAACATAAAATTATACGAAGAAATCATTTTTTGTCTCTAATGTAATGGTTCTCTGGCTATAGAAATAAATAAACATATTTTTTCTCTGCTACACATTTTTCTTATTTCTATATTTACGCAGATTTATTTATTTGTTACATTAGAAAATTAGAGCATATTAAATATGCTTTCATTTCATGTCCGAATTTATACATACATACATGTGTGTTGCGCAGTTCAGTGTATTTAGACTCTTCAAAACGCGCTGGCGACGTCGGTTGAATAATATGGCATCCGCCGCGCTTTATATTAAACCAGCATAACTATGTCTATTTTCACCCGATTGTGATGATTTAAATTTAATACTATAGACGAATAACGTAGAATTATTTGTACGCTACATTAATTCTCTGTAATACAAATAATGGTTATCTAGTTATAAAAATAAATATGTTTTTTTTTTTGTAATTTGTTATTATTTGTCCTATATTTTTGTTGTTTTCATATTTACGCAGTTACGTTTAAAGAAAAAAATGCAGAAAATTTAATATCCTTTCATTTGATACCCCAAACATTCATATGCACTGCGTAATTTAAGCATAATTAACATTTTTCAAAACACGCCGGCGACGTCGGTTGAATAATGGCATCCGCCGCGCTTTAGTTAAACCAGCATAACTATGGCTCTTTTCACCCGATTGTGATGATTTAAATTGTAAACTATAGACAATTAATGTAGAATTATTTGTACCCTACATTTTTTATCTGTAATATAAATGGTTCTCTAGCTATAGAAATAAATGTGTATTAATTTTTTGTAATTTGTCTTATTTGTCCTATATTTTTGTTGTTTTCATATTTACGCAATTACATTCAATGAAAACAATGCAGCATATTTAATATTCTTTCATTTGATACCCCATACGTACATGAGCACTGCGTAATTTAAGTATAATTAACATTATTCAAAACGCGCCGGCAACGTCGGTTGAATATATGGCATCCGCCGCGCTTTAGTTAAACCAGCATAACTATGGCTCTTTTCACCCGATTGTGATGATTTAAATTGTAAACTATAGATGAATAACGTAGAATTATTTGTACCCCACATTTTTTCTCTGTAATATAAATGGTTCTCTAGCTATAAAAATAAATATGTATTATTTTTTTTGTAATTTGTCTTATTTGTCCTATATTTTTGTTGTTTTCATATTTACGCTGTTACATTCAATAAAAACAATGCAGAATATTTAATATCCTTTCATTTGATACCCCACACGTACATGTGCACTGCGTAATTTATGAGTAATTTACATTTTTCAAAACGCGGCGGCGGCCACATTGATGACGTCATAACTGGTGACCTTGACACCTCACGAAGTGTCTCCCGGCAGTTTTGGGGTCCAGGTGATATGCCTAACCTCACATAAAAATTTGGTGCTGGTTTCCGGAAGCGAAATGTTCCGGCCTTTTTTGGACGTAAGGCAGAGCACTATAATTCACATGTTGTTCTTTAGGAATAATAATATGTTACCTACCGATAATAATTTCCATGTTGACGTTCCATTTTGGTTTTTTTTCGATTACTGTAGTTTCTACACACTTTAATTACACAAAAACCCATTTTGAAATTCGACTTTTGTGTCCACACACTATGAAGACACAATAGACAATGACGGTGCAAAATTTGGATTGGGTACAACAGTTAGACCCAATTTTTTTTTGGCACCATCTTGGCATTGACTGTCCTTCTAGACATATAATTTTTTTAAGGGCGTAGCGTAGACTTTAATGAAATGCTTTCCAACTTTCTAAATAACTTTTAGATTTACCTAAGTACTTACTTACTTCATTAGAATTACAGATGTGTCAATTTTGTAGCCTTTAAATACAGTAGGCCTAAGGGTATGAAGCGGTATTCTACACTGAACCACCTTTTTCGAAAAACCTACGTGACAAAGAAAAATCATCCTAAGTATGTGATCGTTTATTATTGTACAATCAAATAAGAATTTATCAAAGAATTAATTTTTTGTAAGCTGGAAATAATTTTTAAAATATAGTACTTACCTACAAGCAAAAACTGAAAAAAGTGCAAAAAAAACTGTTTTTAAAACGGTGTTTTTCCTGCAAAATCATTCAGAATGATAGAACTTATTCATACATGGTTTTATTTTTAACCGACTTCAAAAAAGGAGGAGGTTTCTCAATTCGACCGTATATATATATATATATATATTTTTATGTATGTCCGCGGATAACTTCGTCGTTTATGAACCGATTTTGATTATTCTTTTTTTGTTGGAGAGGGAGTATCCCAAGGGTGGTCCCATGGTAAGGAAACCAGGATCTGATGGTGGAATCCTGAAGAAATTGAGGGAAACTCTCGAAAAAATCGTCTTTTGGGATTGAAATCGGTGACTCTTACGTTTTTGACGTGGAAAATTATTTGCTGAGCTATCACTTATACCCTCTATACAAAACCACAATATAAAGCAAAGCATTACTTTCATCCCAAAGAAACTATCACAACTTCACAGACTAAGCCAGGGTTGCCCAAAGTGTGCGCCGCGGCGCCCTGGTGCAACGTAGACAGTACAGAGGGATGCCTGTCGACCCTCTGTGCCATACTCCGATCCAAAAACTTGAGGAACTTAAGGATTGGCGGGTACAAAATAAACACTCCAACGCCTTGATAAACGTGTGGAGATCACAAAACTCAACCTATCACATTGACTAAGTAGCTGTTTTTGTTTTAATTGAGTATTCTAATTAATAAACAAACAACTCAACTTTACATTGTGGATGTTTAAATTTATGTGCCTATCTACCTAACAAGCATCATTGTACCTACCTATTTCTTTCAACTGTATCTATCGATTTTTCAACTGTCTTGCTAGGTTAGGGCGCCGAGACCAAATTCTGAAATCATAAGTGCGCCACGGACTGAAAAAGATTGGGAACCCCTGCACTAAGCTAAAAGTTTCTAGATTTCCTATCCACACAGGAAACTAATAGTTGTTTTTCGAAGGACTCTATTTAATTAAAATATTGGCAAATTGATAATCTCTCGGCCTTTCACACGGACAATATGTTATCAGATTTCCCACCGCAAACTTTACAAAAGTTTCTGCCCTTTAAACGTCGCGTGGCGGACCTACAAAAGATGTAAATGAAGATATACGGGCGCATAACGTAAAAGTTTTACAAGGCCAACGGGCTTCTTAAACATGATTTACTTGTAAAGAAACATACGTATCTATTCAAAAGATACATGCAGGTCAATAAATTCAACTCTAGGTATCCAAATAAACTGGTGCTACCAAGCGGAAAAAGCTCCTTATATGACAAAAACTGTCCTAGAATGGCGGTAAGAATATATAATATTTTACCAAACGACGTAACAGATTTACCTTTCGCGATATTTAAGAGAAAACTATTTAACTGGCTGTGTGATAGGTGTTTTTATTCCCTTAAGGAATTATATGACTATAAGGTTTATAAAACATATTATTAATTGAATTATTTGTAAATTTTGAATATTTGCATGCCATACGATTGGTGGATTATGAGACGCATTTCTTTTAATATATTATCATTGTAATTACCATTATCCGTGCAAATAAAGACATTTCATTTCATTTCGATACTATACATACATACGCTCTCGCCTGTAATCCCTAACAGGGTAGACAGAGCATTAGGGGTTCTAGCTAACAACTTGATGCTACATTTGACACAAATTATGACGGTTATCAGATGGAACACACTATGTTATAAAACAAAGTCTTCCGCCGCGTCTGACTGTCTGAATGCGATAAACTCAAAACTACTGAACGGATTTTCACCAATGGACGGATAAGATGGGTTAACTCTTGACCTCAATTTTGACCATAAGGTCAAAGATGGGGTCGACGTTGGAGCGAGTTAACCCAGAAAATGCCTATCAAGGCACTGGTACTCCCACGCACCGACGGAACACAGCAAGCTGTTTGGCGTCGGACTTCGGTAAGAGGGTGGTCGCGAACCGGACGGTCCTTTACAGAGCCTACCACACCGCATAGGATCATATGATGCCACCTCAAATTCAAAACTTTGGGTCATTTTGGTGTCTAAGCCATCATACTGTTATGTTTCTTCAAAATCCGTTCAGTAGTGTTAACGTAAAAGAGTAAGAAAGATCAATACTCACAGAAATATATTTAACAAAGAATGTGATGAAGTTAAGTAATTTTTTACTACACACACATACGCTTACAGCTAAAATCCCTATCGGGTAGGCAGAGCACCAGTGGTTTTAAAACCACCTGACGCCACGATTGACATAAATTCAGTGTTATTAGATGAAATCAAATTACATCATTTAAGTGGTGAGAGGTTTTCAGCCTTTCGGCCTCAATACAGCAGAACCCTCGCGTGCCACTGACTGACTTTTACGGTATGCCTGGGAACAGTAGGCAGCGGGCACATTCTAACAATCACTTTTAAAAAATATTAAAAATTGCTTTCCGCTCAGAACATCGTGGGATCGGGAAAAGTATGTTGTTAAAAGTATGCAGCATCACTACCGCTCGACAAAACCACTCGAAGGATCAAGCCAAATAATAATCATAAAAAAATATTCCCATAGTGCCCTATTTAGTTGGTAGTAAATATTTTATGATCAACTACACATTTCAACTCAACGAGACGTTACCATCAGAGAAAGATCGAATCTTTTATGCGGCATTAAAAAAAACTGTTCATTTTTATTCTTACAGCGCTAGGATGAAAACGTGAATAATGGCTTGCAGATTGACTTTGTAAAGAGCTTTCACGGATATCAGTTCAAAAACTGTTTTATACAGTCGATCCATCCACGAAATTCATACTTATCGATTTCCGATAATTTTCTGTAGTTGTGTAAGCTTATGCGTTCGCTTCGGTAGTATATGCAAGTATAGGTAATAAAAACAAAATGAAACGGGCAAGTGCGAGTCGGACTCTTTGAAAACCATTATCTCTATAAAAACGGCAAAAAAATCACATTTGTTGTATGGGAGCCCCCTTATATATTTAATTTATTCTACTTTTTAGTATTTGTTATAATAACAGCAACCGAAATACAAATCATCTGTGAAAATTTCAACTGTCTAACTATCACGGTTCATGAGATACAGCCTCGGACAGACTATAAAAACGAGCAAAATAATCATGTTTTTTGTATGAGAGCCCCCTTAAATATTTATTTTATTTTGGTTTTTAGTATTTGTTGTTATAGGGCACATAGAAATACATATATCATCTGCGAAAATTGCAAACTCTCTAACTATCACGGTTCATGAGATACAGTCTGGTGACAGACGGACAGACAGACAGCGGAGCCTTAGTAATAAGGTCCCGTTTTTTTTCTTTGGGTACGGAACCCTAAAAACACCGAAAGATAATGGTTACAAAACTACGCAAAGTTGGACGAAAGATACAAAAACCCTGAGATGTCGTTAAGTGATTTTATATATTACAACGGTAAAATCCTAGCATAATTTTTAGTTCAATCGAAACATTGTATATATCCCAATTGGTCTTAAACATTTCAGTGATTGTCAGACTATTTAACAAATATTTATCAAAAGGCGCTTCATACATTCAGTCTTAGGCAAAGTGCTTTAAGAGTTAGGAATGTTTCAAGGGACGTCGCGAGCAAATCCAAGGAGGAACCAGGAAAGTAGAGGGAATAGGATGGTGCAGGATGGAATCTGGAAACAAACAGGAGAGTAGTATAAGTTAATCTTATTAATAATTAATAATAGGATAAGTGAAGGTAGGATAGTCTAGAATCTAGACTATCCTCTACAGACTCTGGAGTGAGAAGCTTGGTGGTAGGTTTATAATTATTGAAGTCGAAGCTTGTTTACCCTATAACCTAAATCAGCTATTTTACGGGGGTAACGAAGAACCTAATCATGAGAATCGTAAAAAAAAAATTGTGAACCATATTCGTGGCAGTGCTACAAACTCGACAATCTTCAAAGTCCTATGCGATGAAATTGGTGCAAAATTTAAATCTCTTTTATAACACACAGAGGTACCAAACAGAGAACACAAAAAGAAAAGAGTTTTTCTCTAAAATAAAAGATAAAACACTGTTTGTATTGTTTGATTTGATAACACCTAAAGGGGGGTCTAAATCAGTAACATCTAAAATCAGTTTTCCTCATAGGTTAAAGGGGTAACAATATTAAAAAGGTTAGAAACCTCTGCCCTATAAATAACCTGATTTAAGAAGATTTCAAATATGTATCTTTAAAAATAAATAAAAAATAGAGAGAGAGGGAAACACAAGCTATGACGTCACAGCTCCTTACCACCATAAGGAGCTGTGACGTCATAGCCTGATTTTCCCTATGTCTAATTGAGAGTTTTAAACATTAATAATGACTACATATCGGATAGTGGTTTTCGACGGAAAGAGAAGAAGAGTCGAGTAAATGATTGGTTTAATAATTTCAACGCCATTTTTTTAAGGTCGGAGTACGATTTTTATGTATAGAATAAATGGCCAAACACTTTAATTAAAGGTCATGTGTTGTTAGGACAGCTGCAAGCAAACATTTGCAGGTTTTTTAAAATATATTAGCCTGAAAGTTTTCTTCTATGATGTCGGCAGTTGGTCAGGCTAAATTTTTCTGGACCAAAAGGCGGCGACCTCAATGGCCCTTCGGTGCACCTTAAATAAGTCCTCTTGCGAACAGTTTTCAAAACACAAGTTTTTTTTGCTGCGGCCAACCTGGGTTCTGAGCCTGTTGAGGCTTTTCCAGATTGGCCACGGCTTCTAATAACCTGGAGTTAGGTTTTCCTTAAGAGGGAAAAGGGATGAATGCGGAATTTTTCTTTTCCAAGGATTGTATCGGGCATCTGTGGGGCTTCCGTTTATAGCGAAAGCCATTTAGTTCAGCGGAGTACGAATAGGTGGCGTTAAACGTCATGCTATTGCCATCAAACATACGAAACATTTACTTTTGGACAAATTTAAGACAGTAATTAAACAAAAACTTTGCAAAAAGGGCTATTACAAAATTTCTGATTTTATCTATCAGACAAGCAGTCATGGGAAATAACTGCTCAGCTCTAGAGTTACGAGTATTTTAGAATTAGTTAAAATTAGAAAATAAGAAAATTTGTAATGCGATTAAAAAGAGCACCCTCATAGTTTCTTGCCTGTTCTTCTCTGGGGAAGACTGCACCATTGCGAATAGGCGTAGAATCAGTAGGGTCAATAGAACGAATGCGTATCATGATATCAGTCCACTGCTGAACATAGGCCACCCCAAAGGTGCACCACTTTGCACGATGCTCCGCTATTTGCATCCGGCCACTACCCGCAGTCTTCTTAAGGTCATCTGACCATTTGACTCCTACGCAATTCTTTACTACGTTTGCCAAGAAGTGGTCTCCATTCGAGAACCTGTCTACTCCAACGCTCGTCGGTTCTGCGACAGACATGGCCAGCCCACTGCCACTTCAGCTCGCAACACTTTTGGATAATATCCATCACTCCGGTTTTCTGTCGAATGCGTATGCGTATGTGGGTAAGGCTGTATAAAAATGTACATTTCCTTTTGTTCACATGTCCGACAAAAGTATTTGTTAATAAGTAATAAAATAGTTTACTTAAATAGATAAGTGTAGTAACATTCTGTTCTGAGAAATATAATTTCATATTTAAAATATAAAAAATCGAAAAATTTTAAAAAAATTTATTATTATTATATTTTCAAAAATTTGAAATTTTTTTTTGTAATACAAAAAGTTCGCGTCCAAAATTTACCTTAAGAATTTTAAGTGAAGATTATATCCAAGAAAAATGGTTTGACCCATATGAAATGACTTTTAATTACTTCGTCATTATTATTTCCTCGGTAATGACTGCTTTTATTAACATAATTGCCATTTCTTTACATATTTTTTGACATAAAAAGCATGTTCCAAAAATCTAGTGTCTCGAGAGTTACTTTGCGAACGTTACCAAATAATTGCTTAATTATCAGTGTATCCGAATTCCTAAAAAAACAAAATTTAAATATGGCAACACTAAAGCTCACTCATAAAAAATATCCAAAAAAAAGTTAAACGTTACCCGCCATTCTTGGCTTTTTTCGCCAGACGATCAAGTTGTCCTTGTAATTTCATTGAATTTATTTGCTCATTTTGAGTTTTAAAAGTGCTTATTTTGTGTTGTTTATCAGTGTTACTCATTGATACATTTGTACTGTTATAATTTAACCACAAAATATGCCGTTACAGTGAATTCATTAAGAGACATCAGAAATTAAGGTAAGAAAATGCAGAATTATTCCGTCGCGAGAGTTACCGAGTGTTACCACTAGCGTTACCGAGTGTTACGACGAGCGTTACCGAGCGTTACCTTAAGCTGGTTTCACATTATGTAAAATTATCTAATACCGTTAAACAAGCAATTTTATTGTATATATCTATATTATAATCGGAATCTCGGAAACGGCTCCAACGATTTCGATGAAACTTGGAATATAGGGGTAAATGGGGGCAGAAAATCGATCTGGCTAGGTGTTATATCTGAGCAATATCGATTTGTCCGTATTTTCATGCAAAAACTTTCAAGAAGATTTTCCTTCGCAACATGTTTGATAATTTCGGCCTGACAGCTAATGTCTTGATAGACGAGTGGTAGCGACATGTTAATTTCAAGTCGGCGCTCGTGGTTCATCAAATATTTTTCTTTTTATGCTGTTTTTTTTACTTTTTTTATTCAGTAATTCATTCTCTGAATTATTTTATGAATGTTACAAAAAAGTAAATATTTTTTTTTTACATTTTTACATCCGAGTGAAGCTCGGTCGCCCAGGTACTTAGTATAGTGTATGTAGTACATTTAGTAGATTTATGTTTACTTTTTTCAGATGGCTCCTTTAACAGCGGCTGAAAAGCAAAAAAAATACAGAGATCGCATGCGGCAAACTAAGCCTGAAAAATATTCTGAAGTACTGAAAAAGAATGCAGAAAGAAATAGGAAATATAGAAAAAAAGTACAGGAAAGTGTTACAGAAGAAGAAAAAAACAAGCGAAGGCTGGTATGGCGAGAAAAAAAAAGACAAGAAAGGAAGAAAGAAAAAAATACGCTCAATAATGAACAGAAAAAGGTTGCAGAGCAGAAAGTTGAGAAAAAAAGAATTTACCGAATGTGGATAACTAAAAAAGCCCAGTATGAAAGAAAAATAAATTTATTGAACTTGAAAGTGGATAGGCTTCGAAAGCAAAATGCCCGCTTAAGAAAAAAGAATATTCAGTTACAAGAACTACTCTGCAATCCAGAATCGAAAGAAAATATAATAACGCCTAACACAAACGAGAATGATATGACACCGTTATCTAAATCTTGCTCCTTTATAGATCAAAATTTACCCAATGTGACAAGCGAAGAGAAAGAAAAAGTGAAAAGAGTCCTTTTAGATCACAACGTTATAACGAAGGTGATACAAAATGCTTATAAAGATACTAAAAATAATGATGAACGTAACATTTTAAAAAAAATGACGGAAAATGAATACGTTACTAAATACAAAATGAAGCGTAAAGTGTCATTGATCTTAGGACTTAAAGGAAGAGCACGACGTATTAAGCAATATGCAAATAAAAGAAACAAAAATTTAGCAGAGGAAATAAGGCAATTTTATGAAAGAGATGACGTTAGCAGAGCTACAGCTGGGAAAAAGGAAGTAAAAACATTAAAAAAAGAAAAACGACAGCGACGATATTTACTGAAAACCCTTAAAGATCTATTTAAAAAATATAAAGAGGAAGGAGGTAAAGCAAAATATTGTACATTCAAAAAACATAGGCCATTTTATGTGCTCCATCCTAAACTCAGCAATAGGGACACATGCGCGTGCATGAAACACGAAAATTTCACGCTTAAAACTCAAAAGTTATATGACTTAGGTATGATTAAAACAAAAAATGTGGACGATATCCTTGGAGAAGTACTTTGCAATGCTAATTCAAAAGATTGTGCATACAGGCAGTGTTCTGAGTGTCGCGATCATCTTATCAATTTTGATTGGGCTGCTCACAGCAAAGATGAGATTGTAGAATGGGTCGAATTTGCCCGCGAAAAGCATGAATACGTAGATACGAAAAATGGGAACAAGAAAATAACTGAAAAAATGGTAAAAAGAGTAAACAGCAACACAATGATTTCGTTTACCAATTCGTACAATAATGACTTCAATGCATTCAGCAAACATATATACAATATCAAACATCAATATGCCCAATATTTATCCTGCATAAACAACTTGAAACAAAACGAAGTAGCAGTCCACATTGACTTTTCAGAAAATTACACATGCAAATTCGCAAAAGAGGTACAACCCATGCATTGGGGAGCTTCAAAACCGCAAATCACTTTACATACTGGGGTATTATATGCTAAAGACAGAAAACCGCAAACATTCGCATCCATTTCACCGAACAATGATCACGGGCCAGAAGCAATATGGGCACATCTGAAACCAGTTTTAAATCACATTAGAGAGACATTACCGAATATCACAGTAATCCACTTCTTTTCGGACGGGCCAACATCCCAATACAAACAAAAAAAAAACTTTTACTTCTTCTCCAAACTTACTGAAGAAATGGGTTTTTCAAATTCGACATGGAATTTTAGTGAAGCTTCACATGGCAAAGGAGCCGCCGATGGCGTCGGTGGTGCAATAAAGCGACGTCTGGACAACTACGTTGCACAAGGCATGGACATACCGAACGCTGAAACCGCTTACGATGTCCTTAAAAAATCAGATTCGTCAGTATTGACCTTTTATATCTCACAAGAGTCTATAAAAAAATACTCAGTATTAGAAGATTTAATACCAGTACCTCAAACGATGACATTGCATCAAATTGTAAAAACAAATTCCGTCAATATTATTAAATACAGATGCTTAAGTTGCTTTTGTTGCGACGTTAATTCTTTCAGAGGTTCATGTGATTGCTTGAATATCAAATCTCACGTACTTTACAATGAACAACGGCCTATAGTGTCAAAACGAAAAAGGGACAACAGCTTAGAGAAGAACAGTTTTGAGAAAAAGAGGAAAACTACAAATGAAACAACCAAAACGAAAATTAGTAATAAAATCCAGGTCTTGTCCGAAATCCACTACTTCCCTGAACATGAGTCCTATATAGACTTAAATAAATTTGAAGATAAATTCAACCCAATTTCCGAAAAAATTGATTTATTCAGAAACAAAAATAACAAAACACCTGAAAATATTTATAGCAATCCTGTTCCATCAACGTCAAAGAAAGATTTCAAAACGATAAAGAAAGCTGAACCAAAGAGTTTAAGACGGTCACATTTTAGCGACGACTCTACAGATACTGAAAGTGAAAATTTTTCTCTTCACGACTCTTCAGATTATTGTATTGAAGATGATGAAGAATTTTTAGATTATTTACAAAAAATAGAAGAAGAAGAAGAAGGAAGAGAGAACAAGATTGTGACACATGAAAGCGTAGTACAACAGACGGACGAAGAGAAAAAAACTGAAGAAGAAAACGAATTTAAAGAAGACAGTATGATCGTTAAATATAGAAACAAAGCCAAACTAACCAAAATTATAGATCTCGAAAATAGAGTACTATTAGATGAAACCAAAGAAACTTTAGGAATCGAAGACAGCGAGAAAGTTGAAAAAGCTATTAAGAATACAAAATGTGAAACAAAGAAATGCAAGACCAAAAATACCACGACAAGCGATAATATAGTTCAAGATAAAGAAGATAATAAGGTCACGGGCTCTGATAAAATGATATTTTTAAAAGAAAGTGTGAACAAGATGGTGGAACCTGAAAGAAAAAGTAGTGACCAAAAGGTAGAAATAGAAAAAGAAGAAAACAAGAATATAAGATGTGAAAACAGAGAACAAACAGATGAAGAGAAAAAAACTGAAGAAGAAGACGAATTGAAAGAAGGAGACAGTGTAATCGTTAAATATTACGAAAAAAAGACCTGGAAATTCTACACAGGTTTTATTGAAGACGTGCGAGAGGAAGATAAAATTACATTTTATAAGATTTTTTTTTTGAAAACTGTTAAAAACCCTTTAAAATTTGTTAAACCAAAAAAAATTGATCGTGATTTCGTGCCTTCAACCAATATTGTTAAAAAAGTTAATTTTATTTTAAGCTCTAAAGAATACTTTTTAAAAGATGATACTTCCGATTCGATTTATTTTAATTAACATTTTTGAAGAGAAATAAAAGTCAAACTTATACATTTGTCGTTTTATTGTAGGTACCTACCTATCATAGTAAGTACAAGATAAAAACCAGTCATATTGCATAATAACATGTCATAAATTATTATAATTACATATTAAAAATAAATTGGTACAGTCCTTTCGTATAATGAAATAATATAAACGGAACATTGTAAACATAGCTTTATATGTCTTGAGCGTTACCAATTGTCCCATACGTTACTGTGTTACTGTCTCGAGAGTTATTTGTACAATTTTGTATAGCCTTACCCATGTATGTATTTAAATCCTTTAATGTATGCTCGTAGCCCAGTGGCTCTTGCTGATCTCAACCGATCAGTGAGGTTAAGCAACCTACTCAGGGGCAGGGAACTTGATGGGTGACCAAAGTGGCAATTTATCACGAGCGTTTCCGTGCTTCGGAGGGCACGTTAAGCTGTCGGCCCCGGCTGTTGTCGATTGACTACAGTCGTTAAAACCAAGTCAGAGACCATTGTGCGGTTTGAAAACTCTGACACCAGGGTTAGCCAAGTTCGCCACATACTTGACTATACCTACACGATAAGAAGAAGAAGAATGTATGCTTTTATTTATTTCATGTAATCTTGACTCGTTTTAAGCGGCATCCTGAATGTCCTATAAAGATTTTTTCTATTGTATTGTAGTATACCTTGAGATGCGGCAGTGCCAGGGCCCGGCGCAGGTCGTGTATGTCGGCGGCGGTGTGCGGCGAGGCGGCGGGCGGGCCGGCGGTGGGCGCGCGCGGTCTGGTCACGGCCTCCAGTGCGGAGCGCGCGCGGCCGCGGGCCTCGGCGGCCGGCGCGCGCCCGCTCGACACCACCACCGTGCACGCTATGCGGTCGTACACCTACACGAGTAGATAAGCCACGAGTTCATAACACTTAAACTCAGTCGTAGAAACGTAATTTTAATAAATTAATGCTTTTTCATAGGACATAAGGGAAAGATTAGAATTTACTTAAATGGTGGAATCTACCCATAACTGTGATCGTCTGTATATAATTACTTTTTCCCGGAAATGTTTTCGTTATTTACCTACTTTGGCACTACGCAATGTATTACGAAATTTTTTTTATTACGAAACGGAGAGCATTCAAATAAATACATTAATTTTGCAACAGAAAATATTAAAAAACTTGAAAAAAATTCGCAATTTCCTGAGAAAATTCCACTAAAAAATCATTCAAATTTATAGTATGAACTAAAGATTTCAGTTTTTGCTAAGCTGTCTCTTACACCCAGAACATGATACTGCCACTTTTTTTTACTAAGAGAAGGGTTAGAATCGTCCCACAATAACTCTGCACCGTGCCCTCTTCGAAGGGCACGATACGTTGTCGGTCCCGGCTGTTGTCGATTACTGCAGTCGTTAAAACCAAGTCAGAGGCTTTGTGCGGTTTGAAAACTCTGACACCAGGCTTAGCCAAGTTTGCCACACACTTGAAAATACCTGCATAATAAAAAGAAGAAGACTGCATGGTATATCAACTGGAAACCCAAAGTTGAAGTGTGGTAAACCTTTATGAAAGTATGTCTAAATTGGCATATCAGTTTCTCGTGAATATTTTGTTGCGATTTTTTGAAAACTCTATTTTTACGATGGATAAAACGATCGAAAGTGACATTCGAGAACTCATATCAAAAATGGTAATCAATTTACGAAATATAAAAGAGGAGATGGAGTCTGTTCGTGACGTGAGCAAAAGGAGCAATGTTTTCATAAAAATTTTAACCACTAAGATACTTTTCATTATTTTATGTAGAGTATTCTCTTACATTTATTCACAGAATAATATAAATACGTTTTTTAAGATTAGTTTAAATTAATTAATATTTACATAAATACATGCTATTGACTCTGAATAAAACGAAAGGAGGGTTACGTGTATTATACATTCCCGAAGTTCCCACAAGAACGAAGTCTCGAGTGGGAAGCTAGTAATATTTATTTATTTATTTAGAACCAACTAACATTTACAGACTAAATCTAAACATGAAAGTTATAGGTTTTTGAAAAATTATTAAACAATTAAAAACAAGAATAGACTTCGAATCATAAAAATAACATAAATATTACAGAAACATAAATACATTATACTGTACCTGTAATAATATCAATAAAACTCACCTCCAACAAAGCCCGCAGTTGCAAGTCGTCTAGCACGCTGTGGAATAGGTCCGGGTCTATAAATGTGGGACCGTCTTGTAGGACTGCCACATCGTCCAACGATTCTACCACTAGGTTCACCGCTGCAAACAAAAAACATATTTTAGTAAGTATTTTTTTTTAGTCCCCACGGAGGGGCACGGGCTTTCCTTCGAAACACGAAAGAGATTTAGGCCATAGTCCACCACGCTGGCCCAATGCGGATTGGTGGACCGTCCTCCAAGAACTAATTTTCTTAGATGTATGGGTTTCATTACGATGTTTTCCTTCCTTCGCCGTTGAGCAAGTAATAATTAATTAGAAATCCGTACATAAATCCGAAAAGACTAATATAGTGGTACAACCTCATACCAGAATTTGAACCCACAACCTTCCGGTTACAAGTCTGACTCATTACCAACTGGGCTATCACCGCTTTTACTAAGTTTAAAAAAAAAACTGATAATGGTCTCTATCGTACGAGGATAAAAAAGAGATAGGTATATTAAGCCGTAAAAAACCATGACCCATGACCCGAGAACAAACATCTGCTTTACACACAAACCTACTAACATTAATATCCACCCTTATCCCCCCATAATATTAATACCTATAATATTAATCAAAATAAGTTTGATCCTATTATAAACGCGAGAATTTGTGAGGATGGTACGGAAAAACTGTTGAACGGGTTACTAAATTAAATTAACTAAATTAAAGCTACCTAGTACCAAACTAAATTATTTTGGAATTTCTTTTTCCGATCTTCGCCGCATCGAAGACCGGGTTATTCTATGTAAACGGTACCACTAGCGACACCTAGCGAGCGAACGAAGAATTCAATCTTCAAGGTTTTGTCACCCTCCACCTTGGCTACGGTCCGAATGACGATTTTGGCGATAACAGCGCGCCAACGCTAACAGCCTGGTCCGAATGGATGACAGCGCTAAAATCGACAAATGACAGTTATCGAATCGGACCAGAACGTTAGCGCGCTTACGGTATTTCTAACCTCAAAATCTTTGTTTACCTTCTGAAGATGCTTTTTTTCTGCTCAAGGAGTTTAATTAGTCATCACCCACGCCAATAACAAAGAAAGAAGAACTTTAAAGGAATACCTTAAAAAAACACAAGAAAAACACTTTCAATTTGTTTATTTTGACGTGCGTTTGACAGATGTTTGACAGATCGCTCACAGTGATTACGCGTCGAGGCATGGTCGTTGTTAGCGCAAGATGGCGTCGGTAATGACGTCATGAGTGACGTCACTGTCAGCGCTGTGAGCGCGCTAACAGGTCAATCGGACCAATGTTTGAGCGATAATATCGATATTATTGTCATTCGGACCGTAGCCCTTCTTGCTATGAGCGTGAAAGTTGCGCTGTGATTCCGGTAGATGGCACTATTTAAGAGTTTCGTGTTGTTGTTTAATATTTTTGTATGTAGAATGATGCATAGTTAAATACAGTGCCACCTCTCGAGTAAAGCACTGTTCACTTGTTGAACCCGGCACAGAAACTTTTCATTTTGTTTTTAATTTCACAATGAGGGGTTTTCTGACAGCCCAGGATTTTAGTTCAAAAAAGTGTCAATAGATGGCGGTGTACAGTGAATGCAGCCAATTTTATACGCTAAAAGTTTTCGTAAGGTTTCGTCGTCTGCTATACAAAACTATACTTACCGGCAGCATTAGCCTTCTCGATGGCATGCAGTAGTCGTGGCGGTTTGGTGTAGTCGTCTGCTATATAGTATACAGTACATAGTATAGTAGATATTGCTTCTCAGCAATGGGGCCGCCTTTTGTACTCTAACTTTACTACTATTTTAACATGTTGTTACTTACTTTGTATTGTATCTTGTTCTATTATGTTGGTGCGCAATAAAGTCAATTGTATCGCAGTGTTTTTCAAAATGTAGGTCGCGACCCCCTGGGGGGTCGTGAAACTTTACTTGGGGGGTCGCAGGTAAAAGACAAAAACAATTATTTGTAAATTTTACGCTACAACAAGACAATTTCAGTGAATAGGCTGTGCCTGTATAATGACGCCTCCCGCCTTCCGCTCCTACCCCGCGACAATTTTTTTAATTACGTAATTCGTAGATTAGGTTGACGACCTTAAGGGGTCGCTAGAACTTTTCAATTTTCAAAGGGGTCGCGAATTAAAAAAGATTGAAAAACATTGTTGTATCGTATACTGACCGGCGGCATTAGCCTCCTCGATGGCATGCAGCAGTCGCGGCGGCCTGGTGTCGTCGTCCGGCTCGTCGTCGGCGGCGGCGGCCGACAGGGTGGCGGCGCGCAGTCGACGACGACTGTTGAACTTCTTTAACTCTTCGACTGTTGTTGAAAGGTGGATGCGGTTTTGCTTGTCGCGATCCTGGTTTTACAAGTTTGTTATGTTAAAATGTTATTATTTTTCATTTAAAATAAGCTGGACTGAGAGTAAAAGAAAAACTAAGAATGTGTCAGCTGCCTACTCTTCCCAGGCATACTGTAAAAGTCAGTAAATGGTGCGCGAGGGTTTTGCTGTTTTAGGCGAAAGGCTAACAAGCTCTCATCACCTGACATCATATTTCATGTAATTCCCTCCGAATTTATGTCAAACGTGGCATCAAGTGGTATTAACGCCACTAATGCTCTGCCTACCCCTCATGGATTATAGGCGGGAGTGTATCTAAATATATAAAAGGAGAAACTGACTGACTGACATATCAACGCACAGCCTAAACGGCTAAACGTAGGCACTTGAAATTTGGAAGGGACGTAGCTTAGGTACTGTAGAGGTGCACTAAGAAAGGAATTCCCGAAATTCCCTCGGGGAACGGGAATTATCGGGAAAATCCTTTTGTATGAAAAATCTAAACCGCTTAAGTTAGACGCTTGAAATTTGGCATGCAGGTACCTTAGTAAACTTAAAGCTTAGTTGCGACAGGATATTGCAAAATTCCCACGGGAACGGGAGTTAGCAGGAAAAAACTTTTGTATGTAAAAATCTAAATCACGTAAGATAGATGTTTTCAATCTGTGTACTCTGTACAAAAAAATTAACACGCAAACGAAGTTGCGGGCATCAGCTAGTGTATGTATATAATCGATATAGTGCCTTAAGAGGCAGTTTATACTCTGCGCCAGATAGGAAGGCAACAAGTTGCAATTACGCTTCGAAATAAGTATTTACTGTAGAGGTTGTATGGTTCCCTCACCGTAAAAGCATCGGTTAGTGTACGACTAATGTAAATAACTCAGAAAACTAGTCATAAGTACATGGCAGCACTGAGGATCGAACTCAGTACCTCTCGCTTACGAGTCAAACCCGCATGCCGTTAGGCGCTTTTATACACAAGAAGTCTGTTGACGCGGCGGCGCGGCGATAACATAAATCTTAATTCATACGGAGCAAAGGTTTTTTTGGCGAAAATAGAAGCACGAATAGACATCCGCCACTTGAAGATGGAGCGACGGATGAAAAAATACCATTGCTCCACAGTTAGGGGCCATTCATAAATTACGTCACACAAATTTCATGATTTTTGACCCCCTCCCCCTCCTTGTCACAGCTGGTCACATTTGTAAGACTTCCCCTTCCCTAGCGTGACGTCACATATTTTGCATAATTTCATTTTTTTGTAATTTTCTAATAAAAGCAGCACTTAGTAGTTGTTTTTTTTTTGGGAACTCAAAACTCATGGTCTCAATCAAAGTGAAAACGTAAAGAGTGCTTGAGACAGAGGAGGTTAAGTTTGTAGTTAATAGTTAACACGTTTTGATACTCATAACACATTTTGAAATGTGACGTCACGAAACATATGACCCCTCCCACCCCCTTGTCACACAATGTCACACTTGCGGACCCCCTCCCCTCGTAATTAAATGACGTAATTTATGGATGGTCCCTTATTAAGATTCATTTTACGTTGCTTTGAACGCGACACGTCGCCCCAAGGTTTCATTGAAAGAAAAAACAGTGAAAAAATCCAATCTCACCCGTATCCATCGATGGTTGAGTACCTCCTGAATGGTAATGCGCTGAGTGTGGTCCACAGTCAGCATGCGTTGGACCAGGTCTTTGGCCGCATCGCTAATGTCATCCCACATAGGCGCGTCAAACTGAAAAATAAAAATTAACAGGTTAAACCTTTATAATTATACTTAAATAAGCGCCCGCGTATTGAAGCACTCGTAGCCCAGTGGCTTTCGCTGAGCTCAACCGATCAGTGAGGTAAAGCAACGTACACAGAGGCAGGGAACCTGATGGGTGACCAAAGTGGCAATTCATCACGAGCGTTTCCGTGTTTCGGAGGGTACGTTAAGCTGTCGGTCCCGGCTGTTGTCGATTGATTACAGTCGTTAAAAACTAGTCAGAGGCCATTCTTAGCCAAGTCCGCTACACCACGATAAGAAGAAGAATACTTAAATACAGCGGGCCGTACATAAAGTTCCTATATGCGTGCGCTCTGTGCTGTTACCTACGTTAAGAACGATTTTGCAATGAACATTGAGTAACCTAATGCCCTGGCCTCTGTACCTATTTATAAATAAAAAGTACACACTATAGATTATTACTAGCGCTGTGTTTAGTTAGTTATAATTTGATTTCAGATTTATATTGCTACAGTTTAATTAGATTTTGGTGTGTCATCTGTAAATGGGCTTTAGGTAAATCTCTTTCAACCTCTCGGGTGCTAAATCAGTCCATGAAACTGAACAACTTTCCCCAAGGGACATAGGTCAAAATACGAAAAAAATATTTTGATCTGCCATAAAAACTTCATCAGCAGCGCATTTTGTATGGAAGATTAATTTTTTTTTCCTATTTCGACCTATGTTCCTTGGGGAAAGTTGTTCAGTTTCATGAACTGATTTAGCATCCGAGAGGTTGAAAGAGATTTACCTAAAGACCTGTATACTTTTAAAAATAAAATTAAATAAATAAATAAAGCTTACCCTCAATCTCCCTCTGCAAATAGCTTCAAAGAGGCGTTCCCGAGTCCCAGTAAAGGGGAGGTATCCTACTAACAGCACATGTAACAATATGCCAGCCGCCCAAACGTCAACCGGCTTTCCATAGAGCTGACTTGAAACCACCTCCGGAGCCATGTAGTGAGGAGTTCCAATGCGCCCTATGTGTAAGGACATAAGGTTTAGTTTGGTTTGCAAATTATTCGGTATCATATAAGTTTTGATTGAATATTTCTAGGGTATACACAACTTTGCTTTTTTTAGGCCTATATTACAGAAGGAGACTCAAGTCTCGATAGTTTCTTTCTCTCACTATCTAAATAACAAAGACGACCGCTACTTAAGTATAGATCTGTGTCGCGCTCTGTAATATGGACCTCAGATTTGCTAAAAAATGGTAAGGAACATAATATTGTCGATTTTACTTTAACACATTTTTATACAAAATAAATCAATTTAATTAGGCAGGGTAAATAGAAATTAGAGCAATTTTCAGTGAAATTGATTCTGCTGAATTCGATCTTTAAATTTTTATTCTAGTTAAGTGATGTTAGTGGGTTAAAAAGTGTTAATTTAAATACAGATTTATTTAATATAATATCATTAGGTTACACTAATGACTATAAAGGATATATATGCTGATCAACCAATGAAATGTGCTTATATACAAAATATGGACATATGCAAATCAAGTGTATGAAAATGTTAAAACATATCAAATGATGTTGTGATAAAGTTCGGTTACAGTGATTGGGGCTTTAAGTTCGCAGGCGATACTCTTTCAATTATATTTGTCTCACTCTTGCACTGGCTTTTAGAGCCATAGTGTAAGAGATAGCTTACAGAGTCGAGCAAAGCTAACTTTGTATCAGGATTAAGTGGCAACCCCAGACAGTCGTATTTTATTAGTGTAAAAAGACGCTACACACCCAAAGGCCCACACTAAGGTTCTCCCTTGTGTCGTGGGTCTCTTAGAACATACACAAAGACACGAACACCCATGACCCAAGCACAAATATCTGCTTTTACACAGACATTTGCCCCGACTGGAAATCGAATCACTCGACAACACTGGGCGTCAATGTCAGTAAAGTTATATATTTTAGGGTATAACGATATTTTATAGAACATTGTGAATATTACTTATAATAGTGAATTACATTAGCATTTTTAACTTTGCGTCTATTCGAAAAGGTGCAGTCTTCCTCACCTCAGAGAAGAATAGGCAAGAAACTCCGATATGACCCCACACACCCCAAGTTAGCTTCACTAGACTCCATGTACTGCTTGCGAACTTTCGATGTTAATACTGTTACTGTGTCGGTGTCAATCCAAAGAACTGGTTAACAGACGGTGCTTAAGCGCTGTAATGCCTGTCCTACAAGACACATAGTGATGAGTGACGACAGCTTGTGCTGACGGAATTTGCACATTGTGTCCATGCAACTAGGGCTCAATTTGCTATGGCAGTCTTACCATACTCGTCTGATTTGAGATATGCTTGGCCCATAGGACCCATAAGCGGTCGAGTGTCCATCACCAGTTCTGTATAAGTAAACCTAATGTCACCAATTTGTGGGAAACGCCATGGAATTTAAGTTTTAAAAACATTAAAGATTGCACTCAGAAATTTTTAAATTGTATTACGAAAATTAAGTGTGCGAATCTTTTATTTCTTGTTGCAATCAACAACACAAACGAAATATGAACTTTTTAAACTACTAAACCTCTACAAAAGAAAGAGATTTTTTAATTGTAAAAATTTTTGAATATAGGTAAATAACATTGTAGTATTACACTTAGGATTTTGTGTTCTAGGTGAATACCGCAAGTTAAAAGTTAAAAAAAAGTCTAAGAGTAGTGTAGGATTACACCTAGGCTTTAGGAGCTTATTAAAATTGTGATTTACAAACAAAATAATCCCCGAAAGAGAAAGGAGTTTTAATGCCATATTAAAGGAAAAATGTATTACATTACAACAAACTCAAAATACTCAAAACAATATACTATATAAATCCATACAAATAAGCAAGTTACTTAAGCAATCTTTTTCGTTGGTAGCTGTGTGACCAATTTAAATAATATTAGGAAGGAAACTCTACTTGTAACAATTTTCCTTAAAAGGTTTTTTGGGAAAATGTTTTTTATTTAAATTTTAAACCATTTATTGAAAAATACACGAATTAATTTTTTTTCCATCCAAGCCAGAAATAAATACAAAAAAGCCAAGTGTTGCCATATAAAAAATCCGCAAAAAAATAGCACGACAAAACATGGAGTTTATAAATACTACTCTATAAAAGAAAATCAACACCACTTAATAGAAAATAAGAAAATAGACATAGACAAACCTGGAGGTGCCCTATGAGCAGTAGGAGTCGGCAGTTGCGCCGCGACCCCGAAGCCTCCAAGTTTGACCGGCGCACAGTTGTCTCTTCCAGCCAGCAACACACAATGAGGTCTGACGTCCCGGTGGACGATGTCATTCTCATGACAGTAGCGGAGCGCTTCCAGTATCTGACGCATGTAGTGGCTGTAAGAAAAGTTTGCATCTGTCAAGGTCATATAAAAAAAGGATTTGAAACTTATCAGACTGACTATGAACAATATAAAAGATTAGGCATAATGCCTTTATTAAAAAGAAAACTCAAGATTTGGATTTCGTTTCCCTGAATTATTATGTAGACTTTGATTGGAAGAAATGACCTATTTGGCTGTATGGCTCCGTCCTTTGCCTATCCTGATGGATAAAAGAAAACTACTACTCAACTCTTAGGAAGAGTTGGGTCTTTGGCGGGAACTCGGCGTGGGCATTTGCTTTGTCAATTGAATTTTCATTTTCTGCGTGAAAAAGTCGTTTAATGTATAATAGTAATAGTGTATTAAGCAGTAAATTGACTAAAATTCGTGTAGTAATACAAAATTCAAGTTATATTCAGTGTTTCTGCTCCGTTTGGTACCGATAAAGATCCTCGCGGTTGTGCTTCTCGCCGCCAGTTTTCGTAAAACAGATGCTATCCGGTTTTACACAGAACATGAGGAGCTTAGGGCTTAAGTTAGAGAAAGAAGATTTTTTACTGAAGACATGACTGAATGGACATAGAAACCAGAATTTTATTACTGGCAATAAGATTGGCGAGATAATAGCGAAACTTGAATTTATGAAGATTTAAATGGCAACACTATTTGTTGCCTATTTCCACGCTAGAGGGCGTCTTTATTTCTATCTGTCAATGCATATGATCAATAATTTTTTGTTTTATGTTTTGAGTGGAAAATATGTTTTGTTTTTCAATATGCCTTCATTAGATAACATGCTATTTAAAAATGACAAACAATAACTAATTATCTTAATTTACTGCATTTATGACTGTTTTTTTGGGCTCATGATGCTCAAACACTAACAAAAAATTCCGTGTAGAATGCAGAGATGTAACAGAGACATTTAAGTTCAAGTAGGTAATTGGATATGGAGAAATATCAAATCAGAAAAAACCTAGTAATTTTGGAAATAAATTTATTCTTTCTTCTTTTTTATAAGCCCATATACATGCCACCGTCAGGCACGGGCCTCCTTTCGAAACACGAAGGGGATTTAGGCCATAGACCACCACGCCGCTGGCCCAATGCGGGTTGGCGGACCGCACGCCGCCGCGCCGTCCGAAAACGAATTTTCTTAGACGTGCGGGTTTTATCACGATTTTTTCCTTCACCGCTGTGTAAGTGATAACTAATGAAAAAAAAAATTGGAACCAACCAATCCTATTAAAAGTTTTTTATAGATATTTGTGCTTAAGCTACCATACCAGACATTAGATAATTGATAAAAGAGTGTGCATGGTCTTGACAAAGCAGAGGTTTATTAAAAACCTGTTTTAGGTTCAAAAATAAAGTTATACTAACCACGCCACAGCCTCGCTGTAGACAAATCCTGCGGTGGCTCGACGAACCACTTCGAAGCATAAGTCTGAACCATCCATGCTGTAAAATAAAAATAAACCATGTTTAATAAAGGTTTATTTTGCTATAGTAAACTAAACATGTTCACTGAAATTGAAAATATAATGATAATTTTGATGAAGAGTATTTATGAATTTGGTATTGTTCTACATTTTGATGGTTAGTTATATATTATTTGAATTTTTATCATAGACTAGCTTTTCGCCCGGGACTTCGTTCCCTTTAATTATGTACCCTATGAAACCAGCTGATAAGAGAGCTTTCTATAGGTGAACGAATTTTTGAAATCGGTCCAGTGGATTTTGAGTTTTTTGTTACAATAATACAAATCTTACCTCTTTATAATATTAGTAATGTACCTATAGATGTATATAAAGCCTCTATAAATAAGAAGATTTAAGTATCACATCGTAGTGTATTTTATATTTATCAATGACAATGAAGTCTGACATTAAATTATACTAGGAAAATGCAATAAAGTGCAGTATTCAGAAAGTACTCATACAGACAACAACATAAAATCGTCACTATTCCCAATGAGATAAGGGTAAAATCAAGTTCTGAATGTTTTTCTAAAGTACAGTCACACCGAGAATATTCAAAATGTCCAAAAAATCACTTACTATTCGAAGACCATGTAAAGCATTCCTTCTGAGCTGTAAGTCTCCAACAACTCTACTATATGAGGGTGTTTTAGCATGTGGCATATTGTGGCTTCTCGTTTTAGATCTGAAAAATATAAACATATTGGTTTGACTAGAGGGAAATCGAAAGGCTTTTCAAAGGGAGATATAAGACATCTTCTTCATCGAAATCAGTGGATAAGACTTTCCAAATTCAATGCTATGATATCTTATAACATATTTCTAGGGTTTCAACATTTGATATAGTACTTTCAATGCGTTACTTAGATATTTAAATATAAATGCTGAAAATACACATGCATACCCAATTCATTTTTTTTTAATGTTAAATAGTTTCACTTCACTTCTTTCATGACTTGAGAGACAAATAAGTAATGTTGTTATAACCACACAACAATGAAACAGCTTTCATCATCATGTTGATAATTTTTTTTGCCAATTTATATTTGGGTGACTTTACATTAGGTAGTTAACGAAACTTTAGAAGGTAATTCTCCCAAGTAAACAATTATTATTTATTTATTAAGTATAAGGAGGTTCAATAGCTTATAATATAAACAGTATTTTGTGCCGTGTGGTGATCGGCTTAGAATAACACCACCCCATTTCTTTCCGTGGGTGTCGTAAGAGGCGACTTAGGAAACACAAATGAGACCTGCCTCCTATTAATCTATCTCAGGCAACAACACCTCATTTTTTTATGAATCTGAGGTGTTGTCCTATGGTCTCATGCGGCGTGGTAGGCTCTGTAAAGGGCCGTCTGGTTCGCGACCACCCTCCTACCGAAGTCCAACGCCAAACAGCTTGCTGTGTTCCGTCGGTGCGTGGGAGTACCAGTGCCTTATAGGCGTTTTCTGGGTTAACTCGCTCCATCGTCGACCTCATCTATGACCTTGGTCAAGATTGAGGTCAAGAGTTAACCCATCTTATAATAAAAAAAAAATTCAACATTCAAAACAGCAATAAGCCAATTACAGCTTATCACAGATTTTCCCCAAGAAACCTATACGAAATTCTCCATACAACATTTTTCATAAAAAAAGAAGGCAAAAAAAATTTCATATTTCGATTGTATGATCCACAGAGAAAGTTGTTCAGTTTCGGGGCTGATTCACATGTTTTAAAATGATTTATAATCAGAATTCCATATACAGAATTTTGTACGACAAGCTGTTTTTCAGAAGCGTTTCTCTTACAGTAGATATTCTATCTTAAAATTATTTTTTTTGAAAAACTTGTTGTCTAATTACAAAATTTATCAAATTACTTTATATTAGAATACTTTTCTATGCGCACGGAGTTTTGAGTAGAAAGCTATTCAAAAATAATTTAAGATATTGTTTCTTAACTTAACAATGGGGCCGCCTTTTGTACCCTGACTTAACTGTTTTGTATTAAAATGTAACTGTACCATATTTGTTTTGGAGTGCAATAAAGTATATTTATTGTATTGTAAGAACGTAATGTATGGTTGTAAGGTACTAACCTGCAGTACTAAGGCCCGGGCTAGCGGTAAAGCGGGCCACATCCACAATCTTTACGGCAAACTGCTGGCCGGTTTGACGATGCACACAACGGCGAACAAGGCTGAATGGTCCCCTAGAATTAGATAAAATTAGTTTTTAGAATTGAGTAAAAATAAATTGTTTTTATGTTGTCTTCAAGTCAAATTTTAAGATAAAATTTTGTCAGAAAGTTCTTGTAGGATAATGGTTGCTTTTCTAACATAATGTTACTGATAGATAAAAAATTTGGTAAATAAATATAAATAAACAGGACAGTTTTATACATATTTTAGTGTTTACCTGCTAATTTTGAAATATCTTTAGCTAAGCAAGTTTTTCTTTGAGATAATGTTTCTAATTAGATTTAAGAATAAAGTATACACTATACCTTACTGGTTTTGAACTAGTCTGCTAACTTTTTATATGTATTATTAAATTAATTTACTGTAACTAGATGTAATTTAAGAATAAAGTATACTATACCTTACTGGTTTTGAACTAGTCTGCTAACTTTTTTTATGTATTATTAAATTAATTTACTGTAACTAGATATAAATTGTTTTTTAAGCTATTTCTAAAAGAAAATATCAACATTTCTAGTCAATTTATTTGTATTTGAAAAGTTAGTGCATTGTAGTGATAGATTGTGGTTGAAGCATATTTTTTTCTTGTTGATTCCTCACATGGATTTGACAGGGATCAAATGGATTCCAATTAGAATCTTATAAGATACTTACTTGCCAATAATCTCACAGAGCTCATAGACGTCGTCAAATAACACCTCGTCTTCTGCCATTTTTCTCACAAAATCACTTCACTATTTCTCAGAAAAAGGTAAAAAATAACATTTTAACACAGCCTTCAACCCCAATGTAAAGGTTACGCCCAGGAGCAAACCCGTAACTTACAAGGACACTAAATTTTAAATGAACACCCAAGGATACTTCACAAAGTAGTCTAGTTCGTCACCAACAAGTAAAACACGAAAAGTTTACGTTGAAAATCTAAATTTGTGCATTGTAAAAGGTAAAATTCGGAAATTATACGCGCATTTTTATAAACGCAATTTGTAAAGAGACACAATATTTTTAAAATACCAAGTAGAAGGAACAAGATCAATAAAACACTTAAGATTACGTGAAAAGTATTAAATATGAGGAAAACCCGCGACTATCGCAAAAATAACGATTTCATATTACAAAATTATTTTTTCATCTATTTACTTTTGACATTACGAGGGTCGCGAACTTGCGAACGAACCAATCACGAACTTGCGAATATTCGGATCAGTGATACCAACTCATCCGGTTTGGAATATCCTAAGGCGAATGCTACACGCTCAATATTTATCGTGATCCGTGGATCGCGATCCAGGATCGCGATATTTATTGAACGTGTAGTATCAAGTATTGATGGATCGCGATAAATATCGTAAAATTTCTAGATTTCCAAAAATCCGGAACGCGATCCAAGGATCGTGATAAATATTGCGGGTGTAGTCTTGCTGCGATACGGATCGCGTCAGTCTGCATTGGAGAAGCGATGGAGGAGGACGCCAGTAAAATAGTTATTAACCGACTTAAAAAAAGGAGGTTCTCAGTTCAACCTGTATGTATGTATGTTTGTCCGCGGTTCTCGTGTTTGGCTGAACCGATTTCGATGCTGTTTTCAGAAAAGTATTTGTTACATTTAGGAGAAGGTTTTAATATTTTAAATGACTTCAAAAAAGAGGGGGTTCTCAGTTTAACCTGTGTCTATGTAAAATAAAAAATCAATAAATAATATATTTTTTAACCGACTTCAAAAAATAGGAAGTTCTCAGTTCAACCTGTATGTATGTATGTTTGTATGTATGTATGTATGTATGTTTGTCCGCGATTATCTCGCGTTTGTCTCAACCGATTTTGATGCGGTTTTCAGAAAAGTATTTGTTACATTTAGGAGAAGGTTTTAGTATCTAAACCGACTTCAAAAAAAGGGGGGTTCTCAGTTTAAACTGTATGTATGTAAATTTGATAGGCCACCTTCGCACCGACTTCAAACAGCTCAGTAGGTACCTAGATACTACATAGCACATCAAATTATATTGTATTTATTTTTCGCTTTTTTGAAGTTGGGTCTATTAAAAAAAAAATTTTCATTTTATTTCCTTTGTTTCCATTGTTAGTATTGTTACGTACGTCTATACTGAACAATATTTCGATCAATACTGACGTGATCCGTATTGAACGTGTAGGGTCTGTCAAATTGGATCGCGATACATCATTCCGGAACACGATCTAAATCGTGATAAATATTGAGCGTGTAGCATTCGCCTAAAATCATTTTTAAAATTATAAGCAAAAAAATAATCACCAACTAAGTGTTAGATATTTTATCAAATCCAGGATAATTTTTACAAAATAAAAAGTTAGAAAAAAGAATCTAAAGCTAATGAATCCATACACAATGAACAACTGTACGAGGGAGCGTTGTTAAGTTCGCAGAATGGGTAGGCAGGCCATTAATGAGGGTACTTTTCTGAATTGTAATGAATCCAGTGACTAGTTATTAGTATAAATATAAAGTTTCATTCTAATCTGGTCATTACGTTACGCGTGACAGACTTACTCGACAAACAGCGGATGGATGGGAACTTTTGGCGTAGCCATTGTATGGTAGCGTCGCCTTTTCCCAACCGCCCGTGTCCCCCAACATGCTCCCAATGACAGTCGAAGGCGTGTTGTTCGTTCTCACTGTTAGAGGGAGCAGAATAGTCCCTTCACCCTACACGCAGATAGGGTCCGAGGCAGTCCCTAAGACCAGCCTATTTCGATAGGCCACGATTGATTTTTGCCGGTATTAGGTTCGCCTCGGAACTGCTTTCCCGTACGCCCACTAAGGGTGTACGAGAAAACATCTTGACCGATCGGGTCATTATTCTATGAACTGTCGTCGATTAAGCAACTCAATTGGGAAGCAAGTGTGAAATATAGAGAAAATCAAGTACCGCACAGTAATAAAATTCCTTACCAAGCAAGGAAAGTCGGCTCAAACCATACTGGAAGAGAAGACATCTGTTTACGGGTACTCTTGCCCGGGTAAAACCATTGTTTACAAGTGGCACAGTCTCTTTAAGCAAGGCAGGGACTCTCTTGAAGACGACCCCCGACCAGGACGGCCAATCGAGGTTACCACTCCGGATATTATTCAAGAAGTCGAAAAATTAATATTGGAAGATGCACGTTTAGAAGAAACAGCTCGCAGAAATGGTTGGAGTATCAGATACAACCATTTTTAAAATTCTTCACGACCATCTTGGCGTGACTAAGGTCAGCGCAAGATGGGTGCCGAGAATGGTCACGCTGTCTGAAAAACAACGACGCGTGGAGTGTTCTCTCGCGTTTTCGGACCTCTGCCTGTGCTGAAGACGAGGATGGTGTTTTGAGTCGATAGTGAGTTTTGAGTGAGTTGTTACTGGAGACAACACTTGGGTTCGTCATTATGAACCTGAGTCTAAACAAGACTCTATGCAGTTGCACAAAAAGGGTACTCCACCCCCGAAGAAGTTTAAGTTGTCACAGTCGGCTGGAAAAGTCATGGCTACAGTTTTTTGGGATTCAGAAGGGATCCTGTTGATCGGTTACAAAGAAAAAGTTATCTCCATAACTGGAGAATACTACGCTACAATATAAGAATGATTGAAATAAGCTATAATAGAAAAAAGAAGGGGAAAATTGACCAGGGATGTCCTCCTTCTGCACGACAACGCGCCTGTTCACACGAGTCGAGTGGCGCTGGCCGCCCTGCATAAGGTGGGCTATGATATTTTAAATCACCCACCCAAAGTCCAGACCTGGCCCCTTGTGATTATTACTTATTCCAAAAATTGAAAAAAGAACGTCGTGGGAAGAAGTTTTCGAGCGATGAAGAAGTGAAGGCTGCAGTTTCGGCTTATTTTTCAGACAAATATGAAACATTTTTTTCAGAGGGTATAGGTAGTAGGTACGTTAAGCTTATCGAAAGAACTGAAAAATGTATTGGAGTAGCAGGTGAAGATATTGAAAGGGAAAAATAAATCTGTATTTTTAATTACACTTCTTACCCCCCATTCTGCGAACTGAAAAACGTTCCCTCGTATATTAGTAGGCTAAGCACATATTTTTATGATAAAATAAAATTGAAATTTCCTAGCCTACGAATAGGTTCGTTCTTGCTTGACTACCAGATCTTAGTCTCAGTGGTGATGTGGTCGAGAATTTAGCAAGCTCTTCCGATGCTTAAATACATACATGCGCTCACGCCTATTTTCCCTAACGGGGTAAGCAGAGCATCAGTGGTTCTAGAACCACTAGATGCCACTTTTGACACAAATTGTGAGGGTTATCAGATAGAACAAGTTGTATAATGGTGAGGTGGTCGGCCTTTCACCCACTATACAATAAATTCCGATGCTTGGCAATAATAAAATAAGCAAAGGAAGTGGAACTGAACAAGGAGGTGCGTTGGCATCGAGTTTCCACTACTTGGTTCATATTTTACCGTCAGAAATTTATATGTTCAAACTAGCCTCATTTACTTATTAGTTGATTGCTTTTCTTTATATTTTTCTTCGTAAACTCAGTGTGAGCTGTTAATACTGCATATTATTGTAATTTATGAGAAAGTCTTTATTTACTTAGTAACACTTTCTTCTTAAAATAAATTTTTGTGCATGCGAATATTTTTGATATCTATACTTGCCACTTCATTATACGGTTAATTAGCAAATTGGTGAAATAATGTAAGAAATAGTTGAATAAATTTAGTTTTGCAACACTAAACAGAAGTTTTAGTTTTGTCGACGAAGATATAAATGAATGAAATTATTTATTTCAGAACACAATACGTATAAACGATTCGAAAGTAGATTCCATTCTATCAAGTTACAACAGAAAACTTTAAAAAAGTTGCAATAAAAAATTACTAATGGGTTTGTATACATTAAAAAAATTTGCTGTATGACTTAATGAAGTCTGTTAAATTTGTCATGTTGAAATGTGTTGGCAACACTGGTTAGTCCGAAATCGTATAGTCTTAAATTTATTCACAGCATTGGATACTAGTTCAATTTGAAGGATTTTGGATGTTAGCACTTTGGTATAAGTTCTTCTTCCGTAGTTGTCGTTACCTTTAGTTAAAAAGTAAGTTTCACTTCGACTGCTCATTTTTAGGTTATTTACTTATCTGCTTTTGCTACCTGTCCTATTGAGTGACATCAAGTTACCTAGGCGCGCACTCTGTGCTGTACAGCAGCTCTAGCACGATAACGACAAACTCGCGCTCGGCTCACGCTGAAACTTCACTATGATTGCGCGAGGGTCCCGCGCAAAGGCTTGCTCGCCCTATGGCGTTGTCAATGTAGATTGTAGACAGTCTGACATAGGACCGCGGTGTTGTCGCGGCGCTGTCACTATCGTACTCGGCCTGTTGAATAGGTCAGAGTCTGTTACGTCAAACTTTTTTCATCGTCAGGGTTCCATGAAAGTAAGTTATCTATAAATAAAATAACTTTTTTATGTTTATGTATTTAATGTATAAAAGTACACAATGTAAAACTTAATAGAGAATATAAATTACTAGTTTAACCTTTATTTAAAAAAAGAGAAATATACTTAACTAGTCTAGGTATCATATCACCATGACGTTACATAATGCATTATCAATTAAAAATTAAAGCTATGCTTAGGTATCTACTCATTATAATTTTCCACGTTAAAAACGTATGAGTCACCGACTTCAATCCCAACAACAGTTCGCACAAAGTAGATAAGTAAGTATTTGCCTACTACAATGCCTATTAGCAGATAACCACAAACGAATATGTCATTCATTTATTTAGATGATGTTCTGGTATGTAGTATTTTTTTTTGTTTTTGTTGATTTTTTAAAAGCGCTGAATAATTTTCGATAAAATTTATATGGGACCATCGGTCCATAATCGGCGGAGAAATCGGTGAACATACATAAAAAAAATAGATACAGTCAAACATCCTTTTTTGAAGTCGGTTAAAAATGTGAATAAATATTGGAAAGGTACCAACTAAATTGAAAAAATATTTAAATAGGTAAGTGGCAGGCAGGTCTTCAAATAGAGGTGAGTCTTCCCATGAAACTTATCAATTTTCCCCAAGGAACTCATAAAAAATACTGAGAAAAAGTTTCGACTTCCCATCCCTACTGAGTTAATCATCTGATCGCCCATGTTACATGGAGAAGTGTTAACTTTTTTTTCATATATTGACCTATTTTCTTTTGGGAGAGTTGTTCAGTTTCGTGGGGTGGGCTGATTAGCATCTTAAATTTTTGTTTACTTATTTAAAGTCAACCAATATTGTATCGTGGATGCCGTCGATTTCGACTGATCATTCCACCTTCAGTTAAAGTCATTCCACCTTCAGTTAAAACCTCTTTATGCAGAAGCAATGTATGACGAATTTAAAATCAAAATCCGCTTGAAAAAAAAAGTAGCATAGTCCCCTTGGATTATGATTATGACCATATAAAAAAAATCTTATTGTTGAATAGTGGGGCAGACAATGAATATGTTTTTCTCAGACCGTCTCGTTTTCCACACATCTCTTTCAACCTCTCGGGTGGTTAATCAATTCATGAAACTGAACAACTTTCCCCCAATAATAGGTCAAAATACAACAAAAAAAAAGTTCCCATACAATCTTCATCAGCATATAGCGCATTTCGTATTTTGACCTATGTTCCTCGGGGAAAGTTGTTCAGTTTCATTGACTAATTTAGTACCCGAGAGGTTGAAAGAGATCTACCTAAAGCTCTATAATACTTCTTTTCAGGGATGGTTTTAAAATGAGTGTGTACAATTTTAATATTCTGTCATTCAGTTGCAGAAACATCCATTTAAGTTACTGCCACATAAAATATCATATTGTCTTTTTCTGTCTTGTTGGCGTTAATAAGGATGTCATTAAAAAGGAAGATTTAACATTAATAAATGTTTCTGGAACTGTGCGTGTGAAGCCAACTTATAATCAATAAGATTTTACAGTTTGTATGATCCTGTCAGATTTAATCTAGTAATCTCTCCTAGTAATCTAGTAAACTTCCTGTATTTTTACATCCTAAGGATTGGTTTTTCCCTAACAACTTCTCTTCCATAAAGTTACAACTAGGTACTTTTATAAGTACTTCAGAGTCATTACTTTTTGCTTTTTTGGATTTATTAACGGACACTTTGTAGCTGCACTCGTAGTCGATCTCATAAATGTCGAATGTAGTTTTCTGAAAAAAAAAAACTTTAATTAAGTTTAAGCTAGAGTCAGGCCATCGAAAGCTGTCCACGAGAAACGGCGGCAGATTTAAAAATTCGTCCTCTGAAAACTGTTTTTTTCTACATATAAATCCACACCGATATGTACCTAACAAAAAAAAAACAAATCAAACCTCTAAAAAATGAAATAGTATTAATTTCGTTTATTCAGAACGTACGAACGAACGTAACGTACGAACGTAATGAACGTACGAGTGTACTCAATGAAATTTACCGTCGTACTGACGCGATTCGTATCGTATGTGTAGTATACCAAAATATTATTAGATAGATATCGTGATACATATCGAGCGTGTAGCATTCGCCTTTCACTGCTGAAAACGTCCCGTTATTTATTTTATCTTTATAAAACCGTCATTAGTTTTATTATTGAGGTGTTGCAGAGATTAACAACTGTTCATAATTCTACCGTAAAAAAGTATAGATTTCTCAGTCAAAGAAATGACTATACATTCAGAACAAAAACACTAGTCTCCAAAGCTGTAAAAAAGTTTTGAAATTATCATAGTTCCGTTTCCGAAAAGCGGTTTGATTCAAAAAAGTGTTTAGGTATATCCTTATTTGATAACGTACCTGTGTAACTGCAGCTAAATTCACAAACTCAATATCGCTGTTATTTTTACATGATACTGTTCGCCAATGCACAAAGTATCTGAAATCAAAAAGTACGTAGGTAACATGGTGTTCGAAACTTTTTTTATACGTTCTATAGCAGGCAGGCAGGGGTCACCAATTAGTTTCGCTCAGGGTCCGTTTTTTTAAAGAAATTAAATGACCATTGCGATCCGCACAACATTTTATAGAAAAAAATATTAATCAAACAAATGTAGTTACAGAAATAACAAAGGCATTTTATCACATATCAATAGAAAAATGTTTTTTTTTTGTTGCGGACTATCTGTCTCGCTTGTTAGCTCGTTTCTTCGACATGCTTCGACCGACCGTTTTCGAATTGACGTCAACAAAGATAATGCGGGGGATACATTTTTATTAAATTACGTACTCTGTAAAGCAAGTTAATCTGTATTCTCGCGGTCCGCATAAAATGTCCGCATCCGGACCGCGGTCCGCCATTTGGTGACCCCTGTTCTATAGCTTCGATGGTTTTAATGGCTGACGGGTAGGAATCGTAAATAAGATGTACCTACCGACTTCGGTACCTAATACAGAATTTTGTGTCATCACCTGAAAACTAATGCTTTTATTGTGTGAGGGAAAACATTGTGATGAAACCTGCACATTCAGACGACTGAATTTTTAACCAGATCTAGTACAGTTCCTGTGTCATGATCATGAAAGTCACTTAGGTTAGCTGGCAGTTGCTCCATTAAAACCTCGACTTGACAAAATTATGTAACGCGTCTATGTTAGCATGACTGATCTGCTAAATCCTGGATCATGATCAAGGAAAGACAATCGTACCTACTCCAGTATCCACCCGTGTTTCTTATTTGATGGTGATAAAGTTCAAATTAGAATGAACAGACCTTTAACTTGGAGCACTGATTGGACGTCTGTACCGGAGCAGTTTTTTAGTTAAATAGACTACTAATCTAGTTTTTCTATTTATAAATCCACCTGTTATATTTCTTGTTGTTTCGAGATGGAACTGGATCCCAAATTAGCCGTACATACAAGGAGTTGTTGGTCCATATGTAGCTTTGCACCTTTAGTCCCGTTACTTTAATCAGATCTCTTTCCTTTGAAGGGATATTGCCTGAAATGTTGAAATGGTAATGTTAATTTTATTACAAAAAAAAAATTAAAAGTAGCCCACTTAGCTACTTAGAATTTTTTTTGAAATACGGAAACGTTCCCTCGGTGGGGACGTTTATGTGCTACTAAACTACATACGAAAACATCGTAATGAAACCCGCCAGTCTAAGAAGATTCGTTTTCGATATGCGCGCGGTCCACCAACCCGCATAGGGCCCTTCATGATTCAAAGGGAAGCCCGTGCCCCTTGGTAGGGACATAAATGGGCTTTATGTTTACACCAAGGGGCAAAAATACGAGTGGGTGCTTTATCTACATGACGTGAAGTCAAAATGTGGTTGTTGCAGGTTATGCGCTCGATGCATTATATTTAGGTATTGACGTTTTGACAGCTTAACGGTTACTCTCATTTTATGATTATTACTAGAGATTACATAGAGAAAGTATAAGCTAATTTAAGAATAATCGATATCATCTTTGGGACCTAGAAGAGTGAACGGTAGCGGAGCACGGGAAACTTCTAGAAAATGTCACATAGTACAAAAGAAATGTATGAGGAATTGTTAGTGGGATAATTAGTATAAATAAAATAAATAAAAATTCTTGGAAAATTCGCCATTTAACCCAAATCTTGCGTTAGACAATGATTCGACTTCTATACTTTTGTTTTTGTATGTAAATACATACATATTATAAACAACACTCAGACTCATCACAGATGATTGAAAATGCGATTCTCAAATATTTGTGTTGGTCGTGAATTGAACCCGCAACCTTCAGATCAGTAGGCAAGGTTATTACCGATTGAGCTATTCGGCAAGCAGATCCTTACAAATATTATAAACAAGAAAGTTTGTAAGTATGGATGTATGGATGTTTTTTACTCTTTCACGCTCAAACGACTGCATCAATTTTGATAACATTTGGTATGGAGGTAGCTGACACCCTAGATCAGAGGTGGCCAACCGGTCGATCGCGATCGACCGGTCGACCGGTCGATCGCGACTGTGAGTCCAGTCGATCGTGGCAAGGCAAAAAAATAAAAAAAACATTTCAGATTTAATTTTTTTCTCTTAATATGATAAAAAAATACTACATGATTGTGTACTAAACTATGCTGTTTCATTTAAGATTTCAAGAAGTATGTAATGGTAGATCGCACAGGGTTTCGTTAGTAAACAGGAGATCTTGGGTATAATCAAGTTGGCCACCCCTGCCCTAGATTAACACATAGGTTATAAATACCGTTAACTCTACCCATTTACAATAGACAATATGCCTTATAGAGTGACTGCTGTTAATTTTATGTACCATTCATCTATAAATTATATCATACACGGAAACATCAATCGTTAGTTAGCAAAAAAAATAGCTAAGCGTAATTAACTACTTACCCATAAATTATAAGTAAATTAGTAATTTATTGGATTTTAAAACATATATGTATACGTAAGTATTAATTGATAGTGTATTTTATTCTTAACTAAAAATTTTAGGAGAGGCGAGCATGTTTTTTTTTAATATTTCATCCCATGTTCCATACTGAAATTTGTTCAGTTTCGTGGGCTAAACCACCCTCTTAATTTTTGCTAACTACTTAAACTTACCCAATATGACAGGACCGACGGCGGCGGTTGCTAAATCGTCCATCTTAATAACCTAATCTATTAAACCTTCGCGTGCTTTTTAAACACATGGTGTACGAGATTTGTATCGCACGCGGCGTAAACAAGCACGCGACGGATTAAAGGACTTTTTTGTTTTTTTATTTTAATACTAGCATTCCGACCGAGACTTCGTTCCTGTGGGAATCCGGGAAAATTATGTAGCCTATGTCCATCGGGGATAATGTAGCTTTCTAACTGTTAAATAATTTTTCAAATCGGTCCAGTAGTTTCGGAGGCTATTCAATGCAAACAAACAATCAAATCTTTCCTCTTTATAATATAAGGTCCTAATTTATTAGTCACTTACCTTCTAAGGCGTTATTGTATAGGTTGATAGTATTCCAAAAAACAACATAAAAATTAATTATCTGAAAATTAAATTTTGTAAAAAAAATAAAAAATGAATTTTCCATTTAAAGATAAAGGAATGGTTCTCTTTCGATTATAGCCGTCCACTCCCCGCTCGCCCGCTCTACTACTGCCATTATTATTAACGTTTGAATGGATGGGTTTATTCAACATAGTAATGAAAAAATATAATAACAAAATTTTTCAAGACCTTTTAAATTTAATATTATGCTTTTGTTTTTTGACTCAAATGATATATTTTGACCTACACAATAACGTGTTAAAAGGAAAGTGACTAATAAATTAGGACCTTATATGTATGGATGAAAGCTGTAAAAACACCTTAGGGCAATTTGGTATTAGAATTTTAACTTCCACCCTGAACTGGTAGTAAAAGAAAAACTTAGAATACGGCAGTGTGATATTAAGACTCTTTCCTAGCATGTTGTAGAAACCAGTGTTTTGTGGGCGAAAAAGCTGACAACCTGTTCCTACATACCTACTCATATTCCATCTAATAAGCCTCAGAAATGAATGTCGAATGTGATGTCAAATGGTTCCAGAATACATGAAATTCTACTTGTATTATACAGGGCTTTAGGTATCTCTCTTTCAACCTCTCTGGTGGTTAATCAGTCCATGAAACTGAACAACTTTCCCAAAGAACATAGGTCAAAGTACGAAAAAAAAATTTTGAGTTCCCATACAAACTTCATCAAGCGCATTTTGTATGGGAGATCAAAATTTTTTTTTTCGTATTTTGACCTATGTTCCTTGGGGAAGTTGTTCAGTTTCATGGACTGATTAACCACCCGAGAGGTTGAAAGAGATACCTAAAGCCCTGTATAGGTGTGAGTGTATGAATAATTTTGACTTACCAGCGGTAATCCCATCCTCCATTTTAATTTATTTAGCAAGTTGTTACTATATGTATAGTTTTTTTTTTAAATCTATTTTCTCCTAAATGGACCTTGAGTTTTACATAAACTCCACACTAAGGTATTCCCTTGTGTCGTGGGTCCCTTGGAACATACACAAAGACAAACACGAACACCCGCGACCAGAGAATAAACATCTGCTTTTTACAAAATATTTGCTCCGACCGGAAATTGAACCCAGGACCAGTCGATCAAGAGGCAGCGTGACTACCACTCGACCAAAATTACTTAAGTTATGTGTATTACTTACGGTATTACTTAAGTATGTGAGTGAAACACTTATTGTGCAAGATAGCACATCTTTTTTAGGGTTTTTTTGATATTTTTGATATTTATACGTTTTTTATTTTTCATAGTTTGGGAATTGGCTGTTCAAGTTTTAATGAAAGTTTTACTTTTAGAATGCATTTTACTATTACACGCAGTAAGTATTCACCACCCAGCAGCTTTGATTAACCACCCGAATTTTTTTAAATGATAAAATAGCTATTTTCTCAAGATCGCTTTTCGTATTTTTTTGCTATAATATTAGGTCTCTATAATGACTGAAAATTCGATGATAAGATCTATCACCTGTCTCAGTTGCTATCTGTATATCGCGAGAGAGAGAGAGATGTACTAACATGACCCGGGATCTTTGGCGAGAACTCGGCGAGGGCACTTGCTTTGTCAGTTGAATTTTCATTTTCTGCGTGAAAAAGTTGTAAATGTAGAATAGTGATAGTGTATTATGCAGTAAATTGACTAAAATTCGTGTAGTGATAAAAAATCAAGTGATTTTTATGATTTTAAGTAACAGGCCTAAGGGCGCCCCCTGTGGGGCTCGAACCTCGGCTTAGGGCATTACTGCGAGAGGAGAGTCGGACATACGTTTGTGGAGAGAAGAGGCCGGGTACGTGTACCGGTACCGCGAATCGGGGCGGAGAAGAAGTTAGTGTATTATGTTTGTGCTTCCAAAAATAAATCATAAGTACTTAGTACATTACTTTTCTAGAACCCATAGTACAAGCCCTGTTTAGTTCGGGGTCGGATGCTACTGTGATTGAACTGTCCAAGAATATTTATTTATTTTAATGCCTCGAGCATTAGTCGTACCTACTCTTATAATAGGTCTTTACCTATGAAATTGCCGTTTTGCATACAATATTTTTGGAAAACTGAATTTTTCATACAAACTTTTTTGGATTTTTCTCGGGAATACGAATTCCAAATTTAACAACATTTTGTGGAAAGATTTGGACAACATTAAGTTAATTTTCATTATACTTAGTTTATTGAAAATTGAAATTATAACAAAGGTACAACAAAAGTAAGCAATGAAACGGGTAACAGAAGAAACGAGTTATACTTGAGCTTCGTTTTCAGTAAATAAATCCAAAGTAAATAAGTATTAATTTCACTCAAATTCTCCGTTATATGGCCAAGATTTTAAATAAAAACCATTTTATTAACAGCTGTTTAATTAAATAAATTATGAACAAAATAAAGGTTGAGAAAAAAATCGGCAATTTCATAGGTAAAGAACTATTAATACCCTATTTTTTTCTTCGCTATGTGAGAATTCACAAAATTTTTTTACATTGTGTCTTGTATGGTCGGATTATCAATAAAACCAAATACTAATTTAAACTACATTATTTATTAAGAAAGTGATACATTACAAACCAGTAGTTCTAGTAGCATTCGTACTCGTAGTAGAGCCAGCATCCGTACTCGTAGCGCTAGAACTCGTAGCACTAGAACTCGTAGCACTAGAACTCGTAGTATTGTAGAAGACAGCAGCTTTGTCGCTACGTAGTTTCCCAACCCCGAATTGTGTTATAGTTTGGACTTGAAAGAAGTACATCGAATTGGGTAGCAGGTCTTTTATTATTATGTGGTTCTTTTCCTGGAAATCAAAACGTTTTTAGAACTCGTACTCCCTTCCAATACGACAATATTCGTAGCATAATACTTGGTACCCAAGCAAAGGTGCATTGAACGTAAATTAGTTCGAAAAAAATTCTCATCAATAGATGACGTAAGGGAGGGGACACGTGTTCTTTCTTCCTTGCGAGAGAGAGAGAGAGAACTAGTGGCGTGACCGTGCATGGCCACATCTGATTTCCCGTCACCCAGAAAACATTAAATCACCAACCAAATCCGTTCCTAAACTACCAAAATAATGCAAATGGCTCTTTTAAAACATGGCTCTTTATGCCACTTCTCCCCTACATGACTAGAATCTTGACCAATAACAAAAACTGTGCAATTAGGGAAATGTTACATACATACAGGTCAAATTGCTGGGTTAGGGCAATGTTACATACGTACAGATCAAATTGCTGACCTTCTTTTTTAAAGCCGGTAAGTTAAATAAATGTGAAACTACCTTAGATACGGTCTGATGGTTCACTAGCACAGAATCTAGTTCTCCAGTGAGTCCTTTCACGCGTCTACTCCAGTATACCTTGTATCTCATCACAGGAAGATCTGACCGCGGCTCCTTCCATTCTAGTCGCACTGTTATGTTACCTGCGAACAGAGGGGTGTTTATCTTCATTAATTAAAGCCACAAAGATTTTTTGGGAAAGAAAAATGTTCAGCGTGAACGGGACTTCAACCCACGACCCCAGGATTAGATATCTTGGTGCTCTAACCATACAAAGGTAAATCCATGGTTGTAGAAAAAACTTTTTTTCTATGTCCATGGGCAAATCATCTGATCGCACAAGTTGTATGGACAAGGACATTTTTTTTTTCGTGTTTTGAACCATGTTACTTAGGAAAAGTTGTCTATTTTTGGTGGCTGGTTCACATTCTTAATTTTAGCCAACCAACTTAAAGTCACCCAATAAGTAAATTTAAAAAAAAACAACGGGTTGCATTCCGGGAGTGCCGGCAGAAGTGAAATCTTGAACATTAACGTTGTGCATTAATATTTAATTAATTTTTTTCTATGCTGACACCGGATGACATCCTGACTTTTGCAACTTTAATTTCCTATATTTATTAAAAAACCCTTCGCCTTACGAATTTCCATAGTCCATACTTCAAAGTGCACAACGCCGCTAAAGAAGTTTTTACTTCAAAAAAGTTATTAATTGCATCCACTGACATGATGTAATGCCTTTGTTTGCAAATTCCCTTTTTTAATACTTGTTTATATGTCACCGTAACATATATTGTATCCATGGGTATTTTTAAAACTAATATATTATGTCATGCTAAAATATGAATGATGTGATTATTATTAATTTAAATATTAACACTAAATATTTCCAGGATGTAGGAATGTGTGTATGAATGTATATAAACCATGAGCTAATCCTGTCAGTTTTCCCTGGCAGAAGAATTATGAAGCTGAGATGGTACTTACTCTATACTACAGAAACTATTTCCCCGAATAAGACACGGCCATAAGGAAATATTAAGAAGAAGTTTTGGCAACAAAACTCACCATTGTTCGATTGAATCGGTCGGACCTTCAGCTTCTTAGGAGGAGGTGGGGGCCTGGGGCCACGTCGTGGTGTGAAGGGAGCACTGGGCTGCGAAAACCCTCGAGTTCCTGACGCGCTTACTGAGGCAATGCGGAACCGGTACCAGCGACCTGGTTTCAACAGGTCCCGAAGGGATACCTTGGTTCTGAAAGATTTTTTTTTTTAAATTAATCATGAGAAGGGTTAACTCTTGACCTCAATCTTGACCATGGTCATAGATGAGATCGATGATGGAGCGAATGCCTATTAAGGTACTAGTACTCCTACGCGCCGTTGGAACATAGCAAGCTGATTGGCGTCGGACTTCGGAAGAGGGTGGTCGACACCCAGACGGCTTTTTACAGAGCCTACCACACCGCAGGAGACCTTAGAACGACACCTCAGATTTAGAACAAATTGAGGTGTCATTGCTTAGGATGAATTGATAGGACGCAGGTCTCATTAATTTGTGTTTCCTTAGTCGCCTCATACGATACCCACGGAAAGAGATGTGATGGTGTTATTCTTAACCGATCTACATACGGTATTTACTTTGCTTTAGAATGTCATTTGCGTATAAGGTCCTCACAATCAAAGAGATGGGATGGTGTTATTCTTAACCTATCTCCATACGGTATTTATTTTGCTTTAGAATGTCATTTACATAATGAGCAGGTCCTCATTATCAAAGTAATGGGATGGTGTTATTCTTAACCGATCTCCATACGGTTTAGAATTTATTTTGCTTTAGAATGTAATTTACGTAATGAGAGGTCCAGACAATTCCTTTGGTTAAGCGTAGTCAAAGTTCAGTTTGCTATTTCTTAAAACTGTTAATCAAAAGAAGTAGTAGGTGGATGGAGGTTTTTGTGATTTAAACTTGTAACTTGAACCTGAATATTTGACCCTAAACCACACATTCACTTCCACTTACTAGCGTCTCCATCATGCAAATACAAAGTGAGAAAAGTAAGTTTTGCACATACAGTTTTTCTTTCACTTCCAGTCCAGTTGCAAATTCAATAAATGACAAACACAACTCACTTCCCATTACGTAGGTACCTAGGTACCACTTAAGTTTTAGTAAGTGGGATCCGGAATGTTTTCAAAATTACTATAAAATCTTCTACTATATAAAAATAAGTCGAATTTTCCTTCCTGACGCTATAACTCCAGAACGCACGAACCGATTTCCACGGAAAACCGTGCAAAAGCATTCGTTGGAAAGGTCTCGGGCTACGTGAGGTTTATAGCAAAGAAAATGTTGGGCACGATATAACCTGTAGTCCACGCGAGCGGAGCCGCGGGCGGATAGCTAGTACACTATATAATACTCACAGGAAACATAAATTTACTGTAGACAAGCCAATTTTATAGCTTAATACTTACAAGAATTTACATCTTTACGCCAGAATTTACAGCTTTACGGCAGTTTATTGCCAGAGACAATCGAAAAGAAGCGTATACATGTCGTAAAAGGTAAACATTAAATCAGGAATTTAATAAAATCCCGGAAGATTACGAAATCTTTGTCAGGAATTTCATAAAATCTTGGAAAATGTTTAATCTTTAATGGAATTCCAATTCCATTGAAATACGAAATAGGCGTACCTACAGATAAGACCTACCGAGCCGAAACGTGGAACATGACAGTGAGATTGGCCCACCGATTGCACGTCGCTCAGCGAGCAATGGAACGCTCCATGCTCGGGATCTCGCTAAGGGATAGAATCCGAAACGAAGTCATCCGACAGAAAACCGGAGTGATGGATATTATCCATAAGTGTAGCAAGCTGAAGTGCAGTGGGCTGGCCATGTCTGTCGCAGAACCGACGAGCGTTGGAGTAGACAGGTTCTCGAATGGAGACCACGTCTTGGCAAACGTAGTGTGGCTGGATGAAAACAGCGGAGGATCGTGCAAAGTGGCACACCTTGGGGGAGGCCTATGTTCAGCAGTGGACTGCAATAGGCTGATATGATGATGATGATGACAGATAAGAAGTTAATAGATCAAAAATGTGAAATATTCTAAGACTCAGCACTGGCTATGTGACCGTAACATTGTCAAACCCGTAAAATGTTAATTTGACTACGTAAGATTATAAACTCAAGGTACTAATATTAATGCAACCTAACCTAACCGAACCTAAAAAGCCTAACCTAACCTAACTTATCGTAATTTGATGCAGGCGATCCTTAAAGTTTAGCAAGTTTAAATTTTACTAGGCAATTTGTAACACAGCGGGAGATTACAATTTCACAAGTGAAATTGTAATATTACGGTTTTTACTATTTTCCGATCACAATTAGGTACAATCCATAAGTTGTGATTTTCTTACTTGTTCGTCCTGACGAGTAGATTCCAAGGCCCAAGTCTAACTTCTTCATACTTGGGACCAAGATGATGTTGTTCTTCTAGAAGGTACATGATACGACCTGGTGTTGTCCTGGCCGCATCACCTACGCCGTCAGACCATTTAATTATGGTAGACCGACGCTTTTCTATGGCTTCTTCTAATACTGGCACTGGGGGAAGACCTGGAAAGATAGATAGTTAGTAAAACTTGATGACTCACTTGTAAAGCCCACTTACAACAGTCCTACAGACTGTAATTTAAAAACCCTCAGATGAAAGAATAAAAATCTGTTGTTCTATAAAATTACAGGAAAATATCATAAGAAAAGCTAAAGTTAGAAATTGAATACCAGCATCAAATGGCAGGCACTCAAAGGACTAAACTAAGGTTGTCCTTTGTGTCGTCTTAATAAGGAGAGACACAAACAAAGACAGACAAAGGCAAAAAAAAACAAAGACAGTAACACTCCAACCCGAGAAAATCATCTGCCACTCTATCACAATCAAAAAAGCTTGACTTACTGACATATCAACGACCGGCCTTAAAAAAACTCTTTGACCAGGAACTGAAATTTAGCACAGCGATTCCCTTTTAAGGAAGAACATTAAAAAAACTCGGGCGTCTTCTACTCGATTATAAAATACCCGAACCGGCTTTGCAACAACTTGTGAAACTAATTCATTCACGATCTATAACTCTACATATTTTTACATGACATGCTTGCATTTACTGTTTTTGCCTGCACAATCGTAATCGGTTACAATTCAGTTACGTAGTTACTTGAAAAATCACTTATAGAATCAACAAAGCAAGTGCCTATTATACTTTCATTTCCTTATTAATATTATAGCGAAATGAAGAAACGACATCGAGTCGTGAGAACTGAGCAATTGTGCGTACAAATGTGGTTTTATATTAAATTTAAATAAATCATTAGCTTCCGTAAGAAACGGAATCTATTTCGCGGTTTTAAGAAATAACTTTAACTTTATCACTTGAAACTATTGTATTCGTATGCCTTATATCCCCTGTAGCACAATTTATGGAAGTATCTAAACAAAGGCCGCGAAACGGTGAAGCCATAACTTTTGACCGAGATTTGTATACTTATTTAGTTTGCAAATTTGGTGATCTTCTTCTTATTGTGTAACTTGGCTAACCCTGGTGTCAGAGCTTCTAAACCGCTCAATGGCCTCTGACTTATTAGGATCACCTATCCGTATAACTTTTACATCAGTAAAAGTTATACAGATAGGGTCTTGGTTTTGCATTGGGTTTGACAACTTCGACTTTAAAGGTACAGACAGCAGCACGTCAGGTTCCCCATTTGCACTACGAAAACCGGCACTATTACGAGCGAGATAAGGACGACGTCAAGGTCAACATGTCTAACCTGATGTGCTGCCGTGTGTACATTAGGATATGAGTTAGGTTATGAGCAACTTGACATTATACATATTTTGGTGGAATATTGTCAACACAGCAAAGATGTGTCATTTGCCAAATAGCCTTTAAACCAGATTTCTTTGCGGACTGTATCTATCCCAAACATTGCTGACGAAAAAAAAACAACAGAACAGCAAGGTCTGTAGATACTTATTTTAGCTTACCTGGCAAATACAGCAAGTCGACAGGTTCGCTGCAGGCAGCCCCACATTCATGGTGGCAGCAGCGTTGGACACCATCACATTGAGAGTCAGTGTGGCAAGCCATGATGCAAGCAGCTGCCCATTTCGGACTGTCAGACACAGGACATGTACCTGGCTTCTGTTGTTTTGCTCGACATTTGGAGCGGCACTGAAAGGGCAGAAATCATCATCATCATTATCATATACACTCATGCCTTTTATCCTCGTCGAGGCAGGCAGTGCATATTGCGGGTTACATAACGACTAGACACCACATTTAACATTTTTATTTTATTCTAAGAATGATGCGAGAGATGAAACCGCTTCACATTCGTATTACTCTTAAAGTCTTAACCATGATCCAGGATTTGGTAGATCAGGCATTATAGAGGAGCAATATCATATGAACAAAGACTCTACCTGATAACAGTTAAATCTAAATTCATAAATTAAAAAAATAGACTAATAAATGAACATTTGTATAAAAATCGTACATAATTGGCTTCTATTACTATTAAAATCTCTCCAATTAAAATGAAGCCACAAAATATCATTGACTTGTGTGAGCACTTCCTCTTCAGCAATGTTTTTCCACAAGAAGGTTGGGTCTGCCTTCTAATAACTTTACGTTGTATCATTTTTATTTTACAGTGTTAGAAGTAATAAATCGGTACCGTCACCACCAGTGAACAAAGAATCTGTACTGTCATCGATACATTAAAGCCAGTAGCGAAAATTACGTCAGTCAATGTCGGGACGTTGACATTGTCAATGTAAATAAACTTTGTAACACAACTTTTTCGGAGGATTCATGTATCAAATTGAACACCATTGATGACTTTCAATTACTTAGTGAAAATTAAGGATGTGGGTCAGCAAACAAATCTAAACAACTTTTCCTAAAGAACGTGAAAAATATTTCGCTTCTCCATACTTACAACTTGTGCGATTGTGTCTTAGTACGAAAAATTGATTCTTACTGAGAAAATTTTATTTAGGTTTCACATGATAAGTTGTTCAGTTTCATAGGTAGACTCACCCCATAAAGGTTCGCAAAATAATGTAAGGTTATATATTGATTGGCATGTGCCTTAATGGAAAACCAACACGAACTCAAACGAGTTGTAAACAATCAATCTATATTTCGACCACAAAAATGGACACTATATCTACCTACTGAAAAGATTAAAACTACTTACTCTACAAACTCTACATAACAAAGAGTAACTAATCGAAAATAATCTTTGTTATGGTAATGATGAACCCGGATATATACCTGCTAACAGTAGGTAAAGAAGTATTTCCCCATGCTCTCACCTTCTCACCAAGCTTGTTTCTTAACGAATAAATGCACTATCATCGTTTTGATCAAGAGATAGAGTATTGCTTGAGGGTTTCTGGGTTTTTTTATTAACCTCTTTTGACTTTGAGATAAAACTGTGAATTCAAGATTGTTAAAAGCTTTTATATTGCTTCTAATTTTTAAAAATATATTTATTCCATAGAACATTCAGGATGTTAATTATAATAAGTCAAAATTACATTAAGTACATACAAACATACATTAAAAGATTTAAATAAATACATATATATTTGTTCTTTTGACCCTACTGACTCTACGTCTATTCGCAAAGGTGCAATCTTTTTTATTATTATTATAAGATGGGTTAACTCTTGACCTCAATCTTGACCATAAGGTCAAAGATGAGGTCGACGATGGAGCGAGTTAACCCAGAAAATGCCTATAAAGGCACTGGTACTCCCACGCACCGACGGAACACAGCAAGCTGTTTGGCGTCGGACTTCGGTAGGAGGGTGGTCGCGAACCAGACGGCCCTTTACAGAGCCTACCGCACCGCATGAGACCATAGGACAACACCTCAGATTCAGAAAAAAATGAAGTGTCGTTGCCTGGGATAGATTACTAGGAGGCAGGTCTCATTTGTGTTTCCTTAGTCGCCTCTTACGACACCCACGGAAAGAGATGGGGTGGTGTTATTCTCAACCGATCACCACACGGTACGGTAATCCTCCCTAGAAAACAAGCAAGAAACTCCGAGACAATAAAAAAATGTTATCTTTTATTGTCTCTCAGAACTCATGAATTCGAATTTCATTAAGATTTCACCAAATTTTCAGTTTCATCGACTACACTAATGCAGAAAATTTTTGACACTACATACAAAGGCAAATCAGCTGAGTACGGGACCCGATCGCACAAGTTAATGCCAAGGCGGATTTTTTTTCGACTTATGTTTCTTGGGGAAAGTTGTTGAGTTTCACATTCTTATTCACATTCATAATTTTCGCTAATATAAAGTCACCCGAAGGACCTATAAAAAAAATGTTATTACCATTGCCTTCTAAGTTCGCAGCTTCTAGCATCACTAGGAATGTAGGAGGCAATACAATTTTGCCTTGCCGTGCCTTTCAAATTGTAAAAAGGTCCAATAAGTATATTCCTTTCACTGATGCTCTGTCACTGCATAATATTTAACTAGAAATCGATGTTTCATTAACTTGTGTTTGTGATTTCTACTGTTTTCTTTGGTCTCCTGGCTTATTCATATGTCAATTCTTACACTCAGGGTGTTAAGTTGTAACATAAATAAGTATAACCTCTTTTGTCTGCATCAAAGGATTGCAAACTTTAGCGGATAAGTTATTCATTTGTGTCTCCTGTAATTTATTGTTCGCTGGTGGTTTATGATACCTACATTTTTATAATAAAATAAAGATCAAAATTGTGTATTAACTTGAACTTAACATAAATTTCTAGTCGTGCAGATATGAACACAGGGCTTACAAATGAATTTACACGAACTGGAAAGTACAAACACAGTTACGGAATTCCACTCCTAAGCAGTGTGCGTTGTGAAAGGTGAGGATACATGCTTGGAATGAATCCGTATAATCCCGATAAGTTAAGGATGGTACATACACTATGGTGTGTCTGGACAATCAATATAAGTTACGGTTCAAAAGATACAGTCCTGTCACAGAGGAACGGAAGGGGAGACAGCGTAGGTAGGACTAATTTCGATTTATTTGGTATCATTTAGGTTTCGTTGCCCTAAAAGGGGCGGAATGAACTCACATGGCTTTTGAACAAAGGCTCTTAAATGCATCTCATAAAAGATATTTATATGATAGATTTCGTCTGCTCAAGACATCTTAAGATAAGAGTAATCTACTCACATCTAAATTATTACGTCGGGTGGGGCATACTTTATCAGTCTCTAACAACGTCATGCATGCGTCACATTAGATTATCTTTAGATTAGTTTATGTATCGAATTTTGTCTGCTTTATTTAAGCATCAGTGCATTTTATCTAGTCATACACCCAGTTGCAGAAATATCCATTAAAGTTAATGCCACTATAAATATCATATTGTCACTTTCCGCTTTGTTTTGACGGCAATACTTTTTTTTTAAATCTTGTTTAACAAAAAAAACGAGGCTTTAGATCACATACGTGTCTATGCCAGCCTCATTGGAAGCCTCTTAAGGCGATACATTTAAAGGAGCTTTAACATTAACTGAACGTTTTTGCAACTAAGTGATAATTTATTTAATTTACTCTGGACAATTCCCAAAAAACTTTCTTAAGTTTTCTGTCATGGAACTTTTGGCATGACGCTTTTGAAAAATATGGAATTTTATCATCGCCATTACGAGATCATAAAAAATGTGAGTTAGCATTGCTGGGAAAGTATCTTCCACTTATTTGAAGTCTCTTATGTCTCTTATCACCATCTCGCCATGCTTCATATTCGAGTTTAGTGTGGTAAAGAAACACAAAATTATACCCATAAGGTAATAATTTAGCTTGGCATTTTATGATCTAACACTAAATAAATTGATCAATCTGATGAGATACTTGAATTGTTCTAACATTATTTAGCCAAACACAATCGAACCCTGGCTAATCTCAAAGCTTTAATATTTAGTTTAGCATGAGTTACCTTGTTTCATTCACGTCTGTTTAGTAGAGTCACCTTGTCTAAAAATTCTAGATTGTACATACAATACATAACCTCACGCCTTCGTCCCATTGGGGTAGGCAGAGACCACAGATTGCCACTTGCTGCGATCCAAGTACACCTACTTCGCTTTCTTTACATTCATAATTCGCTTCATACATGCTCTTCGGCGGTGATAGATCAGTTGGTAATGAGCCAGACTTGTAATCCGAAGGTCATGGGTTTAAATCCTGGTGCGGGCCTGTACCACTAAATTCGTCTTTTCGGATTTATGTACGGATTTCTAATTATCACTTGCTCAACGGTGAAGGAAAACATCGTGATGAAACCCGCCCGTCCAAGAACATTTTCGAAAGACGAGCGGTTCGCCAACCCGCATTGGGCCAGCGTGGTGGACTATGGTTTTGAAGGGATGCCCGTGCCCCTTGGTGAGGACGTATACATGGGCTGGTAAAAAAAATATATTCGGATATTTCTAACATGGCCTTTTCTCAGTACATCACCAATTTGTTCTAAGTATGTTCGCCTAGGGTGCCTTCTTCCAACCCTTCCAACCAACTACATTCGCACTGTATATTACTTTCGTCAATCTTCTTTCATTAACTCTTTCCACATGTCCAAGCCACCGCAACATTCCTTTCTCTATCCTCGTCATCATCTGTCATACCACATCGCTCTCAAATCTCTCTATTTCTTACCGTATCACTTCTTAGATTGTAGCTGCTTTAAATAAACATCTTCATGCTTACCTGTGATCTTTCCTCCGGCTTGGCCTCATAGCACATTAAGTCACACCTGGTTTTCGAGAGAGGATCCGTTTGGAGCCTCATCAGTTTCTTTGAAATTGTAAACACTGATGGGATTGTCATCATCACTAGAAACACTAGGCACACTTGACAACGCATCTTGATTATCTTTTCGCACTTGAGTCAATTCATCAGTATTTGTTTGCACTTGGCCTAAAGATCACCTAAACAACAATATAGCATTCATTAGTCAATAAAAAATAATTTGTTCTACAATTTTATTTACTTTCATAGTCTGTTTCGTACTGTAAAATGATTTCCTGTGGTAATTATTGTCTATTTGTCCACGCAAACTTTTCTCTCAGAGAACTGCTAAACATTGTAGGTTGCATGTTATTGGCTAGCTACAATTTGTTTATTGAACCTATGAATTTCCTTTACATTACTTCATTTACCTCTTTATAAAACATGTATACATTTTTTATAAATATTTGGATTTTTCTTTAGTGTACATCATGACACTCAACAAAGTAGGTACTTAATATAAATATATGAGATTTATTCGCACCAAAAACTTGATTAGTCATTTTTAACAATTAGTTATAATTCACTCGTTATCAGCCGTGAAAGCACACTTAGGTCTCTTAGTAACATTGTTAGGTTATCTACAAAGATAATTAAGACACTTAATCAATCATTATATTCTTTATTGTTCTCAATGATGGTGTAAGTGAATTTATTTTCAAATTTGACTTTAGTTAACGTATAACGTCGATTTAACCTTGTTAAAATTCAATATAATAATTAAAAGTGGGTACCTAATAAGAGCTATAATCATTCGTTGAATAATTCACATAAGTATGTTAAGTACATTTATGAATAATTAATTGGTAAGACACTTCATGTCGTTACCCCTCATCTTGCTCAGGGGTCGAAACAAAAAACTATAAAACAAAAACAAAACAAACTGATCTTCACCTCAATTGCCTTCAATCAACGTTTGAGTTCTATTTATGTGTTCAATTAAAAGCATCTTGCTTCTCAAGCGCGGGGTTATCGACCTTTGTTTTGACAGGAAATAAATAAAACTTTGACAGTTCGTGCGCGGGCGTTTCGTTTGAAATGCGCGGCAAGACTGACGATGCGCGTGCGATGCGATCCGCGGCCGGTGCGATTCGTGCCTCAGCTTCATTAATACACATCGATGATGCTTTCCTGTCGGAATAACGATGACGGAAGGTTGCTTTTACCAAGCCGGTTTCCTTATTAAAAAACGACAAGTTTGCTGTTATTTACTGTGCTGTGGGTTCCGCTGTGCTGTTCTTGGCTCTACATTTTGGTTACGCGAATAGTTAATATATGATTTTGTTTACCTTGCGAATTTGAAGTTAATCTTTTGTCTTTTTGACTTCAACATTTTACTCTTTTCAATGGACACACGTGTAGGTCTTATGGTATTTCTATAATATTAAGCAGAAGAATAAGAATTTCCCAGTGAAATTGTACGGATTTCTGCACATTATGTTACCATACGCAATGCACTCTGGGCTGTTATGATAAGAGAGGTTTTGCAACGAGAATGAAGGAACTGACTTCTATACTAATTTTCCATATTAAATTCTCCAAAAAACTTTTCTGATATTTTAAGTTTGGATAAAAGAATGGAAGAACGTAATAAAATTTATGACACCTAAATAATTTAAGTTTTTTAATATCAGTGTTTCATCGAAAGGCAAAACATATGCTGAGCTACGACATTTAACACACAATATGCTTTTTGAATTATTTTGAACTAGCTTTCCACATTTACAATGGAGTTGTTTTTGGACAAAGGGAACCCTAAACTCCAACCGGGGTCTTCCTGCTGTTCATATTACACGATCATTGGATCGACCGTTGTCATTAACTTCTCCATTTCGTTGACTGTCAATGATCCATTGTTTGCACGAATAAATTACTTAATTACACAGGATCTAAACGGTAATTACCTAAATAACTGGGGTTCAAATATGAAACTGCCGATTAAAAAAATGTAAGTATATTTTGATCATAATTTCATAGATTGAATAGTTATTTACTATTTAAAAAAATTACTAGCTTATACATATACGTCCCCACTGAGGGGCACGGCCCTCCATTCGAAACATCATTATTTAGAAAAAAAATTAAACTGACTTCAAAAAATCAAAAAATAAAGATAAGATCATTTAATGAGCTGCGTAGTCCTACTGATCTCTTTGAAGTCTAAACTTATTTTGGCTTGGCACCGACTTCAAATATACTGTCTAAAATTGACAAACAAATCGATGCTCATATAGTAAGGAAAAAAATTGTCTGGAAACCAGAAACTTGCTCATTCAGAAGACTGAATGTGTAACCATGATCCAATCCGGTCAGGTTCTCTTGTAAGCAGTCACGTATGTCAGAAGACAGTTGCTCCACTGTGATGACTGATGACTTACTTGCCAACTCTTTGATCATGGTCAAGCGCACCCTGAATCAGTGGCGTAACTATACCATCTGAGGCCCATGGCAAATTCATTAGATGGAGAACCCAGCAAAAAAATGGGTGCCTCAGGATGGCAAAGACGTCGAGGCAGACCCCGAAAACGATGGCGTGACGATCTGGATGCCTATATAAGAACTATTCGGAGTTGCCACATGACCGCGATAAATGGAGTAAAGCAGGGGAACATTTGCCCAGCAGTGGGATCTGACAGGCTAGTAAAAAAAAAAACAAAGTTTTTGGGTGCGTTCTACAATCGATCGACATCCTTTTCTAATGAATACGTGTAGATTTTAATAATATATTTAAAATATTTGGTCTAACTTTAATTGAGTTTAATAATTCTAATGTTTAATTAAAATTTAAAAATGTTGGTTACGTCTGGCATTTTGCCAGCCCGATTTAGTCGTAGGTAGGAAAATTTTTTAAATACAGTTCTTTCACTTTCAAAAACTTTGATGTATCAAATATGCATCAGATAAGTTATTTTTGTCTTCGTCAAGTTTGGGAACCACAACACGTTTCATCATAAGATGAGAATCGATTAACAGGCTATTGTAATTTTTTTTAAAATAATAATTTAAAGTTCAGAGCACTTACATAAAATTTTATGACAATGGCCTTGTGACTCATAGATAATAACCATATATGCACAGTAGATTAATCACACTGAATGTCTTCTCTTATCCTGTAGGAATAGTCAAGTGTGTGGCGAACTTGGCTAACCCTGGTGTCAAAGTTTTCAAACCGCACAATGGCCTCTGCCTTGGTTTTAACAACTGTAGTCAATCGACCAGTCCGGACCGACAGCTTAACGTCCTTCCAAAGCAGAGAAACGCTCGTGATTAATTGCCACTTCGGTCACCCATCAAGTTCCCTGCCTCTGTCTTCGTTGCTTAACCTCACTGATCGGTCAGCGATCAGCGAGCGCCACTAGGCTACGAGCGCTTCCGAATGTAAAGATCGCACAAGTATTTAAGAGAGGTGAGTTTTTTTATATTTTTTCATATTGGGGAAGTTGTTCAGTTTCACATCTTGAATTTTTAACCGTGTGGTGATCGGTTGAGAATAACACCACCCCATCTCTTTCCGTGGGTGTCGTAAGAGGCGACTAAGGAAACACAAATGAGACCTGCCTCCTAGTAATCCATCCCAGGCAACGACACTTCATTTTTTTCTGGATCTGAGGTGTCGTCCTATGGTCTTATGCGGTGTGGTAGGCTCTGTAAAGGGCCGTCTGGTTCGCGACCACCCTCCTACCGAAGTCCGACGCCAAACAGCTTGCTGTGTTCCGTCGGTGCGTAGGAGTACCAGTGCCTAAATAGGTATTTTCTGGGTTAACTCGCTCCATCGTCGACCTCATCTTTGACCTTATGGTCAAGATTGAGGTCAAAGGTCAAAAATTCGCTAATCTAAAGTCACTCAGTAAATGCAAAAGTGCGTCTGACAGTTTGTTTCTTCACGTCGTAACGGAGCAACGAATCAAAATGATTTTTTCATAGGGATGGTTGGAGGGTTGGAGAGTAACCTAGACTACTCTTTAACGCGAACGAAATCGCGAGCGGGAAGTTTGTCTTTAAATAAAAATAACCATGTTTCCTTCCACAATCGTCTTCAGAATAAATAATACGAGCTCAAACTATTAGTTTAATGTCTCTTGACACAACAATTTTATTTGATCTAGCGCGGGCTCCAGTCTCCTCCTATTCTTCATATAATAAACTGTAATGAGGAGAAATAAACTCAATTATTATTAAGTATTTAATTTGATGTTCAATTTAATTTGACTTAAACTGACTTTTAAGAATAAAAAATACAATCTACTAAGGTTTTGCTAAAAAAACAAGAAAGATTTTAAAAAAGCACTTTTTTGCAATTCATAATAAAACTTAGTTTTTTTATGAAATAAAACTTAGTTTTTTTATGAAATACCAAAGTTTTTTCATAAAAAATAAACGTAATTATAAATAACTAGCTTTCCGCCCGCGGCTCCGCCCGCGTCCTAATTTTTTTTAAATAAAAATTATCCTATAAACCTCACGGAGCCCAAGACCTTTCCAACGAATGCAAAACCGTGGAAAACCCGACTTATTTTTATATAGTAGACTAGCTGACCCGGCCAACTTCGTAACGCCTTTTTTCCATATTTTCTCACCTTTTAAACCTTCCCTGGACTTCCACGAATATTTCAAGACTAATATTTGCCAAATCGGTTCAGCCGTTCTCGAGTTTTAATCAGACTAACGAACAACAATTCATTTTTATTTATATAGATAGATTATTGTAGAAATTACATCTAATGAGTAAACAACCTGAAAATTTAAACGAAGGAACGTAGTTCTGAATTAAAATTTATTGTAAGCGATCTATCAATAATGTGCAATCACAAAATCGATGATTGCCCAGACAAACAAGAAATTAAAAGCATTATAATGATAATGACCTAGCTTAATATGTCACTTTCCATAACATCAAATCCTTGTACAAAAAACGAAACTCCATTCAGATGCTCATTTTTTTCACTCTGTGTGTATTAATTAAAGACTATCATGCGTTGGCGCCGGCGCGAACCCAAATAGGGTTGTCTGTCATTATTAATAATATTTTTAAAAGTTTACTTGGGAAACCTTTGTTAAATTCTCAAAAACAATATCGACATATGCAGGTAATGGTACGGAACCCTTCATGCGCGAATCCGACTCGCACTTGGCCGGTTTTATTTAATTTCGTTGGCTGATTTACGCACTTAATTTTCACTAACTAAAATCACCCAATAAGTATGGAGTCACATATATACTTACGATTCCAAAAAAATCATCTTATTTAAGAAGCCAATTTAAGCTTTATTCATATGTTGTTGTTTATTTTTCGTATATTTTCGGTAATAAAGTCCATCATCTCTGGTTATAATTTATATAAGGAACTCAAATATTTTTTTATTTTAAATATAAATCTATTTGTATCGAAATACATAATAGCATATCAGCATCACTATGACTACATAGAATACTATACACATACGAGTATATGTGTTAATTTTAAAATTTTATTTGTTTTGTGCTTGCGTCCAGTTAAATTTCAGACGTTATACAAATATACCAATAAAATTTAAAAAATGTGTCACCCCAACTTTCGATTGCTTATAACTTTAAGGTCCAATTTCATTTTTTTTTTACTACTCTTTACTTTAATACTCTGTTAGTTAGTTAATCCACGATTAAGAAGTTAATCAGACAAAACGTCAAACAAAAAGTATGAAAATGACATTATTAAGTCTCGGGTTAGCTGCTAATCGTCTGTTAAATAACTAACAGAGTATGGTGAAATTGGGTCTAAAACGGCTGAACGAGTTTTGATAAAATATAGCCAAAAACCATCTCGATTACGTCAGCTTTTTAAGAAGAAAACGCATCGAAATCGGTCCATTTTTTAGGAGCTACGATGCTACAGCAGACACACAGACATACAGATACAGAGACACATAGATACACATGTCAAACCTATGACATCAATTAAACGGGTCTTATGTTAAAGCGTATTTGGTAGAGCTTCTAACTTTCAATTTAATTTTATAAACATTGCCAACCCTATTCGTTCGGTCGGTCGTTGCATCCTCGGCTCTTTTATGAGCTATATATCATTGTTTTTTTTTTAATTCTTAACCCATAAAGGGATTGCTCAATCCAGACTCTTTGTAAGTTAGTAGCCCTTCATAGTGGATGGTGTGAATTTATGTGATTATTATTTTGATGCTGTCTACGATGAATTTTATTATTTGAGGCGAACTTCTTTGATCTGCATAATCTTGTTTTAAATTCACACAGCTTATGTATCTTAAAATGTTTATGTATACTTTGTGAAACTCAATTTTTTTTCCGAGAAATTCATATTGGTTAATTGGGGGTTTATGTATCTGGGGAGAATTACTCCCTAAAGTTTAGCCTACTAATTTCAAATCACCCTAGAGTGTCCTAAAACTGTCATTTCACTGAAAACGTGTCGTTTTAGAAAATGCCAAAATTATTCGCCCCGATAATAAATTCGTCTTAGGCTGTGCCTTAACTGTGTTATTGCTTTTAAGTGCATTTCTGTGAAATGAAAAGCGATCATAACACAGCTCCCGTGATGATTCATTTATTTAGAGACTGATGTCCTCGGACCAAAAAATAATCATATAGGAATGATATACCTACAGTGTGTGGTGATAGCAGATCCTTCCTTATCGGGTTATACAGGCTGTAGTAAAAACTAAAACCCTGAATTTAGATCGTCATTCTGCATGATTTTCCAGTGGAACTATTTTTGGGAAAATTTTCAATTTTATTAAAATATTTTCTGCTTTAAAATTAAATTATTTATTTGAATACACTCCATTTTGCAATAAAAAACAACAATGACTATGTAAACATGAAAACCAGCAATGTACATCGCATTCTGGCAGCGGTGTGGCGCAAGGGCTTGCGTGCAGGGCGCCGTAAATAACGAAAATTCTTTGACATAATGTTTTGGGAAAAATAATAACTTGTCACCGATAATAGTAATGGGTAGATTCCAAAATTTGAGTATTTTTCTAAGCTGTAGTGTAACCAACAATGTGGAAAACTTAATTATAGTGTGTCAGAAAATATATTCGTTTCAGTGTAAATAGACAACCTATTAAATAACTTTCATAACCTCTTCGCTACAAATAAAAACTTGTCAACTTTTCAGTCGATTGGCACTGCATATTCTCTACAATATCTGTGACAATAATGTATCTACAGGGTGAGGTTAAATTAGTTAGCGAAACTATAGGTGTGATTTTCTTTTGAAACTGAACAACTTTCCCCAAAAAAACAAATTAATTTCCTTCAGGAAAACTGGTCAGTTCATTCACATCCCTAGTTTTTGCTAATTTCAAGTTAGGTAATATAGGTTACTTTTAGGCACAGACAGTAGCACGTCAAATTACCCGTTTGCAATGCGACGCTATTACAAGCAACATAAGGGCGATGGCGTATAGCCTGATGTGCTGCCCTGTTTACAAACGAGGTAAGGATGACGTCAAGGTTACTGTGTACAGTTTAGAGTGCTGTAGTTTGTATTTGACCGACGATTCATTCATTGCAATACCAACAACAGGATGCTGCTTTTTTACGATTACAATGTTGATTTGATATCAGTGACGGTTTCAGGTTTAGGTGAGGCCACAAGTCGCTATTTCATTATTATTGAATTGACGAAAATCCTATGTAGGTTGAGGTCGTCTCGATAGTACATTTCATAGATACCATAATATACAGTCTCTATAAGTTATTGTTATGGTGCTCATTGCTCAAAGAAGTGGTAGTTAGCTTAAGATTAGAACTAAAAACTCAAGGATTGCAGCAGAGGTCTTTAAGGAACACAGTGTATTAGAAGTCAAGCTGTCTGACACAATAATATTCTCCTGCTCAAAGGTGCCAGCATCTTGGACATCTTTGAGCAGAGGTATCTGTGGGGGGGTATTTTTGACCAAGGTTTGGTGATAGGTTAATTAAGATGAAGCCTGTTGCTGATCGGTCTTGTTTTAGTTTGTAGTTTTAAGAAAGCCTTTTGCGGAAATTTTATTTTTCATTGAGTTTTTCATTTCAGTAAACCTATTTATTTGTCGACTCTAGAATTCTACGATTAGTAACACGTCACAAATAACAGCAAAAAATCAGAAAAGATAGAAAAAAGTGAAAAGAAACTGGGGCAGGTACGTTGGTCATATGCATTTAGCTAAACCGATGAGCATTTAACGCTACTAAATGGGTACCGCAGGATGTCAAACTCATTAGATAATTGATTTAATGTTAAAGTAATTAACACATCAAACACTTTTTTTAAACTTTAAGTCTGTTCGCAAAATGCAATCTTCCCCCGAGAAGGTTATGCCATGTTTGCTTGTCTAATAGATAATCAGAAATTATATAATAATAGCCCTCTTTACAAAGATTCTCAATGGGGTCAGTTTTTTAGTTACATTTATTATTTTTACAAAACTCTAACTTCAAGACGAAGAAAACATACACAAAGTAAAAAAAAGGTTTGTAAATTTTCGTACACACCGTGTTTACTTGACGGTATAGTTTGTAAGTTAGGTCGGTTAGTCGGATGGACAACGACAACAAATAATTTTCCACGTTATAAAACGTATGAGTCACCGACTTCAATCCCAACAACACTTCGCAAATGTCACTCATTTATTTAGATGATGTTCTGGTTTGTAGAATTTTTTTGTTATTGTTGATTTTTTTAAAGCGCTGAAACATTTTCAATAAAATGTATATGGGACCACCTCTGGAGTATACTCTTTCGGATAATCAAAGAATTTTGAAAATCGGTCCATAATTGGCGGAGAAATCGGTGAACACACATAAAAAAAAATACATACAGTCGAGCATAGAAACATAGAACTCCTTTTTTGAAGTTGGTAAAAAACAAGAATTGGAGCTCGCCCGACATCGCAAACGGTGGTAAGAAGGGAGACATTTGCGGATGTACCTAAGAAGCAGTGAGATAAAAACAGGCTTTTTTATTATTATGTACTTTAGAGCCAAGTAGTGACTTAGTCCGTCTCTGTAAATGTTTAGAGGAATTCCAAATATGCCAGTCCCGATCACAAGACTTGGAATCTGGTTTAATCCAGTTAGTGCCTACTTTGTGCGAGAATCTTCAGCTACGAATAACTACTCGAAGTATCTGCCTAACAAGATAAGCTATAAAGTAAGTAAAGGCATGTAAGCATGTGTTACTTTTTCTTTCGTATTTCAACCTATGTTCCGTGGAAAAAGTTTTCAAGTTAGTTCGCTGATTCACTTCCTTAATTTTCGCTAATTTAAAGTCAATATGCGTCAGTATACAGAGCCTGTAAGGGACATCCACCCATAACTACGATCGACTACTAGCAATTTTTTTTCCTGGAAACGTCAACTTAAGAAGTTTTCGTTATCTACCTACTTTGGCGCTATACTATGGAATGTAACGCGAAACCGCGCCCTGCGCCGCGCCACTGTCAGATTCCGATGAAAATTGCTGGTTTTCTTGTTTTACGCTGTTTTCACTGTTTTTTTTTATTGAAAATGGAGTGTATTTTAATAACTAATTTAATTTTAAAGCAGAAAACGTAAAAAAAACTAATCTTAATAATTTTGACTTTGTAATTACATACAATTTAAAAAATAGCATAAAAGTTACTATTAAGCCGGACTTAGTGTGTAACTAACGCACCAGTAATTAAATTAAATAAAATGTTATACATCCTTATTTATATTATATAAAATCAAAGAATTGACTATTGCAGTGCCCTAACAGGGTTTCATGTTGACACATAAGCAAACATTTGTAAGAACACAATGTACACATGAAGGCAATAAAGAATTGAATTGAATTGAAAATCATGAAAAATTCTGAAAATTCTCCTGTGGAAAATTCCACTGAAAAATCATTCAGAATGATGGTCTGAGTTCAGTGTTTCAGTTTCTGCAAACCTGTGCCTTATACACTGTATATATATATATATATTATTACTAAGAATGGGTTCGCTCTTGTTGTTTTGTGTAATTGTAGTCTATATGGTCATGTTCGTAATAAGGGATCATGAAACCTGATCATGTCGTCACGGTGGTTGGAATCCGAACTGGTTTCGTCATACTAGCACCTGCACATATAAGCTACGAGTAAGTAACTGTCTGCGGTCTGCAAGCATTTATATGCTAATGTTAGCTAGATAGCTCATAATCATAGGCTGGATTAAAATATTTTTGCCAATATGTTGGTATCTTTTATAAGTCTAAAATTATAAATTTTGTATCACCTCCAACATTCGATTGCTTATAAACTCTTAAATGGCTGTACCGATTTTTATCAAATATAGCTAAAAAAAATCAATCAGGTCAGCTTTCAAAAAAACCGCATCGAAATCGGTCCATTGGTTTAGGTGCTATGATGCCACAGACAGACACACAGATACTCATACACATAGATCCACAGGTCAAACTTATAAAACCTCTTTTTTTCTGTTGGGGGTTAAAAAGGTGCTTGAAGTGCAGGCTCGGGACAGGGGAGGCTCCTTTAGTGCTGTATCAGTATAATTAAAAATTAGTACTAGTAATTAACACACATTGGTGGCCTAAAATTGTTTAGCTTTTGTAATTAATACAAGAAACTAGCTTTCCGCCCGCGGCTCCGCCCGCGTGGACTACAGGTTATAATCTGACTAACTGTGGGATAAAATGTAGCCTATGTCCTTTCCTAAGGTCTAATGTATGTTTGTACCAAATTTCATAATAATCGGTTCAGTAGTTTAGCCGTGAAAGCGTGACACACAGACAGACAGAGTTACTTTCCCATTGATAATATTAGTAGGGATAAGACACTTTAGGGTCCAGTTGACTAAAGAATCATTCTTGTAACCGGAAGGTTACGGGTTCAAAGCAAAACAGCGACTTGACGTACAGTTGGCGGAGGCGCTGCTGATCGAGAAAAAATATTCGCACTGTATTTTTGTTACTACATTATTCTGATTATTTTTTCAGTGCACCTTAATATTGGAGTATCTTATAATTAAAAGTGGTGTTTATTTCAGTCTAAGGTATAATTATCTTTGTACGGATACCTCTAAATGGAGTCACGGAAAAAATACTTTACGGCGAATTGCAGTTGTAATTTGCAGTTATAGACTTTGTGTGACGGTAAAGTTACTTTTTCTTTGTGTGAACTTTGTGTGAAATAAGGATTCGTGGTAAAATTACTTTTTCCGTGACTCTACTAATCAATGGCGTCACAATGGCGATGGAAGACAATGGTGACCATTGTATCTGTTCAGATGGCGAAATTGAGAACTGAACGGATAAAATGGTCACCATTATCATTCCACCGCCATCGAGATGCCATTAATTAGTATAGTCACGGAAAAAGTAACTTTACCACGAATCCTTATTTCACACAAAGTCGATAACTGCAAATTACAACTGCGATTCGCCGTAAGGTTATTTTTTTCGTCGCTCCATATAGAGGCATCCGTACATAGATAATTACACTGAAATTGGCACCACTTTTAATTATCCGCTACTCCAACATTAAGGCGCGCCGAAAAATAAATCAGGATAATGTAGTAACAAAAACACAGAACGAAATAATTTTTAAAATTTCCCTTCATTATAATTACAATTTATTTGCCGCGCAATAAATTACGTATTAATTCGTATTAATTCGTAGTAATAGCTCAATGGTATTAATTACGTTTCATGCACTACTGCACCGACTGTAGAGGTAAGACTGCAATATACTCTATGTTGTTGTGATTGAAACAATTTTTTAATGAAAATATCCATCAACAAGTATTGTGTTGTTGACTATAGATTACAACGATGACTATCATTGGGTCAGCTCTGCAATGTTTTTTTCTTACCAGCCCATATACGTCCCCTCCGAGGGGCACGGGCCTTTCTTAGAAACACGAAGTGGATTTTAGGCCATAGTCCACCACGCTGGCCCAATGCAGGTTGGTGGACCGCTCGTCTTTCGAAAATGAATTTTCTTAGACGGGAGGACGGGAATTTTCTGCAATGATTATTTTACCTAAAATATGTCACCTTTCACAAAACTAAAATGAAATCATGAATCTGTCATTTAAAAAAGTTTCCATAGAAAGACTATCATAGACCTATTGCAAAAGAACCCAATTGAGTGTCTTTTTCGAGGTTTCATAATGCGTGCGTAGACGACGTGTATTGCCTCCCTACATTATATTATAATTAATGTAATATCTTGGTGTCCTAAAATATTAAATTTTCCTTCTAGAACTTTCGTTCCGTTTCAGGAGCAATTCACGAAAAGGTCAACTTCTGTCCGATACGTGACGTAACGTAGCTATATGATACCTAGTAGGCTAGTAGGTCACTTTGTGCATCACAAACGTCAAGTAGTTTAAACTCTTAATCTATTGATCAAGAAGTAGATCTCGACGCGTTCGATAACTCTAGAGAGGTTGCGGCTCACAATAGAACGAAAGGTCAGGATTAAGGAGATTAATTTGCCTAACAGTTGGACACAATAGCATATAAAGTAAGTTGCTATTTACGGTGAGAGAAATCATCACAAAGGAACGCCGATTTAAACATTACAACACCAGAAAGTAAGACTCTAAAAGCAATTGTCATATTTGTCTTATACGTATGTAAAATAATCTTTATTGTACTTTTCTTAACATCACAAGTGCAATATTTATCTCTACGACTAGTGATTTTAACCTACTCTACACGTTTATAGTACTTAAGTGTTATAAATATAAATATGTGGTAACTACAAGATGATAAAATAAAAATGTCTGGAACAATCTAGAATAATCTAGTAAGTTCCAGAATGCTTTAAGGAGCGGCTGTGGTTGAAGCAGCAGCTGTGCTGGATTCGGTGGACCCAGCAGCTGTGGTTGACGCAGCAGTTGAACTTGAGGCAGGGGAATCTGTGGTCGATGCTGATGATGACGGCATTGGAGGTGGTGGACCTTGGAACCCGTACCACGACCAAGGATTTCCTGGGCCGGAGTTCAACATCCATCCGTTAGGGTTTCTCATGATGGTGAAGTTCGTACCGCCAGGTGGTGCTGTAATTTTACAAAAAAATATACCTAGAACAAGTGAGGAGCAAATCGGGTTTTAAGTCACTCGAAAATGTACTATTTTGATTGATTGATTTTGCGAGCTAAAGGCGATCTAAACACACATATAAATTCAGAACCGAGAAGAAAAGGCTCAAGGCAGAGTCACTTGATATAACTGAACCCAACTAATCATCATGAACAAAAGAGCAGCGATACATTGAAGTCTTTTACGAAATCGTATATTTGTCGAGTTTCCCGATCAATGTGGAGATCCCTGAGGAAGACCTTTGTCCGGCAGTGAATGTCCTTTAGCTGTTAACACTATGGCAATTCTTCTTTTACTTCTATCTTAACTTCCATGCTGGACTGGGAGTGAAATAAAAACTTAGAATGTGCCAGCTACGTTCTCTTCCCAGGTATCCAGTAAAAGTCTGTAAATGGGATGCGAGGGTTTTGCTGTACAATGAATGCTGATCAACTCTCACCATTATACAACTTCTTCCATTTGATAGCTCTTACCATATGTGTCAAACGTGGCATCAAGTAGTTCGCTAGAACCACTGGTGCTCTGCCTACTCCGTTAAGGATTTTAGGCGTGAGTGTATGTATGTGTTATATCTTAATTAGTATCTTACCCCAAACATTAAGTGGCGGCATAGGCGGAGGGGTGGTCGTACGCCTGTTCGATGCAGGGCAATCATTACATCCCCACATGACAGCTTCAATCATGTCCTCCATGCTGGTGGTGGCTGATACCGAATCGTCATCATCCTCGCAGAACAATTCACACCAGAACAAACCCATGCCGAAAAATGGCTGAAAATTTTTAAAGGATTTTTTTACTAAAGATCGGATTTTGGCGGCCGGTTTAGTCGAGTGGTAGTGACGCTGCCTCTTGATCGGCTGGTCCTGGGTTCGATCCCCAGTCGGGGCAAACATTTGTGCAAAAAGCAGATGTTTGTTCTAAGGTCATGGGTGTTTGTGTTTGTCTTTATGTGTGTTCCAAGGGACCCACGACACAAGGGAAAACCTTAGTGTGGGCCTTTGAGGGTGTAGCGTTTATTGTTTATTATCACTTTTGAGGAATTTAACGCTAAGTGTCAGAGGTTTTTTCAGTGAGGTTTGATGGAAATAATAAACCTACAGGATACTTAGCCCGTATTGCAGAAGGAGACTCAAGCCTTGATGTATATTTAAGCATAGATTGTCTCTTTCTCGCACTATTAAAATACTACAGATTGCTACTCAAGTACAGATCAGAGCCTGAGTCGCGTTCTGTAAGACGGACCTTAGTTCCGACCAAAAATATACAATTTCAAATTAGGTTCGTGATCCACTCTACTACACAACATTATCTTTGACTACACCACAAGGGCTCGTAATATGATTGGTGCAATAGTGGCAAATTATCAAGAGCATTTCCATGCTTCAAAGGGTACATTAAGCCGTTGGTCCCAGTTGTCTATACATATTATAAAGAGGAAAGATTTGATTGTTTGTTTGTTTGCATCGAATAGGCTCCGAAACTACTGGACCGATTTGAAAGACTATTTCACCATTAGAATCCTACATTATCCGGGATGGACATAGGGTACATGATTTTCCCGAATTCCCACTGGAACGAAGTCCCGTGCGGGAAGCTAGTTATTAAATAAAGTGGTTAACCTACGTCAGAGGCCATTTGGCGGTTCGGAAATTCTTAAACTCAGAGTAAGACAAGCTTGCCACGTACCTACTTCATTATCATACGAGTTATCATAAACGCCACAAACTCAAAGGCCTACACTAAGGTTTTCCCTTGTGTCGTGGGTCATTTGGGACATAAATAAAGATAAACACAAAACATGACCCGAGAACAAATATCTTTTATTTTTACAAATGTTTTGCCTCGACTGGGAATCGAACCCAGAACCTGTCGATCAAGAGGCAGCGCCACTACCACTCAACCAAACCAGCCTTCATCTATACTATAGGATATAAAGAAGACCACACCACAAGACACAGCATTCCTTGATTTATTATTTATATTTATCGCAAGAAGGGACAACGCAACCATGGTCAGATTTGATTAAGCATGCATTCATTTTATTTTCCACTCTTCTTTATGAAAGAACCCTAGAATAGAATAAAATATATTTATTTCACTTAAAGTGTGGTACATAAGGTGACAAATTATGGGTTTAGTGCAGGTTTCCTACAGTTCACCAGAATCTGGCATGCAAAACATAGTCTGTATGTAAAATTAATGTAATTCACTAAATATGTTACTCTACCTTGGTGCCTCTAATTTTGCGTGATCACAACCATTCAAATTATTTTTTGAAAGAAATGATCAACCTTGTGTAAAATGAATCATAGGAATTAGACAGTTCTGCCTCTAGCAGTGAGATTTGGAAAATCCAAACACAAAAAATCTCCAAAACACTAACTGACCTTTCCAGCAATGAGTTGTAAATTCACAAAAAGCACTAAAACACACAAACAAGTTTTCCCGACACCCATGTTGCCTGATTTCATACAAGCGGATGGCAGAAGGTTTTCATAATTTATAACCGAGCCTTTGCGTAAGAAACTGAATTAGTAATGACTTCAAAGAACAACAAACGTATACACGACCTGCGTACGTTTACAGTACGAGTATGTACCTATTTAGACCAAGCATTTGTGAATGAATATGTAACAATAGTAATTATGTAGAAAATGACACATATATAGCTATTATTTATAATTTAATTGTGCATGTGCATGCTGAAACATCAATACATTCTTTTTCTACAAATTGTACATTCACTTCAAATGAATTCAAGCAAGAATAGACGACTTATTTAAGTCAACGACTGACAATTCGGAATATTCGGATGTTTAACATATCTCTTTCTACAGATGATAGTGTCAGATAATTACAAGAATCAGTACTATGTCGATCGTAGACTATTAGAAGGGTGTATAGGGTCTTTAATGTACAATGATACTCGTTAATACAGAGGATAACAAGTTTACAGTAATAGGAAGTTTACAAAGGCGGACTTATCCCACGAGGGGATTTCTTCCAGTCAACCTAGTAAGAGTATTTAAGAGAACACAGTACTACTCGGCGTAATGACAAATTAATTATTTTTGTACACAAGAAAAAAAAAAGAAAAAAAACATATCAGTCAGTAAGTAGGTAGGTACTTATTTAAAATGATATTATAATTATAAAAACGAATATTATATTATATTATATATTATATTATATCGTCATCCTCACCTGCAGGCGGTGACACTTGCAGGTGGTTACTTAACATTAACGACTTCGCCATTCCCTATTTTAATATGAATAAATATTTAATAATTGACAAAATAATGATATCGTGGACACCATTACTAAAAAAGTTAAATGAAAAACTGACAGGGTAAAGCGGGAGGGTACAGACTTTGATTCCAAGTAGCCTCTACTACGATGTACCAAAACCTTTTATTGAATTGTATGTTCCTTAAACACTAACGTCACTAACTAACGCTCGTACGTGACGGAAAACTTCTCAGAGTAATCTGCACTTTCATCCTGACACTGAACCTTGGCAATCCTGCTAGTTTCCTTTGCATTTATTAGAGCTGCTACAGAGATCAAATGGCATTCGCTTCATTGTAATTACCTGGGCTCCGATTCTGTTACTTCAGTTGTGTGTTGATGGAATGGAGGCTTTTTTAGGGTTCCGTAGTAATTTACGAACCCTTATAGTTTCGCCATGTCCGTCTGTCCGTCTGTCCGTCTGTCCGTCTGTCCGTCTGTCCGTCTGTCCGCGGGTTTTCTAAGAAACCCTTGGTACTACAGAGCTGAAATTTAGCATGGTTATACATATTAATCACGCCGACAGAACTGTAGAGTAAAACCTTAGAAAAAAAATTTTTTTCGGGTGTCTCCCATAGACGTGAAAGGGCGATGAATTTTTTTTTTCTCGCCAATATCATCGAATGGGGTGTCACAGAATAGCTTTTTAAAAGATAGAAGGGGTTTACTGTGAACGTTTTTCGATTTAGCACTCCGTTTGCGAATCATAAATTTTTAAAGTGAAAATTTTTGTCAAACACAAGTGTCCCCCCCCTCTACCAGCTAAAAGGTTGTTTCTAAAAATGTGGAAAAATTCACAGAGGTAGAATATACATCAAATTTAAAAGGAAAACTATAAAACATAAGTTGGCCCTTCAAGTTTGCGAGTAATGGTAGACCAAGTGCCAAACATTGTTGGGATTGATAAGAATATATTTACTAATATTAGATCCTTGGTACTACAGAGCTGCAATTGGGCATGTTCATACATATTAATTGCGCCGACAAATAGAAAAAATAAAATATTGTAAAAAAAAATTTTTCGGGTGTTTCCCATACATGTGAAAGGGCGATGGATTTTTTTTCCTCGCCGATATCATCGAGTGGGATGTCATAGGATAGTTTTTTAAAAGATAGAAGGGGTTTACTACGAACGTTTTTCGATTCAGCAGTCCGTTTGCGAAAAATATTTTTTTATAATGGAAAAAATGTGAAATAATTCACTAGCATTTACGACGAAGTTAACCCTAACCCAAAATGGCTGCCATACAAGGTTCCACGCTAAAAGTGAGGCGAGGTCGAAAGCCAAGCTGTAACATATCGACATTTCATGTGTCGTTATAGGTTTTTGGGGGTGTTAATTACGAAAATGACATCAAAATTATACACAATCGCCACGCGACCTGCTCTTTAGCACCAGCTCGAAATTATTCCTAACAATACCGTTGTTGCTAAAAAAATTAAAAAAAAAAAAAAAAAAATTGCGCTCGCTTCGCTCGCGGATTACATACTTCCATTCTGTTGTATTTAGCCCAAAACCAAAGTTAGTGTCCCCCCCCCTCTACCAGCTAAACGGTTGTTTCTAAAAATGTGAAAAAATTCTCGTTGGTAGAATATATAAGGTCCTAATTTATTAGTGACTTTCCTTTTAACACGTTATTGTGTAGGTCAAAATATATCATTTTAGTCAAAAAACAAAGGCATAATATTAAATTGAAAAGGTCTTGAAAAATTTTGTTATGATATTTTTTTCATTACTATGATGAATAAACCCATCCATTCAAACGTAAATAATAATGGCAGTAGTAGAGCGGGCGAGCGGGGAGTGGCCGGCTTCAAGCGAAAGAGAACCATTCCTTTATCTTTAAATGGAAATTTTTATTTTTATTTTTTTGGTAAATTTTATTTTAAGATAATTAAATTTTATGTTGCGTTTTGGAATACTTTTAACCTATACAATAACGCCTTTGAAGGAAAGTCACTAATACATTAAGACCTTATATAACAAAATTAAAAGAAAAACTATCACACATAAGTTGGCCTTTCAAGTTTGCGAGTGATAGTCGACCAAGTTTCAAAAGTTTTTGGAATTAATAAGAATATGTTTACAAGGTTCAATACTAAAAGTGAGGCGAGATCGAAAGCCAAGCTGTAACATATTGACATTTTAGGTGTCGTTAAATAGGTTTTTGGTGGTGTTAATTACGAAAAAGACATCAAAATTATTTTATCAGCAGGTCTATATTATTTCTAATAATATTGTCGCAAAAAAAACAAAAACAAAAAAAAAACTTTTCGCTCGCTTCGCTCGCGAATTTATAATTTCATTGGGTTGTATTTAGACCATAACTAAAGTTATTTCTGAAACTACAAACTCATTAATACATTTGTTTTTTATACTATACTATTTGGAGATTTTAACATCGACTATGACTAGTGATGGAAGATACTCAGTCTTTTAAGGCTTTTAATAAAGACACCTTATTTGTGACGCCTCACGACTGATTTAGTCTTTTAGTTCCCAACCTTTAGTCTTTTAACGTAAAAAACTGAGCTGTTACTTAAACAGCTTAAAGGACTTCAAAGACTGGCGACTCACTATCTAGGAAGTCGACAGTCGTAAGGTATGTGTTGATAGAATGTAAATATCTCATTTTATCTCTTGTCAAATGTTATCAAAATGTATTTAGTGGTTTAGGCGTGAATTATTCCTTTTGGTTGATAGGTTACAAAAGAAATATATAATATCACACACAAACTGCGGTGCGATCCCTTTTACGTAAAAGAACTTGAGTCGTTTAAGTCTTTTAAAATTAGCTGGAGTTGGTTAAGTCTTTCAGTATTTTGAAAACAACTCGAGTCGTTTCACTTTTAAGTCTTCTTAATAAAAACTCGAACTTTCAGTCTTAATTTTAGAGTCAAGTCCTGTAAGATGGAGGCGAGTCTTTTTAATAAGCCTTAAAAGACAGTCTCTTTCATCTCTAACTATGACCGTAACGATAGTACACCCGTTTTAAATGAATACGTAATGTAAACAATTTTTATACAACCATTTGCATCCACGCGAGGTGGTTATTAAACAGATGATTTTTTTTCCTTATGGCGCTGGAATCAATATTTCTCCTTTAGTTACCTTCTTTCTTTGTGACCTCGTTTTTAGGGTTCCGTAGTAATCTACGAACCCTTATAGTTTCGCCATGTCCGTCTGTCCGTCTGTCCGTCTGTCCGCAGGTTTCCTAAGAAACCCTTGGTACTACAGAGCTGAAACTAAGCATGCTTATACAAATGAATCACGCCGACAGAACTGTAGAGTAAAATCTTGGAAAAAAAATTTTTTTCGGGTGTCTCCCATAGACGTGAAAGGGCGATGAATTTTTTTTTCTCGCCAATATCATTGAGTGGGGTATCATAGGATAGCATTTTAAAAGAAAGAAGGGGTTTAACAAGAACGTTTTTCGATTCAGCACTCCGTTTGCAAAATATAAATTTTTAAAGTGAAAATTTTTGTCAAACACAAGTGTCCCCCCCCCCCCCCTATACCTGCTAAACGGTTGTTTCTAAAAATGTGAAAAAATTCACGTTGGTAGAATATACAACGAAATTTAAAGGAAAACTATCACACATAAGTTGGTCCTTCAAGTTTGCGAGTAATAGTCGACCAAGTGCCAAACACTGTTGGGATTAATAAGAATGTATTTGAACCATGCTGCTACGGAACCCTACAATGCGCGTGGCTCGACACGCTCTTGGCCGGTTTTTTTATCTGTTCAGGTGGCGAAATTGAGAACTATCCAAATTTCATACATCTAAAAATGGGCTGCCAAATCGTGAAGTGCCGATTGGTAAGGCTTATTTTGAAATCGGACAAAGCTCTAGGACGTAGAATAAGATTCCTATTAAAAAAAACTTGTTTACTAGGACATTTCCTAGTTCGTGTTCTGTGATGTCCCTGCAAATTTATTTTTATTCAAAGGTGGGTTATCTCTTGACGTCAATCTTGACCAATGTCGTAGATGAGGTTGTCGATGGAACGAGTTAATCCAGAAAATGCCTAATGAGGATTTGGTACTGCCACACCGACACAGAACACAACAAGGGAACCAGACGGCCCTTTAATGAGCCTACCATAGGATGCCATCCTAGATTTAAAATAAATTGAGTTGTCGTTGCCTAGGATGGATTAAGGAGGCAGGTCTCATTTGTGTCTCGTTAGTCGCTTCTTTCGACATCCACGGAAAAAAGATGAGTGGTGTTATTCTGAACCGATCACCACATGGCTACAACTAGGTATTAATGTCCTAAATATGACAAAGTGGTATTGAAGTTTTGTGGGTAAAAATGTATCCTTTCTGCATTTAAATGAACACCGCTTAATCTATGAAGTCTATCGCCTTCAGAAAATTGTGAAAATTCAGTTTATGCCGACAAGAACACTCGGTTTAATTTTGTATACTATTTAGACACGGTCAAGTTTGAATGTCATAACACAACAGAATTATTTATACGTGTATGTAGTGGGACATTGTCTTTAGGTATGTTCGTGAAGAGCTCTAAAGAATACTGATTAGTTTACGAATGCTTCGTGCCCTATCAGTTTGTGGGGTCTACGATGTTTGGGTTTATTGTACAAGAATGGAAAGGATGTGAATAAACCTAACCGTGACTCATTTTTTGAGTAGGTTAATATGAAATCCTATTGAACAATTCGATTCGGTTTGAAAATTCAGTTTTTTTTGTGTCTTCTGAAACAATAACGTCATATCATTTTGAATGTATGATTTACTGAATGTCACTCGATGCTGAATGTTCTTACATTTCATGACACTCAAATACTCGACAGTTTATGAATACGAGTATATTAGAATACAATCATTTTTTAGGGTTCCGTAGTAATCTACGAAATATAAATTTTTAAAGTGAAAATATTTGTCAAACACAAGTGCCCCCCCCCCCTCTACCAGCTAAACGGTTGTTTCTAAAAATGTGGGAAAATTCACGTTGGTAGAATATACAACGAAATTAAAAGGAAAACTATCACACATAAGGTGGCCCTTTAATATTCGACCCAGTGCCAAACACTGTTGGGATTAATAAGAATATATTTATTAATATTAATTAGATCCTTGGTACTACTGAGCTGAAATTTGGCATGGTTATAGATATTGATTGCGCCGATAGATTTAAAACATAAAATTTTAGAAAACTTACTTACTACGAACGTTTTTCGATTCAGCACTCCGTTTGCGAAAAAAATATTTTTAAAGTGAATTTTTTTGTTAAAAACAAGTGTCCGGGGGAGGCACTACCAGCTAAACGGTAAAGGTTAGCGTGGAATCTTATAAACATATTAATAAGAATATGTTTACAAGGTTCCACGCTAAAAGTGAGGCGAGATCGAAAGCCAAGCTGTAACATATTGACATTTCAGGTGTCGTTAAATAGGTTTTTGGGTGTTAATTATTTTAGCAGTAGGTTGATATTATGTCTAACAATAATATAGTCGCAAAAAAAACAAAAAAGCAAAAAAAAAAAAACAAAACAAAACAAAAAATCGCGCTCGCTTCGCTCGCGAATTTAATACTTACATTCGTTGTATTTAGACCAAAACTAAAGTTATTTCTGAAACTACAAACTCTTTAATACATTTGTTTTTTGATACTATATTATTTGGAGATTTTAACATCGACTATAACTAGTGATGAAAGAAACTCAGTCTTTTAAGGCTAAGTAAAGACTTGCCTTATTTCTGACGCCTCACGACTGACTCAGTCTTTTAGTTCCCAACCTGTACTTAGACATAAGACTAGCTTTTTTAGTCGAAGTATTTTTACTACTAAGAATGAACAGCTTAAAGGACTTAAAAGACTGGCGACTCATTATGTGGGAAGTCGACAGTCGTAAGGTATGTGTTGATAGAATTTAAATATCTAATTTTATCCCCTTGTTAAATTTTATCAAAATTAGTGGTTTAGGCGTGAATTATTCCTTTTGGTTGATAGGTTACAAAAGATATATTGAATATCATACACAAACTGCGGTGCGAGCCCTTTTACATAACAGAACTCGAGTTGTTTAAGTCTTTTAAAATCAGCTGGAGTTGGTTAAATCTTTCAGTCTTTTGAAAATAACTCGAGTCGTTTCAGTTTTTAGTCTTTTAATAAAACTACTGTCTTGTTAATAAAATCTCGAACTTTCAGCCTTAATTTTAAAGTCAAGTCCTGTAAGATGGAGGCGAGTCTTTTTTATAAGCCTCGCCTCCGACAGATGGATTTTTTTTTTATTTTCCTTGTGGCGCTGGAATTTTTAATTCTCCTTTAGTTACCTTCTTTCTTTGTGACCTCGTTTTTAGACATTATTAGGGATTTAACCGTCAATATGCTCGTAGAATTAAGAAGCCAGCTGCATATTTGAACCATACTGCTACGGAACCATACAATGCGCGTGTCCCGACACTCTCTTCGCTGGTTTTATGTCTTTGAAATGATCTTGAATAATTAATTTGTTTGTACGAATTTTGTAAGTAAATTAAGCATTTATGTTCTGCCATTTCTGAAGTAAGTGCTTAATTCCTTTTACCTTACTAACTTAACTTGATAGGGACTGGCACAGATCATTTTTAATTAAAATTGAGTGTTAAATTAAGCAAAACATTTATTTAAAACATTTATCATTTATTTTTATAATTATACATATTATTTACACTATGTCTATTGTTAAATACTTAATTATAGGTACAGACAACAGCTCGTCAGGTTATACATTTGCAGTGCGGAAACTGGCGTAATTTCGAACGAAAGAAAGGTTTTTTTTTATGATAAGATTTTTTTAAATTATACAGAGGTTTTTTTTATATAAGGTGGGTTAACTCTTGACCTCAATCTTGAGCAAGGTCATAGATGAGGTCGATGATGGAGCGAGTTAACCCAGAAAATGCCTTTAATGTATGTATAGCCTGATGTGATGCCGTGTTTACTTATTGACTCCAAACTATTTCCGAAAAAGCCTTCTGCGACACAAAATATGAAACACTATCTCTCAATCCCTTTGGCTGGTCTTATAAACTGACATTGTAGCTAATCCCTGGGTTATTTGGGACCTTGCTACCGAGTTGAACCAAGCCTGGAGAGTTGTCGGCTCTTGCAGCACCACCTGAGCAGTTCTCGTGGGGTATCGGGAATACGTACTGGACATCTACGTCGTATCTGTAACAGCAAATAACAAGTTAATTATAACTTATTATCCTTACAAATGTTATAAATGTGAATGTCAGTTTGTTTGTTTGTTACGCTTTCACGCCTAAACTGCTGAACCGATCTTGATGAAATGTGGTATAGAGATAGATTAGATTAGACCTTGACGCTATATAACCTGTAGTCCACGCGGTTCCGGGCGGAAAGCTAGTAAAATTCAAATTCAATTCAAATTCAAACATTTATTGCTTCGTGAGTTTTACAGTTCTTGTATGGTATAATAAGTACATCACGAACCCCGTTGTTACTTCAATGCTGAACTGGGAGTGAAGGAAAAACTTAGAATGTGCCAGCTGCCCACTCTTCCCAGGCATACTGTAAAAGGCTGTAAGTAGGTTGCGAGGGTTTCGTTGTATCATGGGCGAAAGGCTGACAACCTCTCATCATTATACATCATATTATATTCCATCTGATCGTTTGAATTTGTGTCAAACGAGACATCAAGTTGTTCGCGTTTTGATGCTCTGCTGCCTAACTCGTTAGGGATTATAAACGTGATAATGATAAATAGATAAATCTAAAATAAAATGAAAATTATTACCACCGACATAATCGCTTACAACTTTTAAATGGCTGAATTAATTTTAGTTAAATGTAGCTAAGAACTATCTCAATCACGACCATTAGTTTAGGAGGTAAGACATCATAGACCTACACAGAAACACTCTTCAAACTTAAAGTTAAATTCGTATAAATTTATTCCTATCAAATATTTTAGTTTCAATAGTTGCTTATACTGCAGTAATTCTGCCCGACCGGATTAGAAACAAAGGCATAATAAGTAAGAATGTTTCATAATATAAACTTCGAGATTTTTATATGAAAAGGAAATCATATCCTAAACAGACAAATCGTCGATATACGATCAAATTGCTCATATACTCGACTGTCAGTGAATAACGCAATAGGATCAATATCAGGATCCGGTAGCAATTATTGCGTCCTACCTTGTGTATTACTGAAATTCGAGGTTAGTATCAATGCTAGTAGATGATGCTATATATAAGACTAGCTTCCCGCGGGGGACTTCGTTCCCGTGGGAATTCGGGAAAATCATGTACCCTATGTCCATCCCAGATAATGTAGGATTCTAATGGTGAAAGAATTTTTCAAATCGGTGCAGTAGTTTCGGAGCCTATTCGATGCAAACAAACAAACAAACAAACAATCCAATCTTTCCTCTTTATAATATGTATAGATATAGACTAGGCTTTAATCTCACCAACGTGTGTTATTTTACTAGGAAAGTTTTGATATAATTCTGATGTCTTCCATTCTATAACAATAACTATATTGTTATAGAATGGAAGACATCAGAATTATATCAAAATTTAACAATATTATTTGCTGATGACACAACGGTGATTATTTGCGATCGTTCTTATGATAGTTTGAACGTAAAAGTGACTAATGTTTGTAAGCAGTTAAAAAAATGGTTTACATCAAATGGACTTTTACTGAATGAGTCTAAGTCACACATCATATTATTTAGTGGGAAAACGGCCCAAAAACCAGTTGACGAAGTAAGTACTATTCCAATGTGTGAGAGTTGCAAGTTCTTAGGTTTCACGATCGACTCACATTTAGATTGGAAGTTACACGTAGATTCACTTTGTGTGAGACTCCGTAGTGCGACTTTCGCCCTTCGAAAACTTAGGCCTCTTGTAACAGATTCCATGCTACGACAAAGTTATTTCGCGTACTTTCACTCACTTGCTTCATATGGTTTGATTCTTTGGGGTGATTCTACTCACTATCACCGAGTCTTTGTTCTCCAAAAAAGAGCGATCAGAATTTTGGAAAACAAAAAACCCCGAGATTCGTGTAGGTCTTTGTTCTACAAGAACGGCATTATGACCTTACAGTCTCAGTATCTTTTTGAAATCATAATGTTTGTTAGGCGAAACGTAACTTCCTTTGATTGCCGAAAAGGTGGAAGTATGAAACTCAGAAGTGCTGGCCGATTAGCGTGTGTTCCACGCCGTACAAAAATGGCTACGAAAAACCCGCGTGTGATTGGACCCACTTACTATGAGCACCTGCCTACTGACATAAGAAAGGAAAGTAACGAAGAAACGTTTACACGCCGACTGAAAAACTTTTTATTGGAAAATGAATTTTATACAATAAAAGAATATATGGACATTAAATTTTGACATTGATAATTTTTTGAAATATCTCAAAATGCATGTTTATATCGCTTATAAAATTGTTTAATTTTAATTAGTAATTGAGGTAGTGTACTTATGTATACAATTTATATTTTAATTTATTTCTTTTGACATTGCTTTATCATTTACTGTTGACATTTAATTTAATTTATTTTATTTTAAATACGTTTTATTATTTTTATTGTTTTTTTGTGACGATCATAACTTAAGCTGAACTGACTAATTACTAATTTAATTTGACATTGTATGCTTTGTTATGAAATAAATTTATCTTATCTTATCTTATAATTTTGTTCCACATTTCGTGACCACAAAATATTGCCAGCAAATGTCGGATTCAGATTCAGCAACCCAAAAAAACATGAAAGAAATGAGAACTACCCCATCACTTTCCTGCGATGCATCCTTTTGAGTTCAATCTGGTTGAATTACTGAAGCATGAACAGAATGACTTTTAACTATGTAGTGAAACTTTAAGACGGTTTCTTTTTAAGAGGATTTCTTTTTATTTTCCAAAGCTGTTCAGTTTATCAGGCTGATTAATTTACACGTTATAATTGAGATCTTAGATCATCTTTTTAAAGTTGCTGTAATCAAATGTCCTTACGAATATAATAAGTAGAAAAGAACTGTCAGTTTGACAGTACCTAATTATATTATTTGTCGATACAAGTAAACATTCTACTGGCGTATCTTTAAGTAGGAGTACTTTGTATTCCTAGAAAATACTAAAAGTAAGTAGCTGCTGGTAAGAACCAGCAACTTGGCAGCCAACCTTCGATGCGCTGGATATTTGCCACGGCCCATATTGATTAGCGTGGCGTTCAATGGAAAATCTGAACTCAGGAATGCAATAACTTTCTAGGCAGGTAGCTGTGTAGTCAGACTGTTTAACTGTGTTAGAGTCTTTTGATGCTTTAGAACCACCGTTTAAAAGAACTTGTACGTTGATAAGACCACATTCTAATATAGTTCTGTGTAATATATTCATATTCATATTATGGACCATTATTAGTCTGAAATAAAGATATATTATTATTATTATTTATTTTCTTTTCTTTTCTTTTCTTCTCCCTTTAAAGGGGGTAAACCTAACATGCGGACCGTAGTCAAGCGTGCTAGGATGTAGAAAGGACACCCATACGGGGTCCTGTGAAACTGTAGATGATGTTAAAAATCTTCGAGTAATGCGGCAAGTGTTTAGGATAGTGGCTTTCTGCAGGGTATATATTACATTAAGTGGTATTTTAGGCAAATTTAAACTGTTGGCAAGTGTCTTAGGGATCATGCCAATTGCTGATAGGACAATTGAAATGATGTGTTATTATTATTTTGTCTGATGTATCTTAAATATATTCTCTCCGTGGAGGTAGATTTGCACGGGCCGAAGCCAAGTGCTATTATTGTTATTATTATAATCCTGTTTTGGGGTGACTTTAATTGAATCCTCTATGAAACTGTAAAACTAGCCTTTGACTGAAAAAATCTTGTAAACTTTTGATCTCTCATATGTTGTATTTTGAAACAGTGAACTTTTGAACTGACATAGGTCCATCGCACTCATATACCTACTTCACATTTCGCAAACAACGGTAACCCATACTTAGGTATTTTATAATCTGTTTGTACACACGGCAGCACATCAGGCTATACAGGCTGACCTAATAGCGCTGGCTTTTGTAGTGCAAATGGGTAACCTGAATGAAATTCTGCTGTCTGTACATCACTTACATACGTATCCTGTTGAAGATTAAAACCTTCAGCTCACGCCGGAGAATTATTCTAAAAGTGAAAAGCTTGATGTGCTCTTGAGTAGGTTAATATTGTACACTACAGGGATAAGTTGCTGTTGCTAATTTTCTTATTTTTTTTCCTTTTCTAATTACCCCTATTTGTCTGATTTGTTTACCTGAGAATATCATTCCTGTGCACCTACGTACTTATACATCCCTGTGCACCTACGTACTTATAACAACACTGCGAAACTTCTTCTTATCGTGTAGGTATAGTCAAGTGTGTAGTGAATGTGCGAAACTAACCTTGGTAGTTTATCCCTCAAGTAAGCCATGACGTTCTTGGGTAGAGTAGTGTTTCTTGAAAGTACGAAGGCGCTAAGATATCTCGCACCTTCTCTTTGTTCAGCACAATGCAGCAGAAGAGCCCAGGTCTTGTATTCTGTGTCTAGGACATATGTGTTGTAGATACCTTCATCTGGAAAGTTTAATGGACTTTATTGTTGTTACTTGTGGCAATTTATTGCGAGCGTTTCTGGGATTCTTAGAGCACTTGAAGCATCTGGTCCCGGCTGTTGTCGATTGGCTACAGTCGTTAAGCCAAGTCAGAGGCCATTTGACGGTTTGAACACTCTGACACCAATGTCATTTGACATTAACATTCACAAATTGTATGTCTAGTTGCCCTAGCATATGCAATAAGACTTTTCTCTCATGAGAGTATAGTCTTCCGAATCAAAACAATGATAATAGACTCTATTATGATTTAAAGAAGTTAATTTCTCTAGCGTTTTGATTTTTTAACATTGTTTAACTTTGCACATAGTGTAACTTTATTAACATAGGATTAAATAGAGTTGAAATACATAAGTATGGTAACAATTACCGCGCTAAAAGTGATGTGACTATTCTATAGACATTCCAAGAACTGGCCGGTTTTTTAAGACTCTAAATGAGAAAGGTAAAAAACTTAAAGGAGACTTGCAGTGGGAATATATAGGTTTATATAACCAAGAATATGCCGAACTTGGCTAATCCCGGTGACAGAGTTACATACCACCAAATGTGCTCTGACTTGCTTCATCGCCTGTAGTCAAACGACAACAGCGGCACAGAATAAATATTAGTACTAACGTAACAGCGGGACGAACCGACCCAACAATGGGTAGGTTTAAAAATACACTTACAAGTGCTTTCAGCATGCGTCCAGTGAGCTGGTTCATTAAGATCCACCTTCCAGGTGATGTTTCCGAGGAGATTCTCTCCCAAGGGATCGTCTGCGAACCGGTATGTGAAGTTCATGGTGACTCCTGGCGTCCATTCCATCGAACCATCTGGAAGTTTGCCAGAATATTTGTTAAGTTGAAATTGTGATTTTAGACGTTTTAATCTTCTATAGAGGTCAGCCCGTCATACGTGAGCTCTATTTCGTAACGCTAAGAAGGGGTTTGCAACAAACTTAGGTATCTGATCATTTCTGTTCAAGATTTTAAAATGTGATCCATTTTTTCTCACGTGAAACTATTGTCCTTGAATTCATGTTGTCACCCTCATTTAGTTTAACTTGAGACCTGTATGAGTATTTAGGCCTGAATTTAAATAAAAGTTACTTTTTTAAGAATTGTAAGAAGCACTGAGAGCAAGAGGGGTGTAAGCAACACTTACATCATCATGCTCAGCAACTAAGATTATCGGCTGTGCAAAGAGGCACTAAATTGGATCTTGTGCTGTAATAGCTTTCTTACGTCCCTTGTGTTACAATCTACTATTTCACACCTGGATAAATGTCAGTAAAAAATAATACTTGGAGTAATATTATTTAGAAATGGAATTCTGACTTAATCGTTCAAATAAGATGTATTTTAAAACAAAGACATTATTTAAGACAATACATTATTTATGTATTTTTAATTAGTCCGTAAAATGTAAACAAAGGGAGTTTGATAGATAGATAAATACTTTATTGCATACTTAACAAGGCAATACCATCAGTACAGTCCTTCAATCAAAATAGAACACAGTTGCCTTGCTCTCAACGCCTCTTGAATGACCTTCTGCTTGTTCCTTAGCTTGAAACCAACGAACGTTTGAAATCAGTCAAAATTATGCCTGACAGTAAAGTTTGAGCAAAGATTTTATTCTACTTAAAACATTTGCTTTAAAATAAAAGCCAGGCGTTACCTGCTGCAGGAATGTGGTCATCTTGGGTAAAGACGGCTCTCATACAACTATATTCAAGAGCTTCTTCTGCGCTGGCATAATACTCTACTACGAACCAATCGCCAAGCATCTGAAATTAAAAAAGATAATTTAGATTTAGACTAAACGTATACACCAGCTCTCCATAAACATTTGCCTGGAAGATGTAAGGCCACCTATTTGTAACTTTTCTGTTTTGCCCTTCGATCAACTATAGAAAACTAGATACACAGTCCCATACAAAATGAAATTTAAAAGTGTCCTAACTACAATACGTACTTAGATAGTTGTATACCACTTCATGTATTATGAAAAAGTTCTAAAGTGTCAAACAATTTAATCTAATTTAAACCTTAACGTAATATTATAAGGTCGAAAATAAAATCTGTTTAATTTGTAAAATACCACTTTTGGTTTTGAACAAAGGATAACGTAAGACAATTTGATGACACTGGCTGTCACGTAGAACATGGAAGGAGTGGAGTTGCCTTTGTTAATTTTAAAAATATATTAGTTGGGTCGATTTCACATAAAAAAATCTTCGTACAAACTTTTTAACAAATTCAAAATGCTACGAAATGGTGTGGTTTTCTTTTTAACCCCTGATTGTGTTGTGTATGTATAGGAGCATCATAGCTCTTAAACTGATGATGTTAATGGTGCAGTTTATTTTATTCGAAAGCTTCTTCTTGCGCTGGATTTCAGATATAATTTATCAAAATTGGTTCAGCCGTTTACTTTTATGTTAGTTTTTATGGTTTTTTATTATTTAAAAAATCACATTCATTTCAAATTAACCGACGATTAATATACATTAGAATTGATAATCACAGCCGCCGCCATTCTTCTTAATTCTTGCTTATAAACCTAATATTCTATGCTTATTTTTTTATGAAATATGAAATAACTTATAAAAAAAGAAAAGAACTGTGTCTTTCCCGATTACACATATATTATGTTTTGCTTATTTAAAACTTAGTATAATTTTTTGAACAGAAATGGCCTATTGAGATTTAAGAGAGGAAATTAGCTATGAAACTAAATAGATATTTAAGTACAAGAAATAATTTATTTTAAAAAAAAAGCAACTAACTCAAAAAAAAAAAACATTTGTCTTCTTCGCTGTCATCATCTTTGTCCTGAAGATGAAACATATTTTTTTATTTTATTCAATACAAGAAACTCCAAATCAAAAGTGATAAAAAGGTACATACTATTTGAGGTGCAGCTGTTTTGTGTAACCTTTTGACTCCTTTTGTAATGACATACGAGTCACTTTCTAAAAAATGCTTGGAGCAAACGACACTACTTTGCGACGGCTAAAAAAATCTTCACATCTTTGACGTGCGATCACGGATGTCCACTGTCCACATCGCACAGGATCTCTAGGAAAACTAAAAATCCAATAAAACTTTATGTTTGTAAACGTCACGCACGTTAAATTTTTTAATAATTCAATTTTATATTATTAATGGGTTTGCCATAATAACTTTAATGTAAGTATAGAAAACAGAATTAATATATATACTCTTTACACTTAAATTTTATAACACAGATGAAAATGAAAAAAAAACAATAGAAAAAAAACAGCGTCTCTATTTGTTTTAGAACAGAGTCACTGCATAACCCGAACAAATGATGTTGAAATACAACGGTATGGATTTGTAAGTTCGGCTAGTGTCTATTCAATTTAAAGGGTTATACTCTCGCCGAATGTTATTAAATTAAACTAAAAAAATATTTTATAACCTTTTCTTGGCCAAATACCAAGATAATTTCAATTCACATATAATAATTACAAAACTACTTATTTAAAAAATGTCATTCCATATTCCTTTAATGTTCTGGAGGTGTGATTTTTACAATTTTTCACTGCGCCCTGCGGCATGGTTACTTTCGGAACGAACGAATGCTACTAAACGAAAAGACAACCCAAAACGTCAAGTGGGTGATCATTTAGTGAGGGAACTTTTTTGTTGTGGATTGTGTATCTAGTTCTTTATAGTTGATCGAAGGTTTTGCCTTACTATCTATATTATTGTACAAATAAAGAGTATTGTACTGTTTAGCTCTTCTTATGTCTAAAGTGAATTATGAGAACTGCCTCCTGGTAATCCATCCCAGGCAACGACACTTCATTTTTTTCTGAATCTGAGATGTCGTCCTATGGTCTCATGCGGTGTGGTAGGCTCTGTTAAGGGCCGTCTGGTTCGCGACCACCCTCCTACCGAAGTCCGACGCCAAACAGCTTGCTGTGTTCCGTCGGTGCGTGGGAGTACCAGTGCCTTTATAGGCATTTTCTGGGTTAACTCGCTCCATGGTCGACCTCATCTTTGACCTTATGGTCAAGATTGAGGTCAAGAGTTAACCCATCTTATAATAAAAAAAAGTCTGAATACTTTTCTAGAAAAAGGTAAGTATGGTTTATAACCCCAGACAAAAAAGAGGGGTGTTATAAGTTTCATGTGTGAGTCTGATGTCTGAGTATCTGTGTCCGTTTGTGGCATCAAAGTCTCTAAGTGAATGGACCGAATTCGACGCGGTTTCATTGTTTGAAAGCTGACGTAATTGAGATGGTTCTTAGCCATATTTCATCAAAATTGGTTTAGTCGTTCAAAAGTTTCAAGTATAAGCAATCGAATGATGGGTGTGATTATTTTCATTAACCCCCGACGCAAAAAGAGGGGTGTTATAAGTTTGACCGCTATGTGTGTGTGTGTGTGTGTGTCTGTGTGTCTGTCTGTGGCACCGTAGCTCTCAAACGGGTGAACCGATTTGGATGCGGTTTTTTTTATTTACAAGCAGGGTTTTTGGCGATGGTTCTTAGATACGTTTTATCAAAATCGGTTCAGCCGTTTCAAGGTCATCAGCTCTTTTGTTAGCTGCGGTAGGGTTCTTAGACTCTTAATGTGTATTTACTTTACTTTCAAACATACATGTGACCTAAAACTTGAAATACTCATGTATGCTTAATAACTATGCAGGGTTATGGAACTCTTGGTCTGATGCTGCAGCCAGGATATCCAGAACACTAGCACACTCTTAAAAAAATAATAGCAGATATGTCGTGTTTGGACTCGTTTTTTTGTTGTTCAGTATTTGATTCTGCATACAATGCAATGGTGGCAACACCGTGAACTGATGCTGCGGCCAGGATATCCAGCACACTAGTACACTCTTAATTATTTTGAAAATAAGTTAAAAATTTTGAAATAAAAATTAAATTAAAAATTTAAAAAACCCCCCCCCCGCAAAAAAGTAAAGCGGACATTTAAAAAGTAAAAAATAATACCTTTCGTTGAGCCATCAAATTCATTTCAGAAATACCTATATATATATTTTAATTATCGAAATCGATGGATGGCACGATAGAGACCTGCTTTTTAGAGTTAGGTATACAGGGCTTTAGGTATCTCTCTTTTAACCTCCCGGGTAGTTAATCAGTCCATGAAACTGAACAACTTCCCCAAGGAACATAGGTCAAAATACGAAAAAAATGTCGAGTTCCCATACAAACTTCATCAGCATATAGTATAGTGTATATTTTTTGTTAGCTATAACTACAAATATGTTGACTTTAACCTCTTCCTACTCTTGTTAATGGGCGTAAATAAACACGGAAAAAGCCGGTATGCAGTAGTCTACGTCGATCGGCACTTATCGGCTAAACTGCTGGTCGTTCGGCGTTTATCGGCGCTGGTTTGGCACACTCCTGGGCGGGGCAGGCTTATAGGCAATGCATTCACTATTTATGAAGGGTCGCCCTAATTATAGAATGAATAACTTCGCGTTTCCGAAATTCCAAAAAAAAACAACAATAAAGTGTGTACCCTAATTCTAAATTATAATTACGAAGTCGACAAATCTATCAAGTGATGACACATGAATATTAAAATATAACTACGTATAAAATAAAATAAATATATATTTATATTGTATTATAAAATTTAAAAAAAACGGCTGAACCAATTTTAATCAAATGTATAGTCGGCTTTCAGAAAAAAAAAACTGCATCGAAATTGGACCATTCGTTCAGGAGCTACGATGCCACAGATAGACACGATACACAGACACATAGATATTACACGTCAAACTTATAACACTCCTATTTTTTGTCGGGGGTTAAAAATTATACTTAGACGGTAAATCTAGTAATTCATAAACATTTTGTGTGCTTTCGGGAAATCAGTGATTGCCGAAACAAGAACTTAGAACCATCTTATATACTTATATAATAACTAGCATTCCGCTCGGGACCTCGTTCCCGTGGGAATTCGGGAAAATCATGTACCCTATGTCCATTCCGGATAATGTAGGATTCTAATGGTGAAAGAATTTTTCAAATCGGTCCAGTAGTTTCGGAGCCTATTCCATGCAAACAAAGAACAAACAATCAAATCTTTCCTCTTTATAATATGTATAGAAAACCGGCCAAAAGCGTGTCAGGCCACGTGCATTGTAGGGTTCCGTACCAGCATGATTCAAATATGCAGCTGGCTTCTTACTTAGTCGATGATAGAATCCCCAAATACTATAGTATCAAAAACAAATGTCTTAAAAAGTTTGTAGTTTCAGAAATAACTGTAGTTTTGGCTTAAATACAACAGAATAGAAGTAGGTATTTAACTTTTATTTTTTTCTTGTTTTTTTTGTATTATTTTTTTTTTGTTTTTTTTTGCGACAATATTATTGTTAGGAATAATATCGAGCTGCTGCTAAAGCAGGTCGCGTGGCGAGTGTGTATAATTTTGATGTCATTTTCGTAATTAGCACCCCCAACAATCTATTAAACGACACATGAAATGTCAATATGTTACAGCTTGGCTTTCGACCTCGCTTCACTTTGAGCGTGGAACCTTGTATGGCAGCCATTTTAGATTAAGGTACACTTCGTCGTAAATGCTACCGTTGTGAATTATTCCACATTTTTTTCATTATAAAAATTAATGTTTCCCAAACGGACTGCTAAATCGAAAAACGTGCATAGTAAACCCCTTCTATCTTTTAAAAATCTATCTTATGACACCCCACTCGATGATATGGGCAAGAAAAAAAAAATTCATCGCCCTTTCACATCTATGGGAGACACCCGAAAAAAATTTTTTTCTAACATTTTACTCTACAGTTCTGTCGGCGTGATTTATATGTATGACCATGACAAACAGCTCTGTAGTACCAAGGGTTTCTTAGGAAACCCGCGGACAAACGGACAGACGGACATGGCGAAACTATAAGGGTTCGTAGATTAGGTACTACAGAACCCTAATAAAAATGAATATCTATCTCCCTTGGTCATCTCATCACGCGTGGAACAATTTCGCTAATTCTTTTTTTGTTGAGTTTATTAATGTCAGGAGAAGGTTCTTCTGAAAGAGAAAATAAAGTTAAGCGGAACATTCGAAAATTTAAAACAGGACAGCGTCCTGTTGGGTCAGCTTATTGTAAATAATGCCAGAAACTCTTCGTATAACATTCTAATCGCTTATTTACATAAAACAAACCATTATACATAAATTAGTCAATGACTAGATAATTATTCCACAAACACAATAATTATGTAGATTTAATTGTTTACCGTTATTGACTTCTTTTATGTCAAATGGATGTTAAAATGTTTATCTTTATGAGTTTTTAGGAGACAAAGAAAAAAATCTCTTTTTTTTTTAAAGAAATAAACAGAAAATATTATAGAATATACATCACAGCGGTATCTCATAAACTAAATAAGTTTTACCGAATACCGTGCATTCGCCGTGAGGTCGCTGATGCAAAATAGAAATGATAAAACAAAACAATAAAAAAATAAAATACAACAAGACAATAACCGGTATGGATGCAACTTAGATAAATATTGCATAGTTTAAAAATTAACAAAAAGCGGGTACATAGTTAAAATTATTATTGTTGTTATCGTCGTTTGGTGCAAGTACAAAAAAGTTTTAATTGGTAGTTCGTATTATGGCGAAGTGTCGCTTTCGTGATACAGAAGATAATTTCTTTTTCGTGCCACCAAGGAGCACGGACTCCTCTTCGAAACACGAATTATTACATCCCTAAAAACAATGTCCCAAAACTTTAACTAAGCTACTTGACCCATTCTGTCAATTCGAAATCAATCATGGCTTGTCGATTAAAATGGAAAATCGAAAGTGAATAAAATAATAAGCTTTCTTTTCTATGGTAATAACATTAATAACATTTGTCGTAAGGAGATTAAGTAATTAATAAAGTGCGTTTAAATGAAATATGAATGTATCTTGTCATGTTTGATTCATGTTTGTGTGTAGTTGATGTATTATCCAGAGACGGCGCTAGTTAAGGAAGGATCTATTTTCTATTTTTATTTTTACAAAAATTATTTTCTTATACCTTGTTAGTATTAGCTACGTTCACATTTATAACCAAAGTTTATTTATCAGTAATATTTAATACACAATACAACGAACAAAAAGAAAATACATGAAGAGATACGACATAACATGCACTGCTTATTTTTAAAATAATTATTTTACAGATAAGGATTTTTACATTTTTCTTTATCGAGAAAGAGAAAAGTTGCAGTTTTCTATGTTTAAGGGCTAAGTTAGGCATTGATGAGTCAGCGACTCAGTAACAACTTTTCTTTTACATGTACAGCGTAACCACAAAAGGAAATTATAGTATCTTTAAAACGCTTACCCGCGTAAGGGATTCACAAATTGAAAAATTTCGCCGCTTTACTTGAAGGTACGATACGATAGTTCAGTTGGTTAAAGCACCAGTAGATGCTGAGGTCGTGGGTTCAATTCAAGTCTCATTCGCGCCAAATATTTTTTTAACTTAAAATTATATGTAAACACTGTAGCAGTTTTTGTAGTAAATGTCTAAGTAAAGTGTCACAAGCATTCTTATACATAATAAATAATAGTAATATTATTGAATCACAGTAAATGATCAACCTCGCCACATTGGACCCTAAATAAAAAGCCAAGCGCCCTCCTAACTCCGGTTCTGATGTAATTAATTGCTGGGCTGTTTATCAATCGCGCATCCGACTCCCACGCAGACTGCTGGACTTCCAGCTGATTGCAAGTTTTTTTTTAAAATATGACTTCCTATCTCTACATAATTTGAGATATTATCTACCTATGTATGTCATGTTTAAAACACAACTTATTTATTTTATTTACACGTTTAAAACTATGTAAATACTAACGATTAACGATTTGACGTGAGTTAAACTGTTTAAAATTAAATATATACATTTATACAAATATAGGCTTTATTTATTGAATATTGTATAATCTTAATATATATAAATCTCCTGTCACGATGTTTGTCCGCGATGGACTCCTAAACTACTTAACTGATTTTAATCAAATTTGTACACCGTGTGCAGTTTGATCCAACTTGAGAGATAGGATAGTTTTTATTTCGATTCATGGCCTTAATAATTTATAATTAACGTTGTCATTAATCGTAAATCTCTAACAGATGGCGCCACGGCAACGCGGGGCCGGGCAGCTAGTAATTTATATATTTTTTATTAGTTTATTATATTAGAGTTTGTTATTTCTTATTGAAATTCAAGAATTTTAGTTCGATGTATGTTTTAAAAGTGCGAGTACTGTTTGAGAAAATGGTAAAATAGTTAATTAAAAGGTAATAAAAAGAAACTCAACATAAATTTATCAAGTCTTCAGCGTCCCACTGCTGGGCAAAGGCCTTTTAATCTGAAAAAAAAATTAAGACTCGCCACTAGAGGGATCTCTTCCTATAAACTTAAAAACTTTTTTGTAAACAATTTTAAAATTCCTAGAGGCCAAAAGCTACGAACATCAAATTAAACTAGGTAAGTGAAAACTAGTGTAAAAAAATTTTTAAGCCGCAAAACCTTATGTTTTGACAATCAACTATACCTACTTAGCTTTCAAATACCTAGTACATTAATCATCAGCAGATCAAGTAGTTACCATGAACTTGACTGCCTCATGACCTCCGTGACCTTAATGACGAGGGACTTAACCGAATTAATAAAAAAGTTAAACAAACCTGCAGCAAATCGAAATGTGGCGCTGCTCTCACTTCTGGGCATTTCCTTTTATTCACTATTTTTCCCGATACCACATTTGACACAACAATTAAAAAAACAGCACACAGAAACACTTTTGCCATTTTTGTAAAATTAATTTAAAATAAAATAAAAATACGGGAATATTGTTAAGATAAGTAAATTCAAATTGTGTTCTAAAACACAGCGTGTTCGGAATACGGATTCTTAAAGTCTAGCGGAAGATTGGAAATTGGAACGGTTTATTTATTATAACAAAATAGACTGTCCATAACGTATTATTTATTCGAATGGTAACACAGAACTAACAAAAGGGAATTGTTATCATTTTGTATGGGACAGTTAATGTGGTCGGGAACGCTTGCGGCATACCATTATCAGGTAGTGTGACGCATGATTTGTTTTGTCATACTTTTGACGTTTTTTTAGCCCATTAGTCATAATCTAATGGTCATAAACATTATGGAGTAGTTTTGTCAGTGTTTAAGATGTTGGGTTTGTAAGAAAATGGAGTATACTGATGAGCTGGCTTCTGTACGTTAGTACTATTAATTATTCTGTGGATTAGGTACTTACCTACTAATCTCAAAAAAACTTTTCAGTTTTGAACACTTTAGTTTCTTGGAAAACTGTTTTGACTATTTAATTTTGCTCAAGCGAAAAATTAACTCTCTCCAATCATTTCATAAAAACCCTTCAGTAAAACAATCATGTTGATTATAATATAACGCCTTATTTTGAAGCGAAATAAAACTATCTAACTCAAATTTATTTTGATTGATTTAAAGTTATTAGACTGTTCGTTATAATTAAGAAATAGGTACTTATTTCAAAACTAGCTTCCCGCGCAGGACTTCGTTCCCTTGGGAATTTGGGAAAATCATGTACCCTATGTCCATCCCGGATAATGTAGGATTCTACTGGTAAAATAATTTTTCAAATCGGCCCTGTTATTTCGGAGCCTATTCGATGCAAACAAACAATCAAATCTTTCCTCTTTATAATATGTATATAGATATAGATAGATAGACTATAGTTTATAAATTGCTTATAAGTTATAGAGCTTTAAAACAAAAGAATTGTGATACGAGAGAGTAGCAAAAGTTGGTCCCCAAAAACATTGGTATTCTTGAAACCAGCAAATCTACTTCTTTTCAAGTTTTTCTGCTACTCTGTTTCGAAAATATCATTTCGACTTTCTTTTTAAACTCGGCGGAAGTTATATAGGAATTCCTTCATTTTTTTACGCAATCTTTGGAATTAATCAATAAATTATAAGAACTAATTTTGTTTAGAAGCAAAATATGTTCGTTCGGATCCTCCCAAGCGCCAATCTGTGGTCTCTACGCTTCGATCAACTATAGAAAACTAGATACACAGTCCCATAAATAATGAAATTTAAAAGTGTCCTAACTACAATACGTACTTAGATAGTTGTATACCACTTCATGTATTATGAAAAAGTTCTAAAGTGTCAAACATTTTAATCTAATTTAAACCTTAACGTAATATCATAAGGTCGAAAATAAAATCTGTTTAATTTGTAAAATACTACTTTGGGTTTTGAACAAAGGATAACGTAAGACAATTTGATGACACTGGCTGTCACGTAGAACATGGGAGGAGTGGAGTTGCCTTTGTTAATTTTAAAAATATATTAGTTGGGTCGATTTCACATATAAAATCTTCGTACAAACTTTTTAACAAATTCAAATGCTACGAAATGGTGTGGTTTTCTTTTTAACCCCTGATTGTGTTGTGTATGTATAGGAGCATCATAGCTCTTAAACTGATGATGTTAATGGTGCAGTTTATTTTATTCGAAAGCTTCTTCTTGCGCTGGATTTCAGATATTATGATTTATCAAAATTGGTTCAGCCGTTTACTTTTATGTTACTTTTTATGGTCTTTTTTTATTAAAAAAAACACATTCATTTCAAATTAACCGACGATTAATATACATTACAATTGATAATCACAGCCGCCGCCATTCTTCTTAATTATTGCTTACAAACCTAATATTCTATGCTTATTTTTTTATGAAATATGAAATAACTTATAAAAAAAGAAAAGAACTGTGTCTTTCCCGATTACACATATATTATGTTTTGCTTATTTAAAACTTAGTATAATTTTTTGAACAGAAATGACCTATTGAGATTTAAGAGAGGAAATTAGCTATGAAACTAACTAGATATTTAAGTACAAGTAATAATTTATTTAAAAAAAAGCAACTAAATCAAAAAAAAAAACATTTGTCTTCTTCGCTGTCATCATCTTTGTCCTGAAGATGAAATATATATTTTTTATTTTATTCAATACAAGAAACTCCAAATCAAAAGTGATAAAAAGGTACATACTATTTGAGGTGCAGCTGTTTTGTGTAACCTTTTGACTCCTTTTGTAATGACATACGAGTCACTTTCTAAAAAATGCTTGGAGCAAAAGACACTACTTTGCGACGGCTAGAAAAAATCTTCACATCTTTGACGTGCGACCACGTATGTCCACTGTCCACATCGCACAGGATCTCTAGGAAAACTAAAAATCCAATAAAACTTTGTTTGTAAACGTCACGCACGTTAAATTTTTTATTAATTCAATTTTATATGATTAATGGTTTTGCCATAATACCTTTAATGTAAGTATAGAAAACAGAATTAATACATATACTCTTTACACTTAAATTTTATAACACAGATGAAAATGAAAAAAAAAACACTGTATAAAAAAAAGCGTCTCTATTTGTTTTAGAGCAGAGTCACTGTATAACCCGAACAAATGATGTTGAAATACAACGGTATGGATTTGTAAGTTCCGCTAGTGTCTATTCAATTTTAAGGGTTATACTCTCGCCGAATGTTATTAAATTAAACTAAAAAATGTATTATAACCTTTTCTTCGCCAAATACCAAGATAATTTCAATTCACATATAATAATTACAAAACTACTTATTTAAAAAATGTCATTCCATATTCTTTTAATGTTCTGGAGGTGTGATTTTTACAATTTTTCACTGCGCACTGAGGCATGCTTACTTTCGGAACGAACCAATGCTACTAAACGAAAAGACAACCCAAAACGTCAATTGGGTGATCATTTAGTGAGGCAACTTTTTTGTTGTGGATTGTGTATCTAGTTCTTTATAGTTGATCGAAGTCTCTACGTCATCAGTGGACATGTTGTTTGTGAAGAAATGGGCCTTTTTATAATTCGAACGGCACGGCACGGCACTTCAAAATTTGAATTACCATTGCCTCCTATGTTCTAAGCTTTTAGTATTGCTGTTACATAGGAGGCAATGGTAATATAGTTTTACCGTGCCGTTTTCGAATTATAAAAAGGCCCAATCTGTATATTTTCAAGGTCATTTGTTTCTTTAACCGCCAATTCGCTTTTGATCAGAGTTTTTATTTTTTATCTATAGAACCTAGGAACGGTCGACCAAACTGGCCATCAAATTAAAAGGTTTTTTTGTCTGTTAGATATGCCTAATGTAAGTCTAAAGACGGGACTTGGAAGAAATTAAAAATAATCAGCAAACCTAACATAGACGCTTGAAATAATTTAGTTGTTTGTATCTCGCCCTCTCGTCCTATCACATTGCGTCAGTAGTTACGGAACAGGGAAACGACATGTAAATTATGACACGCATCTACACAGGGCTTTAGGTATGTCTCTTTCTACCTCTCGGGTGGTTAATCAGTCCATGAAACTGAACAACTTTCCCAAGGAACATAGGTCAAAATACGAAAATAAAATTTTGAGTTCCCACACAAACTTCATCAGCATATAGCGCATTTTGTATGGGAGATCAACATTTTTTTTTTCGTATTTTGACCTGTGTTCCTTGGGGAAGTTGTTCAGTTTCATGGACTGATTAACCACCCGACAGGTTGAAAGAGAGATACTTAAAGCCCTGTATAAGCTATGCGGAATCCACTGTCGTTAACGTTAGCCTTGCTCAATTACTTACTTACTGATAAATACTTATTTATTCGTCCAGCATTCTCATATATTTATCAAAACTTTGAACCAAGTTTTAAAGGAACTTTAACCCCATTATGGAATGTCTTCACACATTTGACATCAAACAAACATTAACTTGATAAGTTCAAGAAGATAACTTAATTCATCCTAAAAACGTTCGTAGCCCAGTGGCAGGGAATCTGATGGGTGACTAAAGGGGCAATTTATCACGGGCACTTCCGTGCTTTGGAGAGAACTTTAGGCTGGCGGTGCCAGCTGTTGTCGATGGACTACAGTCGTTAAAACCAAGTCAGAGGCCATTGTGTGGTTTGAAAATTCTGACACCAGGGTTAGCCAAGTTCGCCACTCACTTGACTATACCTACACGATAAGAAGAAGATTCTAAAAACGTATGATTTTACCCTTAAAAAAATGAAGCCAACGTATTTAACAATTTGTGAATCATAAATTTAAATCAGAACTGATTTTCACATAAATTTACACATCTTTATAATATTTTTTTCTTCAATCTGTGTCATAGAAGAATCATACTTTGATTAAAATCGATTTTGTATCTATTAATACTTCAAAAATGAAATATGATTCCCAATAACAACTTTTAATTATTTATTTGAGCCACATAGAGCTAGTTAACATCTTAAAGGATAAGCTATCTCAACGCTAAGAACAGACAGACAGAAAAAAATATATTTATTCATTACATTAAGACATACACACAACATACAAAATCTTCCACGCTGGACTGAGAGTGAAAGAAAAACTTGTGCCAGCTGTCAACTCTTCCTAGGCATCCAGTAGAAACCAGTATGTGGGACGCGAAGGTTTTGCTGTATTGTAGGCGAAAGACTCAAAATTCAAGTGTTTATTTCATTGAACATACAAAATGTTACTTGAACATGTCAATATAGAAAATTACATCAGCACTTTTGACTTTGCGCCTGTTCGCAAAGGTGCAGTCTTCCTCAGGAGAAGAATAGGCTAGGAACTCCGAGAGTCGCTCTTTTTAAGTCGATCATATAAATATACTTTTAATTTTATTTGACTTAATATCTGAATAACTCTGGAGCTGAGCAATTTATTCCCAATGGTTGCTTGTAGACTGACAACCTATCATTACTATACTCATGTTCCATCTAAAAATGCTCAGAATGAATGTCAATTAAAGGCGTAAAGTTGTGGCAGAATCATATGACGTTCCGTTTACTCCTAAAGGGTTTATAGGCATGAGTGTTTAATAGACAGACTATACAAATTCAAACATAAAAGTTACAAAGTTATTATGTGGCAAAATGCAACAAAATGGCTGTCAAAGCTTTATTAGATTACAGCTTTATTAGATTATCGGCCAAAGTTCGATGTGTTAAATAAAATGTTGAGATTGAAAAAGGGACAAGCCAAACTAATATATTCAACTCATGTGTTGTAATTGTAAGCAGACAATAAACAGTACATGATATCACTATAAAGTACTGGCATAAACTATTAAATATGTATTTGTAATGTTACAGTTCATTGTGCCATAACATTTTATGATTTTGATTATCTTTCTTTACTCATGTCTATTACTTTCTTATAAAGTGGCAATTTGGCTATACGTTTTTTGTGTTGTTCACAAAGTGACAAAGGTTTTTCAAGAGATTCCCTGAGCTTCAAAAGCTTGTCGTGTTGTTAATGACCGCCAGAAAACATAATTTCAGAGAACCATTCAAGTCTGAAAAAAAACGATGAACGTCACTCCAAATACTTTTCAAAATGTCCTCTTAAGTCTAGGCCCTAGTTTAGACTCTACGGGCTAGGCTTAAGACTGAAATTTACATATAACATGTAGATCTAGGAGTGGTTTTTGCATTACCAATTGTTTGGCCAACTTGTTGTAGAATATCTAAATTCTTGATGTAGAATCTTAATCTACAAAATTGCAGGTCCTGACGCGCTGACTCATCAACAACGCCCATCCCTAACCCTTGGACATAGAAAGCTGAAATTTGGCAAAAAAGTTCCTTTTATAACGTACGCAAGGAATAAGGAAGAATTTTGTGAAATTCTCATGGGAACGAAGTCCCGGACATCCTTTAGTAATACATATTTTTGAAGGCAAAATTTGCTGCTCTCCACTTAAACTGTCTCCTAAAATTTATATTTAATTTCTTCGTCTATGTTGGAACAGGTGTGTTAGCAATAGAACCGACTGGTTCGTATTTGAGGGTATTAGCAAAATTCGTGTCGAGGAGACTAGTTTCGATAACCCACTTGTAGTGTGGACTACATACTGTTTTTACGACATTCGGGTAAGATAGCCAAGTGACTTTCATTTAGGGTACTTACGCTCATTTGCAAACATTCCTTATAGTTAAAGCCTCCATAAATGTAATGCCGTCCTTGTTAACGTAAACAAGACAAAAAAAGATAGAATGCTATTTAAAGCAGCATTAACTTTAATGGAAGTTTCTGCATCTGAGTGTTTGGTGATTGGTGATTTCATGTGCTTCGATCGAACAATTTCGCTTTCGTGGAAAATAATTTCTCAAACGCTCTGTGGGTCCAAAAACAACAAGTGGGATTTGCAACACAGATTATAAATAAATTATTCAGATTTGAACCCTATCAGTGTTTTTAACCGACTTCAAAAAAGGAGGACGTTCTCAATTCGACAGTATGTTTTTTTAATTACCTTTAATAATTTTATTGTATGTTTGTTACGCGATGACTCCGCCAAATGTAGGCCGATTTTCTAAATTCTTTTTTGGTTTGAAAGAATATACTCCTGAGGTGGTCCCATATACTTTTCTATCGAAATTGATTAAGCTCTTTAAAAAAAAAATAACAAAAACAAAAACTACTAAACACTTTTTATTTAGATGACGTTTTGGTTTGTGGTTATCTGCTGATTGGCATTGCTGGGATAGAGGTTTTTTAGTTTTTATTATTGCCAGATTTCTTCTCACGACAATTCATTGTCTCGATATCTTCCGCTCACAAACTTATAGATTTAAATCTCTGTTTGAAAACATTCCTTCGAAGTTTGTACATTCTTTTCGGATTCCGGATTCCGCTGTCGGAACCGGACTTATCAACGATCTCCAACAATGTTACAGAAAGTGTTTTTACTTTTGTCGGCAAGTGATGGTGCTTCATTCAGCCAGCGTTCGAAAATATTCATAATTTTAAAGTAACATTTTCGATGATTAATTCCGAAATTCGTTTTAGTTAAGTTAAAGCTTCCTTAAATGTAATACCGTCATTGTTTATGTAAATAAGTGGCAATATGATGATGTTGTACGTTTTAAGTTTGACATGTGTATGTCTGTGTATCTGTGTGTCTGTCTGTGGCATCATACATAGGTCCTAAACGAAAAGATCGATACGATTTTTTTTTGTTTGAAAGCTGGCGTCAATTATAGGCCATCGAGGTGGTTTTTAGCTATTTTTGATCAAAATTAGTTCAGCCCTTTAAAAGTTAAAGGGCTAATCGCGCAAGTTATACGGAGGGACGAAACAGTTTTTTCTTATTTCGACCTATGTTCCTTGGGCAAATATGTTCAGTTACGAGGGCTGATTAATATTTTTAATTTTCATTTACTAATTTAAAGTCACTCAATATAGTTTTCGAACGGTTCAAGAATAGAGCAGCTAGACTTGTTTTCTCCGATTTGTCTTTGGGCTAATCTCAAGGCGGTTAGGAGGCCGTTAATGTTATTATTCATGGCCAGGCTTCGCATTCAGTATTTGTACTTCAGATTGCAACTTAGTGCATCGGAAACTTTAGAACGGATAGATATGAGAAAAAAGAAAAGAAAATAAAAGAGCTGGGTGAATGTCAAGAGAAGAAGCTCCAGATAACCAACCAGAAAAAGCCGGTTTGGTCGAGTGGTTGTGATGCTGCCTGTTGATCGGCGGGTCCTGGATTGCATTCCCAATAGGGGCAAATATTTGTGTAAAAAGCAGATGTTTGTTCTCGGGTCATAAGTGTTCATGTCTGTCTTTATGTGTGTTCCAAGGGACCCACGACATCAGGGAAAACCTTAGTGTGGGCCTTATAACGTTTATTAAAAAATACTTATATGAATATATGGATGTAAAAAAAGAAAACAGAAAATGCAACCAGAAAATATTACTTTAGGCTCCTTACAAAGTCACATTTTATTATTCTCTAGTTACATTTTTAATCAAAAGGTCTTGTCGCCCAGGGCCAGCGGCTACAATTGGTAATATTAACCTCATTATAAAACTACAATAAAATAAGAAGTTGAAATTTTAACCAACATTTATCCCATGAGAAGGTAACCCTTTTGACTGGCATATTCATATAAGTAGATATTTTTAATCATTTTTCGGATTGACTATTTACCTGCGGTTAAATTGTGCGTTAAACCTTTGGTAAAAATATCCCTTAACATCAAAGTGTATTTACTTTCGACTGTTGATTAATCAATGTCAAGAGAAGAAGCTCCAGATAACCAACCAGAAAAGGCCGGTTTGGTCGAGTGGTTGTGATGCTACCTGTTGATCGGCGGGTCCTGGATTGCATTCCCAATAGGGGCAAATATTTGTGTAAAAAGCAGATATTTGTTCTCGGGTCATAAGTGTTCGTGTATGTCTTTATGTGTGTTCCAAGGGACCCACGACATCAGGGAAAACCTTAGTGTGAGCCTTGGAGTGTATAACGTTTATTTAAAAAAAATACTTATATGAATATATGGATGTAAAAAAAGAAAACAGAAAATGCAACCAGAAAATATTACTTTAGGCTCCTTACAAAGTCACATTTTATTATTCTCTAGTTACATTGTTAATAAAAAGGTCTTTATGTGTGTTCCAAGGGACGGATACATGAGTCCAGTCTAAATCTTCCTATGCCTTATCCAACTCTCTATAGAATCCAAATGAGCAAGCATCTCGCGAATTTAAATGAAGTGAGCACAGAGAATCACAATCGTCCAGTTTTTGTACCAGAACACTTGAATCCAAGCACGTAGGACCACACTTTCCTAGCATACCTTTAGTGCTACTATCTTACTTAACTTCTCGGTTTTAGCCCAAATTAGAACGAATACGAGCCCGAATTAGCCTTTTTATTTGGCCAACATGTTTGACTCGTACATGTTTGTTCGGAATGCCAATTTGAATTTCTTGGTAGGGAGTGAAGTTTGTTGTTTTTTTTTTATCATAAGATGGGTTAACTCTTGACCTCAATCTTGACCATAAGGTCAAAGATGAGGTCGACGATGGAGCGAGTTAACCCAAAAAAAAAAAAGTTACTTTTGCATTTATAATATTAGTAAGGATATACTAAATCCTATATCCTTACTAATATTATAAATGCAAAAGTAACTCTGTCTGTCTGTCCGTCTTTCACGCCTAAACGACTGAACCGATTTCGATGTTTGGTATAGAGATAGAATAGAGCCTGGGAAAGGACATAGGCTGCATTTTATCCCACAGTTGGGCACGATATAACCTATAGTCCACGCGGGCGGAAAGCTAGTGTTCTATAAAATATTTTGACTTGAGTTTAGTTATTTTTACTAAGATATTTTGGTATATCTAGTCCAACAATTTTATTGTTGAGCTCCATTTATTAAAAAAATGTTTCATATAATTTATGCATAATTTTCAACAGTTTTAAACTATTCTAAAGTGGCATTGTTATATAAAAATTATTCAAAGTTATTCAAAAAAATATTCGATTCCTTGTCAGAGTCATAGTGGAACGTCTATGAAAAAAATCAGCTTTCTAGTTCTATAGGTTGAGCGCTTATGAGTCAATGAATGACTCCCTGAGTGAGTCAGGTCTTTTCTTTCTATTTATTGAATATGTAGGTACTTATCTTGAACGTGAAAACGTAGAGTAAGAACTCATTGTTTTACATCAGTTGAAAAATATCCTATTACTTTGTTGTGAAGTTAGAAGTACATACTCACTCGCTTTCCGTTCGGGACTTCGGATTTGGGAAAATGATGTAACTAAGAGCTATTCTGTATAAACTATATCACTGCCATGATATGATAGAGTAACAAACGTATTTTTATCAAGCTATCCTCAAACTTTCACGTTAAGTACCAAGGATTTTTTTTGTGTGTGGAACGAATTTAATGTTATTGGTGGTTGTAACAGTGCCCCGTCTAAATCATGGTCAGGGTTACAAACTCAATCAATTAGGATTAAGACTTAGAAAGTAAGAATAAATTCTATGTGAAAAATTACGAAGACGACATGGTCACCTTTATTTTGTGTACCTAAAATTGAAAAAAGTAGAATATCTTCTCAATTTCAAAAAAAGGAGGAGGTTCTCAGTCCGACTGTATGTTTTTTTTTGTGTTTGTTACGGGATAACTTCGCAAATTGTCGGCCGATTAAAAAAATAATAAAGGCTTCCACTGGGTGAGCTTACTACATCCTCGACCGCATCTTCGCTTTTGTGCTAGATTGTTGAAAACCCACTATTAAAACAATTAAAATGTTTTTTGTTCAATAAATTATACTTCTGAGATGGTAAGTTTCTCGAAATTAATTAAAAACTTTTTTTGAAAACAAATCAACGAAAACAAAAAATACTTACACCTATTTTATTTGGATGACGTTTTAGTTTGTGGTTATCTGCGAATAGAAATCAGTTGATTGTTCTTTTTTAAAATAAATAAGTAATTAAAGATAAAGTTGGACCAATACTCCAATTATCTAGGAGCTTACAAGCCTGTTACACTTTAAATCGCTTTACAACCTTCACGTGACACCAGGAGGGTATTCCACTAATGAATGGTGGAATGACAATGTTCGCCATTTTTTTCGTTGAGGTGACACAATTGAGAACTATCCAAATTTCATACATTTGGTGACGGCTCCTTTGACTGGTGGCGCCACCGCCAGCTGAATTTTCAGTTGCTAGTTAGTTTGCAACTTTAATATCGGTTGGCGGTGGCCTCAGATTAATGAAATCCATGGCGCTGCTGCAGGCCGAGTACGATAGTGACAGCGCCGTGACAATACCGCGGTCCTGTGTCAAAATGTCAACATTGACAACGCTATAAGCCTTTGCACGGGACCCTCGCGCAATCAAAGTGAAGTTTCAGCGTGAGCCGAGCGCGAGTTTGTCGTTATCGTGCTAGGAGCTGCTGGTCGGGGTGGCTGTCAGCACACACACATACACACATTAACTGACGCCTAAAATCCCTTTCGGGGTAGGCAGAGCTTCAGTGATTTTAAAAACACTTGATGCCACGTTTGACATAAATTCATAGGGTAAGACGAAATAGGTACGATCTAAGTGGTGAGAGCTTGTCAGCCTTTTGTCCAGAATACAGCAAAACCCCTTTTATTTACTGAATTTTACAATAGGTATACCTTGGAAGAGTAGGCAGCTGGCACATTCTACGTTTTTCTTTTACTCCCAGTCCAGCAGCCCTAGCACGATAACGACAAACTCGCTCTCGGCTCACGCTGAAACTTCACTTTGATTGCTCGAGGGTCCCGCACAAAGGCTTGCTCGCCCTATGGCGTTCTCAATTTTGACATTTTGGCATAGGACCGCGGTGTTGTCGCGGCGCTGTCACTATCGTACTCGGCCTGCTGCACGGAAGAAAATATATGAAAATTAAGTACTTCTCAATTTCGCCACCTGAACAGATAAAATGACCTCCATTGTCATTCAACCGCCATCGAGATGCCATTGATTAGTGGAATAGGTGCCCGGGACATTGTACGCTTTCTACAAATAAAAAAATCTTGTGAATGACACGTGGAGCGTCGACCAACCGCGTGGAGGCTGGTATCCGGTAAGCCTCTTCATTTACTGGGTTATAGACAACCAGGGTATGTAGACCCCTGACTTATAGGTACATTAATTAAACTCAGGGCTCATGAAGTAACTGGATCACGACGCTATAAAAACTAAGTTTTATTTTCCGACTAATAATTGCAATGAACAGCAAACATTTAAATTAGTTAGCGAGACTTTAGGAAGCGCGGTGGCGCTCGCTGATTTCAAACGATCAATGAGGTTAAGCAGCGTATACAGAGGCAGGGAACCTAATGGGTGACCAAAGTGCCAATTTATCACAAGCGTGCTTCGGAGGGTACGTTAAGCTGTCGGTCCCGGCTGTTGTCGATTGACTACAATCGTTAAAACCAAATCAGAGGCCATTATGCGGTTTGAAAACTCTGACACCAGGGTTAGCCAAGACGTTATGAAGAAGAAGGCGGTGACTATACCCATGAAACTGTAATTCGCTCCATCCATCGATCCAAGATATTTATTTGTGTCTCTTGGTTGTTACTATAATGGGGAGGTAGTGAAGAAGACACTGTAGAACTGATGTACACAAGTAATTTTCATTTAACGTGACACTGTGATTCGCTTTCTATAACCAAGACAACCAAGGCACTTGGGCGTCTCTTGTCGAATGACCCCTGGCCGCGGATTGCTGTCACCTGTTTTATTATATTTTCACTTCTATTCTAGAATGAACTATAGTTCAATTTCAAATTTAACCCTATACTTGGCACCGATTTTAAGGTGTGATTTTGGTTTATTTGATAACAGTTTTTATTTTCTATGTAATTACGGAGCTCATAAAAAATATTTGAAAAAATCCTATATATATAGTTATTGTAATATAGCATGTCTCTTATTATGCACATTGCCAAGTTGTCTGATGTAGACATGTGCGCTGCGCCGGCGCGCCGCCGCCGCCGACCAATCATCCCCCGGCGTCACCGCCGCCTTTTTGAGACGGCGTGGACGATTGGCGAGGTGGCTTCACGTCAATCGCCACTGGCGTATTATTTTAGTTCGTTTAGTCTACATTTGGCAGATGCTATTTTGACGAATTCCACGTAAGAGAAAGCAGATCTCTTCGCATCTCTTTTTGCAAGCAATTCTCTTATGGACTCTGCCTCTCATCAGCCGCCGTCAATACCTCGCTATGACTTCTCAATGCCGGAAGTCACGATACATAATAAAGAGGTTCGCGGAGCACTAAAGAGTCTAGACGTGAATAAAGCTAGCGATCCATATGCATGTGCTCTGCTCTGAGGTATTGTGGTCCTGAGTTGTCTCCTGTACTGACATTCTCCCTTAAGACTAAAACCGTACCCAAATCTTAGAAGCTTGCTAACGTGCAACCAGTACCCAAAAAGGGTAGTTGTGCCGACCCCTGCAATCACCGAATTATTGCCATCACCTCCATAAAGGGTACTAAATAGCAAGCTACTGACTTACCTAGAAGACAACGACTTACTCAGTGATTGAATATGGCTTTCGCCTGGGACGATCAACAGGGAATGTACTAGTATATGTCACGCACTGCTGGGGCTATGCTATCGAGAAACATTGTGAAGCTCACGCCGTGTCCCTAGATATCTCGAAGGCATTTGACAGGGTTTGGCATGCAAGTCTGCTAAGCAAGCTTCCTGCGTACCGAGTCCCTGCCGACTTCTGTGACTGGATAGCTGACTTCCTGAGAGAACGGTTGATCCGAGTAGTCATTGGAGTTCTTCAGGGGTCCGTTCTCTCTGCGACCCTTTTCCTGCTGCTTTTGCATGGAATTGTTGCATACGTAGATGACAGTACAGTCATGGAGAGATACCTGTCCGGTCCAGGAGCTGGTGGGGATGTAATTGTCTCAGAAAGGAGAGCACTGGTAGAGCAAGTAAATTCAACCTTAAGTCTTGTCTCCCGGTGGGGTGACAATAATCTGGTTAATTTCAACGCCACCAGAACACAGGCGTGTCTGTTCTGCGGAACGGGGTCCATTTACTCTGACTCCTACTTTTCGAGGTACATCTGTTCCTGTAACCAGTGAGTTGTCTGCCAACCTAGACTTCGGCACCTCCATCGAGTCCAAAGCCCAAACTGCGGCCAAGAAGCTGGGCATCCTTAACAAGGTTGAACGGTACTTTACGTCCGATTAACTCCTGTCCCTCTATAGGCACAGGTACGATCGTGCATGGAGTATTGCAGCCACCTTTCTGATGGTTCAACCAAATACCAACTAGCCGTATTGGACTTCGGAGAGAGTGCACAGGAGCTGCATGAACTTATTCTGCCTGCCCTTTTCCAGACGTACTGCAGGGTATCACCCTTACCTTATCGAGATCCCACGGCGTTTTTTATCATCTTTTATATTGCGCTCTAAATTTCCGAGCTCATATAACCCAGGCCTCTTTAAAGTTCGAGTGAATAGGTATTTTCTGGGTGAGCTTGCTTCAGCCATGATGATCATTGGAAGCAGCAACGGAGTAGAATTTGTCAAAAGAAGAATCTCTCGAAATAAGAATCTTTCAAATGTTGACTAAACGTATGGAATGTTGTTTCATTTTGCAACAATGCCCATATTTGGTGATAAAAATTTAAGAGCACCCTCCCACGCCGGCGCGCCGCCGCCGCCGCCAAATTTTTGCCAGTTCGCCGCCGCCGGCATTTTCTATATCGGTGCACATGTCAAGGCACCTCAACTATAAAACGTGAGTTGCTCTTGGTTGTACATATAAATGATCTATTAAAATAATAAAATTCAATCAATTATTATTATTTTATAATCCACGGGGACGAAGTCGAAGTAAAAAACTAGTACATAATGATTAATCTTTCTGTCGACAGTTATGATTTAATCAAAGAAAAAAAAACTGGCGATCTGGCAATGTGTATCTAAATGCACACGGTAAATAGAAGGTCGATTTGCGAGTGAGTTGGCAATGTGCATTTGTAGACACATCAATAAATATACATGTGTTACGATTGAAAATCATGTGCATCACTAAAAAATACTAGTAAATATCGAACACGTATATATTCAAGAATAATATAATACACACATACATAGGTTTTATACAATACACAATAGGATAAAAATCGATTTTTATCTTGTGCTGCGTGGACGCCTGCACACGTTCCGCCATCTTGCGACCCACTGACAGCTTGTGTGGCCAAATAAAGTTGGTAGATTTTTTTGCAAATAAATAAAATATTTTCCTACAAAGTGTTGCCAAAAAAAACCCAAAAAAATTGCCTTTTTTTCTGGTATATTTTTTTTAGAACTATGTGCATTTCAGTGCACACTATCAAGTATAGGGTTAAATCGATACTTGACAGCACTTCGCCTCCGACCAGCCACCTCGGTAAGGATTACATATCACAGTACACATAGATAGACACAATTTAAGATGGAAAGAAACCAAGACACGAGAACACAAATATTTTACACGAAATCGAAGCCTTCTATTAAACGTTTGTACAATGAACTTTGCCGAAATCATGAAGAGCTCGAAATATTCAATGGTAAACTAAGTATACATTTTTAAAGCTAATGTAAAAAAAAATATATGAGTAGGTTAAACCTTAATTAAAATATATGATTGTCGACAACTCATATCACAACTGTTATATAAGTTTTTATTTAAATTTCATTTGTAATATTGAAGACTTTCTTGCTGTTCCACAAAATGTAACCATGCTGTAAGCAATCCTGTTGGAACTCAATCTAGTTAAAAATCTATACGATGTTTTCCTTCACCATTGATCAAGTGATAATTATTAGAAATCCGTACATAAATCCGAAAAGACGAGTTTAGTGGTACAGGCCCGCACCCACGACCTTCAGATTACAAGTCTGGCTCATTACCAACTGGGCTATCACCGCTTATAAATAAAATAAATATATAAAAAGAATTTTGGTATCAGCTATCTAGTTTAAAATGAAAAAAATGTCTGAAGTTCTTTTTGTGAACATTTTGTTTGTGGAAAATGAATCATGTTATTATTCAATCGCGGTCAAAAAATAATGGTTCAGGTTTCAGAAAAAAGCTAATCTTCCGTGTCATCCGCATCAATTTGACTCTATAATCAGTAGCTGGAAGCTATATAAGCCTTAAACTGCAGGCTTTATGAGCGAAACCAATGTGCTTCCGTAAAACAGGATAATTTATTAGTAGAACGTACTAAGGGTATGTAGTTCAGTTATTACTAGTGCAAACAAGTAATTGAGCACACAACTCGCACGTTCTTGCTTACACATTAAAAATAATATCAAGACGATTTAAACATGCATACAGACACTCTCGTCTCTATTAATCTATTTTTAACCGACTTCAAAAAAGGAGGAGGTTCTATGTTCGACTAAGTATATGTATCTTTTTAAATGTTTTTTTTTCCGATTAGAAATCTTTAAATTCTCAGTATATGGCACTGCTAGTATTGTAAAACACGGAATAAGATGTCCTAGCGATTTCATTGTTTGCCGTGTTGAATTTGAAATACGTACAAAAACTCCTATGGTGGTTTTATTTGTTCTGAAACCTTTCATATTGAGTGTTTCTAAGGGTGGACAGGACTAGGAGATTCTACACCTTAATTTGATGATATTTCATCTCAGTCTAGACCTGTAAGATTTATTTAACTCTATTGCAAGTATACATTCCACCTATCTCGTTAAGGACACCTAATCACCCTTAAATTAGAGCCAGTGGAGTGGCCTTAAAACATCAAACATCAGTGCCTCGTTAGCCTATAAAATATATCGCAGTAAATTTAATAGTAGAGTTGCTTTGAAAGTGATTTGGCCGAATACCGAACATTCGGAATTACGCCTTCGGCCGAAGTACCGATGTTGTCCGGCTGCCGAAATTTTTGCACGCATGTAATGATCAGAGGCACAGTTTAATGGTTATTATACTTTATTTCCAAACATGTTTATAGATAAACTAGCATTCCGCTCGGGACTTCGTTCTCGTAGGAATTCGGGAAAATTATGTAGCCTATGTCAAGGGCGTAACCAGCCCTTGGCCCAGGTGGGGGCAAGTTAATATTATGGTGGATGAAAAAAATATGAATTGTAGGTACAGTCAAGAGCATGAAGTTTTACACTTGTAGCGCGAGTCTTTGCTTCTATGGCGAATTGGCGTTTCTAATAATAACGGTTCCAACTTTGGTTGCTTTGCTATTGGGTACATTTTTTTCACCTCTAGGGGGGGGGGGGCAGCTGCCCCTCCCTGCCCCCTTTTGGCGACACCCTTGGCCTATGTTACTCAGGGATAATGTAGCATCCTAATGGTGAAAGAATTTTTAAATCGGTCCAGTAGTTTTTAAGTTTATTTGTTACATACAACAATACTTTCCTCTTTATAATATTAGTGTAGATGTAGATTTATCTTTATTATGAGGTTCTCAAACCACATGATGTTCTGCCACCCCTACAGGGATAATAGGCGTTAGTGTATGTATATGTCAGTGGTCTGTCTCATTCTTGGTGCGTATATACAGGATGATAAAAAACCCTAGCTATATTCAAAATCCTGAACCTGTAGCACTCAAAGAACACATTTATGAAAAACATTTTTTTTTAATATTTTTTCAATGGGAATAGTTAATTTTTTGCCTAAAAATAATATTACTCCTACACCAGGCACGTGAGGGGTGCGGGTAGCGCTCGGCGGGTGTACCCGAGTGGTGTCTGCGTTTAGGAAAAAAAAGTGTTCTGTAAGTGATACTGGTTCAGGATTTTGAATATAGCTAGGAGGTTTTTTATCACCCTGTATGTGAGGTAATTTTAAATTAGTTTTCGAAAATTATCTTATCTTATCTTATGTAGCCGTTATGTGTCCCACTGCTGGGCAAAGGCCTCTCTCGAAAATTAAAGCATGTGAATTTAAAATTATGGGAGTAACGACGGAATGGGTATTAATAGCTCAGCTTTTAATATGTAAGTACCTGATAGCTAATTTGTTGATTAATTTCACAAATAATATGTATAAGTAATATTTTGCATCTTTTCATTAGATGCTATTTAATATTCACTCGGATACTAATATTCGGCCGAATACCGAACAGAAACCGAACAGTCCTGGCATCTCTATTCTACAATGCTAAGAGCAAGGAAGTTGCGGACATTAACTTACATCTCCAATGAACCACTACGCAAGTCAGGCGTGAGATTTTTTAAATTTAACTAACCATGTCAATGGGACACAGATGAATTTGTACAATTACCCACATAAAACATTCAGTACAGTTGAGTCGAGAAGTTTGATACTTAGTTTAGACGACTCTTATTTTGTACCCATAAGAGAGGAAATTCTATGTCAATTGTCCAACGGGATTAGAGTTGGGTGTACAAATGCGGCCATAAGAATCTGGGCATTTTATTTCACCTTCAAAAACAATGTTGTTTTGTTTAGAATTAAACCTTCATTAAGAGGCGGCATAGTTAGCACGACCCGCGACCCTCCGATGACGGTAAAACTTCATTTGATTACGAGAAATCAACGTGAAATAAAGACATGCAATGATTTTCGGTGAAATGTAGTTCACCACAGGGTGTTAAATTACTTACCCGGTCACAGAGAGTCATCAATGATTGATCTCGAAAATTATAGACGATTCTGTAAAAGGTTGATTATAACACAGAATAAATAATAGTACTAACGTAATTATAATAGTTGGGCGGAAATTTGAAAAATTGTTCTCTGAGTGATAAAAGCATGAAATTTTTACCACGCTTAGGGGATACCATAGCGATTATTTTAAGATGTGGAGGCAAGCTGTATTTGACCCCTATCGCATTTTAGAGGTCAAATTGTACCTAATTTCGATGACGTTTTAGGTACTCCGTTTTATGTATTTTTGTGAATCCGTTTTGGAGGGGTACTAGAAATTTACATATAAAAACACATCTACACATCACCTGCTTTCCAATGACACCTTAATCATCAAAATCGGTTCAGTAGTTTGGGCAGGAGCTATTCCCAAAATAATAGAAATTTTATTAGCGTAGTGATTTTATCAATTCTCGTGTGAAGTCGTATGGGAACCCACATTTTTTGGGATAGAAGGATAAGCCTTGGCGCACTTGTTCCTTGGGTGGATTAGTGTGGTAAACGCCCAGGAGTTTGCCTCTATCACCCGATTTTGGGGGGGGGGACGAACTTTTCATACACCGCGCGCACTAAGACTAGTCATAACTGCAAATTTTTAGCTACTAGGGCAAGTTCGGTATCGTTTTCAACTAAATAAAAGCGGCTCGATTGATTTCTGAAACAAAAAAAATAATACAAAAAAGTAGTTATAGTAACTACTTACTTACCTACTTATGTAAAATATAATAAACACGTGGCACCAAATCAATTAATTGACGTGAATCTACAGGGTGACTTTTTAATTAGGTACTGGTAAATACGTACCTCAAGTTTATTGGATTTAACAGACTTATTCCACCAAACAATGGCACCTCAATGACGATTAAATGAAATGGGGAAAATTTTATACGTTCAGGTGGCAAATTCAGAATTATCGAAACCTGATACTATTGATGACAACCGCCCCGATCAGCAGCTTCTCCGCCAACTGTACCTAGCAACTTATCAAACAGTTGTCAAGGTAGCTATCATCAAATGTATGCGGTTTTCACTAGTAAGTATATACTAAATGTATGGGTTTTCAACACTATATTTTCCTTCACCGTTGTGCAAGTGATAATTAATGAAAAATCAATATACAAATCCGAAATAAGAATTTAGTGGTGCAGGTCCGCACCAGAATCGGAATCCGCAACCTTTTTGATACGTAAGAAAAATATAACCAGTGATTAAAAAATCACTCTGTAAGTAGTACCTATTTAAAATATTGCCAAAAGCTAAGTCCTGTTAGAATAGAATCCAACAATACGATTGTAATGATTGCAAAACACCGTTAATTGGGCATTCAAAACCTGTCATCATTTTAAAGGCTTTGTCCCGATTCCATATTGCATATACTTGACCATGATTCAAGATCTAGTAGGTCACAAACTTACTAACTTTAACTTATAGTATTTTGCTTTTCATTGTTGCGATTTGGTTACTGTTTCAGAATATTTCTTAAAAGTAGTTGTATAACTATACTAGTATTCCTCCCGGGACTTCGTTCCCGTGGGAATTCGGGAAAATTATGGAACCTATGTCCATCGGGGATAATGTAGCTTTCTAACGGTGAAAGAATTTTTCAAATCGGTCCAGTAGTTTTTTTTTTTAAGATGGGTTAACTCAGCCATCTTAAAAAAAAGTTTTGTAGCCTATTCAATGCAAACAAACAAACAAACAATCAAATCTTTCTTCTTTATAATAAGTATAGATATAGATATAGATGAGATTTTACCTGCCCCTAAGTATGGATGTTGCGGGTCAGTTTGTACGTACTCTCTTAAGTTTTTATTAAGTTCACGAGAAAGAAGCGCTCGTAGCTCAGTGGCTTTCGCTGATCTCAACCGGTCAGTGAGGTAAAGCAACGTACACAGAGGCAGGGAACCTGATGAGTGACCAAAGTGGCAATTTATCACAAGCGTTTCCTGGGAGGGCACGTTAAGCTGTCGGTCCCGGCTGTTGTCGATTGTCTACAGACGTTAAAACCAAGTCAGAGGCCATTGTGCGGTTTGAAAACTCTGACACCAGGGTTAGCCAAGTTCGCCACACACTTGACTATACCTACACGATAAGAAGAAGACGAGAAAATGAAGCTGATTTTACTCCCAGAGCAGACAAAGCGCTCCACATCGATGGTCCAGTTCATCTGTGATCATTTATGGTGCTTGCAACAGCGCCGAAATATTGGATATTCAGTTATCATAAACAAAAATCGTGATAACATTACATTACATACGCTCGCGCCTGTAATCCCATACGGGGTAGGCAGAGCATCAGTGGTTGAGAACCACTTGATGCCACGTTTGACTTAAATTCTAAGGATTATTAGATGAAACATTATTTTATTTCGTTCCCGTATGAATTCGGGAAAATTATGTAGCCTATGTTACTCAGGGATAATGTAGCATCCTAATGGTGAAAGAATTTTTGAAATCGGTTCAGTAGTTTTTAAGTTTGTTCGTTACATACAAAAATACAAATATATCCTCTTTATTGTCATTTACTAGCACCTTTCTTACATTTTTTTTTAACGTGTCTAGATATGTATGTATGGTAGATATGTATATATATATATATGTAATATTTAATGTTTTTCATCATTTATTTGTGTGTATGTATATGTTATATATTTAGGTATAGATATGTATAAGGTATATTACTCTTTGCACGTCTACCGCTTCACCTTCTGTATCGGTTCCTTCACCCCCCGGTTGCCTGGAAGAAATTGCTCTATAGCAATAAGGCCGCTGGATTGTACACTACATTATGAACATTTTTTTTTGTTTAATGTTATGTTTTTTTTTTTTTTTGTGTGCAATAAAGAGTATTGTATTGTATTGTATTAGTATAGATGTATGATGTATGTATAGTGGTGAGAGGTTGTCAGCCTTCCGCCCACGATACAGCAAACCCCTCGTGTTCCCTTAATGGCTTCTACAGTATGCCTGGGAAGAGTTGGCAGCTGGCACATTCCAAGTTTTTCTTTCACTCCCAGTCAAGCATGGAAGATATGTTTTAAACAACTTGAGATTATTTAATTATTACTCTACATCGTTAACACCTATTAACTCTTGTCATCTCAACTGTAAATTATTTGTATCCACCATCGCACGTCCCCAAGTGAACCGGCAGCGGCTGTGCAAGTACAAGCGTGTAAAAAACTCGAATGACACTAGGGCAACGTTGGAATGTGCACTTCGTTGACATTCTTGAAGCCATCGTCAATTACGACCGGGTGTGGGCGGCTGGGGTACTGTAGGCCACTTTTACTTTACTTTCCACTATTCCGTCCTTTAGGCGAATTGAAATTGTCAGGTTAATGATTGTAAGCTTGTTCAGCATGTGTTTTGAGATAGGGTCATTAAACTAGATTCTTTAGTTACATACTCTATTTACATATTTTTTATTATACTCCCTGAAATCTACAATTCTTCACTAATATTATAAAGAGGAAATATTAGAGGAGCGTCTCAGTTTGGACGCTCGTCTCAGTTGTTTTTCATGCTGTCTCGATGTCGACCACCGCCTATGACTTGTGCGAAAGGGACAATTGTAGCTTTCCCGCGAAATACCGAGTTTTATTTCCAAAATTATGACTTTAGGCGTCAATGAATTCCTACCCCGAAAATTTAATAAAATCGTACGGTTTTCGATTTGTAAGCGTATAAAAGAGGTTCGTACGTTTTGCTTTTTCCAAAATTCTTCTTAGTTTTTCAACAGTCACCTCTTAAATGTTGATAATTTTTTTTGCGAAAAATGCTGACCTTTAGTCTCAAATATCTTTTTGTCAACTGAAAATATCAAAAAAATCAAAACGTCTTAGTTTTTTGTGTTCCTTATAATACTACACCAAAATTTCACAGGGATTCGTTGACGTTTAGGGGATGGAATCCATTGACGCCGTTTGTATGGGAAAAAAGATTGAGACGATCCTCTCATAAACTTAAAAACTACTGGACCAATTTCAAAAATTCTTTCACCATTAGGATGCTACATTATCCTTAAGTGACATAGGCTATATAATTTTCCCAAATTCCCACGGTAACGAAGTCCCGAGCGGAATACTAGTAGGGAATAAAACTACACGTATGATACTTAACAAATAAGTTTTTAAATCAATTTTATTCGAAGTCAAAAGTAATGCCTTTGTTATGTGAGCAAACATTGTTCAGGAAAGCACCTTATCCACAATATCGTTACCCGACATTTGTTGTTAGAAATCAAAAGAAACTAGAAAATCCGTCTGTGTTTGCTTAGAAAGTATTCAGATGGTGCAATTTTAATCAGCAGTGGCAACGCGGATATTGGATATAGGATATACCAGACAAGACAGCCATCACCGAATGTATGAGGTTTGTTAATTCTCAATTTCGCTATTTGTTTATTTTTTAATATAAATAAATAAATAAACGCTACACACTCAATAGACTCGCTATACATACAGTTTTCCCTTGTGTTGGGGAACCTCGGAACATACATAAAAACAGACACAAACCCCTATGACCCGAGCACAAACATCTGCTTTTCACAGAAATATTTTCCCCTACTGGAAATCGAACCCAGGACCCGTCGATCAAGAGGCAGCTCCACTACCACTTGATCAAACCGGCCGTAATACCACTATTGAGACACCGTTGATTAGTGGAATAGCCGCCTATAAGTACAGAGGAGCGCCGCGCCTTCCATCTCATTTCCGTAACCCTGACAATATGAACGAATGGATTTTTAAATTTTTTTTATCATAAGATGGGTTAACACTTGACCTCAATCTTGACCATAAAGGTCAAAGATGAGGTCGACGATGGAGCGAGTTAACCCAGAAAATGCCAATTAAGGCACTGGTACGGAACTCAGCAAGCTGTTTGGCGTCGGACTTCGGTAGGAGGGTGGTCGCGAACCAAGACGGCCCTTTACAGAGCCTACCACACCGCATGAGACCATAGGACGACACCTCAGACTCAGAAAAAAAATTAAGTGTCATTGCCTGGGATGGATTACTAGGAGGCAGGTCTCATTTGTGTTTCTTCAGTCTTCAGTCAGATACCCACGGAAAGAGATGGGGTGGTGTTATTCTCAACCGATCACCACACGGTAAAACAGATTAGTTGCACATTCAGTTATCTGCATGTGCAGGCTTCCTCACGATATGTCCCTGTATTTTTTCTCACTTATTAGCATTGATTAGTGTGCATTAGTGTACACGAGTCTAACTTATCTTACAGATCCTACTAATATGTTCCTTCCTTATCCATGTTCCTTCCTTGTGTTGGTATACGAACCCGGATAACCCTGGTATCAGAGTATTAAAACCAGAGGCTCCGACTTGGTTTAACGGCTGTAGTTAATCGACAACAACCGGGGGACCGACGGCCTGAATGTTTGTGATGGAGATTTGTTACGGATTTTGTACGGAAGTTTTATGGATTGTCATTATTTTTCCAATAAACCTGTATGTTCCGCGGAAATTGCTGGTAAATATAGTAAACAAATACAATATACAATATACACTCCAACACGAATGAAGGCATAGATGTATATAAGCATGGTGTTATACTTAATATTTAATCAAGATCAAAAAATGTATTACTACAAGAAGATCGATTTCATTTTCTCTTGATTAAACACTCATGAACAGTAAAAGTGTTATCGATAAATCTAAATAATTATTTCCAAGTAATTTAGACCAAATTTAGGTGAGACGTTTAAGAGAAAGTAAATGGTTTCATTGCAAATCTATCTAATGCTGCTCAGTATAAAACATCTATGGGTTTGTTTATTTGTCTGTTTGTAATGTTAATAGCTGTACATAGGAACTAAATTTCTTCCTAAGACCTTTAGTAGGAATCAGTTATACTTGCGTGTTTGTTTTGATGACCATTCAGACTGTTGATGAAAGTTTTTAAAATGTAATTCTTCTTCTTCTTAGCGCTTAGTTTCTTCTCATTCGAGGTACTCTTGACCATGATCTTGGATTTGGCAGGTCAAATCATTACAGCGGAGCGTCTGCCACTATATCCGTGACCCAGTACCAGGGTCAGTACCCTGCTAACCGGGGAACCTAACCGGATTGGATCATGTGTGCAAGTTTCGTCACAATGGTTTCCCTCACATCGCATTGATGTCATTGTACGAGTCATTTGGTACTGTGGCGTTACTGGCTATCGAACTCGGTACCACTCACTAACGAATCCGATATACCACCGATATAACACTTTGGATCTTACAATTGTAGTTCTTTTTTGTCAAACGTAGCATCAAGTGCTTTTAAAACCACTGATCGTAGAGCATCGATACCCCGATCGGGATTTTAGGTGTGAACTTTTATTTAAATCTAGTACTCTTGCGCATTTTGACATCATGGCATTTATTAATTCTTATAAACAAAGTCACATGCGAAAAGCTAGTGTCTTTAATGAACAGGTTCTACACACATAATGGCTTTGCAATTTTATCGACTCAATATTTCGTAGATTTATCGCTCGCTACATATATAATTTGCAACTATAGTTGATTGGTGTTGAAGTAGACCCGATTATTGCTATTAGCACTTTTACAATAAGAATGTTAATAGGACTTCCCAAAATATGAGGACAACATTGAATAAGTAATTATTATACAGGTAATTGTAATCGGAAGGTTGCGGGTGCAAATCCTGGTGCAGGCCTGTACCACCAAAGTCGACTTTTCGGATTTATGTACGGGTTTTTCATTTGTTATCACTTGCTCAGCGGTGATGGAAAACATCAATAATTGAATTAATTGAATTATTTGTAAATTTTGAATATTTGCATGCCATACGATTGGTGGATTATGAGACGCATTTCTTTTAATTATTATCATTGTAATTACCATTATCCGTGCAAATAAAGACATTTCATTTCATTTCATTTCATTTCATTTCATTTCATTTCATCGTGATGAAACCAGCACGTCTAAGAAAATTCGTAATCATTGTTGAAAGGCGCGCGATCCACCAACCCGCATTGGGCCAGCGTGGTGGTCCAAAATTCCCTACGTGTTTCGAAGGCAGGCCCATGCCCCTATAGGTAGGGACGAAAATGGGCTGATAAAGTATAGGGTGTATGAGGTAGCTCAGAAAATACTTTAATGGTGGAATCTACCCATTTTTTCCCCGGAGACGTTAATTAAGGGAGTTAAAATATTAGAAAATATTTAAAAAAATGAAAATAAACCTTAGAAATATTCCACAAGAAAGAAATATTGAAAATCATCCAGAATGATAGTTTGACTTTAGGGTTTCAGTTTCAATGATTTATTCGTGTATCATATTCATCCCATTTTTGAAATTCGCCAAATCTTAACTTTCTTTTAGCAGCTTTTTAGTCAGTACTTTTCTTTCCAAACTGATTAGCATATCTATAAATCGTTTGACCCTGGTATTTGACGGATCTCTATCAAAAAATTAAATTGCATACATTAAAATGTTAATAAGTGGTATTAGTTTGTCAATTTAGCTAAATAAAATGATCTTATTTTATATTAGTACGACATCTTTTTTTTAAATATAAAATGCAGATATGACAACAGTTTTTAGTCGGATTGCTGTATTTCTGTTTAACCGAGGGAACCCAGTTTCAAAACATGAAGGGCGTTTTTATACGGCATAGAAAAGCATAATCAATGTTTCTAGTGACATTAGGAATATAGGGAGCAATGGTGATACAAATTTTCCAGACCCGGAAATTCCGTTTAAATTACAAAAAGGCCCAACGGGAAAAATGTCTGCTTTTATGTGACGTTATATTTTTGGTAAGGGATTAAATAAATCAATCTGGTGGCCTTCCGAAATGCTGCAAGCCTACAGTCGCTTCTAGAAAATTCACTAAAGAATTAAGCAATAAAATAAAACAGGCAGAAAAAGGTGAAAGATCGGTTTATAGAGATACATTTTTAATGAAGTTAGGTGCGCCGTCGGCGTCGGGTTGACTCAGAAAAGGAGTTATAAATGTAGAAGAGTAACGGAACCGCATACGAAAGTGTTTCAACAGTTATAAAAGCAACCTTGAACTTAGTGACAAATACCTGAATGAAAGTGAATTCTTCTTGAAGATAAAAACTTAATTGAGTGATTTTAATAGATAAGATGGCTATAACTTCTGACGAAAGCATGACGAATGTGTAACAGGAACGAATTCGGATTCATATATAATTTGAGATGCCATTATTACCTAGAGAAACTTTTGGGACGATTCTTACTATGAAACTGAACAACCTTCCCCAAGGAACCTGTATGAAATTGTCAAAAAAATGTGGACTTCCCATACAAGACCGAATAGCACAAGTTGTATCGGTTTTACAAAGCATTTGGCTTTTCTTCCTATTTATTCTTAGATGGCTTATTTTTAATGATTGCGAACTACATACTTTTACAATGTAATTATTGATGATGTTCTGTCTCATTTTCGCGTGGGAAACCTTTATCCAAAGAGATCGCAGAGGGACTAAAACTAATGATCAAGATGAAATAGATTCTATTTTTATAAAGAAAGGAATAAATTACCTAGTATCTTGTTAAAGATACTATCTATCTATGATCATAAAACAATCAACAGAAATTTTTAACAGTTATCAATTATACTTAAAGGAAGTTTAAAAATAAATCAAATAAGTTGCCAAATAAAAAACAGTTCTTTTATACTGCACTCCTGTGAATTTCATCCGGTTTTTAGATACGGTCAATTCAAATCTCAACCTACAAAGTCTGACCAATCCATCACAGAGCGACTGCTAATCGGCTGCAGACGTGGATCGAATGCTCAAATACTTGTAAATATACAGGGTGTAAAGGACAGCTTAGCAAATACTTAAATGGTGGAATGTACCCATATCTACGATCGTATACAATTATTTTTTTCTGGAAACTTCAAGTTACGCAATGTAACGCGGTCCCCCTGCGCCGCGCCGTTGTCAGAATGCGATGTACATTGCTTTTTTTCGTATTTTACGATGTTATAATTTTTTTTTATTGGAAAATGGAGTTAATTGGATCAAATAATTTTATTTTAAAGCAGAAAACTTAAAAAATTAAAAAACTTAAAAAACTTAAAAAAAACTTAAAAGGAGACTCCAGCCCCCGTATCAATAATGTAAACTGTTTTTTGGTGAAAATAAAGATTTTATTTATTTTTATTTATTTATTTTTTAAAATGTAAAAAAATGAGAAAAAGTTAATCATTTTCCTGAGGAAAATTCCACTGGAAAATCATTCAGAATGATGGTCTGAGTTGAGATTTTTAGTTTTTACTAAGCTTTCCCATACACCCTGTATTAAATCATGGTAGTATAAAAATGTGTGTCAGTGTGTTGAGTGGCCGAGTCGTCCACCTGATCAGGGCCCTGATTCTGTAACTTAAGTTGTGTGTCGATTGACTGGTCGCCCTTTTATCCGTTCAGGTGACGAAATTGAAAACTATTTAAATTTCATACATCTAATGACGGCTTTTGTGACTGGTGGCGCCACCGCTAACTGAATTTTCAGTTGCTAGGTAGTTTGCAACTTTACGTTCGGTTGGCGGTGGCGCTTCTGGTCGAGTCGGTTGTCAACAAGTATATGAAGATTAAATAGTTCTCAATTTCGCCACCTGAACAGATAAAATGGCCTCCATTCCATCGACACACAACTTAAGTTACAGAATCGGGGCCCTGATCAGGGCTGACGGGCTTGGCAGAAATGGTATATAATTTACCATTTCGAACGTATAATTTCCCTTCTTAGGGCTAATTTGGTAAATTCGATAATTAAGTATAGTGAGACGTTCGTTAATTTTACTAATGGCTATTTCCGTGATTTTTAAGTAAGTAGTTAGTATGTGCCACTGCAAGAGTCCCTTTATCAGTAATTTGTTTTTTAGAATTATCTTTATTTGTCTCTTTGATTTAAGAGATTAGTATTTCTTCAGCATTAGTATCAGCATTAGTAAGTTTGACGGCCGGTTTGGTCGAGTGGTAGTGACGCTGCCTTTAGATCGGCGGGTCCTGGGTTCGATCCCCAGTCGGGGCAAACATTTGTGTGAAAAGCAGATGTTTGTTCTCGGGTCATGGGTGTTTGTGTTTGTCTTTATGTGTGTGACGAGGGACCCACGACACAAGGGAAAACCTTAGTGTGGGCCTTTGAGTGTGTAGTGTTTTATTTATATAAAAAAAACAAAGAAACTCTAGAGGTTTTTAGCATGTTTAATTGTAACCCAGGGAAAAACAAGATCTCTTGGAAGGATGGTTTTTTTAAGTTCTATAAGAGGTTTCGAATTTTTAAAATATTAACAAGGATTCATATTGAGGATGCTTCGTGTTTCGCTGGGAGGCCCGTGCCCCTCGGTGGGGACGTGTATGGGCTGGTAAAAAAATAAATATGTTAAGGATAATTTCCCCTTGATGTTTTACTGTGTTGTTGTTTATGTTTAAGTTGTTTGAGGTGTTCAAATAAACGTTGTATCTATCTAAGAATTGAAATTAGCAATTCAAAAACTTGAGTCTTAGCTTTAGACGCATGGTTATATGTGGTGACATTAAATTAGTTAGCGAAACTTCACTAGGCCAGGTAACGAATTACGAATGCTCAAAAAAAGGTTTAGAGGGAAACGCTTAGAACACAATTTTCGACTTCGTAACTTTGTTTGGACTAGATAGGAGGTAAACATATCAAAATTCTCCGCCCGTAGCTGTTAAGCCTAGGGGGGCGGGGGGTTTGAAGGTCCCATTTTTTAGTTTTCTATCTAGGAAACTATGCGCTCTAGCGACATGAGACTTTAAACAACTAGCTTTCCGCCTGCGGCTCCGCCCGCATCCTAATTTTTTTAAAATAAAAGTATCCTATAAACCTCACGGAGCCCGAGACCTTTCCAACGAATGCAAAACCGTGGAAATCGGTTCGTGCGTTCTGGAGTTATAGCGTCGGGAAGGAAAACCCGACTTATTTTTATATAGTAAAGAAGAAGAAGATGACAGCTAATTAAATTTGCGACAAGTTTTACTCAATCAAGTTTTTCGATATCTTGTATGGTTTTCGAGATATACGCTCTTGAAAACTTTTTTATCTATTTTTTTTTATCAGCCTGGGACTTTTTTCGCTGTTGCTAAGCGTTTCTCTCTATAATTTTTCGTTGACTGACCTACGCAGGATGATTCTACCCTTGAAACTAAACTTTCCCCAAGGAATCTATTCTAAAAAAATACGCTATTTAAAAAAAAACGGACTTTCCATACAAAGGCAAATCAGCTAATCGCACAAGTTTTCTAGAGAGGCGAATGTAAAAAAAAACAACTTAGGTAAGTATGTTCCTTGGGGAAAGTTGTTCAGTTTTATGGGCTAATTCACATCTTGAATTTTGCTAACTAAATATAGAGTCACCCAGTAGCTGCGGGCAGCGCGATCGCTTGAAGATCAATCTTTTGCAAAATTTTGCCTTAAATTCCTTTACATTCATTATTTCTTCGAAAACATTCAAGAGTCCGCTCTCCATTTTAAATGTCAATTACTTTTGAATTTAATTGTCCTTCATCGAATTCACTGATTTCATTTCAGATATCTTACGTATGATGATTAAGTTAATACGGAAGTGTTTTTTATGAGGTGTTTCGTTGTAAATAAACAGGACCACCAACGAAATTAATTGTTTTTCTTTAATAAGTATAAAAGTTTAAAATTTTTGCTTTTTTCCGTCTGAAGCGCTTTATGACACTTTAGAATGTAGAATGTCATCTACGTATATTATGTTTTACTTACCTATGATCTTCGCAGAGTAGAATAGGACTACCCTCTTTCTTACCGAGGTGTCGTACAAGGCGACTAAAATAAATATGCAAGCAAGGTGATCTGCACACAGAGAAGGAAAACTCTGCGATTATATCAAAACCCTCGCCAACCCGTCTGCCAAGCGTGGTGAGTATGGCATTTACCCCTCATGTTATTGAGGGAGGCCCGTGCCCCAGCAGTGGGGACGTATATGGGCTGATGAAGAAGAAAGATCTTCCTAATTCTTGTGTTGTAAGTTTACAGACAAATTAAAACAAGAAATCATCTGTCAATATTAAGATGCTTCTAAAATGGCCTTGAAAGTAGTAAAACAAACAATCGTTTCGGTCACAGATAGCGAAAGCTCTTATTGACACGTTGGAAAGTAGTCTTTTCAATATTTTTTTACCGCCATCAATGAAGTCAGCAATGACCTCTTTTGCGAAGACCTTAAGGTTGCATTTATGAATGAATCTCTATCACTGAAGGAGGTTCTTATCATCTCCATGACGTATGTAGGTTGTGAGTGCTTGTAATAATTCTTCCAATACATCCACCTCTTTAACCAAAAACCTGTTTCAGTTCAAGTTGTGGAATTTTCATTTATAACTACAAAACTCGATGACCGTTGCGTTTTATTTGGAAAATTTGGTCCAATGGGATTGGCTTTCGTGTAGGCAAACTGGGAAACTCAATTTAGATTCGTGTGACCTCTGATATGTGTTAAGTAGTATTTATTCTTTAAATTGGTTTATGTTAATGAGATGCTTTTACTCAGATCGATGCATTCAAAAATTTGAAGAAAATTTTGTCAAAAGTCGGACAGCATCATTAGCAGCAAAACTTGTTTGAGAAGCCTGCTGCATCTAAATGAATAAACTTGCATACAATAGGTGCTTAGAAAAGCTTTGACCACTTCATATAAGAAATTCTTTTATTTAGTCTTGTTCACACTGTAAGCCAAAGACATTAGGTCTTCCACATTTAAAAAAAATGCAGAATTATTCAGCCTCTGAGTGCTTGGGTGTAGACATTTAAAACCAAAAAGTTTGAAATTAAATCGTATGATATGGTAAGCCCATAAACGTCCCCACCGAGGGGCACGAGACTCACGAGACACGAGGGAATTAAGGCCCTAGTCCACCACGCTGGCCCAATTCGGGTTGTTGGTTGTTGAACCTGAAGACGAATTTTCTTAGACGTTCGGGTTTTATCACGATGGTTTCCTTCACCGCTGAGCAGTGTGAAGAAAAATTATTAGTGAAAAATCTGTACATAAATCTGAAAAGACGAACAGGCCTGCACCAGCATTTGAAACTGCAACCTTCCTGTTACAAATCGGGCTTATTACCAACTAGGCTCTACCACCGCACTCGTATACCTTAATTTAAAAACCTAATTCTTCTTACTTCCTAGTCCTTTACAACCTTTTTTACTTCATATCCAACCTTATTCCTCATTAATAAAGCTGCAATTTCTGTGGCTTACGTTCCGCGTTATGTCCTCACAGAGTTGCCATAAGGTTGTATATCGGCCACAAGGTTTTAAAACAAAAGTTGGCCGACGCGGCATCGTTAGCAAACCGGATCCGTCGACTAGTGGAAAACAGCTGGAATTGTATATAGAACTAGTGCTGGGAGAATCTACGTTTGCTCTTAATTTTTTTTGTTGCAATGCCTTGCACACAATAATTTTGATTGGGACAAGGTTATTTAGCGGAAATGGACCTAAACAGCTTTTCAAACTAATATTAAATACTAGCATAAATAATGCAGTGGTAAAGATTCTCGCCTTATCGTGTAGATTTAGTGTGGCAAACTTGGCTTACCCTGGTGTCAGAGTTTTCAAACCGCACAATGGCCTCTGACTTGGTCTTAACGACTGAAGTCAATCGACAACAGCCGGGATCGATTGCTTAACGTGCCCTCCGAAGCACGGAAACGCTCGTGATAAATTGCCACTTTGGTCACCCATCAGGTAACGATTAATTTTAGGAGATCAATGTACAATATGTCAAATTACTGGGTACTTAATACCTACAAGCCTTGATTAGTTTAGGGTTAGATAGCGCTGGTTGAATTGTCCAATAATATTTATTTATTTATTACTAGCATTACGCCCTGGACTTCGTTCCCGTGGGAATCCAGGAAAATTATGTAGCCTATGTCCATCGGGGATAATGTAGCTTTCTAATGGTGAAAGAATTTTTCAAATCGGTTCAGTAGTTTTGGAGCCTATTTAATGCAAACAAACAAACAAACAATCAAATCTTTCCTCTTTATCCCTACTAATATCCCTACTAATATTATAAATGCGAAAGTAACTCTGTCTGTCTGTCTGTCTGTCTGTTACCTTTTCACGCCTAAACCGCTGAACCGATTTTGATGAATTTTGGTACAGAGATAGATTAGAGCCTGGGAAAGGACATAGGCTACATTTTATCCCACAGTTGGGCACGATATAACCTGTAGTCCACGCGGGCGGAGCCGCGGGCGGAAAGCTAGTAATACATATATTACTATTAGCTGTGTTATTAGCTGTGTGTATGTTCACATTCATCCAAGCGTTATGATCAAAAATTCATATCAATTGGTTAAACATTTTCAGAGATTTATGTAGGAAAATGAAAACCATAATTGAATAGTTTAGAATATTGGATCTGATTTAACGAATTTTCCTACTTTTTCGCTGCAATTATTTATGTAGGTATTATGAAATAACATGTTATTAATTATACTCCCGTCCGATTGAGCTGAAACAGTTTGCATGGTTACATTAGTATCCTCTCTCTTAATATAATATGTAACCTCACTCTTAATATATAGTCATTTTAATTTTCGATTCCATGACATGAGTATCAAACGAAAGAGTTTACCGAAAAGAATACGAAAAAAACTTTTAAATAAAACCTTGTTCTTAAATTTTTTTTTAAATAATTTTATTTAATAAGCAGTCTAGTCCTATATGGAGCTCTTACCTCTTTGTTCGAGATTCATTGACGGCAACACTCCTAGCACTTTGTCATCCGTACGTGCCTGATGTAGCGATGGACGCTTCTTGTTGAGTATGATAAATTTGCTAAACGTGTTATAATACTTGGTTGATACCCTCTCTATGAGACTTGAGCTGTAATGTGAAGGATAGTGTTGTTCTTTCTAGTAAAAATGAGTAAATTTTGACGATACCACAATTTTCAAAAAAGATGGGAGGTTTCCAATTTGACTGTATGTTTTTTTTAAATATTTGTTACGCGATAACTATGCCAATTGTCAGCCAATTTTCTAAATTATTTTTTTGTTCGAAAGAAGGTAATTCCATATAAGTTTTAGTAGATTTTAAAAAATCAAGAAAAATAGAAAACACATACACATTATGTTTGGTTATTTGCTGATATGTATTGTTAGGATTGAGGTCGGTTGATTCTTACGTTTTTAACGTGGTTATTTATTAATAGAACCTTCTTGAACCTAGCAACTTAGTAGCATGATAACAACTCGATATATGAATGATAATCCTGACTGGTTGGTTTAACTGGACTCCATATATCTATCTATCTATCTATGGAGGGGACGCCCGTCAGGCACAGGCGGATGATCAGTCCACTTATTTGGGACCATTTCACCCAATTCCCCATAATAGCGCATGAGTTTTACCTCTGCACTGACAGTTCCACCTCTCTGAACCTACCCGAAGCTTTAGCAAACCCAATTATATCTTTTATGCTAAGCTCTTGTATTTGTTCTTCTTTTACCTCATCCATGCCTATTGTCTCCCATCTTACCAGCGCGTACATTGGACACTCAGTCAGGAAATGTAGACTTGTGGACTCCATATAACTTACTTTATCTAATTAACCTCGTGGAATTCCTAGATAGAAGATAAAAAGAAACTAAAGATTTAATTTACCTGTAGTGACTAAAATGAAGATTCAGAATAAGTTACTACACAACTTTACACAAGCAATCTAGCATAAGGGTGAATATGCGGTCGAGGATGAGCATGCTCTCCCAGAAGAATCCTATTAACTCAAACTTTAAAGAGATTCGGGTGTGAGCTCGGAAATACAGTCATGTAAATGCATGTGATTACACACGCACCTACGATTCTTACGATCCTTATTAAATAAATAAATACAGACGCAGGCAGGGAACATCATTCCTGGGGAGTGCGCAATATAAAAGAAGGTGAAAAGCGCTCAGTGAAAATTCGTGGGATTTCGACGAGATAAGGGTGGTACCCCGCAGTGCATCTGGACGTCCGAAAGAAGAAAAGGGCAGGCGGAATGAGTTCGTGAAGCTCCTGAGCATATAGTGATTAAAAATGAACTCTAAAATGTTACATCCCTACTCTATAACCTGAAAACAGCTGAAAACTGACGCGCGGTGACCTGTGAAAAATGCATCGCAATCTGCACGTCCGACGAAGAACAAAACATAAATATTTCTTTTATGCTGCACAGTTGACCTTTTTTTAAAATTGTATGTTGTAAAAATTTTTGCAGGTTTTTTTTAATTTTGTGTTTTTGCGCTTAAGATACTTTTGTACGGCATGTAGCTGGTAGCTAAGTTGCGCTTAAACTTCTGAGTGAATTAGTGAAGTTAAGCAAAATGCATGGAATTTCGTTAAAATTTACCCTGTTGCTTATAAGATCTAGATTATGGTCAAGAGCGAATCTATTTTAACAACTAAAAAAAACTATTTTTAACAAAAAATCAACGCACGGCTAACTTACGGACAGTCAATATGTTACTATACCAATAACTACGGTTAATCAGAAAAAATGTCAAAAAAACCTTTGCCTACCCTGATGGAAAGAAGAAAACCACTACAATTCAATTTCTTGTCTATGGCTCTTTTTATTGGCCAACTAACTTTCCATCCGGGACTTCGTTCCCGAGGGAATTCGGGAAAATTATGTAGCCTATGTTCATCAGGGATAATGAAAGAATTTTTCAAATCGGTCCAGTAGTTTCGGAACCTATTAATGCAAACCAACAAACAAACAATCAAATCTGTCCTCTTTATAATATTAGTATAGATGCCAGTAACGTAGAGCTCCGATTTTCTTGGGAGAGGCTGAAACTTAGAATCTGCCTTACATAGATTTTTTAATTTTTAAAACTACTATTGTATTTGAAAATAATATTGTCTAATGTCAAGTCAGAAGGAGTATGAGTGAACGCTGGCCTTAAGTAGCATTTGACTGCAAATGCACCACTATTAGTTGCATCGGTAGAGTAGTTATAAAATAACTAAGTACCGTCAACATATCACCTGTGGATACCACTTCTCAAGTACATACAATCAATTAACACATCACCCGACAATTTTCACTCAAACCACAGGCTTAGCCAGGCTCCGGGTTGTAATGAATTGCCGGTACAGCCAGCAAAAATAACAGATATTCCTTGCCATAGATTAAGACTGTTCACTAAAATATGCGAGGCCGCTAACGGTTAACACACATATAAAATTAAACATTTTTCAATTTCAAAAAATTCTTTATAACTTACAGACTTCAAAGAACAGAATTGTACTTATCACTTAAAATACGTCAATGAATTGCATTAATTGTGTCATCCAGATGTTTGATTCCAATCACATATATACAGAGAAATGAAACTGTCAAGAAAATATCAACTTGCGTTAAAAATATAAGAAACTAGCTTTCCGCCCGCGCTCTGCCTACGTGGACTACAGGTTGTATCGTGCTCAGCTTTGGGATAAAATGTAGCCTATGTTTTTACATACATATATTCTTGACAGTATCATTTTTCTGTACGTATGTGATTGGAAAAATCTCGAGGTCTAATCTATCTCTTTAGCAAATTTTATCATAATTGGTTCAGTAGTTTAGGCGTCAAAGCGTAATAGACAGAATTTCGCATTTAAAATATTAGTAGGGATTAAAAATAAAGATATTTTCTTTATTTTTAAACACCTAAAACAGTATGCTTTTGTTGTTGACCGTACATGCGTATGCGCAGCGAGGCGTGTCTATCGCATTAATTGCACAGACAAATCCTGATTAAGCGCGGGAAAACTTGTACCGAGGCTTGTATGAACTTGTAAAACTTTGCATAAGCGGTAAAAGTTAAAGGATTTTATGCTTAAGTATTCTAGTAATTAGTTTGTTTATAGATAAAGCGTTTTGTTTTCTATTTTTAGTGACTTTAAATGAGTTAGCGAAAATAGAGGTTAGTTGAATATTGAACAAGTTTCTCTAAAGAATATGGGTTGAAATATGTAAAAAAAAACGCTTTTCCATATCTTCTTTCTTCTTCTTATCAGTCCATATATGTCTCCACCGAGGGGCATGGGCCTCCCTTCGAAACACGAAGGGGATTTAGGCCATAATCCACCACGCTGGCCCAATGCGGGTTGATGGACCGCTCGTCTTTCGAAAATGAATTTACTTGGACGGGCGGGTTTTATCAGGATATTTTCCTGCACCGTTGTGAGCAAGTGATAATTAGAAATCCGTACATAAATCCGAAAAGACGAATTTAGTGGTACAGGCCCGCACCAGGATTTGAACCCGCGACCATTGGATTACAAGTCTGGCTCATTACCAACTGGGCTATCACCGCTTTTCCATATAACCGGTGCGATTAGCTGATTTGTCTTGTATGGTTACTTAAAAAATTTTGATGTTATCGCTAGACTACAGCTCCTAAAGATGAGTCAGATTTGAAAACTGACTTAATACCTAAGCGATAAGAAAGGACAAACTAAATAATTAATAAACCGGTTAGTAGTGTTTTAATTTTTTTATGTCATTATAAGGTTATTTAAAACAACACAACATGCCACAAAATCTAAAAACAATAATTTCCCACCGTCAACTATTCTAAAATATATTTAGGGAAAGTAAAATGTTTAGCGCGAATGGGAACGGGAACCTACGACCTCAGGATTAAATCTTAGATATCCCTCACGCGGGTAAGGGTTAAAAAAAAGACTAGATTGGTATCCTAGTTTCTCACCTATCACTTCATTATTTTACTACAGTCTTCGCAACATCAAGAAATAACATACAAATCAGAGCGCTTTCACCCCCGTAGAGCCGAGCGGATTTTCGCGAGACACTTGTATCTGTTTGCTAAGAAAAAAGGTGTTAAAAAGTTTTAAAGGCGAGCTAGGAGGAAGTGAAACGTCTAACATGTATGTCGGCAAGGTCGCGAGTAGGATGCGCGGATTGCGCGGCAAGTGGGCTGTCGGCTGCGCACGCGCATCGTTGCAGAGCCGACTAGGTAGGGTGCGAGTTTTAGTTGGATTGTAGATAATTTGGAGTCTTTGGTATTAGATCATATCGGGAACTGCGAATACGGTTTTACCGATAAATAAATGTTTCATATTTTGTTTATTTCAAACGACCAACCCGCATTGGGCCAGAGTACGTTACATAAAATATTTTTTTTAAGTTATTTAAAGTAGATTCAAAAATTAACTTCTTATGCACAATGATCTAGACATTATTCCGAATCTATTGAACTATTGCACATAATTTTAGCAATAGTATGTCTCAAAAACACGTTTCCAAACTTGACGACTAGACTATTATAAAATTGGCAATGTCTGCTTCAATGGAGACCCCAACCCACCAGTTTTAAGGCTTTATTGTTAAAGAAATAAAACATTTTAATATGATTAATTTATTTAAAGTTGTGTGTGATAAAAGTCGCACCGTTATTGGTGGAAGGAGTTAAAAGAAGGAACGTCGCAGCCTGTAGTGGTCGCGTGCCGTGCGCCTCCCGCGCCGCCCCGGATGCGACACAACGTTTCTAGGAGACGCGACTCCAGCTTGACTGGTCTGTCACCATCGTACAGCGAGCAGGGCCCCGATTCTGTAACTTAACCCTATATCAAGCTTTCTTTATTAATAATATGTTTAGTTATCGTAATATTTAATAAATTAAATAAAGTAATAATCATCACTCAAAGAAGGGAAAAAAAAGAAAACTTTAATAGAAACAAATAGGTATACATTGCACAGGTATAAATTAGGACCACACCATATTTAAGAACAATTTTTTTTAATACCTGTACAAATGGGGCCTGATGAAGGGTTAAGTTTTGTGTCGATGGAATGGTCGCCATTTTATTATCCGTTCAGGTGGCGAAATTGAGAACCATCCAAATTTCATACATCTAATGACGGCTGCTTTGAGTGGTGGCGCCACCGCCAACTAAATTTTCAGTTAAGTAGTAGGTTGGTAGTGGTGCTGCTGGTTGGGGTGGTTGTCGGCAAGTATTTGAAAATTAAATGGTTCTAAATTTCGCCACCTGAACAGATAAAATGGCCTCCATTACATCGAAACTCAACTTAATTATAGAATATGGACCCCCTATATTCTGCCAGCTTTACTTTTGGACTTTGCCACCGATCTTATATTGTACACATTTAGTAGTGAACCGCTATCAAAGCGACAAATGTTTGACCTTTGACCTCCTCTCTCAAATAAAACTACGTGCTTAGAACTGGGTCCATGAGTTCTCATAAATGTCATTGTCTGTCATCTTTATAAAGCACTATGAGTATGAAATGCAAGTAAATGATTGAGTATTGAGTATTAAATCACAGGTTATACAGTTAAGTGTAAGGGAAACGCTTCTGAAAAAGAAAACCGCACGAAAATGAAGATGATTTTTAATGCAATTAAGTTAAAATTCAAAAGAATAATTAATGTTTTGTCTTTTTCTAAATTAAAGCTGGTAAACACTACTTATTTGATGTCAACGGATATTCAACGTGTTATTAGGAATTTAAATAACCACTAACATTTCCGTAACACTCTTTCCGTTTCTTCGGTCGGTTGGCATAAAATAGTGTTACGCGAATTGATTTAAAAAATGTAACTTTCTTAATGGTTTTAATTTATTTGTATTGAGAATCATTAGTATACAAAGTTGTCTTCGTTCTCGAAAACGTTCCCGTAATCCATAATTACGTCACACGAATTTCATGATTTTTGACCCCCTTCCCCCTCCTTGTCACAGCCGGTCACATTTGTAAGACTCCCCCCTCCCTAGTGTGACGTCAAATATTTAGCATATTTTCAATTTTTTGTAATTTTCTGATAAAAGCAGTACTTAATAAAGTTATTATTTTTTTGGGAACTCAAAAGCCAGTATCTCAACCAAAGTAAAAACGTAAAAAGACTGCTTGGAACTGAGGAGGTTAAGTTTGTCATTAAAAGTTATTATCTCAACCAAAGTAAAAACGTAAAAAGACTGCTTGGAACTGAGGAGGTTAAGTTCGTCGTTAAAAGTTAACTCGTTTTGATACTCAAAACACATTTTGAAATGTGACGTCACGAAACTTATGACCCCTCCCACCCGTGTCACACAATGTCACACTTTGCCGACCCCCTCACCTCCCCTTAACGTGTGACGTAATTTATGGATGGTCCCTTACAACCTTTACACTAGTTACTATCAGACGTGAGCTGCTTCTGAGAGCACTCAATTCATATCGACATACAATTAATGTCGGCAGATTGATCCTGAGAATAGAATTTCAATGTATGTGATAGAAGTTGTGCATGTCTGCCTTTTTGAATTGCTACGTGCGTAGCTCCAGTAATTTCCGAACTTTAAGGCTCGTATTATATGTAGGAGACTCAAGTCTTGATCTATACTTAAGTATTGATTGTCTCTTTCTCTCACCATCAAAATGACAACTGCCATCAAAATGAAAATGACAAAGACGACCTGCTACTTAAGTGTAGGTCAGAGTCTGAGTCGCGTTCTGTAAAATTGGCCTTAAACCTTCGCGTGCTTTTTGAACACATGGTGTACAAGATTTGTATCGCACGCGGCGTAAACAAGCACGCGAATGGTTTAATTACTCCACTAAAACGAGGGGATCTAATATTTTTTATGAATGCTGTAATTATTTGATATTTTCTTGATTCAGCATTGCTTTTCATTAAAACTTCATTTGACTCGTTGGTCCCACTTGAAAGTGCCTTAATTATTCTATGTTTAGACACGTAAAATAGTATTTATGCCGTGTGGTGATCGGTTGAGAATAACACCACCCCATCTCTTTCCGGTGGGTGTCGTAAGAGGCGACTAGGGAAACACAAATGAGACCTGCCTCCTAGTAATCCATCCCAGGCAACGACACTTCATTTTTTTCTGAATCTGAGGTGTCGTTCTATGCGGTGTGGTAGGCTCTGTAAAGGGCCGTCTGGTTCGCGACCACCCTCCTACCGAAGTCTGACGCCAAACAGTCTGCTGTGTTCCGTCGGTGCGTGGGAGTACCAGTGCCTTTATAGGCATTTTCTGGGTTAACTCGCTCCATCGTCGACCTCATCTTTGACCTTTATGGTCAAGATTGAGGTCAAAAGTTAACCCATCTTATAATAAATAAATAAATAAATAAATCATTCATATTTTAAAAGAAAATGATTTGACTGCATTCAAGATGTCGTTGTTTTCTTAGGCATTTATAGATGTAGGTATTGCAACCACGCTGCGAGTGCATTGGCGATAGAAGTATAAGAAAATTGAATCATTTACGATCTGAATATCAAGTCCTATTCTCGGAATAAGCTACCGCCAAAGGGCCTACAAAAACTATCAAATCGATTAAGCCAATAGCTACCCACTTTGCAGCTAAACGAAGCATGTTCAATTTGTTGCTGATGACTATAACCTAGGTCTACAGACCTTACTACTTATAAACGAGGCGATGTGTTTGAACTAAATGAATCTAGATTAACTGATCTTCCATTCTGGGAAGTAGTTAGTTTAAGCACCTTACTATTTGAATTGGATTTTGCAACCTAGATCCTGTATCAACTCAAATTAGTTAGCAAAACTTTGGAGTATAGAATCACGTCCGTAAAACTCAATCACTTTCCTCAAGAACCTGTATGAGATTCTCAAACAACATTTTCGATTTCTCCTGTTAGACAATTAGCTGATAGTTGAGTTATTTTTGTATATTTTGACCTTTGTTCCTTGGGGAAAATTTATTTTTGCAAACTAAATTAAAATCGCCTCATGTTTCTGGTGCGGTTACCGAAAGATTTCATTCTTACCGACAAGATTGGTAAGGCCACTCAGGTACAAGTATTGCTGTGATAAAATAAAATACAAGAGTGCCACTGTCAAAGTAGATCTGCAAAGGTCGAAGTGATACGGGGCCTTACAGCCTTATGGGACCCCAGCCCTTCGTAAATCCAAATAATAAATAAATTCTGCATATACACCAGTACAAGAAGAGCAACATTGGCTTAGTGTTAGAGAATTTCTTCAAAGTTCAGCTGACTGGGGATCATCGCAGTCTATTGTAAAAAATCTCGGAAGTGTTCCGACTGACTGTGCAATACTGAGCATACGAGAACCTTGGTACTCTTCTTTAAAAAGCCCGCATTGATAAAATATATTAGGTTTATTTAAATTAGTTAGAGAAAATCAAGGACATCTTTCCCCAAGGAACGGAGGTCGAGATATTTAAAAAAAAAATTCGCCTCTCTATACAACGTGCGCCAGCTGATTTACCTTTTTATGGGAAGATGAAAATCTACACTAATATTATAAAGAGGAAAGATTTGTACCTATTTTTGTATGTTTGTAATGAATAGGCTCAAAAAGTACTGGACCGATTTCAAAAATTCTTTCACCATTAGGATACTACATTATCCCTGAGTAACATAGGCTACATAATTTCCATGAATTCCCACGGGAACGAAGTCCCGAGCGGGATGCTATATTCTATAAAATTTCACATATAGGGCTTTAGGTATCTCTCTTTCAACCTCTCGGGTGGTTAATCAGTCCATGAAACTGAACAACTTCCCCAAGGAACATAGGTCAAAATACGAAAAAAAAAATTTGAGTTCCTATACAAACTTCATCAGCATATAGCGCATTTTGTATGGGAGATCAATTTTTTTTTTCGTATTTTGACTTGAAAGAGAGATACCTAAAGCCCTGTATATAGGTTCCTTGGTGAAAGTTGTTTAGTTTCATGAGGAGAACCTTTTACGCTAACTATGTTAAAGTTCCCATAGTTCCCACAGTAGGCCGGTTCATCTGAATTAACTATGTAGGATTAGATTGGCAATATCAATGATATTTACTAAAACATTACAATAAACGAATTACGTTAACAAATATTGCCTACTTTGAAATAAAAATTCATGGTTATAGTCAATCAAACGGCACTAAATTCATGCAGATGTAAATTATGCAACTCTCAGATTGCAAGCGCGCTGTAATTTCAATTAAGTTTTATGCGCGTTTCTTGACTTTTAAAAGAGGTATCCGTAACGAGAATGGTACTTCTGTTACTCAAATATTACGGAGAAATGTTTGGAAACTTGAAAATGAAAGTTCATAGGTCAGTGAACACTGAACATGTTTGTGGTTATTGAACGCAGAGGTTTTTTCTCACGTCCTCTGTCGTAGGACACGGGTTTCTCCGGATATATTTGTAGGTATACGTGTGTTTGTTTAAGTTTCTTTTCCTTTGCTACGTTCGGTCAGAATAGATGGCTCAATAGTTCAAAGATGTTATGAGAGATACTTAACAATAAGTAGTTTTATAGAAGTATCAAATAAATAAGCTGCAATCTTCTTGTTGGTAGCTTCTAATCGAGATGAAAATGAAGGAATCGATTGAACATTATCCAGTTTTCTTTCAAATTAAAAATAGTGACCTCGCAGACTTTAAATTCGATGATTTAACCCATTTAAGTAGCTAATCAGACTTAAGTCATGTTTACAGGTACATCAATTTACAATTAGCAATATCATCGTTAGGATATTGAATCAGCCTACAAAACTGAACAGCCTTGACTTTAAAATATGTGAAAAATTTCGTCCCTCCATAAAATATGAGTGGTCAGCTGATTACCTTAGTATGAGAAGAAGAAAAATGTTTTTGTTAATTTTGTTATCTCTTGAAAGAAAGAAAGATAAATTTATTATTTCAGACATCAAAGTTATTCAGTTTCATAAGTAGAATCACCCCCTAAAGTTCCGCTTACTAATTTAAAAGCACTCCATATCATTCATACCATATTGTCTCCAAGACGTGATTTCCCGTAGGAGAGATACTCGTACATAAAAATAATCATAATAATTATTTCCCAAACAAAATTTATATCATGAATTAATCCAGGTTTCGTGAGTCTTCAAAAAAGCTCTATTCAGATTCATATCACATCTTAAGGTTTCGCCAATATAGAATAATTCCTTATATTATCAGCAAACACCACTTTATGAGCCGATTTCATTAATAATTCTCTCATTTTCACTGCCTACGCATCCGCATCTTTGAAATAAGTTGACGTGTACATACAGATCCTAGATACAGATTCAGCGGGTGGTCTAACCTAGATTGCCTTCTCGTCATGACTAACATTAAGTAAAATAACCCCCACAAGCTTTCTAATGCTCATTTACTACACTTTTGCTGCACAAGCTCTTATTTTTGAGTCTAGGCGAGCACCTAGTTGCGTGATAAATGAAATTATAACTGCCATCGATGTATGGTTCATGCGAAGCTGTGGTTTGCCAGGATGCGTCGTAGAGTTAGCAAAGAAGTCTTAGATTTTATTATTTTAATAGGGTCGGAAGAGGGCACCCCAGGCGAATGTACAAATAATTCTAATTCGACAAATATTGTTGTTTGTTGTGTGACCTTTTTTTATTACTTGTATTTGTACCTGTGGTTGTTTTGTATATTTTGTGTATGTTTTAAAGCAATGAATAAGCTGAAAACAGGCCGTATTTGGAGTACTCGAATCCAACGAGCATGAATGAAGCGGATTATGAATGTAGAGGAAGTGAAAAAGATGTGTTTGGATCGTACGAAGTGGCAATCTGTGGTCCGAGCCTACGATAAGGTACAAAGGCCTGAGCTTATTTTTATATGTCACCGCAACATCGTTAAACCCGTAATATTGTAATTGTATCTCATAAGATTATAAATCGCTCAGTATTTCGAAAACAGCCTCTTGTTTTTTCATATTCACGGAATCCCTACTAATCCCTACTAATATTATAAATGCGAAAGTAACTCTGTCTGTCTGTCTGTCTGTCTGTCTGTTACCTTTTCACGCCTAAACCGCTGAACCGATTTTGATGAATTTTGGTACAGAGATAGATTAGAGCCTGGGAAAGGACATAGGCTACATTTTATCCCACAGTTGGGCACAATATAACCTGTAGTCCACGCGGGCGGAGCCGCGGGCGGAAAGCTAGTTATTTATAAACGTAACATCGTGGGCGATTATAATGTCACTAGTGAAATATGTAACATTATAGTTCTTACAATTTTGGTGACATATAAATAATCATAAGATGTAAGAGATCATATATACATAAAGATTTGAAAAATGATGAAAATGACGAAACACATTAACCCTTAACTACCTACCTCCTATTTTTGTAACATAACCACCTACCACCCGTCTTAGAGACGTGTGTGTCAAATTACCCTCATATGTAAAATATGATTATGTCTAGGGGTGTTAGATGATAAAAAATAGTTGAATTATGCTTTTAACCATTAATTAAAGTAGAAACAGTCAATGAAAACATCCATTATTTTTCCATATACTAAATAAACCTAAGAGACTCACATTTTTTTAGTACAAAAATTGGTCATTCGGTAATGAGAGACTAGAAAATACTAAAGCTAGGTAAATGCTTCCTTTTTCATGAATTTTTAAATATTAAATAATCAACAAATGAAGGAAAATTTTAATTAAAATGCTAGTACAACTATTTCAACAAAATTGCAGACACTAAACTACTACATTTTTTCATAGAAATTAACGTCTAATTCCTGTTCGTCGACAATACTTTTGACTTCGCTGCACTCATTGTTAGGCAGATCCTCTTCCTCTTCACTCGACAATTTATTTACTAAATACTTCTCAATAAAATTTACTGATAAAAGCCATAAATTACTGAAAAAATAAAAAAAAGGAATTTTTAGTTTAGTCACGTAACCACCTACCATCCGTCTCAGAGACACTCTGCGATAGTTTTTTACTCACCACAGGTAAGCAAGCGCACGTGTGAAGTCGACAAGCGCTCGCGCGGCACCTAGGAGTGCAGGGAGAAGGTACTGGAAGGCGCGGGACTGTACAGTGCACGGCCACAAAAATATTCGCGATTACAAAGTAGCTTCCGTCTGGTAGACGGGTGGTAGGTGGTTAAGGGTTAACGAGGTTTCTTTTACGCCAAATTTTTATTGTTTCCTGAGGGAAATTTGGGAAATCCTTTCTTAACCGGTGCTCACATTACATTATGGCTATTCTACACTATGAACAAAAAGGTTTTTAAAAAATTAAAGCTTTCCATAACATCCGTAAAATAATTAATTAATAAATTGCATAATAATATTTCACACTTTCGCTGCAAACAAAACAGTAATTTCCGATAAACGATAAGCATGAAATCAGCATTTTATCTTTTAAGTTATTTATATCCAAGAGTTAAAATTATCATTTTGGCATGTGCTTGAATGAATCAGCATAAAATAAAGAATGCTTTCAATAAAGCTATCAGTTTGTCACTCGGTATTATTTTTATGGTCATATATTTCTTTTACTTCGACTGCGGTGCCAAATTTAAAGACATATAAAATTGATGTTGCTGAAAATCAATAAGGCTGCATGGACTTCGCAGTAGTACCACCGTGTATTGAAAATTGTGCTCTGTAGTTTACGCTTCTGGAATATCTAAATAAGTTTATTTATTTCAAATATAAGACATTATAATACCATAAGTCAAAAAATAATTATAAATTTACTATGGGAAGGCTCATAACGCTGGCGGCTAAATTTATTAATTACCAAACCCTTAATTAGTAATTATGTGAATCTTCTCATGAAACTGAACAATTTTCTCCAGTAACACATAAGTGCAGCGGTGAAAGCCCAGTTGGTAATGAGCCAGACTTGTAATCGGAAGGTTGCGGGTTCAAATCCTGGAGCGGGCCTGTACTATTTTATTCATTTTGGATTTATGTACGGATTTCTAATTATAACTTGCTCAACGGTGAAGGAAATTCATTTTCGAAAGACGAGCGGTCCACCAACCCGCTTTGGACCAGCGTGGTGGACTATGACCTAAATCCCCTTCGTGTTTCGTAGGGAGGCCCGTGCCCCTCGGTGGGGACGTATATGGGCTGGTAAAAAAAAACATTGGTATGAATTTCTCAAAATAAATTCCCTTAAATATTATTGAAATTTTTGTTTAGAGAGGCATTTTTCCGATTTCGATCAGTTTTGCTGGATCTATCCTTAATTATGTCGCCGAAAAATATGTCGCCGAAAAATAATAAGAATCGTAAGTTGATCAATTTTCGAGGTAGGTAGTTTATCAACTATCGGAAAATCATCGGCAGTTGAAATGTATTATTTAACATATACATTTCCGGTAATTGATCAATTTACGGCGTCTCGCGGTAAAAAGATCCGACGAACGAGATGTGAACGCTGATTGGTTGAAAACTCGAGGTGTACGCTGATTGGTTGAATGTCTCACTTAGAACTGCGACAAGTAGGTTTGTTAGTAATCGAACCCAACAAACCCCTTTCAGGGTTGGTTGGGTTAGGTTAGGTTACAACTGCGATCCCCAACGCACGAGCCGAGCGAGCGTAGCGAGCGTGCCGCGGCAGCGGCCAGCGAGGTGCCAGAAACTACTTGACTGTGGTTGCCTTAAGAGGTTGCCGCATCAACCAATCAGAGAACAGTGTATTACGGATGTCAGTTTAACGTAAAAATGTACACTGAGCAGCGAATGGTCCATTTGTGTATGATTTGACGTGTGGTAAAATCGTTAGTTGATAAACTTACAGCCAGCCAGTTGATCAATTACCTAGCTAAAATGTATTGTGTTAAATAATACATTTCAATTGCCATTTAAGATTTTCCGATAGTTGATTAAGATTTTCCGATAGTTGATCAACTTACGATTCCTATTTATTTCCGGTGACAGAGATACACATAATTCGTAAATCGAACGATTTTGATGTCGTTGATCTAAAGGAGATACCTAATCGTAGAAAACTTAAAATACTCCTTGTACTTGGAGTACCTACCTACTAATTAAGTTTTCAGTTTACCAAAATCAACCAATCCTTTAATTTTACTTAACTGTTCTGAAACGAACACACCCCTTTTCATAATTTGTCTGATGGAACAAATAATTTTTATTTTTTTTGCTTTTTCTTATGTCCAGCAGTGGACGTCTTGCGGCTGACATGATGATGAGTTTATAAATTAGTATGTAAGATGGTTCACAGCGATAAATGGTAGAAATTTATCTTATAATAGTACCATAATATGTTAACTCTAAATTAAACACGTATTTCATTGAAGTGCATCTGAGACGACCCTGCACACTGCCTGACCTTACCTACATCACAGAACATCTTTCTCTTTATATATATATATATAATTAGAGGTCCTGATTCACTGACTCATCAATACGCCCAGCTCAAACCCTCAGACCTAGAAAGCTGAAATTTAGCAAAAAAGTGTCTTTTATGACGTAGGCAAGCACTAAGAAAGGTTTTTTCGAAATTTAATCCCTAAGGGGATGAAATGAGGGTTCAGTTTGTATGGAGAAAACAATTTTTTTGACATTTTGACTCGAAACTTCGTCAAGAATACCTTGAACCAAATAAACGGATACGTGTTTGGCGATTTTTCAAAAATCATACCCTAAGGGGTCAAGAATGAAACGGGTGACTAAAAGAGTTTTTTGCTCGAGCGAAGCCGCGGGAAAAAGCTAGTCTCCAATATAAATCACTTTCATAGACCGAAATCTAATCAACTTTATATCCGACTATAAAAAACCCCTATAACTCAAGGCCGACTACCTACCAGTCTCTTAGTTTATTTTCTTCATACGTCACTTTTACTAATAAATAATCTTCCACGATAATTGTTTATCATTAAATCACTGACATGAGCTCATTTAATTTTACTCTCAGATGACCTACGACATGTGGGAGAGATGGATAAACCAACATATATATATGTTTATATTTGTTTATATTTTATTATTTATGTTTATATTGACAATGTGAAATTTATTACATATAATAAATTTATAATAATTTATGAATTTCACACTGTCGACTTGGGTGTATACCTGTAGATATTTTGAATTTTTGTAGAAAAAAAGAATTTAATTGAATAACAGTGAGTATTTTTTAGCTTACAAGCTTTTTCGTTCATGATTAACATGCATTTTGCCGTGTGGTGATCGGTTGAGAATAGCACCTACCTATCTCTTTCCGTGGGTGTCATAAGAGGCGACGGAAACACAAATGAGGTACCTAGTAATCCGTTTTAGGCAACGACACCTTAGTTTGTTTTGAATCCGAGGTAGCGTCATAATGGTCCAATGCGGTGTGGTAGGCTTTGTGAAGGGCCGTCTGGCCACGTTTGAGATGGATTCTGAGGGTTATTGGATGGAGTCTCACCAGAAGATGTTATTTCGATAAAAATCCTGACTCCGTCACACAGGGTGAATGTGTTCCTTATTAATCTTTAGGTTAAAGTTGATCGGAAATTAAACTGAGTATCACTGAGGTAACCGAACTGGTTATAAAATCTGGATTTTTTACGTCTTTTGGTAAGACTCTTTGTAAGAAAAAATTACGGATGTGTGAAAATAAAGAGGGTGACCACATTTCTTTAGGATAAGTGTTTTTTTTTTAATGCGAGTGAATTTGCTTCTTCTGGTTGAGTTTGCTACATTTTCGAAGCTCGACTAGTTTTCTCACCTGAGTTAGATTACGGATAAGAGCTATTGTCATTTAAAAACAAAGGTAAGTAATTAAAACTCTGTATTTTTTTGTTTTTGGGACCTTTGGTAGCCAAGTTTGTATACAAAAATATTTTGTATTTACAAAATTAAACCTTCTGTGTTAACATAACCCTTTAAAGATCGCTATGATAGATCCGTGAATGCAATAAAATTCAATTCTGGAAAAAAATAAGGTCCAACTAAAAAGCGTCACGATCTCCAATAAACAATATTAAGTACAAAAACACCAGTATACCTTTTTTGTTCACATAGGTATAATTTGAGAATTGTTTGACATGATTCCATTTTGATTGCTCGTTTGAATAAAAAAGATACGATTGCGGAGGCTATTTCCTTCACGACATTAGATATATACGTCACTCATGAAGGTAAGCCTTTCAGGTTTCCCTACATCCATTCAAGCCTCAACAAAATACCGGTACAGATCCACCTCAGCATTGATTCAAGCTCAATCAGTTTGAAAATTTGGTATGTATGTAGGCAGACTTTCTCCTGGTGAAATGAAGAGAGGGGCAACCGTGTTAGAGGGAGGCTGGGCACCTTGCGGAGTGCGCCATCCACTTGTCACTAGGTAACCGCCGCGCGCGCACCGACGCGTTCGTAATACAAACGCCCCGCGCACGTGGGTTCCAAAAAAAAAAAAAAGAAGAAATAAAAACTCTGTGGACGTTTTTTTACTCTGTGCGAACTGTGAGCGTGTGTTTAGCTGGAACTTTTTTCTTTTGTGTTGCTTTGGAAGATTGCACGGTACGTACTTTTGCTTTTTCGTGTATGATTACGAGCTTAATTAATCTTACTAAGTATGGTAATTAATCATACAGCTTTAAAAGATAGTCTTTAAAGTCAATACTTACAAACTTTCCAGAAATATAGCAACGAATTTACGTCTTCGTTGACCCAATTACATACAAAATTTTAATAACAGGTTTTGCTATTAACACAGTGAACCGCGATACATTCTCATATGTTTAACTGTTTTCGATAAAATATATTTTCACTTCACCGACTTACCTACTTAAATTATAAGCAGAAATCTTTAGCATTTGTGATTCAAATCTTTCAATTCTCAATTAACGTTTTGGCGTTACCTACTACGCTTGACACGTAGCTCGTACCTAATTAATTCTACTATTTTGATAATTGCAAAAGTTTGTAAGGATCGATGGATAGTCATTTAATCGTTATTCCTTTACACAAAATCTTCTGGACGGCCTTTGATTAAGCTTTGCAGTTAGATACCTAGTTTAGATATAGGAGTAACACATATATAGTCAAGGTATATAATTTTTACAAGGATACGCAAGACAAGACATACATATATGTACACACAGTACATATTATACAGTATACAATGTAGCGAAACTTATTTATTCTGTGGCGAAACTAAGATAATTTATTACTGCAAAATTCACTAGTCTAATAAATATTCTTAACAAAAAGAAAGATGAACTAAATTTACTCTATTTCAACTTTCTATAGTAGAGTTGACGTGATCACTTTAAAAGAGAAAATGTCTGAAAGAAAATAAATAGAAAAATTATCTCCTGATCATCAAGGTGTGTCAGGAATACAACATTCAGAGCGAGGCCAGAAAGTAGGTCACTACGCTGCGCAGACGCAGCCGCCGCCCGCCCTCGCTGCTGTAATGCACTAAAATAAAAAAATAAAAAATCGGAGAAAGGAGAAAATGTTGTGCATGTCGTGCCTTTCCACTATTAAATTAAATTTTGTTTAATTGTAGCTAAAATTAACTTAATTAATAAGTTAAACTTAATTATAGGAAAGCGCATAAGAAATATTTTTCGGAGTTCAGAAAGAAAATTCTGATTTGTGTTAGTACAGAGCAATTAATTGTATTTAAAAATATTTATTTAGGTTAGTTTAAGTAGTATTAATTAGTTATACACCTTTTTGTGAGATATTGACACAGGAACGCTACAAAAGTGTCATCGTAAGGACAGAAAGCGTAGCCCACTGCTGGGCAAATCTTCTTAACATAATTTCTTTCTGTGTATTTTAGTCGCAGTGCTGTGGTAAAACATTTACAAGGATGCTGCTATAAGAACTATTTTCTATTCTATTTTATATCCTGGATCTCTTAGATTTTTTTTACAATTGTCACAAAAATAGAGGGGTGGTGCTTAACTAGACCACCACCAACAAAGTGCAAAGACACACTGTCCTAGTTGTTAATTAATAAGGCACTTACCAAACAAGACGCATTAGATCAAATCTATGCAAACCACAACAATGAGTGCGCACGCGATTCGTACCACGCCGTCGTCGCGCATGCGCGTTGCGTAAACAAACCGCGGGACGTTGACACAATACTGCAGTAGACCTTGACATTGGCCAGGAAATTCTGTCAACTAGTCTTCGATTGATAAAGAAGTTCTTCGTAAAAGGAAACCCGACTAATATTATAAATGTGAAAGTTTGTAAAGATGTTTGGATATTTGTGACTCAACCACCCAAAAACTACAAGATGGGTTTTGATGTAACTTTGTGGTAATATAGCTGAGACATGAAACTATAATATACGCTACACAATTTTCCCAAATTCCCATACAAACAAAGTCTTAGGCAGAAAATGGCAATTACACTATAATTTTCAAATGTTTGTAGTTTTTATGGACAAATAAATGCCGTTTATTATTATTATTATTTGGACGTTTGAAATATCCTGGTTTGTCAAGTCCGTGTGCTTACTTAATAATAATAATAAGTAGTTTATTTTCTGCCACAAAATTTGCCTATATATAATAGTTATATTAAATACATAAAAATGCACTTTAGTTGACAAAATTTTGTGGGAGACTGGTGCCTAAACTAAGCCGAAACTTGTATTTTAGGACACCAGGAACTCCCCAACTCGGAAAATTGACACTTATATAAATGTGCTATACATATAGACTAGACTCTTGTTTTGAAATCAGAAAATAATAAAATAATCTAAGAAGGTATTATCTCTCAACTTCAAAAGTGAATTGTGTAATGAGAGCGCATGAGTGTGTGAGTGAGTGTGCGTGTAGTGCGTGTGAGTGTGTATGTTTGAAGTGTGTGAGGCTGTGTCTGTGTGAGATTAGCATGTGAAAACCAGTAGAGATTCTATTTCATTATAATCCAACTCCTTTAGCCAAACAGTAACACTACTTGATAATAATAAGGCAGAAAAGAAGCACTTAAAGGCCACAAGTTAGCGAAAATTAAGGACGTGAATCTGTCTACTAAACTGTGTACAACTTTTCCTAAAAAACATAGTAATTGTCGATTGTGTCAAAGTGGCAAAATAAGATTAGTGCGATCAGCTTATTAGTATGCAAAGACGAAATTCTCTTCAATGAATTGCTTAAGAGTTTCTTGGGAAAAGTTGTTCAGTTTCATGGGAAGACTCACGCCATACATTTTTGCAGACTAATTGAAAGTTATTCTAACACTGAATGTCAACGCCTCACTTTTCAAGGCCCGATTTGTAACCACATTATGAACTCCAGACGCATAACAGCAACCATATTAGGAACTCGATCCATAAACGTCACATTACCAATTGTTACATCAAATGTCTTCGCCGCCACGCAACGTAATAAATTCAAACCTTTCATCTGTTACCGTCAATTTCAAGGTTAATTTTAACGGCCAATTTAACCGCGACTTAAACCATTTACAATCGGATTAAACACAATAATCGTTACTAAGTTTTCGCCTGTTAACTTTGAATTTCAAATTCTATTATCGATTGGCTAACCATTATTTAATAAGGGAAATGAATGAAGTTTTTTTAACAGGTATAATTTTTAACAATCTTAATTTGTGAATGGTGAAAGCTGTGGACCCAATACATCAGGCTACAAAACTCATAATCAAGATGTGGACATGACATCGCATTTAATAGAGGATAAAGAAATGCTTGATTGGTGGTTAATTAATTAAATGTTTTGAACACTTGTCTGGATGCTCTATTGCGAATGTTTCGGCAACTTTTCGATTGAATTTCATGTTTGTTTGGGGTAGAGTTGCATTGCTTGGTCCTAGTTTCGGTTTACGTTTTATGTTTTTGAAAGTATGCTGTTTTATTTCAAACTCTATTTTGAGCTGCATAAAGCCCTATGATGAAGTAAGTACTTCTGAGTGAGCTAAATAAAGTTAACAGACGTGGGAAAATGAAATAACGTTTCGCTCTCTTTAATTTGCACGTATAAAATCCGAAACTTCTCTCATATGGAGAAAGTTTTTCTTCGCATAATTTATTTTGCTGTCTATCATAAAAATATGTGCTTACTTCTATACTTTTGTGTACGAAACCTTATCTCAGAAACTTCACAATTTTTATGTAACTTTTTGTGTTACTTATAGGTCGTTGTAAATAAGTGATTATTTTCGACTTTACAAAATAAAAAAACGTAATTAGCTAGTAAACAGCTTAGTGCGGTGAGAACTTTTTCCATGTAATGAATGTGTTAAATCCATCCATTGATAAATTCACACCTATAATCACTGATAGGGTAGGCAGAACGAGGGTTATACGATGAAAAATATGAATGATAGGTTGTCAGCCTTTCGCCTAAGATTTATATCAAAACCCTCACGTCTCACGTCTCACTTATTACTTAATTTCATAAAGAAGTCTTTAAACAAACATTGTAAGTCTGGGAGCATGGCAGTCGACCAAAAGAAAACCAAAGACCGGCCAAGTGCAATAGGGATGTTGACGGTGTTTGATTTTATGAATTATTGTATGTGAAACAAAAAATAATGCAAGAAATATATCAATATCCGAAAACAGCATTAAAATTGGTTTATAAATGAACAAGTTATTAGCATTTATATTATCGTAAGGACTAGCTATCTCGTTTTGTGGGGAGAGCTAGCTATCTCGTTTTTACCTACGCAAACAAATGGCGGTGACGTCACATGTCTGTCAGTGCATCTCTTTTTCGTTGTTTGACAGTTTCCCCCTCTATTAAAATTTAATAGCTTGTAACTTTACTACTTCTCAATAATTTTCAAAAATTATTTCGGTTTTGGATTTTGGATTCAGATCCTTTTTAAGATAAACAATAAAAAAAATGAAGTCAACATCCCTATTCGGACTCGCGCACGGAGGGTTCCGGTTCCCATACAACAAACGCGATTTTTTTGCTCGTTAAATATTTATTTTATTTTGTTTTTGGTATTTATTATAATAGCGGCAACAGAAATACATCATCTGTGAAAATTTTAACTGTCTAACTATCACGGTTCATGAGATACAGCCTGGTGACAGTCGGACAGACAGACATACAGATGGACGGACAGCATAGTCTTAGTGATAGGGTCCTGTTTTACCCTTTGGGACCGGAACACTAAAAATGAACAGCGGTACCATAAATAAGACAATAAAATGTAGGAAACGACTCATATGGCTAAAGAAACAATTATTACGATCAATCGTTAACTAGAGAAAGCTAAAAAAGGGCAGATGGTCCTTTATAAATAATCCAGAGAAGGCCGGGGCCAGTTTCACCGATTAACAGTGATTAGCGACTTAACTGCGATTAACCGAATACCAGCAAGTTTCCTGTTTACGTTGACGCGAGTCGTGTGAATGGCAGCAGACTTGTACTTAATCGTGTTTAACTTAAACACTATTGACGTGTGTTGGTAATGAGGGAATTTGGCGCGTGTCTCTACGTTTAATCCATTGCAAAGTTGTTAAAAACTTGTTAAAGGATATCAATTAATTTATATGGTTTAGGCTATGTTTTCTTTAAGTGTCATGATGAGGATGGTATCCCATAACACCCTAAATAAATAAACTATGATTAAAAAAGTGTCCAAAAGTATGCCTTGAATAGAACGGGGTATCTATTCAGTTAGTCAACTACCGATACTTCAGAGCATCGGATGTCAGTATACATCTCTCTTTTGAGCTAAACAAATGACAGTCAAGTGACAGGTAGCATGTCGTATATCGGTCGTATGTTATTCGGTATATTCGATAAAGGCAGAAAACAAATAAAAAACATAATCTTGATTAAATAAATACGTAGATAGAGTACCTACACAAATTAAATATGCAACTCACTTTAGTGCCAGTCTTAAATACCTACTTTTCATAGCTTCTCGAAAACGCCTCTGTTATGTGAAAAATCGTGTGTGTTCCCTAAACTTTTTGCTATGTGTATTAAGCGAAACTGTAGGGGGTGATGCACCCCATAAAAATCAAATTTCGTCATCTCATTGCTATCAGCTGTTCGCTAAAGTTGTATGAAGATGCAAATTTTTTTTTCTTCATTTTTCGGTTTAAGTTCCTGGAGAAAGTAGTTCAGGGCTGATTCACACCCTTAATTTCTGCTAACTACTTAATTTAGAGTCACCTAATAGTCGCTAACTACTTTTAGAGTCGCTAACTACTTAACCTAATAATGCATGAACTTTGATGATTTGTGTTATTATTATGAAATCACAATTTACGTTTTAACTTTAGAGAACTTTAAAAGCGGATGTTTCCAATTCTGTTTTATACGTATTGTGTGTATTATTGATACATCTCCACCAAACATTATGTAGATGAAAATGGTTTGTTTATTATTTAATTTCGCCGGAAGCTTCAGAACAAAGTTTCTCAATCGAAAACTTACACAGAGATCGAAAACTCACAAACTTTTTGGAAACTTTTTCTTTCCTTCAAATTTTTTATCAATTTTATTATGATTTCATGTTTCTATAGCATCTTTTAAAAGTGAAAGTGAAGTAAAGTAACACTTAATTGAATACACTGTGAAAACACAATTTTTGCCTATCGTGGGAGTATTTGTTATGCTAATTAACGTAAAAACTCTACGTTGGGAGACTAGCTTTGTTCAGAATAAATAGATGGTATTTTGTGCTCGTAAAAATGGAAAGCAAGCAGATTAATGCCTTTACCACATTTTTTTCGAGCACGTGATTAATAGAAGAAACTTAAAAACCTACTGTTTAAACGTACAAGACCACATCGTGGTTGACATTTTGGCTTTACAAACCTTTTCAGACTGGACAGGGCACCTGCCTAGAAAGCCTCACACCCTGTGGGCTAAAATCACCACAAAATTGGCCCCTTTAAATGTGAGAAGACGCGATCGCCCACGAATGAGATGGCGCGATGAATTGGAGTCCTTCTCGCAAATTTGTGGCGAATGGCTAAGGACCATGGGGTGTGTACCGTTCATGCTGAAGACCGTTATGAAGGAGAGCTTTTGACCGAAGTACCACGCCTTTCGGTCAAAAGCTCTCCAGGATGAACGTTGGGAACCGCATCATGAATGCTTTGCATGGTGAACCGAAGGTTGATAGTAAGAACGATTTGGCAACTGATGCACTGATCTCTGATCATTTTTGTTTTCTGTCTTTATCTGTTACTGTAATGTTTTTGTGTCATCTATGGTGTGCAATAAAGTATATGTCTATGTTTATGTCTACCTTAGTCGCTTGTACAGTCTTTTCTCTAGTGATAAGGTTCAATTAAGAATGATTGTCCCTTTAGCTCGGGTTACTAAATGAGGCTCGTCGCTATCCTACTCCGTTGGAAACCACACAGCAACTTACATCATAACTGTTATTCGGATTAACATTTTGGAATTTAGGGCGGCTGTTCCACTAATCAAAGGTGTGGTAGTAGAATGACGATTTTGACCATTTTAATCCATTTTCTTAAACCATCGTCACCATCAAGTCACCATCCTCATAAATGGTGCCATCACAAAGTTCATAATCGTGATTTCACTGCCATTGAAACGCCATTAATTTAATTAGCAAAATGACCGCCCTGTGATGTTTGGGTTTGTCTAATGGGATAAACTCATACTCAACACTTTTATAGGTATAATGATATGGATGGATTCTCTTGTCACGTCCGCATTTAAATCATTTTCTATTTCGCACGTACAACAGTTGGAAGATAAAGGTGTAGTATGTGAGGAAACCGGCACTGGCTTACCATGGAGAAAGTTCACATGGGTCATAGAGACGGGCCACAGACGATATCCATGTAAACAGATTGTATTTAAAGAATATAGGAGACAATTTTATAAATTTGTCAAGATGTTTGTCATCCTTTGTCCTTTTAAAACGATTTTTTTTATTAGAAGTAATTTTAGTTTACAAATATTTTTTAGGGATAGAAAAATGTTCGGCGTGAATGGGACTTGAACGACCCCAGGATAAGATCTTCTGGTGCTCTAACCAACTGAGCTATCATGCCCTCAAGTCAAGCGGCGAAATTTCTCATTCCCTTAGCACATTACGTCGTGCGTGTAGAATAAACTTTTTTTGTGAATATCCCTCGTGTTAGCGTTTTAAAAATACTAAATATTAGTTTTCTTCGTTTTTTCTTCGTCTTTAAGCTTCGACTTTTAATACTTTTTTTAACATTGAAAACAAGTTTTCTTATACAATGTCGCTCACTTCAAACAGAAAAGGTGTAAAGCCAAAACACTATTTTCTACGAAAAACAAAATATTTAATTGTATGCAATTCTAACAGTTATGTTATGTGTTACAAAAACAAAAGATTTTTTTAATATGGCAATTTAGTTGTATCAAAATAGTTGAAATAATATAATGGAACGTCAATTAAAATCATTTTCTTACATCGAGCATCTGGCCAAAATGACGCAGCAAAAACCTAAAGATTTCTATTTTTAAACCTATTTTTATTTTTTGCAATTGTCACCTGTCGCTTGTCACAGTCTATCTATGGCAATAGTTAGTGTTGTCAATCATGTTAATTGGAGTGGAATACAGATATTGGAACACTCGATATTTGTGTCACGTTACGGCTGCAGGTACTTCATAAAATACGTAAGTAACTATCTGCGTTGCAGTCATTTATTCATTAATTATTGTATCTGCTTATTGATGTGATCGGATTCAATGCATTTAATGGTATGTCTGAGTGAGGATTGTTTCATTTTATTTATTTTTAACTAGTAGGTATCTGGGTGTTAGTCGACACTGTACGAAATATTACTAAATTATTAAATCGTCCCCCTCTAATAATAGTAAAATTATTAAGACAATAAAGAAATCTTACTAATAAATTGTGTCATTAGCTGATCGACTTATTACGAACGGTTAAAATCTTTAAGAAAACCGAAACCTCTGTAGTTTTCACTATACCTAATTACCTACTTACCAACAATAGATATTTGTTTAAGTAAACATTATGCCTAAATACAGTAAAATGTCAAATTCACAATCTAAGTACTAAGTATAAATATGCTAACGATAAATAGAAATCCACGGATTACAATGTAGTTTGTAGGTCAGTATATGCTATTGTGATACCTAAACTAAGTAAATGTTTTCTTGTATCTCAGGTTTCATGAGTTAGTATAAATTATGTAAATTATTATCTTCATTTACAATATTTCTATAAGAATGACAACTTTAATTTACTACTCACATCCCTTATGATATGATTTCTACTGACTCAATGCAATAATTTTACTCCACGTGTAGCAGTGAAGTCTCTATAAAAAGTATTTATAAGTTTTTAAAAAATAACATGAAATAAATACTTTGGAGCAAGTTAATATAAAGCACTCAAGCTCGACGGCGAAAGTGTTTTTAAATTTCAACCGCTGACATTTAGGTTTGGTTTTTAAATTTTATCTCTTAAACTTCGAATTCCGAATGATAATTTCGTTCAAGTTCATTCATTTGCGTGACATGTTTATCTCATTTTATGTGTTTTTATTCCGTTGCAATGGGTTGATGTTTTTACAAGATAATCTTACGTGTAAAGTTCGAACTTTAAAATCCGGAATTTAATTTCCGAATTTCGAAAGCCATTTAATGAGTGCGTCTTTTGTTTCTGTATGAATTATTATGATAATTTTGCACCAATAACCTAAAGTTAGTTACAAAGAGCGTGAAAACTGATTTACCCAAATTATCTCACTTAAGTCAAAACTATAAACACATTTTTGTGGTTTTTTGTAAATAATTCTCAAAATTTTATGAAATAAATGTAAATAAGGTGGCCTGGAAGTGATTGCTGCCTAGCTTTAAGGCCGCCTTTTTGGAACACAATGCTTATATGTTTGTGTTTCCTGGACTTGTATTTTTTGTGTGCAAATAAAGAGTTATGTATTGTTTTGTATTGTAAATAATTATTAAACAATCAGAGTTTTTTAAATGTTAAATCATTTGAGTATGAAAATAAATAGTTTTATATTTTTTCTTAATAGTTCAATAGGTAACTCTTAATCTTTATCGGAGTATGTTTTCTATTACAAGAATTGTTCAAATGAGGTTGACATAGACACTTAAAGCAGCAACTACATTCCAAATTTTAAAAAAATCTGTTTAGAAAAATTTATAGGTGGGTAATTTTTTTCCACCGTGGCTCGCAGTTGGTATAACCACCACCTGATCCGTTGACCTACAAAGTCATCACACAGATTTGCCTATTCATACTGGTAGAAAGAAAAAGTTGGTAATAATATACGTGTCCATTGACATTGTTAACGAAAAACAGTTGATTTACAAATATTTCTCTACGCATAGCAAAGGGGAAAGCTATGGCTCGAGGTTCTAATTGACATTAACAAACGATTCTTTTGTTTAGCTTGGTGTTGCCATGTTTGTTCACACGTTTTGGACTTTTCTCGTCATTGGCATCTCAGAATGGGCATTTTATTGTTCTAACTCAGTTATGATCAGCGTTCAAGCTATTGCGATTAACAGTTGGTAATTTACACATTTTGCTTTAGTGCTAATTACTTTTTAAAAGGTTGGGTACTTACATGAGGGAAAATTGTATATCTCTAATGTTAAATAGTATAAAAAAGCAATCCGCGTCCCTGTGTGAACGTTGAATTGTAAGTAATAGGTAGATCTAATTTTTAAGGGGTTTTCACAGCCAGTTAGGGTTTTTTTATAGATATGTGATTATAAATCCGGGGTCCGCTATATTTATAAAATGGAATCATCGAATTCCATTCGAATATACTCTTGCAGTTTAATCATATTCTATTTTAGCTGTACATTTTGTAAACTAATAGGTGAATTTATTTCCCTAAATATTTTACTTACTGACTAAAAGAAAAAGAAAATTTGATGCAAGATAATGAAATCTCTTAAATTAAAACAGTTTTTGGCAGCAAAACGCTTAAAAGTTTTTCAAAATTAATGAATGAGTTCGGAATTTTTTGTAAATAATAATATTATAAATTTTTTCATTTCATAACAAGCTTTCTCTACATTCTTTCCACTTTGAATTGCAAAAAAACAAGGATATGTTTGTTACGTGAACTAATTAACATTAGTATTACCACTAATTAGGTGTAAAGACTTGACGTAATCGATTACGAAAGATAATTACAAAGATCAAAGCAAAAAACCAAAAGTATCAAAATTTGTTCAAGTAAATAATTTAGATAATAATTCATCAACTTTCTTTTCATGTGCTTAAAACAAGTTTGAAATTGTTGTAAGATAATCGGACTCACAATTAATCAAAAACACAAATAATGATTGTTCATGACACGAATGTGCATAACAATGATTAGGATCTATCAATAAATCTAGCATAAGATGCAACAGAGAGTGAGCGATGTAATTATTCTGATACAACTGAACTGACACACGCTAATTTAAATAACTATAACTAAATCTTAATTAGATTCGTTTTCAGCTAATAACATGAAAAGTTAATACACGTAAACTTATACACTTTTGATTTTCAATTAAGTGTTGGAATTCCTTAGAACTCTTAGACTTTAGAGTGCGTGCTATTTTTACGTTACTATCTATTTCGTTAATAGTAACATAAAAATAGCAATCTCTTTGTCTCTAATACACATAAAAAAGGTCAATAACAATCGAAACTGCAGTCACAGATAACAATAAGAACCAAATAAAACAAAATTACTTACTAAGTTTGACGAGCTCTTTACACTCTGGAAAAGAAGACAGGGAACGGATAATACCTACTACGTTAGTCACCAGATACGATAACGATCGAGACATAAAGGAAGCTTAGCGTTCGATGTCATTACTCAAACCAAGAGACAATAGACTAAACGAAAGAGATGACAGTTTTATCTTCGAAAGGAAAAAAGAAAAACGACTAAAGCACGACCAACCATGAAGACACTGCATCAGGGCGTCTATTCCACTAATCGATGGCTTCTCAATGGCGATTGATGATAATGGTGACAATTTTTACCCGACTACGGCGAAACACAAAGGAGGGTTTCAGCAGTTAAGTAGCTGCCTACCTATCAACTTAACATTAAGTTAGCAATGGCACCCCCAGTTAAGGTAGCTGTCATCAAATGTGTAAGATTTAGGTGGTCACCATTATCATTCCACCGCCATTGAGACGCAATTGCTTAGTGGAATAGCAGCCCAGAAGAGCTAGAGTGCATTTTTGAAAAAGTGACGTAACAAAGCAGTTTTGAAATCAAATTTCGAAATCTCGTTAACAGTAGCTCAGGACGAGTGCTGGAATGCGGCTCAAACCAGCAATAAATAGGCGTGTATAAATATCGATAACTACAACGGTGGTCATGTAAACATCGATATGCGATCGCTAATTAGTCCCTGGTGAAAGTTACCGACCGACTGACCACGTTGCAGGTACCTCAAGCTCCATGTTTCGGCGTGTCGATTTTAGATCGATTCTACTTTCGTTTTTGACTACTCTTACTCACCATTCACTAGTGTCGAAGAACATGATTTATTTTATACATTACATCGGTCGACATTTACATAGTAGACTGTAGTGACTCTTGACCACATTTTTTCAATGTCCGTCTCTCGGTTCGATTTAAATGTCCGGTTAGCAAATGATTTAAGTGTGACTGGCTTCGAACGTTGCATTAGAAATTGCTTTTTTATTAGTTTGATTTATTTTGAAAAGCTAGTTCACTGATGCTTTATCTTAAAGTAATTCAACTTTAAATGATTCGACTACTTCCTTTATTACTTTAACACCAATGAATTTTATATATTTTATTCAATTAATATCAATAAGCAGATAGATAACATAGGACGCGTTCAATTATTTGGCATGTCAATGAATGAAATATTTCTACTAGCTCATATTTGTCACATTGTGGTTCCACTATCAATTTAAACCACCACAAAATATGGTATGTCTTGGTAAATCCCTATACATGTGAACTATTCACAAGCTTTACTCAAAGACAACTCATTAAGCGCAAATCAACAATAGAGGACCCAAATACGAGCCCTTGGCCGCAAACAACTTTGGGCTCTCCATTAAATTCTACGACTGTTAGATGCGAAATCTAACCCGTGGAAGTACAGCTGGCGTTTCTAGCTACGATATGTATGCCAGCAGGTCTGGGTATGTGGGTTTACGATGCGAGGACAGGTTCCCATCCCGTGCGCTGCCGCCGCATTGTCTATCTCAATTAATGCTAACAGTAACTGCTTACCCAGAATCATGTGTGTGAATGACGTCTCGATTGTGATTGTCGCTTTATTAGGTCGATTTGGGTCCCGGAGAGTTGAAAAAAATGTACGCATTTGTTGAAGGGGTAAGGTTTTGCTGCTCTTAACGACAGGTACAAAAGACACTTACAACATCTTTTGTTTAGTCACTATGATTGTTCTAGCGCTTTCTCACTGTTTGGCACAGATAAAATTAACGATAATCTTAGCTCAAGTCCAGAAGAGCCGTTTAAGAATATAGCTATCTCGCAGATTCAAAAGCAATAATTCAGGCCTTCAGACGCAAAACATAGACATTCAGGCAGTAAAACTTCAGCGAAAGCAAAAGTTAATATCAAAGTCGATGACCGCAGGCTGTCACGATTGTAAGATTTGACCGTCAAAGTTACCTGTAAGTGGCACCAATCGTGACCTATCCATCTCACTTCCTCTAACAATAAAAGCATGATGCTGTGATGCGTTGTCTCTCTCTCATTAGCGCCTTATTAGTGTCTATGACGCGAAACACTTGTCAGAGATAGGACCGGAGGACTTAATGTGATTGGTGAAAGTGTAAACAAAAGATGGACGCTTTCGCTTCCGAATAGTTTTTGTTTCATATTACCATGACCTACACCGTGTGTTTAAAAAAAAAATGTATTTTGAAAATTTTCATTGATACCTATCGGATTGTGTGTACACGTTAGCTGGGTTGTTCCCAACTCCCAAAAATTATTAAGAGTCTAACAGTTTCAGCAAAGGTACTTATCTAATATAATTTCTTATAAAATTTTACAGACTGTCACATTACTATTAATTTTTAGTAATTCATCAATATTGATCAAATTCTCTGTCAACTTTTAACTTCACTTTTGATTCCAACAGACTGTATTCCATCGTAGATTTTGTCTTCTTTTCTAAAGCTCTGTATAAGTTATTTCTAAAGTCGTAAACTTCATGCTGAATCTAAGCATAATTTATTTTCCCTCATTCAGAAAAGTGAATTAAGTAATTTTATTAATCATCAAATGTAGAAAACGTAGTTTGTCTGCCATTCATATCAGACACAACGAAACTTTGTACCCCATATTGTCCCGATTTACTTTCAATTTCACGTGCGTCCGCGAAGGTCAACGCCCTCTCGAGATCTAGTGCAGATCCTCGATTGTTTGCTAATGTCGTAGGCAGAGCTAGGTGAATGGAGGTATGTCTAGCTGTAGGTAGCGGTAAGATAACGTAACTCAGGCATTGTTGACAGTTAAGACGCGAGATTGATGCGGCATCAAGCTGGCGCTATTGATTGCTTTGTGTGCATGTGTCAATTTATGATGTGGTTTTAAAACCGGCTGTTAGAACATTGATTGATACATACATAAGCGCCTTTGTCCCGTTGGGGTAGGCAGAGGCAATCGATTGCCATCTGGTATTATCCAAACACACATCTCTCGTTTCCTCACTTTTATCATTCGTTTCATACACGCTCTCATCAGTTTCGGGTCTTGCATTTTTTGTCTTTAATAAAATATATGTTTTGGCTTATGAATTGTTTGCAGTATTTTCGAATTGTTACATAATATTCTTTGAAGATAAGCTACAACTATTTCTAATTTTATTTCTTATATTTACCCCACCTCTCACCACTTAAATCATATTTTATCTTATAAACCTCTGAATGTACTTATATCACACGTGGCATCAAGTCGTTTTAAAACCTATTATGATCTGCCTACGCCAATGAGGATTAAGCGTGAGCGTATGTATGCATGTATGTATTAACCTGTATCTCTTAAGACTTATAACCTTCAGTTTCAAATCAAATATTCCTTTATTGTCATAATAATGTCCTTCTTTACAGAGAGTGAGTCTATTACATTGGTATTCAGTTCTTAGTGATTCTATTTAACATGTTTTTATACTTTAACTTCTACAAAAACTTCATTAACAATAAAATCGTTGAAAGCCTCTACAGCTCATTAACTTCACACTTTTCGATTTTTAACGGACTATTTACTGCATTATCCGGTAATCCGGTTTAATCTCAATTTAACCGATCTGTGTCGATTTATACATGCTCATTACTTTTGTTCAATGTACCATGATGCCGACTTTTTGTTTCATGATAAGTACCGAAATTTTTTGCTTTTAATTTATTTACAGAATAAAAAGTGCAAATCTAAAATTCCGTTGCAGTATGATTTTTTTTCCTATGTTCATAATTCTACACAATTTTAATCATTCATAACATAATGCAATGCTTCCGTTTTCTTAATGTATCTAAGGCAAACAGTGTCTGTCTTTGTGCTTGTCTTTTGAAAATTAATTTACTTATTCAACATTTGGTAACCTGCATTAAGAAAATAGAAGTACTGTACATAATATTAATATCCAAAAATACTTTTTTTACTTGGCTGGCAAAATAATTTGTATGATAAATAACAATAACTTTTAGGGAATGAAACCCACCAGGAGCACCAGGAGATCTGATCCTGGCGTCGTGGGTTCAAGTCCCATTCGCGCCGAACATTTTTCTTTCCCTACAATTTTTTTTTAATACTTATCCCTTACGTTGGTAAGCGTTTTAAAAATGCTACATTTTATTGATGGTCAAAAAACAGAACCTTTTTCAAATGTTGATAAACTCACACGAAGTTATTTTTCAATCAAGTCATCATGTGAATCGATGGCATTTATTAAATTATCGTCTTTACATCATTATACGAATTCCTTTAGGTCGGCGTTCGTGGTTGAATCGGGTGGGGTGTTAGTGAAAGTGATCACGACTCTACCTTGCATACTCCGCGATGGCTTGTCGGCGAGCTTTTGTTCTTAAGAAATAATGACGAGGTGGTTGCATGAGCTGTTTTCGGAAATGCATAAATATGCCTTTAGTTTTCAGGTATCAAAACAAGTCTGCGTATAGCAGGAATAGGTATGTTTAATGAGACCCTAGACGTGCCATCAAAGAATGTTCACTTATTGTGAAAATATTAAAATTAAACTAAAACAAGCGCGCTACCCGCTCACCATCCGTAACGTAGGCTCCCTTAAGTTCGTTAGTTGAACTGCATAGTGAATTTTGTTAATTTGTCTACTATTCAGTAAGTATATGTATGCAGGTATTATGTTTATACATCAGTGTAAATCAAATATAAGCAATGTACTGGTTTTTGATAGAGAAATATACGAGTTTTATTATATTAAGTACTTATTAGTAAGTATTTATAGTAAGTATTCTGTTATCTGTGCTTTGTTAATCTGTGGCGTGCCCAAAATATTTAGTCGCGTGCCATTGGTTCGCCATCCCAGGCGTATAGAATAGTACGCATTCTCAAGCATACGTAGTTTCCTTGAAATCCCAATCAAATGGTGAAAACTATTAGCTCCAGATATTTTAGGAGTAACAAATTTTGGCGCGGCGGGTATGTAACGTGCATTCATCCATACACCCTGGGCCTTTTTTATAATTCGAACGGCACGGCACGGCATTTTTAATTACCATTGCCCCTTATGTTCTCAGCTTCTTCTTTGCCCACCGAGGGGCACGGGCCTCCCTTCGAAACACGAAGGGGATTCAGGCCATAGTCCACCACGCTGGCCCAATGCGGGTTGGTGAACCGGTCGTCTTTTGAAAATTAAAATTAATTTTCGGGTTTCATCACGATGTTTTCCTTCACCGTTAAGCAAGTGATAAGTAATTATAATAATAAATCCGTACATAAATCCGAAAATACGAATTTAGTTCTACAGGCCCGCACCAGGATTTGAACCCGCGACCTTCTGATCACAATCTGGCTCATTACCAACTGGGCTATCACCGACTCTCAGCTTCTTGTATTACTATTAAATAGGAGGCAATGGTAATACCATTTTGCCGTGCCATTTGCGGATTATAAAAAGGCCCATACACTCACGTTTATAATCCCTTACAGGGCAGGCAGAACGTCATATGGCTCTACCTCTGGAACCACTTGACGAAACATTTGACATTCATTCCGAGGGTTATTAGGAGTGGTGGTAATAATTTGTCAGCCTTTCACCCACGATATAGCAAAACCCTTGCCCTTACTGGTTTCTACAGTATGCCTGGGAAGAGTTGGCAGCTGGCACATTCTAAATTTTTCGTTCGCTCCCAGTCCAGCGTGGTTGTGATTACTACACGATGTCATGCTAAATTAATTTTTTTTTCAACTAAGCAATTATAGACTCAACTAAATATCTTCAACCAATCACAGAATGAATGAATAGTTTGTAACCTCCTATTATAATTGTTTTTTTTTCATCTTGGATTACCTCTTGACCTCAATCTTGACCATGGTCATAAATGAGGTCGACGATGGAGCGAGTTAACCCAGAAAATGCCAATAAGGCACTGGTACTCCTACGCACCGACGGAACACAGCAAGCTGTTTGGCGTCGGACTTCGGTAGGAGGGTGCTCGCGAACCAGACAGCCCTTCACAGAGCCTACCATACCGCATGACACCATAGGACGACACCTCAGATTCAGAACAAATTGAGGTGTCGTTGCCTGGGCTGAATTAATAAGAGGCAGGTCTCATTTGTGTTTCCTTAGTCGCCTCTTACGACACCCACAGAATGAAATGGGGTGGTTTTATTTTCAACCGATCACCACACGGCACAACTTATATCTTAACATATTATTATATCTTACCCAAACTATACGCCTAATTTAAACATGTTTAATGGTTTATTCAATTTAACCACACCCAATCAATGTTACGTAACTCATATTAAAGTAATTTTCGAACCTTTCTTTAAAAAGTCTTAGAAGAGCCGAAATTTTTGTAATTCCCATAGGCGTTTCTTTTACAGGGCAATTAAATAAATCGGATGATATATTTCGAGATTAGAAACTTCAAAGGTTTATTTGTACATTGATTGTGCCACGACCGTAAAACTAAGCTATAGTTAATGAGGCTTTTAAATTGAATGAAGGATTTTAGAATATTCCCATCGCTCTCAACTACTTATAACAAGTTTTAAAATAATAAATGTATTGTCGAAGAAAAATTTTGTCTTGGTCCACATTTTATATTTTATGATTTTTAGCTTTTCCAAGGTTGTGACTAAGTAAGCATGTCATAGAAAAATGCTTGAATTGAGGAAAAATACATTGGGTGACTCTAAATTAGTTTAAAGGATTGAAAGGATTAAATTAAAGGATATTGATTTAACCCACTTTTGTGCGATCAGCTGATTTTCCTTTTTATAGGAAGTCGCTAATATTTACCTATACCTTGGTGAAAGTTGTTCAGTTTCATGGAGAAAACCACCTCCTGAATTTTCGCTAGCTACTTGAAAGTCCTAGGGTTAAGTTTCAAAAAGATTCAATCAGAATTTGATAAAATTATTCATTACCTAGCACTAGAACAATCATTCACGATGAAGTTAGTTAGACTTATATCTTTGAATTTTCACAGGAACATGTGTTCTGCAGATGATAACGCGGAAAGGTCGCTAGTCTGATTAAAAGATCAGAGAACATTTTAATGCCAAAAAGTCGTAGCAGAAACAGATTACACGCCATGACATCTGTGTACCAATCGGAAAGAGTTAATTATCTCAAATGGTGTATCGTGAAACATACTTAACGTTATTCTTACCGCTCGAGAAGACAGTCGAAAGGTATTATTATCGTATTGTGGTGAATGAATTGCCATCAATTTTACACTTCAGTACTCATTTAACGATCGACATACTGTAATTCAGATTACGTTTCGCGAATCACATCCGGTGTGTAAAATATTATCTCTCCAAATTGTATCCTTGTTTGTAAGCAATAATAAATAAATATTCAGTCACAGGTGAGGATACTACAGCCATGGGCAGCAAGTATGCTAAGTTCTGTGTCCTATTTGCTTCTGCATCACATACTTCGTTAACCTTTTTAAATTGTATAAGTACATTGTAAAATGTTACATACTGTTAAGAAGCAATTTTTTTTTTTCGACAAATATATCAAAAGTAACAATAACTTCAAGAAGACACTATTAAACCACATGTGGTTTGTCTTAGTGTCTTATTCCTCAGTCTATACAATGTAAAACAGTTGCTAATTTCTAATATAAATACATTAAACATAAAATAAACAAATTGCACTTAACACTAATAACGCATATAAATTACAATTTTGGCCCTGACGCGGCTGCGAGAATGTCGCTAAATGCAGTAACATACGACAATAGTATATCTACATCTTGCATCTATCTTATCTACTTATCTATCTACTTCCTTATCACAATACAATATACTTTTGCTTTCCAACACAAATAAGGTACAGTTATATTTTAATACAAATAGTTTTGTCAGGGTAGAAAAGGTGGCTCCATTACTAAGATCACGTAGGTAAAATCAAGGAAGTAGTAAAATTGACTACCATGGTACCAGTTGCTTAACTGCCGAAATCGCATTTGACTTGATTTAGCTGTAATCAACCAACGAAAGTCGAGACCGACGGGTTAACGTGCTTCCGAAGCACGGAAATGCTCGTGACAAATTACCACTAAGGTAACGCCATCAGGTTCGTTGCCTTTGTGTACGTAGCTTAACCTTATTGATCAATTCCGAACAGTGAGCGCAACTAGGCTTCACCACCACACCCTGCAATTACACAACAAGAGTATTTCGGAATGAACCGCAAAAACGTTAAAGTGGTTTGGCGTGGTCGTTCAAAGAGTTCCGGCACTTTTGCTTTAACGCTTGTTACTTACTTTCTCCTGTTGGTGCATGGTGGTCCCACGGCCCCACCGCCCCTGGCCCGTTTGGCGGGAACGCCCAAAATATTTTAGTGATTAAACCCGTCCAGTATGCCCACATCTTTACTTTCCACTTGGCGGCTCCTGCCAATTAAGATGCCTTCGTTTCGACGCCGGAGGAATGCCGCTTTTGTTTCGCTTTTGAAACTGTCAGGTTAAGAGAACATTGGAGTTGGGGTGACAAAATTCAGTAAAGTTCTGAATACTTAAATCTTCTTTATACGCGATGCAAGACCTATATAGTGGAAAAAGAAAGTGCGACAAAGTCCATTATAGTACGGGAAAATTTATTCAAGACAAATACGTAAATCGCTTAGATACGGTAGTTTTAGCCAGTCTAAAAAACAGAATGTGTAATAGAATCATTCTACTTTTCACTTTCCGTTTTTTTAATAATCCAAAACACAAATTCGTTGTACGTTGCAAGGTCTTCAGTTCTTTATTGTTCGTAAATCAGAAAGTGCATCACTTCTTATTATAAAACAAAGTCGCCCGCCATAAAACAAAGATTTTCATATAGTTTTCACCACTGGACGGAGAAAAAATTATGTGTAAATTCATTAATTTGATATAATAATATGACGCGCACAAAAGGCGTCCACATTGCTAAATAACAATCTTTTCTATGCAACGAATTCACTAATATTATGATTTTATTTATTCTTATATCATTAAGAAAAACACCCGGGAAATAGTTTTAGTTAGTTTTATTTTTTATTTTTTTATTTTGTTTAATTATAATTCATATGTATGTTAGTCTGTAAGGTATTTATTTATGGGCCTTAGATGCCTGATAATAAATGATTTTATTATTATTATTATTTCACCAAAATGTCGGTTGCGACGTTTTACTATAGCTACGCTCAATTTATAAATGAAATTAGTAACAGTTCATAAACATTAATAATTCACCTAAAGACCCTAATTTCGAGGCCACCCACGAACCTTGATGTACAGTCATCCGACTGTCACTTTTATCCAATTTCGAAGAAGTCGTTTCATTTTGACTGTACTTATTTTTTATATAGGTATATTTTTAAGTATTTTTTAATTAATCTTCATAGTTTTCATAAAAAAAAAAATTTTCAAAACATCAATGAATAAAATTAGTTTAGTCCAATGTACAGTTTACTTTTCTTTATCACAAGTGCTATTTCTATTACGCTGTTTAAAAACTATGATTAATTAGATCAACCTAGGTGGCTTGACTATATCAGCGTCATTAGAAGACTCATTAAAAAGATAACGGAGAAATTCTTCTGCCTTTTAATTAAGAAACTTAGCTTTCCACATGTTATTTTGGTAATGACAATGATTTTGTAACATTGATGCGCAAATTCTAGGAATTCGGGAAAATTATGTAGCCTATGTTACTCAGGGAAAATGTAGCATTTTAATGATGAAAGAATGATTGAAATCGGTCCAGTAGTTTTGGAGTCTATATTCAATGCAAACAAACAAACAATCAAATCTTTCCTGTTTTTATTATTAGAGAACACAAAAATAAAAATCTTTCCTCTTTATACTATTAGTGAAAGTAGTGTAGATTATCAATAGAGTTTAACCCTCAGATTGATTATCAGACGTGGGGTCGAGTGGTTCTAGAACCACAAAGACGTTCTGCCTACCTCACAGGGATTTTAGGCGTATTTTAGATGTATGTAATAAATGTAATAATAATTTAATAGGTCAAGAAGTTTAAATAAATAGGAAATATAACGTAAATAGTAAGTCTATTTCGAATATACTAAACATACTGTGAATAAGCTTCGCTGAGAGCGTCGTATTTCGCTCCAGAGGATGTTTCTCGTGACCTTATCTACCGCCTGACCCACTCCCCTTTCCCCTTTCATTTCCAACGCTTACCTTCATTATATTTAATATAATCTCGACGCAAAATTTACATACTATCGCGAACTGTGCCTATGATATATTTTGATTAATGTTTTCTGCGAAACGAAAGTGACATTGCTTGATTTCGACTCGATTGATTTGATTTTTAACTTTCGAAACCTGATTTTTGGAAAAATGTCGACTGCCTAGCTTTACCATACCTTGAATCTTAATTGGACTAAGTTATAAAGTATTCATGAAATTATGTCTGCTTAAAAGCTTATTTTGTATGTTAGTCTATACTAATCTATACTAATATTATAAAGAGGAAAGATTTGACTGTTTGTTTGCATTGCATGGGGTCCGAAACTACTGGACCGATTTGAAAAATTCTTTCACCATTAGAATCCTACATTATCCGTAATGGACATAGAGTACAAGATTTTCCCGAATTCCTACGGGAACGAAGTCCCGGGCGGAATGCTAGTAATATTGTAAAGATAAAAGATTTGATTGTTTGTTTGTTTGCATTGAATAGGCTCCGAAACTATTGGACCGATTTGAAAAATTCTTTCACCATTAGAATGCTACATTGTCCTTGAGTAACATAAGCTACATGATTTTCCCGAATCCCCACGGGAACAAAGTCCCGGGCGGAATGCTAGTTACTTATAAAGACAGAATTTGTATTTTTAAAGGTCAGTTACTTTTTAAACGTTTAATAATAAAGAGTTAAAATCGTCAGCAAGGTAAACACTTAACATAATAGAAACAGAACATAATGAACATGTGAAGCGCGTCCAAAATTTACGCTCTGCTGACTCATCAAGATTTTGACTACCTAGTTCAGTATAATTTATTAATTTTATTATCTTTAATCTTTTTTAAATGTGCGTTGATTATTTCTTCGTAGTGCGTTGATTACGAGTATGATGTGCGACGCAAGTAGACATCTTTATTTAATAAATGCTTTTACTAAGCATTAACTCTCAGTAGACATCAGCACAGGCGCGGTCCGAAGGGGGGGGTCACAGGGGACATGACCCCCCCCCCAAATCTAAGGTCAAATTGAAAAATCTCAAAAATTTGCCAAATAATAAAAGGAAAGGTGATATTTCACTTTAATATGGAGCTTGGGCCTGGTCATTGTACAGTACTCCATAAGTCGTCATTAATACTAATAATGACATTAGTAGCGTCTATTTTTCATAAAATACATTAGTTTTATTGTAGAAAAATATTTAAGATTGATTATTATTGCCATACTTACAATGATGGTGGAATGAAATGACAGATGACAGTGACATTAATGACAGTTGACAAGTGAACGCGCGTTAAAAAATCTATCTACCAGTTTAATCTCATCATCTCATGACATCAAAATATTATAAAAAGTTAATGCTCTGGTGTTATTTATTCTTACGCCATTTGTTTTATCCAATATTATAAAGATTTAGCTAGGATTTACTTGTTAAATACAAACAAGTCGATTAATTATTAACAATTAAGCATTGACTATTTTGAACGTGAATTGTCAAACAATATGGCAACCTCAGTGTGGTAACTACGAAAACACGTAAGATTTTCAATATTTTATAATTTTCTACAAATCAGCCAGGGATTTTTGAAATTTTTTGATATTTTTCCAGGAATAAACTATTTATTTTTTATTTTTCTGGATACTGTACAAAGACCAGGCCCATTTTGAAAAATCACCTTTCTAGCTATCCCCTAACCGCGATAAATTTATAGTTTGCTGACATCTAGTGGTGTTTTTATGAACTACGTACGATGGCCAAAATAACTTGGAAATGACATCTAGTTTAGAAACAAGGAACCGAACCACGTAGTTTTGGTAATCCTAGCAAAATCGATATGCGTCGTTATGATAAAGATTGTATAACAATATTCTAATAATGTAATTTGTCGGTTTATTGTAAAGATTCAAGATAAAGGCTGTCTACTTAGTTGTAAATTGGGTGAGTGACCCCCTCCAAAATTTCTGGCTGCGACCGCGCCTGCATCAGCATTACATTAGTAATCATGATAAAGAACGAATACTTCATACTTTTCAGATTTTACAAGGAAATTTAAACTAGCAAATACTTAACTGAAGTTGAAAGCACTACTCGTTCGTATTACTGTTTATTTACTAAAAAAACGTGAGAAATCATATCTCTTAAATAGGCCGCCGAGGGATGACTTTCAAACCCTTTATGTTACAAGATTTAACACTGGTTTTTGGTAATGTGTAGCATAATTATAATATGCCCCCTATAAGTATAGAGTAAAGCGACTGCCTTCTGACCTCTGTGACCCATTAACAGGGGAACCTGACGGGTTGGATCATGGTTACGAATATTGGGTTAGAGGGGCAAAATAAAATATACGTTTACGGAACTCAAATCAAACTGTCTATATTTCCGTATCTTATGAGGAGAGGTGTGCTTAGGTAAGTAACTATAACAATAGTAAGGGGTATGTCACACTTCCTACAGAGCGCTTTCTCTAATGAGTTTCAATGTCAACCGTATACGGCATACTAACTGTTCTCTACTGAAAAACTTCTTTATAAATATTGGGTCATATGGTCTATGACCATTCCTTCAAGTGCGACAGGGACACATTCCCAATCCATAAGTCAGAGTAGGATAGATTTAGTTTTGCTATTCCAACAACGAATACAGTCTTCTAAAAGCGCAGGCTTCCTCACGATGTCTTCCCTCACCGTAAGAGCATCGGTTAGTGTGCAACTAATGTTCATTCAAAAAACATGTCGCACCACTTACATAATATTTCATCTTATAACCCTTTGAATTTATGTCAAACGGGGCATTAAGTGGTTTTAAAACCGCTGATGCTCTGCCTATCCCGATAGGGATTTTAGGCGTGAGCGTATAAATAAATAAATAAATAAACGCTACACACTCAAAGGCCCTTGCCTTGTGTCGTGGGTCCCTTGGAACACACATAAAGACAAACACAAACACCCATGACCCGAGAACAAACATCTGCTTTTTGCACAAATGTTTGCCCCGACTGGGGATCAAACCCAGGACCCGCAGATCAAGAGGCAGCGTCACTACCACTCGACCAAACCGGCCGCCACGTATGTATGTCATTCGACATGGCAGCACTGGGGTATTTCTTGCTTACAAGTCCGACCCGCTATACCACCAACGCTCAATGGTGTTTTCAATTTGGCTTATTGATGATAAAAAGCTGGTTAAGGATAAGCTTCAAAGCCTAGCTCATAGACGCAAAGTAGCTTGCCTATGTGTTTTTTTATAGGATGTACTTCGGAGAGTGTGCTCAGAGGCTACATGAGCTCATTCCGCCTGCCCCTTTTTTCCATCGGACGTTCAGACGCACTGCGGGGTACCACCCTTATCTTGTTGAGATCCCTCGGATACGTACTGAGCGCTATTCTTCATCTTTTATATTGCGCACTGCCAGGGAGTGGAATTCCCTGCCGGCGTCTGTATTTCCGAGTCGGGTTAAATACTCAAAGATTTCCGAGTTCATCAACCCAAATATCTTTAAAGTACGAGTGAATAGGCTTCTTCTGGGTGAGCTCACTACATCTTTGACCACATCTTTGCCCTAAGCTAGATTGTGGTCAAGAGCGATCCCATTTTTAATTATAAAAAAAAAGTATTCATGACTTGAGAAAAGCAACTCTACTTGCAACAGCGTTACATTTAAATACATTTTTCAAAGGAAGTGACGATTCACTTACTATAAAACAACAATAGATACTTAACAAAAACAATTAACATTCAAAATACACATTTCATAGTAAAAACTAAGAAACAGACACCAATTACTATGGAAATGACAAAGAATTTGCTCCCAATGTTATGGGAAGTGGTCTGTAATACAAAACCGTATGACAATGATATGTTTTATCTTGCTATTTACCATTGTAATACGATTCTTTTGCTTCGAGTACATAATGAGATTGAATTATGATATGATTGTGTTCTTGAATAGTGTTAAATGGTCTCAAGTCTCAACACTCATGGAACACTGAGCTACATAATCTTGTAATTGGGGAAGTAGAGTAGGAAAATAAAAGTTATAATTTTTTTGTTTGGTTTTAGAGAATTTTAGAGCTATCTTTGTTCTTTATCAATGTTAAGAACTGCAAAAGAGTTAATAGTAGTATTTAACTACTATTAACTCTTTTGCAGTTTTGACGGCCGGTTTGGTCGAGTGGTAGTAGCGCTGCCTCTTGATCAAAGGGCCCTGGGTTCGATTCCCAGTCGGGGCAAAAATTTGTTTAAAAAGCAGATGTTTGTTCTCGGGTCATGGGTGTTTGTGTTTGTCTTTATGTGTGTTCTGAGGGACCCACGACACAAGGGAAAACCTTAGTGTAGGCCTTTGAGTATGTAGCGTGTTGTTGGGAAAAAAAAATCGTGCCTATAAGTTGAACACATATCGTTAGCGAATGATTTAGGAAACCCTCTGGCGTTAGATGCTTTTATATTGAGTTAGGTAGCACTCATAGCCGAGTGGTGCTCGCTGTTCGATCAATGAGATTAAGCCACATACACAGGAGCAAGGAACATGATGGGCAATTCATCACGAGCGTTTTTGTTCTTCGGAGGGCACGTTAAGCCGGCAGTCCCGGCTGTTAGCCATTGACTGCAGTCGTTAAACCAAGTAAGAGGCTATTTGGTGGTTTGAAAATCTGACACCAGGGTTAGTCAAGCTCGCCACATACTTGAATACTTATACCGATAAGAATAAAGGAGGGACTAGGTGGGTTCTCACACTCATACCGAAGCCTTTTAGATTTTTTTTTCCAATGTTTGTTTTTAATACAAAAATCATTTATTTACCAAACAGATTTACAAACATTTGTGTTTATTTTAGGCATTTATTTTTATCAAAGTTTTTAAGAAGTTCATTGTGAAAATGAACTTGTTTATTAACTAAACAAGCAAGTACTTACACAAACTACATATCTTTCTTGTTATTTTATTTTTAGCTTTTCTATGCTAGTTTACATCGAAAAATAGAACACGAAGTTCGAATAAGTATGAAAGGTAGAGTTGACATAAGGATGTCAAAAAAAAATGCCAAAATCCTAATTTGGTTGTGCTAGCGCCAAAATCGAACGATCGTCCTCCGAATACAATTTTGTAAAAATTTTTAAAAAGGTTGTAACGTGGCTGTGTGTGTCTCGTTGTTCAGCTCCTTCATCATCATTACATCATTACCCTCCTTCATCATCGCTTCTCTCATTTGGATTCCTATTTTAAATTCAAAACTATCTGCATCCTACCCGTCATTCCAAAGTAACAAATTCGATCCCTATTTGCGCCTGAGCTCGGAGCTCAAACGATTTACCTACTTTTTGATGTTGTTTTTTACATCAAACATACTCGTACATCCTTACTAATATTAAAAACGCGAAAGTTTGTCTGGATGTATGGATGTTTGTTACTCTTTCAATTTTGATAAAGGTATGGAAGTAGCTAACACCCTGGATTAACACATAGGCTACATCATCATCATCATATCAGTCCACTGCTGAACACAGGCCTCCCCCAAGGTGCGCCACTTTGCACGATTCTCCGCTGTTTTCATCCAGCCACTACCCGCTATCTTCTTTAGGTCATCTGACCATCTGGCTGGGGGGCGTCCTACACTACGTTTGCCAAGACGTGGTCTCCATTCGAGAACCTGTCTACTCCAACGCTCGTCGGTTCTGCGACAGACATGGCCAGCCCACTGCCACTTCAGCTTACTACACTTTTGGATAATATCCATAAGCCGGAGTGATAGGCTACATAATTTTCCCAAATTGCTACGGGAACGAAGTCTGGGGCGGAAAGCTAGCATGTATTCAATAAATTCTTATAAAGAAAGGCCTTGGAAACAAGAGATTTAAAGTTATTCCGTGCATACGATGTTTCGTCTTAAAAACTTTGGAACAACTTTGGATTTATAAGTAAGGTTTTAAAAGTTATTTAAGCCTACTTAAAAGTATAATGAAATATGCTAAATAAAACCAAAGCTTTCCAAAGATGTAAGTGAAATAAAATTTGCTTAAAATGCTTACTTTCTACAGTACGCATTCAACAGTTCAATATTAAATGTGCGTATGAAAACTCCCGACTTTCGCGGTAAGTGGCATAAGTTACATGTCAAACACTTAAACTTTCATATTTAACCATACATAACGAGTAAGTACTTGCTTGTAGGGTGTAAAAATATCTGTAAATAAAAGAGCCTTAGAATTTTCATCATTTACGAAGTCAGTTAACGATATAGACCCCGTAACTTTAATACTTATAACTTATAACTCTTAAATGTTTCATTTTGCAAATAGCAATATCTATACATATAAGTATATATACCCACGATAACCAACAAGAAAATCCCTTATTTAGAACCGTATATGTGCGTGATAACTTTGAATTAAAAATTATGTATCACCCCCGACAGTAAACTTATAAATAACTGAACCAAATTGATAAAATTTTGCTGAGAACCATCTCGATCACGTCAGCTTTCAAACAAAAAGAACCGCATCAAAATCGCTCTATTCGTTTAGGAACTACGATGCCAAAGTAAGACTGACAGATACATACGTCAAACTTATAACACCCTTCTTTTTTGTCGTGGGTCAAAATATAATTATTTCAATACTAGTCTGAAAGCCTAGTAGTTTTAGGTAAAAAGTGTAACACGACGACTCATATTTACTTTTTTTGTTCACAGTTGAGGATGCGGCTAAGAAGAGAGCTGACTCTTTTCGTCCTACTCATGTTACACACGGTGAGATGACAATGTATTTGTTTGCTTCTCAAATAATAGCCTGAGTGTGCGTAGGACACTTTCACATGTCGTCTGTTTAAATATACCTACATTTTCTCGTACAAAGCCATGGATTGGTTTCTAAGATACTTGAATAGTAATCGCTGAAGCGCTGATAGCTCAAAGAAGTTAAACGAAACACGGTCGACCATAATGACAATATATCACAAGAGTTCTCGTGTTTTAAAGGGCATATGTTTGGCCGTATGGTGATCGGTTGAGAATAACACATCCCATCTCTTTCCGAGGGTGTCGTAAGAGGCGACTAAGGAAACACAAATGAGACCTGCCTCCTAGTACTCCATCCCAGGCAACGACACTTCATTTTTTTCTGAATCTGAGGTGTCGTCCTACGGTCTCATGCGGTGTGGTAGGCTCTGTAAAGGGCCGTCTGGTTCGCGACCACCCTCCTACCGAAGTCCGACGCCAAACAGCTTGCTGTGTTCCGTTGGTGCGTGGGAGTACCAGTGCCTTTATAGACATTTTCTGGGTTAACTCGCTTCATCGTCGACCTCATTTTTGACCTTTATGGTCAAGATTGAGGTCAAGATTTAACACACTTTACAAAAAAAAAACATGTTAAACCATCAAGACTGCGCCTTTAAGAGGACAAATACATATGACGTATTCTAGGGACTACAGCTCTACTTAACATATTATTTTTTGACTTCACTCTAGGCTGTTGTTGACTGACTTGAGTAAGCAGAGGTCACAATTTTGCGGCTTGAACTCTGAAGTTAGCCACAAACCTACTCGATTCCACTTAGGTACATGACCAGAAGAAAAGGATGGTATCTTTAGCTAGATGTTTTTGTACTAACCGCTTCTGATAGGAAATAAACTAACTAGTTAAACATCATAGGAAAATAATAAAAATCTCATTTAGTATCAAACATATTAGGTTAGAGTGGCAAAATTAAATATACATTTACGGAACTCAAATCAAACTGTCTATATTTCCGTATCTTGTAAGGAGAGGTGTGCCTAGGTAAGTAATTTTTAATTAGCAATATTAAGGGGTACGTTACACGTCCTACAGAGCACTTTCTCTAATGAGTTTCAATGTCAACTGCATACGGCATACTAGGTAACTGATGTTCTCTACTGAAAAACTTCTTTGTAAATATTGGGCCATATGGTCTGCGACCATTCTTTCAAGTGCGACAGGGATACATTCCCAATCCACAAGTCAGAGAAGGATAGATTTAGTTTTGCTATTCCAACAAAACATACCTCAGATAAACACAAAGCTTAACTCAACAAAAATACTCGTAACAGGTACAGGTACTTAAAAAAATGAGTTCTTATTAATTCGAAGTTTTCAACCGACATAAAATCCATACCATACCATACACTCACACTTATAATAATCCGTATCGGGGTCATGTGATTCTAGTATCACTTGACACCACATTTGGCAATCAATCTTAGGGTTATTAGAGAGAACATGAGTTAAGTGGTGACAAGCTGTTAACCTTTCGCCCGCGAAACAGCAAAACCCCCGCATCCCACTTACAGCGTTCTACAGTGTGTGCCTGGGAAGTTTTGGCATCTGTCACATTCTTTGTTTAAGTCCAGCGTGGAAGATAGAATGTCATTGGGGACAAAAGCCTGAGGCTAACGCTGAAAGTCGTGCAAAAGGTTATCAGAGACAAGCAGTCATCTCTCTTAGTATTAAATAACCTGTCGCTTACAAACTCTCCGGAATATTTAATGCAAATTCTATTTTAAGGATTTTGCGATGGTTAAGTAATGCGATGGTACAGGGTGTAAGAAACACAAATACTTGGACTTCTTTTTCACATTTATTTTTAGGTTGGGATTCTGTTTTTTTTTTAAGTTTTCCCTTAAACTGAAATTCTGAAAATACACAAAGTTAAAGACGTTACGAAACTCGTTTCTGTAAAGAACAAATGCGTTGAAAGTCAACTACATCCAAGAAAAAATTGCTGTTCAGATGAATAAACTAACTTGGTCTACTTTTTAGGCTGAATTAAGTCATTTATTCACCTACAAAGAATTGTAATGTTAATTACTAGTTTAACACACCCGCAACTTACCATCTATAGTCTGATAACTGCGACAAAAAACTGATGGAGATTAAATACCTATGGCTCATTTAATCTGATAATAAATCCATCATACTTGAACGTTTCCGCACTATCTTGATACTTGCTACGTTCACGGTCCAGTGGATGTTTAGTTTTAAGCTGAAGAACTATTATCGTGGTAGAGATGATATTGGATGATTTTGGATTTGTGATGCTACAATTGAGGATGTAAATAAGCGCACATGACTATTAAGAGGAGTAACTCAGCCCTTCTTGCTTAGCCAGCTCAGCGGTAGAAACAATGATGAGACTTCACCGGATGGCTATTCCACTGGCAAAATGGCGGTTGAATGACAATAGAGGCCGTTTTATCTGTTCAGGTGGTGAAATTGAGAACTATTTAAGTTTCATATACTTGCTAACAGTCTCCCTGACTATAAAGCAGCGCCACCACCAACCGAACGTAAACTTGCAAACTACGTAGCAACTGAAAATTCAGTTGGCGGTGGCGCCATCAGTCAAAACAGCCTTCATTAGATGTATGAAATGGTGAAGAAAATGTTATATATTAATATCATCATGTATATAATGATGATGAATATGAAATGAAATGAAAATTTATTTATTTCCAAGGATAGGTACTTATTACATAGTTTCACTTGAGGCCAGCCCAGTAAGCATTAATTTGCTTGTATTGGGTGTGCCTCGCTCATTCCCAGTTAAAGTAACAAAATCAAAACAAAAATATAAAAATAAAAATATAAACTAGCCTAGAAGTGTGTAGATGTGTTGACTTGATTTGATTTGAAGATAAAGAACGAGACGCATACAGTCTTGTTACAATCTAAACCACTTTCCCAAGGAAAAAGGTTAATTCCCTCATTCGCCTCTCCATAAAACTTGGAGGATCAGGGAAGGAGAGAATTTCCGGAGGCCGAACTCTGGTTCGTGGTCAAAGGCCCCTAATTATAGTTTTCTCCTCAAAGGCACTAATTATACTTTGTATGTGAAATAGGGTAAAGGGTACCCAGATCAAAAGAGAATTATCTCAACATAGTATAACGTAGATACGAGCACTCTACCCTATATATGTAGAGACGTACGAGTAATACAAGGCGACCCGAACCTGTCAACTCGTCACTGATGGCTAGTCACTGATATTTAAGGCGACTACAGCACCTAAATTACGATTTTATGATGCGTAGATAAGCATGACGCACTGCATCAAATCGAAGAAAAAAAATATTACGGTAATATTCAGGACATAAACTAGATAAGTAGTTTGCTGAAAACATGATTCAGCACTTTTGGTTCGATAGAAAAAGCTCACAAAGTCACCTCTAAATACCAATATTGTGTATCTTTTAAGCAGTAAAAACGATAGTAAAATGCACACAGGAACTTGAATTTGCTATCAAAATGTTCGTGATTGAACACTCTCGATAAGTAGTTAACGCAATTTTCGATTTAAGTTGTTACCTTTCCATAAATCTCATTTTTCTAACTTTCGAACATGTTTTTACGCACGCACGCTTTCATAGTCCGTAAACTTCGTGTATCGACACTGTTCGCACTGCCGGCCCAGGCCTGTTGAGAGACGGAGATGGCACTATTCCTATTTGTGCTGCCTTTATCGGGTGCTGTAGTCGCCTTAACGCACGCCCTAGCGATCGTGTTCGGAATCTCTTCGGAAAAGTTGACAAAATCGATTTCTTTCAAATTCGCATGTATTACGGCTCTATATATATAGGGTTGAGTGCTCGTAGTACCTAACACACTAACTTCTAACAATTTCTTTGATACTTTAGCTATTAAGTTTCATATTAGGCTCGTTCTAGTATTCGCCATGAACCATTAAAGACCTATTCAGATTTACATCAAAGTGGTCAAAGCCCGACCATCACCGATAGCAAATAAAATCTCGGCAATATGTGGGCAATGTTGACCATGAATTATTTAGTTATTATGGGCAGTATTGACCCGAACGTGACCTACTAGGCAGCCAGGTGGTTAGCGGTCACCGCATAGCTTTGATTCCGTATGTTAATAAAAATTAATTTTTAGATAGCAATCTTGTGTTTTAATTAATTTCGTTTAAGATTAGTAAGAGACGAATTTGTGCGAAAAAAATTAATTATTGAAGTCGGTAGTCTTTAAAGTTAGACAAAAATATTTAGAGAGGCTTATAGGCTTTATTGCCTAGCGGTTTGCCTTACTCCTAAATTATTCTTTTGCGTGGTTTCTGTGGTAATAAAGACGTAATAATGTGGTAATAATGTAATTTTAGTCTATCACCTAGCTAGACTAAAAATTAAAATCAATGGACTTTCTGGCCAAAAGCATCGTTTTTTGGTGATTATTATTATAGTTTGTTGCAATCGGCGAAATCTTTGCGTATCTTGCGCTATATTTGGCGCCATCTTTATATTTTACTTTGCTGTTGGTTTTCTAAAATAAATAAATGAAGAAAATGTTGTTTTGTTAAGTATTTTTTACCAGACAATTTTCTTCTAACGCTTTGAAATACGACAAACACGATACATTTTTTTTCTAGTCATCTTCTTCTTCCTAGCGCTAAGTCCCGTTTCTCATTCGGGGTACGCTTGACCATGATCAAGGGTTTGGCAGGTCAAGTCATTACAGTGGAGCAACTGCCATCTGACCTCTGTGACCCTGCTAACAGGGGACCCTGACCGGATTGGATCATGGTTAGGTACACATTCAGTCTCCTGAATGTGCAGGTTTCCTCACGATGTTTTCCTTCACCGTTAAAGCATCGGTTAGTGTGTAACAATGTAATAAAACCGTGGGGCACGTCAATTGTCTACAAATTATCGACTTAATGTGCCCCACGGTTTTATTTTAGTCTAGTCTATGCATATGTTTATAATTCCCACGACTGTATCTATTTTATTATTTTTTGGTTTTTAGTAAGTACATTTATCTTAAACATTGCAATGTATGTTTAACATAAAACCGTTTAACTTAAAAATTTTTTTTTTCTAGTTTTTAGTTTTTATTAAAAACATACATTTGGTAGCGGCGGCCATCTTGTATTTCAATTTTTTATAGTATATTGTATTCTGCTTGTTGAGCCCTTTCATTTGATACCCATATTGATGGGATTGATAAAACCTACGTTATCCGCCATTTTGTAGCGGCTGCCATCTTGGATTTCAATTTTTTATAGTATATTGTATTCTGCTTGTTGAGCCCTTTCATTTGATACCCATATTGATGGGATTAATAAAACATAAATTATCCGCCATTTTGTAGCGGCGGCCATCTTGAATTTATAATGATAATGAATAATGCTTGTTGAGCCCTTTCATTTGATACCCATATTGATGGGATTGACAAAACCTACGTTATCCGCCATTTTGTAGCGGCCGCCATCTTGGATTTCAATTTTTTATAGTATATTGTATTCTGCTTGTTGAGCCCTTTCATTTGATACCCATATTGATGGGATTAATAAAACATAAATTATCCGCCATTTTGTAGCGGCGGCCATCTTGAATTTATAATGATAATAAATAAACATAATTGTATTGTCACCAAAATCCAAAGTGTATACAAAATTTCAGATTAATCGGTTGACAGGAAGAGGGTGAAATTTGAATTACTAAATTTGACCCAAGAAATAATAAATAAAACAAACGGGGTGAGCTAAATAAAACCGTTTAATAATAACAAGTCATTGGTACATGGCGGCACTGGGGATCGCACTCGGTACCTCTCGCTTACGAGTCCGACTCACTAGCCGTTAGACCACCGACGAAAACATTTTTTTCTAGTCCAAAAAAGTAAAAATTGCGTTTTACCCTGAAGCCATACACTTGATAAAAATGGAAACCCCAATAAATGTAATTATAATCGTTCCTTTTTAGTCCACACAGATCTCTATAATACGTACTCGCTTTTTGTAGAAGATAATCCTATTTTCTTTCCCCATTTATTGAAATAGCCAAGTTCAAAGTTCAGTTACATTCAATTACTTTATACGAGAAACGCGGATCCGAAGTTGAAGATAAAACAGATGTAAAGAACATAAGAGGCGGTTGCCGAAACCGCAGGATAGACTAAATAGGGCCGAAGTTATTCGTGCGAGACCTCAGTTTAATGAGATCGGATTAGATTCCACGCTTCATCGATAACAGATATCGATATGCTGACAGCCCTAGCGAGAGAGAGCGATGGCTACATCCTGAAGGTCATTAGATTTAGGACGTTGTTGTTTGAACTTGTATTTTCCAGTTTCATTTTTTCTTAAAGTTACACACATAGGTACATGCAATCACGCTTACAAACCCTTTTGGGGTAGAAAGATCGTCTTGTAGTTCTAGAACCACTTTTGACATTAATTCTGGGAGTATAAGATAGAACATGAGTATAGTGGTGATAGATTGTCAGCGTTTTCCTCGCGTCCCACTTTCTGGCTTCTACAGTATGGCAGCAGGCACATTCTAAATTTTTCTGTCACTCGCAATCCAGAGTGGAGGCTGTGTCCTTTGAGACACATAATATATGTATATACAAATAAACGGCTACAATGGAAAACAGTTGCTTTTACATAAATAATTGCCCGAGAATAGAACCCGCACCATAGAGTCAATGGTAGCATCACTACCACTGAACCAAACCACACGCAATAATATGCATATAAACTTTCTGACGACAAACCACATATTATTTACAACAGTCACGCCAAAGGAAACCGGAGAAAATAGAAAATGCAAATAACATACAACACACAAAGTAACTAATGCATGGTAATTCCGAGCACTCTAGTTTACTTAAGCGAGCTCACTCGCATACTTATTAATTTGAGAAAAATTGAGGTACGTGTCGTAGACCTTTAAGGCGACTACAGCACCCGATAAAGGCAGCGCAAATAGGAAAAGTGCCATCTCCGTCTCTCAACAGGCCTGGGCCGGCAGTGCGAACAGTGTCGATACACGAAGTTACGGACTATGAAAGCGTGCGTGCGTAAAAAACATGTTCGAAAGTTAGAAAAATGAGATTTATGGAAAGGTAACAACTTAAATCGAAAAATGCGTTAACTACTTATCGAGAGTGTTCAATCACGAACATTTTGATAGCAAATTCAAGTTCCTGTGTGCATTTTACTATCGTTTTTACTGCTTAAAATATACACAATATTGGTATTAAGAGGTGACTTTGTGAGCTTTTAATCGAACCAAAAGTGCTGAATCGTGTGTTCAGCAAACTACTGGTCTAGTTTATGTCCTGACTATTACCGTAGTATTTTTTTTCTTCGATTTAATGCAGTGCGTCATGCTTATCTACGCATCATAAAATCGTAATTTAGGTGCTGTAGTCGCCTTAATGTGAATACGCCACTTATGTCACAATCTTTAAACAACGTACCTTGCGTTTGTTAGGTACCTAACAAATTCTTTGATTCTTTAGTTGTACAGTGGTGTGTTTTAATTTTTATCCCCTGAAAAAAAAGAGAGGTCTGTGGCATCATAGCTCCTAAACGAATGGATCGATTTCGATGTGGTTTTTTTCTTGTTTGAAAGCTGATGCAATCGAGATGGTTTTTAGCTGTAGTTGATCAAAATTGGTTTAGCCATTTAAAAGTAATAAGCGATGAATGTCTGGGTTTATATATATATATATATTTTAATTAGAGTAATGTGAATACGCATCATGTGTCACCGTTCTCACAGAACCTAACGAATTAATTTTGGATGAAGATTGTATGTATTATTAACGTTTGTGTATGTATACATTTATGTTTATGCACCAGCTACTACTTCTAATATACCTTACGGATGTCCTACCCTAAGGTTGCCTGGAAGAAACTGCTACCGAGCTATAAAGCCGCTTTATTGTACACTATGTTCTATGTTATGTTTATTGTAATATTTGTTTCCGTGTGCAAATAAAGTATATTGTATCATCAGTTTTCCGAATTCCATCTCATTATGGAAGCAAATATAAAGCCGTATTTAAGTCAAAAAAAATGAAACCAAATAAAGGTTTAAAACCGTATCGTGAGCAAGTGGAACATTTTATGAAAGTTAATGATTTTTAATCGACACATGGCCGTATACGGAACATCACTAGTCGCCGCCGAGAAACGACCGTGTCATTTGTCAGATGGTTTCACAAAATTACCGCATATGACCATTTTATCGATACATTTTATTGACTCCATTTTCTATCTATCCGCGGTAAGTGGTTCTGATTTCGTTTTTCACATAATTTCTCTCTTAGCTGTGAGCGAAGGATGTTAAAGGGAACCGTGACATGTGTTAAAGCTATTGGTTTTGGAATATAAACAGTTTTTTTTTAATTAAGTAGATCCTTGAAAATCTTTCGTACTTAAATAATAAATCTGTCTACTAAGCTGAGCCCACAATTACACCAAAAATATTAATTTATCGGAATGTTTTGTCATCTACATTTACGTACAGAATGAGATCTAGGGTGAAGGTTTGACAAAACCAGAAAAAAAATTTATATTATTACTTAAGGTTACAAATCTGGGGGTACGGCAGTGCCCCCGCCAAGTCAAGCAAAAAGAAAATTACGTTTTTGCAGACCACTTGAAGACGTTGGCTCAGCAATTGAGACTTTGCTGCAACGAGGCTTCAAAAAATTGGAAACTTTTTCGCAAAGCTTGGCAGATTGAATAAACTACCATTAATTTAGTTAAATACAGTTAATTAATTCCAAGTACATATACTATGAAACATAAATCCCGCATAAGTGCCTTTAAAATTCTCAACCCCTTAACCCATTTAATCAAATCGTTATTTACAAGAAAAATGTACAGCACGCAGGCATAAAAACAAAAACACGTTCATTCCTAGGTCCACAAAACAAACAAGACTCATAAACCTAGGGCGTCCTCTCGTATAGGGGAAATGGTTCTAGAATCTAAGACGGCCATCGGGTAAACTGCCCAAATATGGACACCCGACCCACTCCGCTGACGGACGTACCCAGTTCCGTCTCTGGCCTCTACTTACACGTTTACCCTGTGAAAAGTAAGAAGGCTACTGAACTTTACGTGGAAAAGTTTTATGTAAACATTGGATACTTGTTATAAAACGTTTAAGCGTTTGAACTGGTACTTGAATGTATTGTTACAAGGTAAACTCTTTCAAGCTTTTTTACTTTATAACTTTTTCTTTACTTAGTATGCAGAAAAATTGTACTGAAAATTTATTTGCGTAAAACGAAAGTTAGTTCATAATCATAAGCAGACGACAATAGGATGTACATTGTGCGTCCCATTTGTGGACCTGTCCGGCGGAAAACGAGCTGCGAGCCGATGCCGATTTATGACAATAGACAACCTGTGGAAAGAGTAAAAGCAGTAAAAGCTTGCTTTCCACTCGCGGTCACAAGACGACCTACAGCGTCGACATACATTGAACTTGAAATCCTGCTCAGTATTGTGTACTGCTACTGGGCCGTTTACCCTTTTTTTTAAGAAACTCGTGACTTTTGATATTTGAGGAAATGTAGAGTTGCTCCTACCAAGAAAAGATGACTGTAATTACATAAACAGTATTCTCGGCGGCGGCGGCAATATTTTCTTGTGATGTTTATTTTATTTCGGTAAATTGTGTTGTATGTGTGTGTAGTATAACCCTCTAAACTTATGTCGAACGTGGCATCAAGTGGTTTTAAAACCACTGGTGCTCTGCCGACCCCAAAAGGGATTATAGGCGTGAGTGAGCGTATGTATGTATTTACTTCGCCTAAACAATCCCACAAGAGGAAATTTTCGCAACACACGAAAACGAGCGTCCAAATCTTTTAATCAAATAAAAGAAGAATCTAACTTATTAAGGTGGGTACAAATGAATGAACCAATGAAATAAATAAACAAAATATTCGCAAAGCCTCCTTGTAGTGTGTAGGTAAATATTTGCCTCTCAATTTCTAAGATTTGTTTACATTGTAGAAGATAAGTACCTATCCAATCTCTAGACAGTTGTTTACTTACTAAGCTATAAGTAATTTAATGAAAGTAAAATTAGTGCGAGGAGAGTTCATTGACCTCGGCGCGCTGACACACTGCTCTTGACTCGGCTTGCCACACCTTCGTCTCGACTGGCGGATCTTGGAAACTGTACATTGCGGACTTTCTTCCATATTTCCTCGTCGTAAACGCAGAATCGCCGCGATGTTTACTCTAAAATCTAAATTGCTGCTTTTGATTGAATAGTGCTCTAACATAGTACGCTTGCTTACATTTTAACAAGTAAATTAATGGTTTTCTAGAAAATAACAAGATATCTCGTTAAACTTTGTAACGCATCTATAAATCAAAATAAACTCGAGATATCCCGTACCAATTATCAGGGATGACTGAGCTGTATTCGGTCATCATTTGACAGTGCTATCTACCACCCAGAGTCTGAGATAAACATCTGGAATTGGGTTCGAAAACTTTCTCTTTTAGACGCCTTTTATTACGTAACTCTTTAGAGGCCTATAAGGGTTCCAATCAGAAGTAATTGCTGGGCCGAGCGAATGAGACGTGAAAGAAGCACCTCTATAAGCCAGCTCATAAATCTATATTGAAAAAAAAACTTTGTGGGCCCTAACACAGGCAATACTTTCTAATTTCATACCTTGAGGCGAAACAAATGAGAGTTGTAAAGAGTTGTCGATACGTTAATGTTAGGTTCGGTACATCCACGAGTTAAAACAACCGATAATTTGGTAATGTTCGTAGTTTTTTTTACTTGGTTTTTATTGGTCTGATCAAATCGTTTTATGACTTGAAACTTGATGAATTTATGTCTGGAAACGTCATTAAAGGAAGAAGCCACTAGTAGAGAGTATCATATCTCCTTTCTCAACAAAACCAAGGTCGACTGGAAGAAAAAGTAGGTATATCGCCTTTCCTAGTGAATTGTTTTCTCGCGCAAAATTTTTAAGATTTTCACGTTAGCGTTGCGATTTTAGTATATGTAGATTTTCTGGTCAAAATTGAAAGTAGTAGTAATTTTTTAAAACCAAAATGATTAGAATTAGTGTTGTAACATGCTTCGGCAAACAGAACGCGACAGTCCGATAGTAATACCTACAAGCTATGTATTAGGTGCTTTTAATCTTTGGTATGCGGCGCAGCGTTTTTGTTTCTTGTTGTAGACATTCCGGCAGTCTTAGATTTTCGGAATGCACACCATTATCTATGAATTATTAGATTTATTACTTAATAGTTATTTGAATTCAGAATTACATACTTATTTTATTGTTGTTCTGTTTTAATTTCGGAAACACGAAGTTTTCCAAGAACAATATGAAAATAAGAGCAGTAAGTATAATTTGTAAGGTATGTGATTGTGGCGTCAAATGGTTATTTGATGATTTGACGTTGTGTTTACCCAGATAGGGTAAAAAGCGTGAGGGGTCCGTGTATTACAAATTTACTGTTAATTAAAAAGTAACAACTACTTAAAACCAGTCTTATTTATAGTTCATTAGGCCAAAAGTAATGAAAAGCCATGTAGTTTATATCAAACTTTTAAAAAACGGTTCGGAACCGGATATTTGAAAATTCGGATACAAGAGCATTCTATTAATGAGCGATGAGCCAAATCAAACGAGCTTAGAACGGACTTGGGCAACTTTCACTTGGTCACCTAGTCTCAGGAAATGGGTATCTAGTGACTTTAGCACCCTCGGGCTAAAGTCAAGGACTATCATCCATAAAATCGCTTAGGAAATACATTTAACGTTTTTAAAAGGATAATGTTATGGTCTTAAACGGATCCTCAACTTCTTCGGGCATGTAATGCGAAATCCTATTAATTGATATTGTCTATTTTGTCTATCCATCCATTCCCTCACGCCTATAATCTCTAACAGGGTAGTAGAGCTCATGTGGTTCAGATGATGCTATATTTGACATACATCCCGAGTGTTATTAGATGAAACAGCAGCTCTAGCACGATAATGACAAACTCGCGCTCGGCTCACGCTGAAACTTCACTTTGATTGCGCGAGGGTCCCGCGCAAAGTCTTGCTCGCCCTATGGCGTTGCCAATGTTGACATATTGACATAGAACCGCGGTGTTGTCGCGACGCTGTCCCTATCGTACTCGGCCTGCAGGAGTACTTATAGTGGTGACAGACTGTCAGATTTTTGTTCACGATACAGCAAAATGATGTGGGATGTGGCCACTTACTGCCTTTTACAGTATGCCTGGGAAGAGTAACAGCTGGCGAAGTTTTTCATTGGCTCCCAGTCCAGAGTGGAACTTCTATTTTATTTGTGTTATTTATTATCACAAAGGAAGCTAGCATTACTCGTCAGTTATCTACTTTACGATGAAAGTCTGAGATTTATTAGGAATTTATAAATATTGATGGAACATTTCATTGATGTTTTATTATGACACGGATATGCACTTACCTTCTTTGACGCGAGAGAGACCCTTTTGGAATCATCAGTACTCATACCAATGTGTTTATTTAAAGTTATTTGTAACTTTATATCCCAGTTAAAGGTTGTTTTGAAAAAAATTCGGAGGGTATGTGATTATATATAATCTTTACTGCAAAAACAAAGTTATTACCTACAAACAATTAGACAAGAAGTGTACAATGGCGATCTTATCTCTAAAAGAGATCTCTTCCAGCCAACTTAATTAGTTAGAAATAGTACAAGTAGTAGAGAGTACATACATAATACATAAATACGTAAATTGATACTTATTACAATAAGTTATAGTTATATTATTACTACATATCATATAATATCTTCATAATAATTTATAAAACAAAGTCGAGTTTGTTCGAACACTTATAACTCGAGAACGGCTGGACCGATTTTGATTAAATTTGGTATGGGGATTGCTGACACCCTGGATTAACACAGCGGATACATAATTTTCCCAAATTCCCACGAGAACGAAGTCCCGGGTGGAAAGCTAGTATTGTATTATTATATGCTCATTTCAGTGTGCTATTCGAAAGTGATTACGACTACAGAGCCTAGGACGACACCTCAGATTCAGAAAAAAATGAAGTGTCGTTGCCTGGGGTGGATTACTAGGAGGCAGGTCTCATTTGTGTTTCCTTAGTCGCCTCTTACGACACCCACGGAAAGAGATGGGGTGGTGTTATTCTCAACCAATCACCACACGGCAAAAAATAAGGACGGCATTACATTTAAAGGAGCTTTGTACTATACTGCGTCTTTGTCTGCTTCTTCTTCTTATCGTGTAGGTGAGTCAAGTGTGTGGCGAACTGGATTAACCCTGGTGTCAGAGTTTTCAAAATTCCAAATGACGAGCAGTGATAGCCCAGTTGGTAATAAGCCAGACTTGTAATCCGAAGCGGGTTCAAATCCTGGTGCGGGCCTGTACCACTAAATTCGTCTTTTTGGATTTATGTACGGATTTATAATTATCACTTGCTCAACGGTGAAGGAAAACATCGTGATGAAATCCGCCCGTCCAATAAAATTCATTTTCGAGAGACGAGCGGTCCACCAACCCGCATTGGGCCAGCGTGGTGGACTATGGCCTAAACCCCCTTCGTGTTTTGAAGGGAGGCCCGTGCCCCTCAGTGGGGATGGGAACGTATATGGGCTGGTAAGATAAGATACAAATGGCCCCTGACTTGGTTTTAGCGACTGTAGTCAATTGACAATAGCCACGGGACCACCAGTTTAAACCCTCGCGCAAGAGCACACTCGTGTGTGCAGGATTTATATCGCACGCGCCATAAACAAGCGCGCGAAGTAAACAAGTGCCCTCCGAACGGACACGCTCGTGATAAATTGCCACTTTTGGTCACCCATCAAGTTTCCCTGCACTTGTGTACGTTGATGAAACTCGCTGATCGGTTCGAACAAAAACAACACGATAAAATCAATATTAGATTAGTAGATAACTGTCTAATAGGAAACAATTACATTTTAACGATGCCAGGCCGATTTCAAATTACGATCTGTAATTCACGGATGAATACACAAGTTCATACACAAGTTATTGATCGTAAAATGTCGATTGACAAATGGGCAGTTATTGTTCGGAGGCCTCCATAAACCGCTCTACAGAAAGCTTTATGGGACGCGAAAACTCGTGAAATTTATCAATACTTATTGTATGCTACAGAAAGAGGCTTTTCTGTGTGATATGTGCCGCCCGTGATAAAATAAACTTACTTTAAAGTTGAAGGGATTTATTTGTTGCTGTAGGTAACCGACTTTTGTGGTTTTATCGTGGTTCTAGAATCTCTTGATGCACTGTCTATCTGGATAAATATTGGTGTCAATGTATACGTTTAAATCAGAATGTTTTCTTGTGTATTCGCTTATAATATATACAATATATATGTGACTGTGTTTAATAAAAAGGTTTAACGAAGCTTATTAAAGTAATTCACTACTATCCCCAAAGTTGTACCTACGTTTCCATTTTCACGTCACATCATATGTACTTTCAATGTAGGCATCGACTGTTAATGAACTTTTAGTTTATAATATAGTATATTCAAAATGAAATACTTATATATAAAATAATTGTAATTTCTACTACTAAATGGAAGCGTGACTCGAGTATTTTGCTTTTTTATAAAGAAAAATGCTGTATTTTATGGGCGAAAGGCTGACTAAACTCTGTTATTATAGGTCAAGTTAAAGATTTAAGTCATTCATTAAATATTTAAGAGCCAATAAGGCTCTTTGTTACTAGAGTAATGGTAATGGCTGTTGTTTTCTAGAAGAGTAAAGTACTACTTACTTAATTTAATATTTTAAACCCAATAAGCACAATTATCGGCAATCATAGCGTTATATTACATGATATTCATGGGGGGAGGGAGGGATAATGTATAATATGACAATACACATAAAGAAACAGGAAAAAGCGTGACAAAGTGGTCTACTTGCTTTTTTTTGTCACGTAACGACTTCTAATAATGAAACATTGTAACTATTTTTTAACTATGGCATCAAATAGTTTTAAAACTAAATTACTCTGCCAACCACGATAGCTAATAAAGGCGTGAGTTTATGAATGAATGAATTGTTTGGACAGTGTACATCAAAACCACACCTAATCCGATTGACCTGGATCAAGAACCACTCAACAAACTCATAACTTCTGGAACAGGTGTCGCTTTGAACCACACAAGTAAAGCGGTCAGTATGCCGTATTAAATAACACTTTAAATATTGCCCACACTTTATAGTGAAAGCGTAGAACGCGGCAAAAAACGCCAATTTTCATGTCAGCATAAGATATGAGATATAAGAAGCTCGAAGTATTTACGGCCATTTACAAAAATACGTGTTCATTGCCATTACTTGTGTAAATAATCATTTTCTCGACAGCGGCGGCTTTTCATTTAAAATTGTCGTTAATCTTCATTGTTGGTCGAAATTACCTTTGCCTTGTTAGGTATTCGGGTCTTGAAGACACAGTAGTTGACGCTTGTTTATTAATGGTTTTAATGCGACGTAAAATTAACGAGTAGTTCTCATTATTGTAATGCGAAAGTCTGTTTTTATCGTCTCAAAACAACGTTCTCATTTTAAGCTAATAGTAATTGAGGTTGAACCTCAATGTGACCTTTTCCAATTTACGATCACTATGTACTTAATTACTTTTATAGAGCCAAGTTAACAACAACAAAGTTTAGTGACAGCGTTAGTCGCTACATCCTTATGATGCCAGAAATGAGTGCATGCATCAGCTTTCTTCTTCTTACATGGGTTTTTGAGAAATTTTAATGGATTTGCATTCTAATAGGCAGACTGGCAGACGCTAATTGAATGATAACAAGATAAAAGATAGGAAAGCTTCACAACATTTCATTACGTCCTACAAACTGCAATTTATCTAGTTCTGAATGTATAAACAGCACACAAAGTAGGATGCTTTGTGTGCTGTTTATATATTTCAGGGCTCGAATGGTCTTTCGAATTTTAATGATTCTTAAGTAGCCATTTAGATAAAATGCTGTTCAGCTCATTCGCCCAGGGTATACTAAATAATAACTAATAGTGTTGTTAAAAGCGAGTTATGAAACTCGCTTTTAACAACGCTATTATGAGCTGAACAGCATTTTCGCTTCGGCCACCTTCGAAACCAAAATCAAAACCAGTTTCTAAATAAGCATAACATTTCTTCTTTCGAAATAAAGTTCAATTTCAAAGTAAAATTGGAACACCGTAATGAGTCAAATAAGTTTGCCAAATTTTTCGGAACATCCTTTGGCTGCGTTTGGGTAAACCTAATGCTTTTCTCAATGAAATTAAGTACTATGAGGAAGCTGTAGGATTTCCTAACAAAAAAAATTAAAATTAAATACAGAGGCCAACGCGTCTGTTTACCCCATTTTCTTTGCAAACCAGTTGTTATCGTAACAGCACAGAGTGTACGCATTTAGTAGCTTAATATATGACTCTCCGTACAGAACCTTTGAAAACCGCTTAACATTTGTTTATTTTAACATTTCAGAGCGGCACCGTCAGCGACCAATCTTCAAATGATGGCGGTGGCGGCGGCGGCGGTTCATCCGACTCTAATAGTGCGGCAGAACCATCTGCCGACCAGCTCGCCATGGAATCTTCGGAGAGAGAAACACCCAGTGACGCTTACAACGGCCCCCCTCCACCCGTCCCACCACCGCATAACAGGAGGCAGAACCCACCGCATCATCAGCCGCATCATCCCTTAGGTAAGGTTATGGTTTTTTGTCCCGAGCTAATGCCTCAATAAATGCCTTTTTACCAAGTTAGTCCAATATGGACATTAAACGAGTATTTGTATTTGCATGTTATACGTTAAATATAAAGTAATTATGGCACTTTTCGTGTTTTGAAGAACTTACCGAAGAAGCATATTATACCAATTTTACTCCAGTTGAATAATAATTTAGTTTTTGAAGACTTTTATATTATTGGATTCTACACTAAAATGCACATGCATTCCGATTCCACTCATAATCAACACTGACAACTCTTCTTTACTCTCCTTTCCAGGTATGCCCAGGATCACTAATCACCACCCTCTTCACTCGAAACCGTTTGCTCTGGGGCCTCCAGTGGGTCACCACAAGAACGACGTCGGACCTGGATTTCGGGGACCTCCTCCACCTCAAGCACCGCCATCTGACGTTCAAACTTCAGCGAGTGACAAGGTCTTCAGCACTGCCGGAGACGTATGGCCGGCACCAGCTCCTGATATGCCCAAGATTGTCTCTCTCGATGTCAAATGTGAAAAGAACGCCATGCGCGTTTTCTTGAGTTTCGACAAACCTTTCTTCGGTATTGTTTTCTCTAAGGGTCATTATTCCAATCACCAGTGTGTTCATCTCCCACCCAACCTAGGAAGGTCACAAGTTTCTTTTGAAATTGGAGCTCACGCGTGTGGAACGGCTGGGAGTGGAGACCCGAGATACAGAGGAGACGTCGCTGCCGCTGGAACTTATTTTGAAAATGTCATCGTGATCCAATATGATCCTCAAGTACAAGAAGTTTGGGATCAGGCACGAAAATTGAGATGCACATGGCACGATCAGTACGAAAAGGCTGTCACGTTCAGGCCATTCCCAGTTGATATGCTTGACGTAGTACGAGCTGACTTCGCTGGTGACAATGTTGGCTGCTGGATGCAAATTCAGGTCGGCAAAGGACCATGGGCTTCGGAAGTATCAGGTCTTGTGAAGATCGGTCAGACAATGACAATGGTACTTGCGATTAAAGACGACGACGCGAAATTCGACATGTTAGTCAGGGACTGTGTTGCTCATGACGGTCAACGCGCACCTATACAGTTAGTCGATAGGCGAGGCTGCGTAACCCGACCAAAACTTATGTCACGATTCACAAAGATTAAGAATTTCGGAGCCAGTGCATCTGTTCTTTCTTACGCACACTTCCAAGCGTTCAAATTCCCTGATTCAATGGAAGTTCACTTCCAATGTACGATTCAGATTTGCCGATACCATTGCCCTGATCAGTGTTCTGACGGACACAATGTTATTGCTCCTCACGCTGAGTACGGACCACCACAGATCGATTCGTTCCCTATTGGAGCTGAGGCTAGGCGAGACGAAAGGAGAGTGAGAAGACAACGCCGAGCGACTAACCCAGAGAAGGAAGTTGGAGTCAATAGAGTTATAAGAGTCGTTTCTGCCGGAGATTTGAATATGGACTCTGCAGAAGAAAGCGCTCCGATGAAAATCGTGCCAACTCCTGGCTTAGTTTGTATGACGACTCCTGGTTTCGCTGCAACATTGGGCGCTCTTCTTGCGACCTTAATATGCTCTTGTGCTGTTTCAATCATCTTGTTCTTAAAGTTAAGACCGATCACTTCGCTGAAGAAAAAAACAGCGGCAGTAACAACGATAGCCCGGCCGCACCCGCCCACCGCGCATGTTATCTCAAAAAGTCGGTTCTATTCGTAACGGCATCGGAGTAACTTAATTTTGTACATATTAGTGTGATGAGACTGAAGAAAATAGATCATGCCAATTATTTATACGTGTGTAACAAGTGCTCAATCAGATGATCAAATCCCGTGGATTTATAGTTGGTATATAAAAATTATAATTAATAATCTAGCAATTTGAATTCAGCACAGCGCTTCAGTTAAATCGTGTTGTTTCCTATTACTATTGGTGTTTATTTCAACGTTTGATTTAATAACGACAAAATTCAGTCATATTTTCTTAGTGCCTAATCTAAGGACTTAGTAGAAAATTGTCACAAATACAAAAAGTAGTCTTAAAATAATAAAAATATAAGTACAATCTTCTGTTACCTCTTTTTAAAAGTGAATTTCGAAACAGGGGCAACGGAAAATAAGAACATACGTGGTATATCAACATTTAGGTAAACCGCTAGTTATAATTTAAAATAACTTGTCATTAGTATTAATATTATTTATTTTAGTTAAGTTATGTAGTCAGTGCTACGTGTAATTTATTTTATTTATTGACCTATACCACCTAAGTACCTATTACCTCTTTCTGTTTTGCAGCCTGATGCAAACTTTATGATGTCCGACAATGATTTAAATAGGAAATTATCTTTACTCGAATTTTAATAACTTACCGAATAGCGAAGTATGTGAGGAATTAATTAGTAGACGAATGTAAAGGGTGTCAGTGAAACCAAGATAAAACCTCAAAATGTTTTCGCCTTTATATAAAAAGCCTTTTTGTCTTTTTATGGAGAAAAAAATCATTTGTTTTTCTTAGTATATGGGATGACTTTAAGTTAGACAGATAAACTTTAGGGGGTGATTCTCCCTATGAAACTGAACAACTCTCCCCCAAGAAACCTACATGAAATCATTAAAAAAAGATTCTCAAATTTACACAAAGCGAATTGGCTGATCGTATAACTTGTATAGAGAGTGAATGTTTTTTTTTTCATATTTCGATCTAGGTATGTTCCTTAGGGAAAGTTGTTCAGTTTCGGTGATTCAAATCCTTAATACTAACTAATTTAAAATCACCCAAATAGTTAGTTAATTATGGAAAGTAATTAAGATTCATGGGGCTGATCTACGTTGTAGTTTTGACTATGGATTTTTTTTTTCTTGTCAATTGATTCCTTTATTTTAGCTAATTTCAAATCACTTATAAATTTAATTATATTTAACCTGAAACACATTTATCGTACATTGTGGTAATTTAAAGGTAAGTAATAGATAAGTTTTCAGTACAAGTATAATCGTAAAGTTTGTTTCAGGCTATACTACTTATGTTCACCAATTATTTAACTCTCGGTTAATCTGCACAGCTAGCACGACCCGCGACAAACTCGAGCGTCAAACCACTCAGATGACGATGAAACTTCACTTTGATTGCGCGAGGGCACTGCGCAGACTTTCTGACATTGTCATTTCAACACTTTTTTGACATTTTGACGGCGTTGTTTTCACGTTGTGTTTGAGTTGCTACGTTTAGTAGCAGATCCCAGGCAACGACACTTCATTTTTTTCTGAATCTGACGTGTCGTCCTATGGTCTCATGCGGTGTGGTAGGCTCTGTAAAGGGCCATCTGGTTCGCGACCGACCTCCTACCGAAGTCCGACGTCAAACAGCTTACTGTGTTCCGTCGGTGCGTGGGAGTACCACTGCCTTTATAGGCATTTTCTGGGTTAACTCGCTCCATAGTCGACCTCATCTTTGACCTTATGGTCAAGATTGAGGTCAAGAGTTAACCCATATTATAATTAAAAAAAAAAGATAATCAGACAAAACGTTAATAATTTTTTTTAATGAAAATAACATCAACCGAGAGTTGGATAGTTGGTGGACCTAACCCTTAGTAGAATATCTTCGCATTTATAATGAGAAAGTTTACACAATCAAGTTAATCAGTTGTTACAGAATGTATTGTTAAATAACTTTATCAATGTTGTATCGTTTATTCCGTGTTATTGTTAACTTTTGAAGCCATTGTTAAACTGTAATCTTTAAATCTTTATTGTGAATAGAAACGCCGAAAATGTATTAACGAACGAAATCTGTAACAAAAAACATTTTTGAAATTAAATTTTATAAAGGAAATAGATTGAGTTGTTTCATTTCACTTTTTAACCCCAGACAAAAAAGAGGGGGGATGTTATAAGTTGTGTGTATCGTTATTACATAAATAATGCGTGTCTGTGGTAGCGGAGCTCCTAAATGAATAAACAGGGTTCCGTAGTAATCTACGAACCCTTATAGTTTCGCCATGTCCGTCTGTCCGTCTGTCCGCGGGTTTCCTAAGAAACCCTAGGTAGTACAGAGCTGAAACTTGGCATGATTATACATATGAATCACGCCGATTGAACTGTAGAGTAAAATCTTAGGAAAAAAAATTTTTTCGCGTGTCTCCCATAGACGTGAAAGAGCGATGATTTTTTTCTCTCGCCAATATCATCAAATGGGGTATCATAGGACAGCTTTTAAAAAGACAGAAGGGGTTTACTAACAACATTTTTCGATTCAGCACTCCGTTTGCGAAATATAAATTTTTAAAGTGAAAACACAAGTGTCCCCCCCCCTCTACCAGCAAAACGGTTGTTTCTAAAAATGTAAAACAATTTACGGTGGTAGTATATACAACGAAATCAAAAGGAAAACTATCACACATAAGATGGCCCTTCAAGTTTGCGAGTAATAGTCGAACAAGTGCCAAACTTAGTTAAGATTAATAAGAATATATTTACTAATATTAGATCCTTGGTACTACAGAGCTGAAATTTAGCATGGTCATACATATTGATTGCATAACAGATTGATAAAATAAAATTTTGTAAAAAAAAATCGGGTGTTTCCCATACACGTGAAAGGGCAATAGATTTTTTTATCTCGCCGATGGCATCGAATGAGATGTCATAGGATAGCTTTTTAAAAGATACAAGGGGTTTACGAAGAACATTTTTCGATTCAGCACTCTGTTTGCGAAAAATTAATTTTTAAAGTGAAATTTTTTGTTAAAAACAAGTGTCCCCCTCTACCAGCAAAACGTTTCTAAAAATGTGGAAAATTTCACAGTGATAGAATATACAACGAAGTTAAAAGGAAAACTATCAAACATAAGTTGGCCCTTCAAGCTTGCGAGTAATAGTCAACCAAGTGCCAAACGTTGTTGGGGTTAATAAGAATATATTTACTAATATTAGATATTTGGTACTACAGAGCTAAAATTTGCCATTGTCATACATATTGGTTGCGGTGATAAATCTATAATAAAATGGTGGAAAAAAAATTTTTTCGTGTGTTTCCCATTAACGTGAAAGGGCGATGGTTTTTTTTTCTCGCCGATATCATCGAGTGGGTTATCATAGGATAGCTTTTTGAAAGATAGAAGGGGTTTTTCGATTCAGCAATCCGTTTGGGAAACATTAATTTTTATAATGAAAAAAGGGGAATAATTCACGAGGGTAGCATTTACGACGAAGTGTACCCTAATCCAAAATGGCTGACTTACAAGGTTCCACGCTAAAAGTGAGGCGAGCCGAAAGCCGAGCTGTAACATATTGACATTTCAGGTGTCGTTTATTAGGTTTTTGGGGATGCTAATAACGAAAATGACATAAAAATTATACACCTGCTTAGCTCGATATTATTATATTATTCCTAACAATAATATAGTCGCAAAAAAAATACAAAAAAAAAATAATAATACAAAAAAACAAAAACAAAAATTTGCGCTCGCGTATTAAATACTTCCATTCTGTTATATTAAGGCTAAAACTGCAGTTACTTCTGAAACTACAAACTTTTTAATCCATTTGTTTTTGATACTAAGTATAGTATTTGGGGATTTTAACATCAACTATGACATTATGCTTGTAGAATTAACCCTCGGCATACCAGGTGAAAATTTGTAACATGCCATACAAGGTGGGGTGTGACATACCCTAATGATTCACTAAAGCGGTACCCCGACGCGACATTATAGCGCCATTTTAATGAGCAAACCCTATCGTGCCATCCATCGATTTCGATAATTAAAATATATATATAGGTATTTCTAAAATGAATTTGATGGCTCAACGAAAGGTATTATTTTTTACTTTTTAAATGTCCGCTTTACTTTTTTGCGGGGGGGGTTTTTTAAATTTTTAATTTAATTTTTATTTCAAAATTTTTAACTTATTTTCAAAATAATTAAGAGTGTACTAGTGTGCTGGATATCCTGGCCGCAGCATCAGCTGACGGTGTTGCCACTATTGCATTGTATGCAGAATCAAATACTGATCAAAACGAGTCCAAACACGACATATCTGCTATTATTTTTTCAAGGATGTGCTAGTGTTCTGGATATCCTGGCCGCAGCATCAGCTCACCGTGTTGCCACCATTGCATTGTATGCAGAATCAAATACTGAACAAAACGAGTCCAAACACGACATATCTGCTATTATTTTTTTAAGAGTGTGCTAGTGTTCTGGATATCCTGGCTGCAGCATCAGACCAAGAGTTCCATAACCCTGCATAGTTATTAAGCATACATGAGTATTTCAAGTTTTAGGTCACATGTATGTTTGAAAGTAAAGTAAATACACATTAAGAGTCTAAGAACCCTACCGCAGCTAACAAAAGATCTGATGACCTTGAAACGGCTGAACCGATTTTGATATAAAACGTATCTAAGAACCATCGCCAAAAACCCTGCTTGTAAATAAAAAAAACCGCATCCAAATCGGTTCACCCGTTTGAGAGCTACGGTGCCACAGACAGACACACAGACACACAGACACACAGACACACAGACACACACACATAGCGGTCAAACTTATAACACCCCTCTTTTTGCGTCGGGGGTTAAAAATGGTCGGTGTAATCAGATAGGAATAGGGGTACTGAATTATTATTGCATATTTTTGAAACTGAACATAACTTAAGTAGCACTATATAAAAAAAAAAAATAGATTAAATGGTTTGTTGAAAAAGATAGCGAAAATGCCATCTTCTGACTACTAATTTAGACTTGAAATAACCCTAAGAATTGATAATAACCAATGTTTGTAATTAAACTGACTAAATTAAAAAAAATTGAACAACGATGATACATCTTTAAATTTTTACTTCAATCTCGAGGTAGGAGTTCTTTAGTTCGCCATAATTGCATTTTGTATATGCTCACATAACAACAACTCTAAACAAAAACGCATCTAGAGCCCTAAAAAACCACTAAACTAATGGTACTTGCCAGTGTAAGAACGTCGCAACTCCAGCTACTGAGAGCTTCAGATTCCGCGCACGAAAATTTTTGAAAATATATCGATTTTTCACCGCCTGGGGTTTATTACACCCCACCTGGTATGCGGAGGGTTAAGAAGCCAGCTGCATATTTGAACCATGCTGCTACGAAACGGAACCCTACAATGCGCATGTCCCGACACGCTCTTGGCCGGTTTTTTTTTAATGCTGACGTAATCGAAATGGTCCTTAGTATATTTGATCTTTGGTTTAGCCGTTAAAAGTTATAAGCGGTGAATTTTGGGGGTGATATATTTTTTTTAAATATTTTAGAGTTTTAAGCAGCTTCTTCACCTTTTTTATTGCGCACCGCTAAGGAATGGAATTCTCTGCCTCTGCCTTCCCGACTCAAATAACCCAAATTAATTTAAATTGAATAAGTAAGCATCTTTTATAAAATAAAATAAGTTGCGGTTCTCTAGTGTAGCCCAGCCGAAGAAAGGGACCCTGGGGTGCAGATCGTTCAACAGAAATTGACGCCTTTTTAATATTAAGCCAGAATTATATTTTTTAATATAGTTAATACATAACATACGCTCACATCTGTAGTCCCTAACAGGGTAGATAGAGGCATCAGTGGTTCTAGCGAACCACTTGATGCCACGTTTGACAGAAATTGTGACGGCTAAGGCTGACAACCTCCCATCATTTAGCTCATGTTACAGCACAACCCTCGCCTCCCGCTTACAGACTTTTACAGTATGCCTAGGAAGAGTAGGCAGCAGCTAGAACATGCTAAGTTTTTCTTTCACTCCTAATCCAGCGTGGAAGATAATAAAAAGCATAAAATCTCTTTCAACATAAATTTTAATCCACTAAACAAATTAACAGGTGCATACGCGATAACCACAACGTCACCACTTCGGAGTTATAAAATTAATTATAAACAAAACATTAATAAATGCTGAAATTTCTAGAGTATTAAAAACAGAGGCCAGCGCATCTTGTTACTCCATTTTCATTGCAAAACCTTTCTTACATTAAGGAAATAGAATACATTTTTAAAGTAACTTGATGTCCTGGCGTCTATACAATAGGTAGTTTTTGTAAACGTTTCTGGAAGAATTCTGGTTCGACAGCTATTACAAGCAAATATAACCTTTATTCTAAAAATAAAAGGGCCATCCAATCGGAATTCTTCCAATTCCACTAACTTACTGTTAGGCTTGGTAATTATTAAGTAGATACAGTAAGTAGATAACTTCAATCAAATAAACATTGGTTTATTTAAAATTATTAGCGACTTGCGAAAATTAAGGAAGTAATCGCCCACTAAACTGAACAACTTTCCCTAAAGGAAAAAGAAAAATTTTAATCTCCGGACAACTTTTGCGATAATCTAATCGATTAAACCTTCGCGTGCTTTTTGAGCACATGGTGTACGAGATTTGTATCGCACGCGGCGTAAGCAAGCACGCGACGGGTTTAATAGATTTGTTTTAGTGAAATCTTGTAAGTACTTATATGGATGTTTGGTTTTGTTCAGTTTTGTAGAAAATTCGCATCTTAAAGTTTCATTTCCTAATTAGTCACAAAATACAGTGTGGGGACAGTCCTATCCATGCATTTTTCCCATTTTATCGTGTTCATTCTTTTGGCCTTCTGCGATGTCAAAAATACATCTGGTTTTTGAATTCATTTTACGCCGTTATCTTTATTTTTTTTTTTGCATACTAGAAATAAAAATTTGTTCAAATATCGAAATTTTTAAAATTCACCGCAAAATTATTCCGGATGATGGTTGGATTTTAAGGTTTTAGTTATTACTAAGCCATTACGACTGTGTAACTGTTACATTGCCTCTTTGTATTAGATAGAACAATGCCCTAAATAACAGTTGAGAAGCAATGGACTATAGATAAATTAAAGTTTTCAATTAAAAACAAATATTTCCTCACAGAGAAAGAAAAACTAAAATATACACCAAAACCCAGTCAGAGAAATAACTATCGAAGAGCATTAAACGATAAATTACTGAACACTCATACATAAAATAAATTGCACTTCAGAAACAATAGTCTCACAAACTTTAACTTACGATTTAATTTCTGCTACAGTAAATGCAAGATTTTTGGGTGGCATTCTTACTTCAACGGTTAATCTAATTGAAATATGAGTTACTATTTTCAATTTAAAATTGAAAGTTATTTAAAATCCTAAATCGAAGGAGATAAGTTCAAAAGCTAAAGCATCAGGTTACCCCTTTTTCGTTGCAAATTCGTTCTTATCGTAACAACAAAGAGTGCACGCGTGTGGTAACCTGATGTGCCGCCGTCTTTACTAACAATGTCAATTTCCGTTGAACGGTGTCTATTGGTGAACATTGTCGCATTTGGTTCATGCCTGGCGTTTAAATCACTTTTCACCCGGGACCTCGCTCTTTAAAGTATTGACACTGAAGAAAATATAGCCTTCGTTCGGGTGTTCAAAACAAACCCATGTTTTTTTGTAATATTTAAAAAAAAATAGTGTCCACTTATTTTTTAACGTAAAATCATTGCCTTCAAATCTGACACAGAGTAGAAGATTTTTGATTTTTGAAACAATGCCCTTATTAAAACAACCCTTAGTAGATTTAACCTAAGTATTAACCTTACTTAAGTAGGTACTTCACTTGATTGTTTATTACCCCTTACCTATACGTCCCCACCGAGGGGCACGGGCCTACCTTCGAAAAATGAAGGGGATATAGGCCAAAGTCCACCACTCTGGCCCAATGTGGTTTATGGACCACTTAATTAGTCAAAGTTAATTTCATATTTGTGATTGAAAATAGTAACTTACAATTTTCCAACCGTTTTCTGATCTAGCATTAAAATATCTTACTCAACTAATTTCTTACCTAGTCATAGCTATTAAGATTCATAAATTAAATTAAAGAGTTTATTTTGAGCAATATTAGGACACCATTAATTTACGTGAGAATAAATGCAAAGTAAATGCAGTTGTGATGAAAATAGAAATGAAATATTTCTATGAACTACTGTAGTATTCAATTCATTGGTGTATATCTATCGTATGAGTAGTTACTATGTATAGGTACTACGTAATGTATATGTTACAAATGTTACATTATTTTAATCTAAAATAGGTCTAAATAGCGTATATTTAAAATTAATTTACGTGTGGAAGCGTATAATAGGTATCTAAGGGAGTTTAACCAATAAATGTGAGTCTGGATTCTAGTATAAAAGCTTTAACTAATTATCTATGAGAGTATGAAAACTTGAAAAGCTGGTAAGGTTATTTCTCTGCCCAAAACTTCATTATATCACGAGCATACTTTCACATCCTGTATTTAATTTTGTTTTAAGGGTGGAATTCCATACTTACTCGTATTTGATGAAGTTGTACAATTTCTTTGCATACCACTCTATATAGAATACCACCCTAAAATAATGTTATAAACTTAATTTAATTCTAACACAGTTCTCGTGTTAGTATTAAATGTGTTCAAATCGTTGTAAATTGTCAAAACGCGAACAGATTGTTGCCACTTTCGATTGACTTATGTTTATGTCAGAGAGCTTCGATAAATTTTGAAACTTCGTTGAGTTACTCGTACGACACACCTTTAGTGCTAAGCTTACGGAAAACCTTTGCCTAGCTATATTTTGCAAACTCATATAAATGATTGGAAAAATTCCCTTAGATGAATTCTTATATACCTAAAAAATATATTCATATTATAGTACACCAAAAAGCCTCTGAACCGTGGTCCGTTTATAAGCTTATAATTAAAATACAATAAAGATTTCTTCATTGAAATATCTTTGAGCATTAATTCGAAATATGTACGCATATTGAAAATTCAGAATTAACTATACTTAACCTAATGGCATGACTCGACGTTTATTCTTAACAGCTAGATAATAAGAACACAAATATAGTACTTCTATTTCAAGAAGACCCTTTTTATAGGGTATACATGGAATAACTTTAGGGACTTCGTGAAATAAAATTACTATTGAAAGTTAGTATAAAATTCTGTACAAAACTTATTTTTTAACGTAATAATATTCACAACAGTGAAAATGAAACAGGTTTCATAGGACTTTGTCCGTAGCACGACTTAGCACCATGTTTTTATTTTTTCAGAACCTTAGGCGCTTCGTAATCTACTTATACTAAAGTATAAAGGTCAATCACGAGATGAGTCAATGATCAGCATTAAAGGGAAAATATATTCACAAGCTGAGCCTGTGATTGGCTGTCAAGTTCACGATTGAAATGAAAAATGTCTGGTTGTCAAATTATTTAGTTTCGTACACACGGCAGAACATTAGACTACATAATGGTGACCTTGATGTCGCCCTTATTTCGTTTGTAACTAAACCAGCTTTCGTACTGAAAAGGCAAAACGATATCGACATGACAAAATTATCTCACACGCCCATGTTAGAACGACAGATGTGCTGCTATTTGCACATACCGAATCAGCTCAAGTTATCATTTAACAAAATCGTGGAAATAAATATGTCTAACTCCTTCTAAATTCTCATCAACTAGGTAATACAGACTGTTTAAGGTTACCATATAATAAATTATACACAAAGTAATAAGTTTTCTGGCTTTGTTTTGCTTTGCATTAAGATATGACAAAATACCTATGATTTTATGAAGTGGTTGTTAACAGACAGCAGTTACTTAATTATCGCATGCATGGTATATTAAATAACGTGAAAAAAATAATTACCTAATTTTTTTTTTACTTCAGTTAATCGTGTCCATACTAAAAAGTTGTTAATTTATTATTGCCATTGTAACATGCGAGCGCAATTTTGTTGAGGTAATATCACTTATGTCTCAAAATGGCGCCCAACTTTCTAAGTCATGAATTAGTGAGTCAGAATTTTTCCCTTTGTTGACAGTTTCAAGGTAAAGTATGAGTAAGTCAGCCGGTCCTTAACGGATGAAAACATTAATTTAGTCCGAACTCCGAATGTATCGAGTATCTTATCCGTTCGTAATAAGGTTCAGATTGGAACAGACATTTTTGTTAAAATTATTTGTTATAACACTCATCCATTCGTAATAAGGTTCAAATTGTTGTAGACAGTATAAAGATACAGTACGAGCAAGTCAATTAGAGTATCGTTGGTATAAATAAGAGTAAGTCAGCCGGTCCTTAATGGATGAAAACATTCATTTGGTCCAAATTTCCTTATGGATAAGATAGCTAGCTTTTCCATTCGTAATAAGGTTCAAATTGTTGTTGACAGCAAGATACCGTATGAGTAAGTCATGTCAGCTACCTGCTCTTCCCAGGTTATACAGTAAAAGACTGTAAGTATAATGCGAGGGTTTTGCTGTATAATGGGCGAAAGGCTGACCACCTCTCACCATAATGCAACTTGTTCCATCTGATAACCCTCACAAATTGTGTCGAACGTGGCCTAGTGGTTCTAGACCCACTGATGCTCTGCCTACCCCGTAGAGGAGTACAGGCGTGAGTGAATGTAATGTAATATAATGAGTAAGTCAATTATTCTTACTCATACTGTATCTTATCCGTTCGTAATAAGGTTTAAATTGCAACAGACATTTTTAGTAAAAGTATCGTTGGTATATGTGTATATATGAGTGCATCATCCAGTCCTAGAGTGATGCGGCGGTGACCCCAGCAGTCGTAGCGCCATCCACGCGGCTAAGGAGTGCGATGCGGGGGCCGGCGCGGGGGGAGATACCTAAAGGGGGGGAAATCATTTGTAAATCTTTTTTTTGCACAAAACGGTATCTGTTTGTATTACGGCCGGTTTGGTCGAATGGTAGCGACGCTGCCATATTTGTAAATGGCATATTTGCCGCTATTTTAGATAGATAGATAGATAAAACCTTTATTTAACTGACACATTACACACAATCACAAAAACTAACAAAAAATAAAAAAAATAAAGTAAAAACATTTGTATCTTAACGATTAATTAAAATTAATGTGTTTGGAAGAGTATAGTGTGTGTATTTTGTGTGTATTTTTACACAAATAGCGGCAAATATTTGTGTAAAAAGCAGATGTTTGTTCTCGGGTCATGGGTGTTTGTGTTTGTCTTTATGTGTGTTCCGAGGGACCCACAACACAAGGGAAAACCTTACACTAAGGCCTTTGAGTGTGTAGTATTTATTTGAAAGATTACAGAACGCAACTCAGGCCCGTCTTGAACTTTAATTAGGTATTGATTGTCTCTTTCTCTCACTATCAAAATAACAAAGACGACTGCTATTCAAGTATAGAACAGAGTCTGAGGTCCGTATTACAGAATGCGTCTCAGACTCTGATCTATACTTGAGTAGCAGTCATCTTCGTCAATTTGATAGTGAGAGTCGCTTTCTGTAATTTTTAAAATAAAAGCTACAAACTCAAAGACCCATATTTAGATTTTCCCTTGTGTTGTGTTTCCCTCGAAACATACATAAAGAGAGATACAAACACCTACGACCCGAGAACAAACATCTGCTTTTTACACAAATATTTTTCCCGACTGGGAATCAAACCCAGGACCCGTCGATCAAAAGACAGCGCCACTACCACTCGATCAAACCGGCCGCCCGTTTAGTTAGGAGACATGATAAGGATTTATATTGTAGGTTTAAACGTACATGATTCATAGACACTCATGAATCATGTACGGTTAAAGCTACCCGGTTAAACCTTGCCTGGAAGAAATTGCTACCTAGCAATAAGGCCGCCTTGTTGTACACTATGTTTTATGTTCTTTTAATTGTATTGAATGTCTTTGTGTGCAAATAAAGTATATTGTATTGTATTGTATGATTCACATGATTCAGGGTACATGATTCAGGTACATGATTCAGGGTGTTAAAAATCTCTTAGTTATATTCAAAATCCTGAACCAGTATCACTTACAGAACACTTTTTTTTTTCGATAGGATTTTTTTTTCCGAAATGTAGACACCACTCGGGTGCACCTCCCTCGCGCTACCCGCACCGCTCGCGTGCCTGGTGTACGAGTAATGTCTACGTTTAAGCAAAAAATGAACTATTCCCATTGAAAAAAAAAAATTATAAATGTGTTCTTTGAGGGATACTGGTTCAGGATTTTGAATATAGCTAGGAGATTTTTAATCACCTTGTAAATGACTTCATATTTATTTATTTTGTTTCCGTTTTTCTCTTATTAGTTTTTTCTCTTATTCGTTTTTATCACTACTTTTGCGCTACTCGGGGTTTTCTTGTGTTTTCCTTTCGCCTTGGGTTGCTTGAAAGAGATCGCTGTTAAGCGATAAGGCCGCCTATACACACTTTTGGTTGTAAGTTTGTATTTTATGTTTTGTCTGTCCCTTTTAAGTATGCAATAAAGTAGTTACCTATCTATCTGTATATATTTACCTGGCTTTGCATCCGTGTCCGAAGCCTATGCAGCAATAAGGCCGCCGCTAGCGCCGCGCCGGCCGCCGCGCCCGCCGCCGACGCGAACAGAGCGCCGAAAGACACCGCGCCCATACATATACCGTATACCACCTGTAATAAATATGTCAATAATATTAAGTTAACTATAGTAGATTGTTGCACCGAGCGCAAAGTGAGTTATAATGCACGAGTATTATGTTGGTGCAGTTCTAGATTTGTCAATAGGCCATATAGGCCGCGGCCTAGGGGTGGCAGCGTCCTAGGGGCAGCAGATTTCAGAGGGCGCTCACTCGATTTCACAGAGAAAAAAAGTCAAACAAGTTCACTGGTTTTCTCATGATTTTTAAATTAAATGCCTATTGAAACTCATTCCTACCGAAAAAATGAACTCTTTAGCTCTTCTCTACATAGAAGCAAAGACAAGATATAATAATAAACACCATTAACTATGATGATATTATAGATGATTTTGTTATTAAAAAAATCCCGTAAAAAATTTCTTAGTGACTAATTCCTTACTACAAATGAAAATTTATTCTTTTAGAAAGGTACATGGGGCGGCGGAAATAAAATGGCCTACACTCACAAAAATTGTAAATCCGGCACTGTGTTGGTGGTAGGTAGGGCTTGCAAATATTCGAAAATTTTGGTATTCGAATATTTTTTACGGTAATATTCGAATTATTCGAATATTATTCGATTTCTGTTAAATCTGAAATAAGGGCTCTAAAGTTCTGTTTCTCGTGAAATGAAATGCTCACATAGATTATATGAGATTAATAATTTATTTTGTAAGTATTAGTATATTATTATACTCCAATACATACACAAAAAAAATGTATTACAGCACAGCCAAAACACTAGGAACTTTAATAGTAATTACTTCTGTTGTCATAAACACTATTATTTTAACCATAAACCAAGAGATCAGTTCAAGAAATAATTAGAATAATTTAACTTTATTTCTCTGTATAATATTTTTTTGGGTTATGGAGGTACTTTAAAGTACAAATTAAATCAGGTTGTTTTCCCTGTTCGATCCTGACTTTGAGGGAATTTAAGAGTTTATCACTGATAAAGGTATTAAGACTTTCTAATTTGTTTACATAAACATATTTATTTACGCTTTTACGAAGCTAGCAAATTTTTTATTTTATTAATATTCGATTATTCGAATTTTACTGCCATTACTATTCGAATATTGAAATGAGGCGAATATTCGAATAATTCGAATATTCGATTGCAAGCCCTAGTTGGTGGCGTTGGTGCCCCAGTGCGAACGAGGGCACTAAATTAACCCTAGTGCATTAATTATTCACTTTACCAATCAACTCTACCGTTATAAAATATACCTATTCAAAAAAACTCAAAAACTTGTTAAAGTTTCGAATCGTACAGAATGTGCGCCATTTGTTTTTTTTTTCTTCACCAAGTAGGTTTTATTCAGCCGATTTTTATTTTCAGCCAGTATTATTTTGATCTAATGCATACATTTTACATGATACTTAAAAAGAGACATTAAACCTCTGTGGTAAAATTATCTAAAAAAAATGCATTAATGAAAAACAATGCAATATTAGATTTCATATAACATTTCCGCACTGTTTTGGATCAAAGCAAAAAATACGTCCTTTGTGATCGGTTTTGCAGTGGTTAATGATAACATTATTACGTTTTTCGTAAAAAATTAAAACACTGTTGAATATGAACAATAGTGCATGTAGGTAAGTATAACTGTAGAACAACCCATTAATTACTTTTACCTCAAAATTGTTGGTGGTCCGTTTTATGGGACATCTTCCGGGACATCACTTAAGTAATTACAAATGTTAGTACTAGAGTAAAATAAATTTAATTCATCTTTTGTTTTTGTTCAACACGATCTTTAGGAACAAATAAAAGAACCAATATAAATTGGTGTAAAAAATAACGTATAAATTAGTTCTTTTATTTATTCCTAAGGTTCATGTTGAACAAAAACAAAGGTTAAATTCAATTTATTTTACTTTAGTACTAACACTTAGTGATGTCCCGGAAGATGTCCCGTAAAAAAATTTTGTCAGAAGGAGTCTCAACTTTTTGACTCAGTTCTTCGAAGTTAGGTAAATACAGGGCTCTAAGTAAATCTCTTTTAAACCTCTCGGGTGATTAATCAGTCCATGAAACTGAACAACTTCCCCAAGGAACGTAGGTCAAAATACGAAAAAAAATTTTTAGTTCCCATACAAACTTCATCAGCGTATAGCGCATTATGTATGGGAGATCAAATTTTTTTTTTCGTATTTTGACATATGTTCCTTGGGGAAGTTGTTCAGTTTCATGGACTGATTTAGCACCCGAGAGGTTGAAATAGAGATACCTAAAGGCCTGTATAATATACTCATTAACACTGTCTAGGGATATTACACGATTTTTCATACAAAATAGCTGTGTTTGAGAAGCTATAAGTTTTTTTTCTTGCGAGAGAGACAGAGATGGAACTACTGGCGCACCGTCTTACAAATATCAATGAAAAATTACTGAAGGGTTGTAAAAAACAATTCCCCTATACTTACTTAACCTTTACTGTTTAAGTCTCAATCAATCAAATCATTTATTTGTGGACCATATGTACATAAGATCTAAAATATAGAAATGACATTTTAGTTCCAATATGACCAGCCATTCGGCATACAAATATTCATTTATATTGTAAAATTTATAAAAATTATTTATAAAATGTGATAATAATTTTATCATACGTCTTTTAAAAATAAATTAATTAGTCTTTTCAATCTTTAATTACCTCCTCTCGAATCCTCCCACTGAAGACGGTGACAGACTCCCTGGAGGGTCCGAACGCGAGGTCTGCTTCAGACACCACTTCATATATGCCCGACACCCCCACGTCGGCTGATCTACCTTCACGGATCGTGCGGCGTTTACGGAGTGACCTGAAAGTTTATAATTTGAGTTTAAATACGACATTTTGGCAAACCCTTTAATTTAATAATCTTCTTACAGCCCATGAGGGGCGCGGGCCTCCCGTAGAAACGCGAAGGGGATTTAGGCCATAGTCCACCACGCTGGCAAAATGCGGGTTAGTGGACCGCTCGTCTTTCGAAAACGAATTCATTTGATTATGGGAGTGCAAAATAAAATAAGTAATCCGCCATTTTGGGCAGTCCGTTATATTGGATTTAGAGTGACGTCATTCAGCTATCCATGCATTGTCTTACAAACTAAAAAACTGCTTTAAAATTCAATTGCACGATTAGCCCTAACAAACATATTTACACAAGTTTTAAACATATTATAACGAGTTCTTGTCACGATCACCGCGAGAATCTTTAACAATTCACACACACACACACACACACACATTCCTACTCACTCTCAAACACACACTATACTCTTCCAAACACATTAATTTTAATTAATCGTTTTTACATTTTTTTTGTAATTGTGTGTGTGATGTGTCAGTTAAATAAAGGTTTCATCTATCTATCTACAATAAAACACAAATACTCGTAAATCCAAATGTAAATATAAAAATGTAAAACACATACATACATGGGCAGTAATAGCCCAGTTGATTAAAGAACCAGTCTTGTGACCGAGAGGTTGCGGGTTCAAAACTGAACCTTGTGCCACTAAATTCGTCCTTTACAATTTTTCATTAATTATCATCAGCTGTGAAGGAAAACAACATGATGAAACCCGTACGTCTGAGAACATTCAGTTTTCACGCGATCTACCAACCTGCATTGGGCCAGCGTGGTGGACTATGGCCTAAACCCCCTTCAAAGTTTCGAAGGGAGGCCCGTACCCCTTGGTGGAGACGTATATGGGCCGATGATGATACTGAAACTTAAATAAACAAAAGTACAAAAGGAATCTTACCTAGGCCCAGCCACGGCGGGTCCAGGTGGCTTAGCAGCTACCACCCCATCGCCTTCCGGAGCCGTCTCGGGCTTCACGTCACCGGATAGTTTCCGCGGACCGTGTGGGAATCGCTCACGCTCACCCAGGTCAGAAGGACGGTCCTGGAAATTAAGGTTGCGTTTATTAGTTTTTTTTAACTGGTATGGTGAAATAGGCGTATATAGGAGAGGCCGGGTGGGCCGCGCCCACCCCAGTATGGTCTAGGGCCCATCCCAGGATGTTTGGCCATCAATTAGAAATTCTATGACGGAGGCCAAAATACTAATAGCATCATGAAAAAATAATTTAAAAAATTAAATAATTATCTACCGCCGAGAAGTCTTCATACCTACTTACTTATTATAGATACTATAATACAGTACATTCCATAAGTTACTTTTGAGTAAACAGCAAGCTTAACTTTTAAGTACATTTAATTTTCGCCAAGCCTGATAAAACCCTAGATACCTACGCCAACAGAAGATAGTGGGGTAGGCAAGGGACAAAGACATAGGCATAGGGTCAAAATATAGTGACTTACGTTAAAAAGCTTGGTCAATGCTTCAACCAGATTTTCAACCGCGGACATATGGTCTGTGTGTCTTCAACCGCGGTAATATGGTCGCCATCGGGCTCAGCTAGTGTATCATTAACTTAGGACTCACTATAAATGGTCAAGACAGTGCTTTGACAATCCTCTCAACGGCTGAGGTACAGTCGGAATCTGGCTTGTTAATCAGTAATGGTTTGTCTGAGTCACAACGACAGAGAGTCTTCTAAAGGTGGGGCCAAATATTGTGACTTACGGTAAAAGGCCTGGCCAATGCTTCGACTAACTCTTCAACAGCGGACATATGGTCGGTGTCCGGCTCGCTGACGGGAGCGGGCGCGCGCTGCGGGAGCGGTGCGGGCGCGGGTACGGCATCGCCAGAAACTTCGTCCCCGAATGCCTCTTCTAAAGGTATGTGTTGGGACTCTTCGGCTATTGTTAGGTCGCTGTCTTCGGCTGAGGTTTCTCTGTAATTTTACAAGGTCATATTATCAATGCACCTAGCCTTGAAATACGAAAACAAAACTATGGAAAGTGAAATAACTATTTCAAGTACGCTAAAACTCGTGCGTGTGCGGACAGCGGATGATAAATTTTCGAAACAATTTTCACCAACTTACGATGTTTCATATACATGTATGATAAACAGGGTGATTTTTATTCCGTGTACTGGGTTCGATTCCCGGTTCAACCAGGCAATTGTTTAAAAATGTATGAATGCAGTTCAAATTGATTTTATAATTAAAACAAAATCTTCTTTCAGTAAAATGTCCCATCTACAATAATTAATGTACTTTCCCTCCATGTAGCATAGCCGTGGGACGAATACGTGTTTATAAATTTGTATCTATAAAGCTGAGCTATAAAGTATAATTGATTACCAATAATTTACACGTGAATGGGAAGCATTTAATTTAAGAAAATAGAAATTTAGAACAAATGTTAGATTCAATCACAGTATTAATTCAACCATGTATGTAATTGTTAGTGTAGTTTTGAGTCACTGAAACAAAAGATTGGATGCAAAGAAACCGAACTTACTCAATATCATTATGATCTTGATGCGTCCTATCATCCTTCCGATCTAAGGCGCCATGCCGTTGTGGCGATATGCCAGCCAGTTGACAATGATCCAGGCAGCCATGTCGACATATTTCCACTTTGCAGCGTATATGCACGCTTAAAGCGTCAGGGAACTTGAACGCGTGGAAGAAAGCGTACGTTATCACTGTGGCCCGCTCGTCTGCCGCTTTTGCTTTTAGGAACCTGAAAATAATTATTTTTGTGTGATATTTTGTGTGTAGCCAGGAAAACTTCATAGTTTTAGTTTATGTAATTTGGTCTAATACATGATTACAAAGTTTATACATGGTGTCAGAGACAGCTTAGCAAAAACTTAAACCAAATACGGACGTCCGTCGTCGTTGGAATTTTTATCAAGCTTTTTTTAGGATTTTTAACATTTTATACTATAAAATTGAATTATGTATTCTTACACATTTCATTTGTACCTTAGGATCATAATAAGTCAGTAAGAATTAAGTGCATTAATTTAGAAACAGTAAATGCGGTGTGCCTTTTTGTCTGAATAGATATTCTAATTATAAATAACTTGTGAATGGAGAAATGCGGAAATAATTTATGAGGTAAACCAAGATATATCGCGATGAACCCTTACAGGTCACCTGACGTCATAAGCATTTCCGTGCTTCAAAGGGCACTTGAACGGCCGACCGGACCAGTGGCGTAGCTAGGTACCCGAAGGCCCTGGGGAAAAAATAAATTAGGGCCCCATCTAAACTTTTTAAAATAGTTTGCTCCGTATTCGTCGAGTTCCGAATTCGACGTACTCCAGATTTGTCGTAATCCAGGTTCCCCTGTATTTTTTAAAATAAATTGCCAATATTAAAGTCGCGTTCCTGGAATATGGTTTATTTATATTCCGAGTGGGAGAAATGTTCACTAGTTCAATTGAAAGTTTTTAAAGTCAGAGTTCGAAGAGCCCCCTGAGCTTGGGAGCCCTGGGGCACTGCCCCGTCTAGCCCTCCGGTAGCTACGCCGCTGAAATGGGCCTAGATTGCGGTATGTCTGAATGTATTCATTATCAAACAAATACGGAACCAAATCCATCCCGTATACCCGCCGCACTTGTTTACGCGCCGTGCGATACAAATCCTGCACACACGGGTGCGCATAGATCGCACGAGGATTTAAAACAAACCCATCAAATGACAATTTTTTTTTTGTTAAGTTTATCCCTTTCGGGAAAGGCAAAGGAAACTAAGTCCATACAGCCATGTCTTCAGTGAAAAATCTTCTTTCTTGAACTTAACCTAAGCCCTAAGCTCCTCATGTTCTGCGTAAAACTGGATAGCGTCTGTTTTACGAAAACTGGCGGCGAGAAGCACAACCGCGAGGATCTTTGTCGGTACCAAACGGAGCAGAAACACTGTTATCACTTTAATTTTTCATCACTACACGAATTTTAGTAAATTTACTGTATAATACACTATCACTATTACACATTAAACAACTTTTTCACGCCGAAAACGAAAATTCAATTGACAAAGCAACCGCTCACGCCGAGTTCCCGCCAAAGACCTCAAATGACAAACGAAATAAGTTAAAATCATACCTGGATATCATTTTAGGTCGCAGCACACAGCCGTATTCATCTGAGAGTTGAATCACGTGTCCAGAACCATCGGAGGCTGCGCAGGACTTCACTCGCATGTCAAATTCACCTGGAAAATAAGTAATAGAGGTCTATTAGCAATTGGATTAGGACTTTAATTGTCTTAAAGACAATTGTGGAAAATAAACAGTTGTGTAAGTAATGGAAAATAATTATTTGTTAATGCGAATTGGATGGACGGTTTCCATGGTTTGTTATCGAGGAGGGAAAACCTTTTCGCTTTTCTGTCCTTCACAGATTTTTTGTCCATGCCCTTGTGTAAGGATTTTGATTTTGTTACATACAGGTTCTCCATCTACACTAATATTATAAAGAGGAAAGATTTGTACCTATTTTTGTATGTTTGTAATGAATAGGCTCCGAAACTACTGGACCGATTTGAAAAATTCTTTCACCATTAGAATCCTACATTATCCGGGATGGACATAGGGTACATGATTTTCCCGAATTCCCACGGTAACGAAGTCCCGCGCGGGTAAGCTAGTAAGAAATAAAGTAAGAAAGTTAAATAAATTTTCGAAACTACTCAGCTTCAAACAACTTCGCCATACACTAGACTCTAGGCTATAGTCGTACCTACTCGAAAAGAAAGAGCTTCAAATAGAATGTTTAACTGACTTCCAAAAAGGAGACGGTTCTTCATTCGACTAAATGTTTTGGTATGATTGTTACGTGATAACTCCGGAAATTGTCAGCCGGTTTTTAAAATATCGTTTTTAGGGTTCCGTAGTAATCTACGAACCCTTATAGTTTCGCCATGTCCGTCTGTCCGTCTGTCCGTCTGTCCGCGGGTTTCCTAAGAAACCCTTGGTACTACAGAGCTGAAACTTGGCATGATTATACATATGAATCACGCCGACAGAACTGTAGAGTAAAATCTTAGAAAAAAAATTTTTTTCGGGTGTCTCCCATAGACGTGAAAGGGCGATGAATTTTTTTTTTCTCACCAATATTTTTAAATGGGGTGTCATAGGACAGCATATTAAAAGATAGAAGGGGTTTACTACGAACGTTTTTCGATTCAGCACTCCGTTTGCGAAATATAAATTTTTAAAGTGAAAATTTTTGTCAAACACAAGTGTCCCCCCCCTCTACCTGCTAAACGGTTGTTTCTAAAAATGTGGAAAAATTCACGTTGGTAGAATATATAACGAAATTAAAAGGAAAACTATCACACATAACTTGGTCCTTCAAGTTTGCGAGTAATAGTCGACCAAGTGCCAAACACTGTTGGGATTAATAAGAATATATTTACTAATATAAGATCCTTGGTACTACAAAGCTGAAATTTGGCATGGTCATAGATATTGATTGCGCCGACAGATCTAAAATATAAAATTTTGGAAAAAACATTTTTTCGGGTGTTTTCCCATACACGTGAAAAGGCGATGGATTTTTTTTTCTCGCCGATACCATCGAATTGAATGTCATAGGATAGATTTTTAAAATATAGAAGGGGTTTACTAAGAACGTTTTTCGATTCAGCACTCCGTTTGAGAAAAAAATATTTTTAAAGTGAAATTTTTTGTTAAAAACAAGTTTCCGGGTCCTACCAGCTAAACGGTTGTTTCTAAAAATGTGAAAAAATTCACGGTTATAGAATATACAACGAAATTAAAAGAAAAACTATCACACATAAGTTGGCCCTTCAAGTTTGCGAGTAATAGTCGACCAAACGTTTTTGGGTTTAATAAAAATATGTTTACAAGGTTCCACGCTAAAAGTGAGGGGAGGTCGAAAGCTAAACTGTAACATATTGACATTTTAGGCGACGTTAAATAGTTTTTTGGGGATGTTAATTACGAAAATGACATCAAAATTATTTTAACAGCAGGTTGATATTATTTCTAACAGTAATATTGCCGTAAAAAAAAAAATTCGCGCTCGCTTCGCTCGCGAATTTTATACTTACATTCGGTTGTATTTAGACCAAAACAAAAATTATTTCCGAAATTACAAACTCTTTAATAATACATTTGTTTTTAGGGTTCCGTAGTAATCTACGAACCCTTATAATTTCGCCATGTCCGTCTGTCCGCAGGTTTCCTAAGAAACCCTTGGTAGCACAGAGCTGAAATTTGGCAAGGTCATACATATAAATTACGCCGACTGAACTGTAGATTTTTTTTTTCGGGTGTCTCCCATAGATGTGAAAGGGTGATGATTTTTTTCTTCTCGCCAATATCATAAAATGGGGTGTCATAGGACAGCTTTTAAAAGGCAGAAGGAGTTTTCTAACAACGTTTTTCGATTCAGCACTCCGTTTGCGAAACATAAATTTTTAAATTAAAATTTTTTGTCAAACACAAGTGTCTACCTCTCTACCAGCTAAACGGTTGTTTCTAAAAATGTAAAACAATTCACGGTGGTAGTATATACAACAATATTAAAAGAAAAACTATCACACATAAGATGGCCCTTCAAGTTTGCGAGTAATAGTCGACCAAGTGCCAAACTTAGTTGGCATCATTAAGAATTTATTTACTAATATTAGATCCTTAATAGTACAGAGCTAAAATTTGGCATGGTCATACATACCTATTGATTGTGGTGATAAATCTAAAAAATAAAATGGTCGAAAAAAAATTTTTTCGTGTGTTTCCCATTAACGTGAATGGGCGATGGTTTTTTTTCTAGCCGATATCATCGAGTGCGTTATCATAGGATAGCTTTTTAAAAGATAGAAGGGGTTTACTACAAACGTTTTTCGATTCAGCAATCCGTTTAGGAAATATTAATTTTTATAACGAAAAAAAAAGTGGAATAATTCACGAGGGTAGCATTTACGACGAAGTGTACCCTAATCCAAAATGGTTGACATACAAGGTTCCACGCTAAAAGTGAGGCGAGCTGAAAGCCAAGCTGTAACATATTGACACATTAAAAATATACACCTGCTTAGCTTGATATTATTATATTATTCCTTACAATAAAATTGTCGCAAAAAAAAAAATTCGCGCTCGCTTCGCTCGCGCATTAAACACTTCCATTCTGTTATATTTAGGCCAAACTTTTTAATACATTTCTTAATGATACTAAGTATAGTATTTGGGGATTTTAACATCAACTATGACAATATGCTTGTAAAATTAAGAAGCCAGCTGCATATTTGAATCATGCTGCTACGGAACCCTACAATGCGCATGGCCCGACACGCTCTTGGCCGGTTTTTTTTTTTAAAGAGCATACTCCTGAAATGGTCTCATAAAAATTTTATCGACAGTTTAAAAAAGTGATTCAGCACTTTTTTAAAAATCAACAAAACACATACACATTAATATATGTAGATGACGTTCTGGTGTGTTGTTATTTGCTGATAAGCATTATTGGGGTTGAAGTCAGTTGCTTCTTACGTTTTTAGAATGGACATATACAGCGGGCGGGTCACTTCTGTGTAAGCTGTAAACTATAACTACAATATTAGTTACAAGTAAGAAATCCATCACAAATTCTGACAGCGACTCCTCAACAATGTTTAACTTTACGGCCGAAGATTTAACTACCGTTTTATTTGTCAGCTTTCTTCCGAGTAGGAACAGACAGCAGCATGTTAGGTTACACATTTACACTACGAAAGCCGGCGCTATTACGAGCGAGATAAGGGCGACGTCAAGGTCAATATTAATAACCTGAAGTGCTGCCGACTGTACATTTTCATGACTACTACAAAGTTGAACGTAAAATTTTTCAAAGTAGGATACACAGAAAGTGTGCGCACTTAACACGAACCACAGTTTTAACTGCATCCATTAGTTTTAAGCTAAGTGAATTGTTTAAGAACCACATATCAAGTTACTCTGTCGATGTGTTCTGTGCAGTTGAATTAAGAGCTATTTTCCAATGAAACTTGGTAGTCTTACGGCGAAGACATAAAGTAAAGGAGGAAGTGCGTAAATAAATATTCCATTAAAACTGAGTAAACATTAAGAAAGCTGTCGAAATACTTTGTAGATGCGTCTAACGTATGTGAGACACGCTTTGAGTCAAAATGGATGTATGACTATGGTTAAACATATGTGTCCCTAGCTTAAAGTAATATTTATTTAAGATACCCACATAATACAATACGACCTACGCTCTTAATATTAAGAGCGATATCAGTATTCCAGTTTTAGCTTAAACTTCTAAAATGTTAGATGTGTCCGTGTCCGTGATAATGTGTTTATCTTAAAAATCTGTTACGGGGAAGCTACTTTGTGCATGTGCACATTTTAGAAATGATCACTAATTTCAAAGGTTCAGAAATCTTAAATAAATAATTTGACTGTAGAGGATTGTAGATGGTTTATTTTCTTATCACTTGACTTACTAAAAGGATAAGTAACGTACATGGAGCAGTGCATTTTGATAGGTGACCATATAGTAATTTTCACGAGCGTTTCCGTGTCTCGGAGGGTACTAAAGACCGCCCACTATATCGAAATAAATTAGTATTTCAAAGAAATATTTTATCAAAAGCATTACTGCTAAAGATTACGAAAACTAATATACAGGGTAATTTTTTTATCACTATCCAAATTTTTTGTTGGTAAACTTTATGAAAATTTAACAGACCCGTATTTTTTTGTTTCTGCGTTTCATATAAATATCTCAAGCTAGATCGTCTGAAGCATGAAAATAAATCAAAATGTTTGTATGGAAAAAAAAATAACATCGTCCAATTGACTTGAAACTTTGTAATAGTACTCTTCAACACAATTTGTGACAGACGTTAAAAAGGGGTATCAAAATCTAAACATTTTGGAAAAAACAATTTTTCCTTCTTATTTACGTTCTATTAAGGTTACTGACACCGTAAGAAAAATTTGGATAATGATAAAAAAATTACCCTGTATTGGTTTTTGGACCAACCAATCAGACAATTTTATTTAATGATCTAATGCAATCCGAGGTATAAACTGTTGTACTTAATGCACTATCACATTTCTTTTTTACCCTTTCCTCAGATGCTCAGATAATTCTGAACCAAAGAAAGTAACTGTTGAATGTTTTAATTTGGGTGACTTACAGTGATTCAATCAGCCCACGAAACTGAAAAAATTTCCTCATAGGTCGAAATATGAAACAATTTTTTCGTCTCTTCATAAAAATTGTGGGATCGGGTGATCGCCTAAGTATGAAAAGTTGAATCTTTTTTTGTGATTGTCATAGAAGAGAAGAAAATATTTTTACAGTTTCTTTATTTCTATGGGGATTATCAAATAGGTTCCGTGGAGAAAATTGTTCAATTTCATAGGGAGAACCACCCCCTCAAGTTTCGTTTGCTAATTTAAAGTCACATCACAGCACATAAAAATTATCTTTATGGCTTTGTACGGACGGCTGCAACTCAGGTTACCACACCCGTGCACTCTGTGTTGTTGGGATAAGAGCGGTTTTGCAATGAAAATTGAGTAACCTGATGCGCTGGCCTCTTTACATTAGGTAGATACCTACATTTTGTGGTTCTCCCTAGTCGCGTAGAAATATATTATTTACAAAGTAATTTAGGCAAGTGTGAAGATCAATATAGTTTGTCAGCTTAACGGTTTGTAAAATAAATATGGAAGTATCAAGTTCTTTCTTTACGATCCATGTATGTAACTTTAGAAGATTTTCTTTACAGAACGTGACTCAGTCGTGTTTAAATGTATTTACATAGTATTAGGTATTCACACGTTTCTTAATATTTTTTACCTCCGACAAAAAAGAGGGGTGTTATAAGTTTCACGTGTGTATCTGTGTATCTGTCTGTGGCATCGTAGCTCCTAAACAAATGAACTGATTTCGATGCTGTTGTTTATTTGTTTTAAAGCTGACGTAATCGAGATGGTTCTTAGCTTTATATGATCAAAATTGGTTCAGCCGTTAAAAAGTTAAAAGCAATCAAACATAAGATGATATTTGCCCCAGTTAATAAATGCAATGTCAGCGATTGCAACTTGATTTAAAAAAGCTTCTGATGGTAAACGATTTAGTTGACTGTAGCAACACTAGACGGAAATATTTATTTGCGTTACAAGGGTGGAAAGAACTATTTTGTGTTAATCCCTACTAATCCCTACTTAATATTATAAATGCGAAAGTAACTGTCTGTCTTCTGTTACGCTTTCACGCCTTAACCGCTGACGCGATTTCGATGAAATTTGGTACAGAGACTGATTAGACCTTGGGAAAGGACATAGGCTACATTTTATCCCACAGCTAGGCACGATATAACTTATAGTCCACGCGGGCGGAGCCGCGGGCGGGAAGCTGGTTAAAAGTATTTTTGGGTAACTAATATAAGAAAAATAAAATAAAAATTGATTTATTTGCCACAATTCTAGATTCAACAATTTTAGGAGACCAAACACAAAGAGTTAGAGCCACTGGGAACAAACAACCTAAAAATAAACCTATAGAAAGTTTTTGAGATGAATAACAGATTTACATCCATAAGTTTAACCAGATGACCAACAGCCACAACCGACTCAATAAATTGTAAATACGGCTTATAGATAACAATATTTCAAATGGCAACTCCGACGTTCGAATTATTACGGGCTGACCTTTAGATCCCTTTTACCGATGTAATATAACTCGTACTAATTCAATTAACCTTTTCTATCACTTATCGCTCTTTAAATGTACTATCCTTTCTTATCGGCAGTGTAATAATAAAACAGGACCGTTAAAAAATTGTGTCGTTTTTTTTCGATAGTTGCTCAAATCGCGTTCCTTCAAAGCTACATACATACAGCTTTAAAATTGCGTTTCCACCACAAGGGCTTTTTGTTGCAGTTTTTTAAAATCAGCTTTCATGCTGGACTCGGAGTGAAAGAAAAACTTAGAATGTGCCGGCTATCTACTCTTCTCAGGTATACAGTAACAGTCTGTAAGAGGGATGCGAGGGTTTTGCTGTATAATGGGCGAAAGGCTGACCACCTCTCACCATTATGCAATTTGTTTAGTGATTTATAACCACTGATGCTCTGCCTACCCCCCGTGAGGGATTGTGGGCGTGAGCGTATGTATGTTTTTTTAAAAATCAATAAAACAGCTTTCAAGCAAGGAGGTTTACATACATTTTGTTTCCTCAATTAAGTATCCACGCATGTTTCTGGTCTGCTGGTGATAACTAGTTCACACAGTGTGAACTAAAAATGATGATGATGATGATGATAGTGACTTAATGCTTCTTGTGTTCTTTTTATTTATATTTTATTCATTTTTCCCGTCTTTAGCGCTTAGGTTAAAGCAATAGAAAAACTTATTTTTAAATTAAAGTGAGGTTAATATATAATTATAAAAAATAACTAAAAAGGTAAGGCAAGTGAAGCCGTGTGCTGAAGCTAGTGGTTATAAAAACTTGTGCCGCCGACGTCCAAGGCTCGTCCTGTTTTGCCCCATAGCGACCGACATTGACCATGGAAAAATAACTTCAATTCTAATGGACCTTATGTAAACATGATGATAAATTTGTCTCCTTTTCAAGGTATTAATAAAAAAACTTCTTTATAAAGATTGTTTATGTTCTTTAATTATCTACTTGACTGAAAATAAATTAGTTAATTAAGGTTATTTTAGGAAAGTCACAAAAATTCAAGGTGTATTTACCCACTGTAATTAAATTTCGTTGGGGAGCGAACTATCTACCATCTCTAAAAATAATAATATAATAACTTCGTTAAAATATGGTAGAACATGTTCATTTCTTTGTATCTAAACATGTAAAGCGAACACAAAGTTGTTCATAAAAGCAAAAACACTAAGTTGTGTTAAATTAATTCAATTAATCGGTTCATGACTAACGACTATTCAATAAATTATTATCTATTTATTGTAACCTACACTCATACAGTTATGATTGCACTTGATCTATAAAATAATACCCTCTGGTATAATCAATTTATATGTCACCGGATAATGGTAAAAACCATAATATTACAATTTCAGTAGTGAATTATAATCTCCCGCGACATTACAATTTGCGTAATAAAATTACAATCTAACAAAACTTTAAGGGCCGCCTTCATGCAATTAGGATACCTAAGTTAGGTTATGTTAGGTTGGCTTTTAGGGTCGGTTAGCGCTCGTAGCCCAGTGTATCTCGCTTATCTCAACCGATCAGTGAGGATAAGCAACGCACACAGAGGCAGGGAACCTGATTTGTGACCAAAGTGGCAATTTATCATGAGCGTTTCCGTGCTTCGGATTGCACGTTAAGCTGTTGGTCCCGGCTGTTATCGATTGACTACAGTCGTTAAAACCAAGTCAGAGGCCATTGTGCGGTTTGAAAACTCTGACACCAGGCTTAGCCAAGTTCGCCACATACTTGACTATACCTACACGATACGAAGAAGAAGGTAAGATTGCATTTATTTTATAAAAAAAGTCCGTCAATGTGAAAAATATTGAGGCAGTTCACAATACTGAGAGATTTTAATATTTTTTTTGTGAAATTCCAATATTACGGGTTTGACAATGTTACGGTATAGAACCTTAGGTTATTTGATGATAGTATTGATAGGATGAAAAGATTTTCGTACAAAAAAAAACCATCATTGATGAAGAAATTGCTCGCTCACTGTAGCAATTATTACGACGTCAGCTAATGATCGCTCCTCTAAAAAAGTTTCATCCGCGCGTGTGAACCCCGTTAAGTAAACTCATTCGCTAGTATTTGTCCAGTTTACTTTTTACCATTCCATACCGTTAGTGTGTTTGAACGCCATTATTACCCTGTTAGAGGTTTACGAGATCCCACTTATGACGCGTGGGTCGAGGAAATTTCAAGTCTAATAGGTTTCAACGGAAATAGCCGATATAGGATATTGGCAATATAAATTTACTTTGACTATCAATGGAGCAGTACTGATCTCTGTTTTCAATTCAGAACGTATAACTTAAAAATAAAACACCGCCAGACCGCGAGCCTTTCGAAAACTAATTTTCTTAGAAAAACGGGTTTCATCATGATACTTCACCACTGAGCAAGTCACGATTCATGAAAAATCCGTACATAAATCCGAAAAGACGAATTTAGTGGTACTGGCCCACACCAGGATTTAAACCCACAACCTTCTGGTTACAAGTCTGGCTCATTCATTACCAACTGCACTATCACGGCTTTAGGCCGTGTTCCCAGTAGGCAAACTGTTAGCGGCCGACTGTTCGCCTCCCTATACATTTTAAATGGAGGGCAAACTGCGTACCAGTACGCTGTGTATGGACACTCCATTTAAAATTTACTCCTTCCTGGATTCTTACAGAAAAAGGTATTACACGGGCGAGGGAGTCTCTTCACGCGCTCTATTCGCGGTCTCTTTTAAGTGGAAACTAAAGGTAAATGTAATGAAATCGAACCAAATTAACAACTACCATTTACATCTCTATTCAAAAAACACCAAACACTTATACCTTTGTTCATTACGTTCAAACATTGTATCTAATTATCCCAAATTCTGCAAGTTACAGCAAACATGTTAATTAGTAACTAAACATCAGTATATAGGTAGACATGTGGGTGGTCATAAGTGTCATTATTGTATATTGCGACTTTCTCACTTCTATTGAAGTGTTTTTGTGACATGAAACCTTTGAATGGGTGACAAAAGATCAGGGTATCACAGTAGTTATACTTGTCACAAGAAAATATGTATTTGTTTTGTTATGGAGATAAATTTTACTGTTTAAGGCGCCTTCCTGACCGGGTCGGTACGTTTCAGTATGATTTATAGCTATTGTTACATAGTCGTTGATACCTCCTTGTAAGCTATTAAGCCTGTGTTAGGAGGTACCGGTCTCCGATATGCTATTTTATGCTATGGAAGAATATGCAAACATAATCATGATCTTGCTTTGTAAACAAAATAGGTGAACTATAAATTAGTTAGCGAAAAAATTAAGGATTGTGAATCAAACCACTAATCAAAAACTTTCAACTTTCCCCAGCAAACATAGGTCGACATACGAAAAAACAATGTCGCCTCCATACAATTTGAGTAGGAAACGTCGAGTTTATTTATTTTTATTTCGGGTCCCCAGCTTGGCTGGGCAGCATTTGGGAAGCTGCGTCATATCTTTTCGTCGCCACTCCCGCAGTGTCTAAATACCAAGGTCTTTAATCAATGCGTCCTACCAGTCATGACCTACGGAGCCGAAACGTGGAACATGACAGTGAGGTTGGCCCACCGATTGCACGTCGCTCAGCGAGCAATGGAATGCTCCATGCTCGGGATCTCGCTAAGGGATAGAATCCGAAACGAGGTTATCCGACAGAAAACCGGAGTGATGGATATTATCCAAAAGTGTAGCAAGCTGAAGTGGCAGTGGGCTGGCCTTGTCTGTCGCAGAACCGACGAGCGTTGGCGTAGACAGGTTCTCGAATGGAGACCACGTCTTGGCAAACGTAGTGTAGGACGCCCCCCAGCCAGATGGTCAGATGACCTAAAGAAGATAGCGGGTAGTGGCTGGATGAAAACAGCGGAGGATCGTGCAAAGTGGCGCACCTTGTGGGAGGCCTATGTTCAGCAGTGGACTGCAATAGGCTGATATGATGATGACGGGTCCCTTGGGGAGAATTATTCAGTTTTCTGGGTAAAATTACCCCCTAAAGTTTCCCTAACAAATTTTAAGTCGCCCCATTTTTTTTTCCACTTTGGTAGATATCTGCAATTTGCATGCAAACAGCCTAACAACATAGCTAAATGCACTAAAATGTTTAATGCTTCAGCAATGAATCACGTCTGCACCAAGAATTCCAATCAATATGAATTACTTTTCCAGCTCATTGAATAAGAGAAAACTGCATAAAATTATCGATCATTTAACACCTTGTATCACCTGGTATTTCTTATCAGCAATTTGGCTTATGACTCTCTTTACGAAGAAAGTGATTATTTTGAAGTACAAAGGAGTTTGTGTGTCTGCTTGTCCGCTAATTCCTTCTTAACCACGCAACGGATTTGGAAATAGTTTTTAACATCATAGATTTTTCCGAAGGCTTATTTGTAAGTATAGTATTCGAATTAATGATAAAAAGCCGGGGGCGACTTTCTAATTGAATAAAAAATTCAATCTTCTACTATGGTTGCTAGTTTTGGATCCAAGAACGCGTTCACAAAGAAAAATACTGCGTAATTTATGAAGAAATTAGGGCACTTTTCACACTTCATCCCTTTCAAATTAGCTGTTCAGTCCTCTTGTGTAAAAACAATGTTTATTTTTGCAACTGGATGACACTTATTTATAACTAGCTTTCCAACCGGGACTTCATTCCAGTAGGAATTTCGGGAATGAATTATGCACATAAACTTGCCTCTTGAATCAGTCAGTCCATTGATGAAAACTGTATGAAAAACAGTTCAGTAGTTTTTAAGTTAATCGCGTTCAGACAGACAGACGCTGCGGGGGACTTTGTTTTATAAAATAGTATGATGGTGCAAATAATTTCTTAAAACTCATTATTATTATTAGGTTGGTACGATATAACAGACGGCTGAAGTCATCTATTGATCAGTGCCGATATTACTAAAACATGTCCTAGGTTTTTTCACTATCTCAGATCATAAATTAGATTGGGTTGTAAAATCCCAACCCGTATGTTTATGCGCTATAAAATGATATTGAAGTTTTTAGCTGTTTTTTTAAAATAAATTATTACATTTTAGCGATCGATCGCTAATGTAATGACTTCCATTAATCGATACGTCAGAATGATAGAGTTGAAATCTGAATAGGTTTATCTATTCTTGTTGTGTACTGAATTTTACTAAGACATCTGCAACCTTTGCCGTACCCTTTGTCATCATGATGAAAAATACACTTTTCATCATATATTGTGTCCTAAAGACCAGGGATGTTTAAGATTATGTAGGTAACAAATTATAAATCTGTAATTGGCAAATGTTTAGATAAATTCATTAGTATTACAAGTTTTGTTAATGCTGTAGACTTTAGAATAAAAAAAAAATAAAATAAAAAAACAATAGTTGATCCTTATGGTGATGACCCTACGGTCATTACAGAACGCGACTCAGACTCTGATCTATACGAGTAGCAGTCGTCTTTTGTCATTTTCATAGTGAAAGAGACAATTAATACTTAAGTATAGATCAAGACTTGAGTCTCCTTCTCTAATAGGTCGTTATTCCGAAGCTCCAGAGCACTTTTCCCTAGTTACCAATGATAAAAGGTGATATCACTGCAGAAAAAAATACGAGAAACTAAAATGCATACATATTTGTAACTAACTTACCTCTATAATCGTTGATGGCTACCACAAGTGTTAGAGTAGAACCCAGAGGAACTATTCCGGAGACAGGAGGCGCCCAGGGACCTTTGCCAGCCTGGATCTCCATCCAGCAATCCACGTTGTCTCCTGCAGAAAAATAAATTAATAGGTTAACGCTACTCGCTACACACTCAAAGCTTCACTTCAAATATTTGTGTAAAAAGCAGATGTTTGTTCTCGGGTTATGTGTGTTTGTCTTTATGTGTGTTCCGAGGAACTCAAAACACAATGGAAAACCTTAAAGTGGACCTTTGAGTGTGTAGCGTTTATTTATTATTATTTTAAAGGCCTACACTAAGGTTTTACCTTGTGTCGTGGTTCACTTGGAACATACATGAAGACGGACAAAAACACCCATGAATCGAGAACAAATATCTGCTTTTTACACAAACATTTGCCCCAACTGGGAATTGAACCCAGGACCCGTCAATCAAGAGGCAGCGCCACTATCACTCCAAGATATAGTTTGATATTCTGAAATTATAATAAAAATCAGCCTCTTCATGCACTTTACTAAGCTTGTTTTGTCCCTTACATTTGCTGCTCGTATGTATATATATATAGATGTATGTTATACTTATTTTATATATTTATATATATATATATATATATATATGTATACTTATATATTTGTTTATTTGTATTATTAATATATATTTAATTTTATGCACCACCAACTACTTCTTACCTTACTGCTGTCCTACCCTAAGGTTGCCTGGAAGAAATTGCTACCTAGCAATAAGGCCGCCTTGTTGTACACTATGTTTATATTCTGTTAATTGTATTGTATGTCTTTGTGTGCAAATAAAGTATATTGTATTGTATTGTGCGGTCAGCTGTTTTTTCTTCGTATGGGAAAGCAACCATTATTCTTGAGAAGGTTTCTTGGGATAATTTGTTCAGTTTCATAGAGAGAATCACACCCTTAAGTATCGATATCATTCATACATTTACGTATAATACTGAGTATGAACTTCTTAAGCTCAGTATGAAGCTAGCTTTCTGTACCAATTTTGTGACGCCTGGTACTAAAGACAAGAGTGTGTTCTAGACCAGATGCAGTAATTCCTAGAAAAATGTGTTCCGTTTTTAGAACCTGTCTTTAAGTGGCAGCTTTAAGAACATCTAGCTCAGTTTAGGTTCATAATATTAGCAAAGTTGATTTTACCACTTAGTAAGTTATAGAAAATAATATAAGTTATAGGTTTTTTGATTAGATTGTCATATCAGCTACTCTTAATGGCCTGTCACAGTCTCGCAAAATTATGCATCAAATATTACGGCAGACATTTTCATCAGTACGTTTTTCATATACTTTTTCAAAGAGATAGTTATTCCTATAATAACAACAATGATCTGCCTACAGGATAAATTTCATCCTATTAAATATCGGGGTGAGTTCTTTGCAATGAAAAGGTTAAGAAACACTGACCTAGCGAATCATGGCAAGAGTTTGAGCCATTATCTACGGCTCGCAACTAAACATTTCCAGGAAATTCACAGCTGAATTCCCGTTTCAAATGGTAATAAAGCTTTCAACAACGCATAGATCGCTGAAAACTCCTTTGTAGTGTAAAGAGTGACCAAGTGAACAGTGTGGCCATAGTGTAACCAATTGTCCACTGCTTTCTAAAGCACGTCATGCCATGAGTGACAGAAGGGCATTGTTGATTGTTACTAGTTGTAACTACTTTGTTGTTGGCAGAAACTGCCTCGGTAGTCATAATAACAGTTTGTTTTTAACTGCTTTTTGTAGTCAGCAGTTGTTTTGTAGTTTTTTTGTTCTTGTGAAATCGGTGAAACAATAAATACTACCCGGTATGCGACAATATGCTCCGCTTATAGTTATCTCAGTTTCCACGACCCTAAGGTTGCCTAGAAGAGGTTAACTAGCAATTAGACCGCCTTTTTGCACAACTGTTTTGTTTCCTTATTTGAGTGCGTTTTATGTGCAAATTAAGTAATTAAGATACGAAATTGAATAATTTTATCCCATTAAAGTTACTATATAAAACTCTAGAAAACTTTTATTAGGCTCTAAACTTTAGCTCTTCTCATGAAACTGAACAACTCTGCGCAAGTCATAGAAAAATAAATAAAATAAATTGTGATTCTTCATTAGGCGATCATTTGATCGCACAAGTTGTATTTGCGATTTTTTTTTCTCTTTCGACCTTGGCAAACCTTTTTAGTGAGCCCAACTATATCTCAGAATCCGTTTAGAAGAAAAATAAAATAAAAATGTATCGCGTAATAAAAAAATTGTCATCATCATCATGTATGACGCAAGACGTCCACTGCTGGACATAGGCCTCCCCCAGGGATCTCCACCTCGATCGGTCCTGCGCCACCCGCATCCAGCGGCAAACCGCAATCTTTACTAAATTGTTGTGGGAGGCCTCCTTCCGGTACGTAATCGCCACTTTTCCAAATATAACTATAAATATTTAAATATTTTTTTTATATAAAAAATATATATAAATATTATTCCTCACCTCTGAAATCCAACTGCACTACATCCAAATCCGCAATGACCATGGGTGGTTTCGAAGCTGTCTTCTCATAGTCGTTGAACCACTCGCACCGCAGCCTCTTCGCTTCATCCCATACTTCTAGAAGATCCTTGTCGTATTGAACTACCACTGTGTTCTCGTAGAACTGTCCGTGTAGGTCTGGAAAGAGGTATTTAAATTACTATACATACAAATGGACAGTACATGCATTACGTACACACAGCGGCAAATCAGGCTTTATACATGTTGATCTTGACGTCGCTCTTATCACATCGTAATAGTGCCGGCTTTCGTAGTGCAAATGGGCAACCTGACATACTGCTGTCTGTACATTACATGCATTACAACCGCTGGGAAAAATTGCCCACCACTTGGAAATCAATCATAGGCGACCTATAGCCACCGCCTTTCTAGGTTAGCCCGGTCTAGGATACCTAATCTGATGGCAAAAAGGGGAGGTCTTTGCCCAGCACTGGGACACACCGCAGGCTAACAGCTAAAAAAGATACACAAAATTAAACAAATCTCTAAACTATTTCTGAAAAGCTTTTTGTAAACTTTTTCTGATATGCTTTCTTTTAGGCGTCAATTAAATACAACAATATTTTAATATTGTTGTATTTAATTGACGCCTAAAACCGTCTTAAAATTGTTTTCCACTTTAGTTGGTAAATAACTTTTAACTTTAATAACTAAATAACTGAAATGTTTATATAAAAATAGCGATTAAGCTCCTTGGGTTTGGTATATGGTAAGCTGATTTACAAAATTAATTATCGTAAAAATTCCAGTTGAATTCGTAAAAAACACAATTGATGTATATTTATCAGTAAAGTCTTATTATTATATCCAGTGACAATCGTAGTTTAAGATAGATAGACAACAGATTTAGATAGCTGTAGAAACATATAGTTTTACTCCTTTTTAAAAAACAAAAAAAATCTCTCAAGAGTCATAAATAGTCATAATCATGTACCGATTCCTGTATAAAAGTATGGCGTCTCAAAGACGTGTGTTATAGGAAAATGCACCTTAAAGCGTCTTGCTATGCCGTCTGTCGGGTGGCGGTTCTAAGAAACAATACGCGCCGCCTTCTTAGAAGAAGCGGTGTGCTGGCCCCACCCGTTATAGTGCACCTAGGCCTTACCTGGGCTCTTAGGTCTCTAGATATGTCTGGATTAAAGCGTTGAGTTTTTTTTTAGTTTCAGTTAGTTATCGGAAATTAGGTAAGATAAGGCTAAAGAACCTGAAACTAATTCTTTTTTATTTCTACTAAGTAGTGCTTCAGTTTTTTGTAGTTGCCCACTAATTAATGCTCAGATCAGAACAAAAATTCTGATTGGCCAGAACCTGGATCATGGTAATATGCACGAATGAGAAACGTACCCAGAAAACGCTATGTAAAACAAATTCTTTTTTTTATTAAAAAACTATATGGCATTGTACTATGAAAACGTTTTTTGTGTATTTACATTATGTCTATACTAATATTACAAAGAGGAAAGATTTGATTGTTTGTTTGCATTGAGTAAGCTCCGAAACTACTGGACCGATTCGAAAAATTCTTTCGTCATTAGAATGCTACATTATCACTGAGTAACATAGCCTACATAATTTTCCCCAATTCCCACGGGAACAAAATCCCTGAAGAAATGCTAGTTTTTCCATAAAAATAAAAAAATCCTATGATTTTATCATTAAAATTTATATTTGCGAAATACCGCAAGCTTACAAAATTACAGTCTCTCAAGATTCATGAAAAATTCAGATAAAAATTCTGTGGCCTCTGCCTAACCCAATGCGACAAAGAAGTGAGGCAGTATATGCAAAAGATGCATAGTATATGCAAGAGATGCGCGATAGTATATGCGTATTTTTAAGATAAAGATAACACAAGATATAAGAAGACTAGCATTCTTTCCGGGACTTCGTTCCCGCAGGAATTTTGAAAAATTATGTATGTAGCCTATGTGTCAATCTGATGTCTAAGCTAAGCTATAGTAATATATTACAGCAAAATTTCATCAAAGTCAGTCCAGTAGTTATTGCGTGAAGGATCGTATACTTAGCTATTTTATAAACGCGAAAGTTTGTATGGATGTATGGATGTTTGTCTCTTTCACGCTCAAACGGCTGGACCAATTTAAATAAAATATTGTATGGAGAAAGCTTGACACCCCGAATTAACTTATAATAGCTATACACGGTGATAAAAAACCTCCTACCTATATTCAAAATCCTGAACCAATATCAATATCACTCAAAGAACACATTTATGAAAAATCTTTTTTTTTATATTATTTTTCAATGTGAATATAATTTATTCTTTGCCTAAACGTGGACATTACTCCTACACCAGGCAAGCGAGGGGTGCGGGTAGCGCTCGGGGGGTGCACCCGTCTGGTGTCTACGTTTAGGAGAAAAAAAAAATCCCACCAAAAAAAAAAGTGTTCTGTAAGTGATACTGGTTCAGGATTTTGAACATAGCTAGGAGGTTTTTTCAACCGACTTCAAAAAAGGAGGAGGTTCTCAATTCGACGGTATTTTTTTTTTTTTGTATATTTGTTACGCGATTACTCCGGCAACTGTTGTCCGATTTTCAAAATTCTTTATTTGTTAGAAAGAGTATACTCCTGAAGAGGTCCCATATAAATTTTATCGAAAATGATTCAGCGCTTTTAAAATAATCAACAAAAACAAAATATACTACAAACTAGAACATCATCTAAATAAATAAATGACATTTCTATTTGTAGTTATTTGCTAATAGGCATTGTAGTCCGCAAAAAACTAGATATCTACTTTGTGCGAACTGTTGTTGGGATTGAAGTCGGTGACTCATACGTTTTTAACGTGGAAAATTATTCACCCTGTATAATTTTCCCACGGCAACAAAGTCCCGGGCGGAAAGCTAGTTTATTCTGTTAGTAGAATGTGGAAGTAGTTAGGGCGTAATAGCTATAGCCTAACTGCTAGGCTATAGCTACATACATTGGTTAAAAATTGTGTAAGCCAACTTAAGCTCTCCACGTCTAGAATAGAATAGAATAGAAAAATCTTTATTTTATAGGACATTCAGGATGTCACTTAAAACAAGTCAAGATTACAATGAAATACATACAAACATACATTAAATGATTTAAATACATACATACGTATTCGTTCTTTTGATCCTACTGACTCTACGCCTATTCGCAAAGGTGCAGTCTTCCTCAGAGAAGAACAGGCAAGAAACTCTGAGGTTGCTCTTTTAAATCGCATTACAAATTTTCTCATTCACTAATTTTAACTAAATCTGAAATAACTCTAGAGCTGAGCAGTTCATTCCCATGGCTGCCTGTCTGATAGTAGATAATCAGAAATTTTGTAATAGCCCTTTTTGCAAAGTTTTTATTTAATCACTGTCTTAAATTTATCCAAAGGTAAATTTTGAATACATATGGGAATCTTATTATAGAACCGTATACATTGACCCATAAAAGAGTTCGTGACCTTGTGGAGACGACTGTCTAGTACATCCAGTCTGGCGCCACCAATAAGCAATTTTCATAAAGAAACGTCCGTAAAGATTGCCATTTCAAGTTTACTGTGGACAAAGGGACATTATTCACAATCTCAGCAATTTGAATAGTTCAAACGGTTAACGGGGAAACGCTTTTGGTATACAAAACATAAAGCAAACACAGGCAGTCGGGTTCAATTCTAAAGCTAATTTCAGACTACTACAAATGCACATGTCAGGCCAGTGCATTAAGTAAGAGAGAGAGAGAGAAAAAGAGAGAGAGAAATACATTAATTCATGACACGGTACATGTAACATACCTACAACACAACACAAAAAAAAAACAATAAACGAAGAAAGTACAATTATGTAAACATGTACTTTGCAAGCAAAATGCAAGCAAAATAATTTTGACGTTAATAATATTCTCCGTCCGTGTTGGCAATTTTTGGACCAAATTGTATTTACACCGAAAGTTGCCATTCCAATTGCTAGTAATGTTATAAATGATCAAACACCTCGTTTCCTAAGATTGTACTTCGCATCAGCCATAGAAAAAGTTAAGAATGGGAACTTTTGGATCTCAACTTTATTGACTTCATTCTTTTGTACATCTGATATCTTTACTGTCAAGTATTATTAAAATCGTCCAAAGTTTCTCAATGAAACAATGGTAACAAGTATTCACAAATAATTGTAGGGAAAGAAAAATGTACGCCGCGAACGGGACTCGAACCCACGACCCCAGAATTAGATCACCTAGTGCTCTAACCAACTGAGCTATCGTGCGTTCAAGTCAAGCGGCGAAATTTCATGCCGATAATTTTTCTTCCCTTTAAATTATTTTTTGAACATCCCTCACGGGTTTTAAAAATACTAAATCAAAATAACCAACATTAACTATCATCTATACTTATCTGCTTCCCTTTTCTCGTCCAATATTACTTTGATTGCAATGTAGCATTCTTTGTCAGTTTGTCAAAACATCTAAGCGTGTGATAAAACATAAATATATTAGTTTGCTTACATCGTGGCGAAACGTCTGTGCCAAGATATAATCCAACTCAATACAGCTGTGGAGTTCCCCTTAGATCTATCTTCATGAGAGCCTGAGGCTATCACTGAGATGTCGGTGCCTAAGTACTTTATAGAAGAGAGTATTTGAATAGTCGGCTATTGTAATGGCGCTGTAGACATTTCCATATAGGATTGTGTTGTTACTATTTACAGGTAGACAGATTTTCTGTTATGAATTCCGTGTTGGCGATTTTGTTATTTTCTTCATGGTGTGTGCTGGGCTTTATATGGGTTTACTATAAATTAGTAAGCGAATCTTTAGGGGGTGAATCTTCCCATTAAACTGAACAACTTTCCCCAAGGAACTACATAAAATTCTTAAAAATTTTTGACTTCTCATACCAAGAATCGGCTGACCACACAAATTACTTTTAGTTATGAGTGATCGAAATATGTTATGTACAGAGGCCAGCGCATCAAGTTACCCCATTTTCATTGCAAAACCGCTCTTATCACAACGCCACAGAGTGCACGCGTGTGGTAGCCTGAGTTGCGGCCTTCCATACCATTCAGTTTCTTGAATGTGCAGGTTTCCTCACGATGACCCTCACCGTAAGAGCATCGGTTAGTGTGCAACTATGTACATAATTCAGAAAACAAGTCATCATTGTTATATGGCAGCATTGGGGATCGAACTCGGTACCGCCCGCTTTAGATCCGCTAGCGAGTCAACCGTGTGGTGATCGGTTGAGAATAACACCACCCCATCTCTTTCCGTGGGTGTCGTAAGAAGCGACTAAGGAAACACAAATGAGACCTGCCTCCCAGTAATTCATCCCAGGCAACGAAACTTCATCTTTTTCTGAATCTGAGGTGTCGTCCTATGGTCTCATGCGGTGTGGTAGGCTCTGTAAAGGGCCGTCTGGTTCGCGACCACCCTCCTACCGAAGTCGGACGCCAAACAGCTTGCTGTGTTCCATCGGTGCGTGGGAGTACCAGTGCATTCTCTGGGTTAACTCGCTCCATCGTCGACCTCATCTTTGACCTTTATGGTCAAGATTGAGGTCAAGAGTTAACCCATCTTGTAGTTTAAAAAAACCTGCTAGCCGTTAGACCAACGACGCTTTGTTTCTTTCTTTCAATATAGCAAACCTAACAAAAAAAATACCTTTTACAGTTACAAGGAAGTATAGGACTCTGATACAATGGTTTGCCTTATAATCAAAACACTCGGCACTATATCAAGAACCGAACAATTCCGTTTCTAAACACGAACAATAACACAATTTACCCAAACCTGGCTTGCTCTCCCTATTATTTTAAATCCTTGTACTACCCAGTAAACAGCTGGCCAATTCTATTACAAATCTGCAACAGCGCGCTTGCGGCAGTCGTTTTTAACGTGACACTGATCTCTTTTTATTAATGACTAGCATTCCGCTCCGGACTTCATTCCCGTGGAAATTCGCGAAAATTATGTAGCCTATGTTACTTGGGATAACGTAGCATCCCAATGATAAAAGAATTTTCGAAATCGGACCAGTAGTTTTTAAGTTTATTCGGTACATACAAAAATTCATTTTTTTTTCCTGTTTATAATATTAGTGTAGATGTAGATAAAACAAAGTCCCCCGTTGCCTCTGGCTGTCTGTCTGAATGACAAAAACTTAAAAACTACGGATTTTCATACGGATTTCACCAATGGATGTAGCAATTCAAGAGGAAAGTTTAAGTGTATAATCCATTCCCGAAATTACACGGGAATGAAGTCCCGGGTGGGAACCTAGTTCAATATAAAATTAAGGATGTGAAACATAAACCGAAACAAAACCACGAAACCGAACAACTTATTTTTTTTTATTATAAGATGGGTTAACTCTTGACCTCAATCTAGACCATAAGGTCAAAGATGAGGTCGACGATGGAGCGAGTTAACCCAGAAAATGCCTATAAAGGCACTGGTACTCCCACGCCCCGACGGAACACAGCAAGCTGTTTGGCGTCGGACTTCGGTAGGAGGGTGGTCGCGGACCAGACGGCCAGACAGCTTTCCTCAAAGAACATACTCGAAGATCGAAACAATGAAAATAATATTTCGCCGCTTAATACAACGTTGCTTTCAAATAGAAATACAAATTCCTTTTTTCCACACATAATATTGTCACAAACATATAGCAAAAGTTTTCAAAGGCAGGGTGGAAAGGGTGTTGGCACAGCAAGCTGATTTTAAGCCCAACCTGAGTCACTAAGAGGGAAGTGAACTAAAACTTGGATAAGTAAGTATTACACAAATTAATAAATTTAAGTCAATACATAAATGACAACATACATTACATTTAATTTTATGCAACATTTAAAATTTAATATTTGACTTGGAACCTATCTTTTTTGGGACAAATTAGGTCTTGAAAATTTAGTATGGCTTTATGGCTTCGTATGGCTTTATATGCAGCGAGGTTAAGCAACGTACACAGAGGCAGGGAACCTGATGGGTGACCAAAGTGGCAATTTATCACGAGCGTTTCCGTGCTTCGGAGGGCACGTTAAGCTGTCGGTCCCGGCTGTTGTCGATTGACTACAGTCGTTAAAACCAAGTCAGAGGCCACTGTGCGGTTTGAAAACTCTGACACCAGGGTTAGCCAAGTTCGCCACAAACTTGACTATACCTACACGATAAGAAGAAGTTTCATGGGGAATACCACCCCCTAATGTTTCGCTAACTAGATTAAAGTTAACCCATATATTCCTTAGTCTAAGGTATTTTAAAAACTGTAAAAAAAATTGCGGGAAAAACGCTAAAATTAAATAATAAACAATTACGCGTTATTAACAAGGCCATTGCCCAGCCGGAGATCCTAAGGGCTTGTAAAATAAAAAATACCTTTTAGGAAAAATAATTTACTTGTAATTGATCCTTGTAATGGGTGGATGCCACAATCTAAGTATTTGCTATACTGTCCCTTACACCCTGTATTAATACGACAGTAAAATTGTAAATGAGAATGCTGGCTGGATGCCAGATTGTCCCATTCATTTGTCACATAAACTATCAGTAGTGTAGGAACTAGGCGCTTAGGCTGATAAATGTTTTAAATACGTACTGTTTATTGCCTGTAATCTTGATTTATGCAAGTATAGCTTAGCAAATACTTAAATGGTGGAATCTACCCATAAGTATCATCAGCTATAAGTAGTTATTTTTTCCCGGAAACGTCATGTTAAGGAGTTTTCATTACTTGCGTGCAATCCCCCCGCGCCGCGCTGCTATCGGAGTGCGATATACATTGCTGGTTTTCGTGTTTTACGTTGTTATGATTACTTTTTATTGCAAAATAGAGTGTTTTCGATTAAATAATAAAAAATGTAAGCAGAACATATTAAAAAACATGAAAAAAATTAAAAATTTTCGAAGAAAAATTCTATTGTAAAATCATTCAGAATGATTGCCTGAGTCCAGGGTTTCAGTTTTTGCTAAGGTGTCTTTTACACCCTGTCTGTATATATTTAGTTGTAATAACATCAATCGCCATTAAGTTACATGTAGAGAGGACTTATTAACAATATGATATGGGTGAATAGTAATGGACTGCCTTAAATTAGTAAACGAAAATGAAGGACGTAAATAAGTTTACTAAACGGAACATTTTTACATTTCTCCCCAAGGATCATAATTCAAAATATGAAAAAAGTGTTTTGCCTCTCCATACAACTTGAGGTGATCGCTCAATTGCCTCAATTACTGATTGCTTTATTGTGTGAAATCGTTTTTTTTTAGAATTTCATGTGTTCCGTGGGGAAAGTTATTCAGTTTCATAAGAAGAAACGTAGTGTTAAGCCATGTACCTAACGCATACGCACTCTATTTACGATGGACTAAGAGTAAAAGGAAACATACAATATGCGAGCTGCTAACTTTTCCCAGGCAAACTGTAGGTTTGTACGGCTGGTTTGGTCAAAAAGTGGTGGCGCTGCCTTTTGATCGATGGGTCCTAGGTTCAATTCCCATAGTCGGGGCAAATATTTGTGTAAAAAGCTGATGTTTGTTTTTGGATCATGGGTGTTTGTGTTTGTGGACCCACGAGACGAGAAAAAACATTAGTGTAGGCTTTTTTGTAATTTTTTTTTAATTTATTTGTACAACGGTAAGTTACAGTTTGTCTTAGTTATATTACTCGCCAAACTAAACAGTTTGATGGCGTGACGCGCTCTTTTTTATGCGATATGAAAAATCTTAAACTGCTTAACAAAGGAAAATACAATACCATACTTTGCGCATAGTAGCAAAGTTGAAAATGATAATAATGCAATTCACAATTTTGACTTATTTTAAGTAACATTCTGCACGTTTTATGAAATAAAGCAACTTTTGACTTTAACTCTGAAATACGAGTAACTATCACTAATTTTGAAAATGACAAAAATAACTAACTACCACTAATTAAATTACCACTGTGGACCGCCGCTCGACGGCAACACGAGGCGTGTGCTATTTACTTATATCCGCTTGAATGCAATTGTGATGACGTCACGTCCATCATCTTGCCATCGAGCAGAGAGTCCCTCCGTTTTGACTAAAGAATACATATACTACTTACTTTAGGCGTCTGACGTAACAGGTGAATTTTATTAAAAATTTTTGGTACTAGATACTTTGACATTCTTTCTCCATAATAATTTTCCATTTTTGGTATAACTAGTTTTCCCTCCCTGACACTTCTAGTTTTATATTTATTTATAATTTTATTTTTATGTTCATCTTTGAAATAATACTCTACGCCAACTAGGTACTTGACTTTCAAGTCTACAGGTAAAATTGTACATATCTGAAATAGTTTATTAGAGTCACTTCGGCAACTATATTTAACCTTTTTGCTGATTAAAAATTTAATTAATCTTAGTTGTAAATTCTTAATATCCATTAAGCATGTTTTAAATGTTCGACCATATATAACAAGTCCGTAGCTTATCAGTGAGTCAACCAGGGCATAGTAAACTACTTTTAAATTTTTTTTATTCAGTACTCTGTATGAGTGTGGGTATAGGATTTCGTATTATGGTCTCTGAGCACTTTTTAGCATAAGAAAAGAGAGGCCTTTGCCCAGCAGTGGGATGATATAGGCTAGGATAAGATAAGATACGATTATATTAGAAACTCATTTTAAAAAACTATTAAAAAAATCTATGGCTCCGACTTCTACTTGACCAGAAGACATAAAACTTCTTAGTAACCACACTTAGCACGAGTTCTAAGAAGCAGTCATTGGCAACATACTTAATTAACCTTCCTGCTTTTTTTCTCCTATATTCATACCTTTGCGTCTTTAGTTAATCAAAGGGAGCCATTACAGTTTATACAATTACGCTTTGGTATTAGGCATTAATTAGTAATTACTGTAAAATCTAGGAACTTATCAAGAGTTAGTATTTTTTGCAGAGTAAGAATGTGGAAACATTTTCTAAGAAAATAACAGCAACGAATTAATGTCTGCTAGTCAATTTTCTTGTCAACATCAGCCCTGTGTACAAGCTACAATTGTGAAGGGATTCGCTGCTGTAACCTGTCAAAATGAGTACCAGATCACGTTTTATTTTGACAGTAATTGCCTCATATTGTTGTTATAAGTAATGGGTCTTTGTACTTCGCCTCAATCTGCAAAAGATTCTAACCGCCATACAAAATGAAGGACTGGACAGGCTATTTTTAACCACCGAATAAAAAATAGGGGTGTTATAAGTGTGACGAGTGTATGTGTGTATCTGAGTGTCATTCTGTGGCTGTAGCATCGTAGCACCTAAACGAATGGACCGATTTCGATAGGTTTTTTTGAAAGCTAACGTAATCGAGGTGGTTCCTAGCTATATCCAATCAAAATCAATTTTATTGTTTACTAGTATTCCGCCCGGGACTTCGTTCCCGTGGGAATTAGGGAAAATTATGTAGCCTATGTCCATCGGGGATAATGTAGATTTCTAAAGGTGAAAGAATTTTTCAAATCGATCCAGTGGTTTCGGAGCCTAAGTAATGCAAACAAACAAACAATCAAATCTTTCCTCTTCATAATATTAGTATAGAAAAGTAATAAGTGATGAATGTCAGGGGTAGTAATTTTTTTTTGTAGTTATAAATAATAATAAATGTATTTATTTGCAAGAAAAAGTTTATCAATTGCAATATAGTTTGGCGGAAGATAGAGACATGTAGTTACAATATAGAGAAAATTAGTTAGCAAAAGAAAACCATTAAAGGTTTTCAAAAAATATTTGACCTCTCATACTTTAAGGCAATCAGCGGATTTTTAGAGTTGTGAGAGACAATTTTTTTTAAATATTTCCACCTATATCTCGGCAAAGTTGTCCAGTTTACATCAGTTTACCACACGTGTGCACTCTGTGCTGTTGTGATATGAACGGTTTTGCTATGAAAATGGAGTAACCCGACACGCTGGCCTCTGTACATCTTTCATTTTCACTAATTTAATATCACCATATATTATGGAGATAACTTCACCGACAAGAGTGCTACACTTAAAGAGATACTTAGATAAAATGTCAGAGTACCTAACTTTATAAGTCATAATCATAACTTAAGTACATGATAAACAGTTATTGCAATAAAGGAACTAGTACATATCGTTTTGAGCCAAACAGGTAAATTAATTCAACTGAATAAGTTTGGCTTAACAAATCTCTTTACGGTAAATAATTTCCAAAACTCATGGCGCCACACTTGAATAAAAACCCAAACGTCGAGACAAGTTTCAAAAATAAATTCAATTAAATTCTTGATGAAATGTCGCCCACAATCGTAAATTTGCCAACGTTAGGGTATTTTAATGCACATTAAAATAGAGAATGTGCATTAATAATTTAATGCACATTAAAATTTCTTGTAGAGAAACCCTTTAATGGTTGCAGTACGTCAGAACCTGGTCCGTTGATCAGCAGGGTGCGCCGCTAGCAGGAAAGTTGACGATTTTGGAGCACTAATATTTTATGTTATGACTCCACGCACCCCTTCAAAAATTAAAAAAAGTTTTTTTAAAAGTAAGTTTTTAATATCACCTCAAAAATATAAAGACAACACAAAGTGACAGGGAAAAGAGACACGGCTAACAATTACCATAATTAAGGTGTTAAAACCACTCGCTCTTTCTTGAAGTAACTACACTTTTAAACAGTCTTAACGAAGCTGCAAGACATAATGTGTTGCAAATGTGAAAATGAAAGGTAAAACAATATATGACCGTACGAAAGGAGTAATAAGTATTAACAGTAAAATAAGTCCCTTTCATTTTTCCAACTTGTCATAGCAGACGACATGAGTCGAATTTTCTTAAAAACACAATATTATCCACATGAAATGAAATTTCATATAATGATTATTAAAATGTATTGCGTTAACATTCTTTATTAAAAAAACAAACTAAATAATAAAATTTTAAAGTGTTCAAAAATCTTTAAATGCTTTTTGTAATCGTACAAATATAGCTAAAAAGAGTACTTTATACAAATGATGTTGTAAATGAAAGTAAGAATACCTTAAACATAATTTAATGTCTACGTAGTTTATTATTTTAATGTTTTGAGTACAGTCACATGCAATGTTTATTTTAAAGTTTCATGGACTATATAAAGAAAGTACCTAATATACACTTTAAGATAATTACGATGGTCGTAAACAAGATATGGTCAAAGAATTTAGTCATAATTCGAGTAAAAATTTAAGCGAGTAAAAAAGAAAGAGTGGTCGTGTCTTTTACAAATAATTAAATGTAATGTAAAAAACATTACATAAAATAAACATGACAAGTTTGCAGTTTTATTAAACTTTAGCAAGTAATTATACAAATACTGATTCGTTCTCGAATTAGATACATTTAGAGAGAAAAAACAATTTTTTTTGTTCTATCGACAAAAGAAAAGCTTTCGGATATGACAATACTCAACTGTTTATTTCATTTAATCGCTAAATAGACTCTGGAAATCTTTAAATAGACTCTGGAAATCTTTAAATAGACTTCGGACTTCGGACACAGACCGGCCGTAGCAGGGACAGCATGTGCCGGTAGGGATATCCAGAAACACAGACTTGGGTTATATTACGTAATTTTTTAATCAGTACTTAAATTTTTTGTACATAAACTTTATGAAAATTTAACAGACCCGTATTTTCTTGTTTTATATCGTTTCATATAAAAATATCAAGCTAGATCGTCTGAAGCATGAAAATAAATCAAATTTTTTGTATGAAAAAAAATAACATCGTCCAATTGACTTGAAACTTGGTAATAGTACTCTCCAACACAATTAGTGACACCTATATTTCTGCATTTTACAAAATTCATCATCTAAGACGTTAAAAATGGGTATCAAAATCAGAAAATTTTGGAAAAAAAAAATCCTCCTTATTTACGTTCTATCAACGTTACTGACATCGTAACAAAAATTGGCGTATTGATTAAAAAGTCACCCTGTATATGTATATGAACCTATGGTAATATGGGAAGTTATTCAGTTTCATAAAGAGAATCACCCCCTAAAGTTTCGCTAACAAATTCAAAGTCACCATATAGCATAGGGCCTATACATTAAGTATTTTCTAGGTTCGCCTGTACCAACCAGTCACGATTAGTCAAGATGGCGGTCATTGTCCAACAAATCTCTCGGTGTCTTTCTTATTATGTACTCGGAATTTCCAATAACATTCATCTCATTAATTGTACAAAGTACAGTCGCAGACAAAATAATTTAAGTCAAGTATTCGAGGTATAGTCGTAGCTCCGCTTAGCAAATGGTAACATCGAATTGAGTAAATTTGTTATCATTCGAATTGATTGTATTTTATTGATAGCCTAATATGTATTTTGTAGTTGCCGTTTATTTACGATGTTTTTTTACATTTCATTAACTACGATCAAAAATACACTAACTAGATATCGGGTCTTCGCAAAAAAACCTTTTGGTAAATAACAGCTCGCTTGAGACGTGAGCTCTTTTTTGTTTGTTTGTATATCAGCCTATATATGTATATATGGTTTGTACATTCGTGGCATAACGATTTTAACAGTCGGGACCCATCAAAAATCTGGCTTCCTAATAATGGGTAAATCGTTATGTTATTCAATAATATTCAGTAACAAAAGTCTCGACTACTTGACTTACTTGTTTTTTTCAGTTTTTATTACGCAGTCGGGTTTTTTATTTTTTAAATTATTTTAAATTTTATTATTAGGTGGCATGGTTGTAATTTAATTGAACTAAAATTGTTTTGAAAAAAGTGCATATGGACAGCATTCAGCTCTTACTTTGTGCCTGACCCGTTATCTAGTTAGAGTATTGTTAATCGAAATTGATAAACCAAAGTCTTGCTCTGTGTTAAAGCTCACAAATCAACTCGAACTTATACTTCTGTTCACGACTGTACGTCTCTTTCCACCAGTCACGAGATATTCCTGTTTAAGTCTAGATTGATCTAAAAGTCTAGGAACGAGCAGAAATAAATTTATTGGAGTTATTGCCTTATTAAGCTTGACTTAATTTAAAGATTTCAAGACTCATTTGGTCTACTCTGTTCGAATGGAGGGAAAAAGGAAAGATGAAAGAAGATTACAGACTGCACTTATGCAAAAAGTCAAAAACAAATGCATTTGGGAGTTAAAAAAAAACGAATGCATTTGGCGTTTTTAAGTGTCTTTAAGTCCCATGAAATAAATTATTCCACCTGCCGGGCTATGATGATCGCAACGACATAATTATGTCACGCGTTATCTCGTGGTCACGTGACGCTTTCTCGTAATCTCATTGGTCGAAACAGACACGTGATCACGAGATAACGCGTGAGATAATATGTCGTTGCGATCATCATAGCCCGGGAAACATCTTCACGTAAAATGTTGCCAAGGCGAGACCATATGGCTCGCACTGTCATAAAGTTATCAGATCTTATGTAACTCTGCTTCTAACTCTACACACCCTAACTCTACAAGCTCTATTCTTTATCAGTATAATGTATATCAGAATAAAACCATGGAAGAAGAATCTTCATCTTCATCAGCCCATATACGTCCCCACTGCTGGGGCACGGGAATCCCTCGATAACATGAGGGGTAAATGCCATACTCACCACGCTTGGCAGACGGGTTGGCGAGGGTTTTGATATAGTTGCAGAGTTTTCCTTCTCTGTGTGCAGATAAACTTGCTTGCATATTTACCTTAGTCGCCTTGTACGACACCTCGGCAAGAAAGAGGGTGGTTCTATTCTACTCTGCCGGGGACTCACACGGCTTTCCATGAAAAAAAACGATGTTTACAAAAGTTACGATACTTAAGAAGAAAATCAGGCTTGAAACAATCTAAATAATTGGTTTGTCAATAGAAATTAATTCAGTAGGACAACCATACAGATCTTTTGTCGAATAAGTAGTAAAACTGTAATGTCAACGCTGCTGTTTAATCATAAATATACACCAGAAAACAGTATTATGATAGATGATATAAATAACAAAGAAAAGGAAACATGTATACTATTGTCAGAGCACGAAATAGAAGATAATTTTCCACGTCAAAAACGTAAGAGTCACCGACTTCAATCCCAAAAAGAGAGTTTCCCTCAATTTCTTCAGGATTCTACCATCAGATCCTGGTTTCCTTACCATGGGATCACCCTTGGGGTACTCCCGTTCCAACAAAAAAAGAATAATCAAAATCGGTTCATAAACGACGAAGTTATCCGCGGACATACATAAAAAAATATATACGGTCGAATTGAGAAACCTCCTCCTTTTTTGAAGTCGGTTAAAAATGAAATAAAAGACAAAATAAAGTTAAATTCGGCGTCCAAAACGTCGTGATTTTGCTAATATCTATGGCTAATCAAGTAGAGAAACCCTTAACAGGTTGTTATACGTCAGAGTCTAGTCCGTTGATCAGCAGGGTGCACCATAGCAGGTGACGATGCCGATCAAAATAAAGCTAAGATCTATTTCGATCATGTCAGCTTGCAAATAAAAAAATCGCATCGAAATCGGTTTATTCGTTTAGCTGTGTCTTTTGTGGCGTCGTAGCTATTCGAAAGTTCAGAAATTTTTTTTGTCGGGGTTTAAAAATGATCACACCGCCACAAAAAAATGTTATTCTACCGCCACTATTGAGACGCCATTGGCTAGCGCAGTAGTTCTTAACCGGTGGTCCGCGAACCACTTGTGGTCCCTGGAAGCATCTGAAGTGGTCCGCAAAGCCATCCCAAAAATGTACTGTGACGAGTCGACACAAACACTGAACTATTTGGCTTTGGCTAGCACTGAACAAAGGATTCAGAAGCTAGTAAGATTTTCGTAAAAAAAATTAAAACACTGTAGAACAACCCTATAATTAATTTTACCACCAAAAAGATGGTGGTCCGTGGCAAAACATATAGTTAGTAAAATGGTCCCCCATTACAAAAAGGTTAAGAACCACTGGACTAACGGAATAGCCACCCAGAAAATAGGAGTCACGATGAAATAAAGCCTTTTAGATTTAATATATAAAATCTATTACAGAATATTTACAGCATTCATATTAAATTCATTACAAAATCGAATAAAACAGTTGCAATTACCCTGTTTCTCTTTAATAAAGTCAAGAAGAAATGTAGCCTTTTAAAGATGGGGTCACAAACTCTGTCTGAGAATTAGATTCAATTAATAAAATCCATCCCCGTATATTTACAACCACGAGATGGATTTACAACTGTATGGCTAATAGCATCAGTTCGCATGCTTGGCTATTGAGAGTGTATTTACTGATTTCACAGTTTTAACAGATGTTCCATACACATAAAAGATAAACAGTATTGGAGAAGTGGCATTTTGAAAGAGCCATTTACATTATTTTTGTAGTTTAGGACTTGCATTTGGTTGGTGATTTTAAGTTTGTGGGTGACGGGAAATCAGGTGTTGCCACTTAAAAATTGCCACTTAAAATTTTGACGGCCGGTTTGGTCGAGTGGTAGTAGCGCTGCCTCTTGATCGACGGGTCCTGGGTTCGAATCCCAGTCGGGGCAAATATTTGTGTAAAAAGCAGATTTGTTCTCAGATCATGGATGTTTGTATCTGTCTTTATGTATGTTCCAAGGGACCCACGACACAAGGGAAAACCTTAATGTGGGCCTTTGAGTGTACATTGTAAAAAAAAACACCAACCCAATTCGTTCCTAAACTACCTAAATAATGCAAGTGACTCTTTTATTACCGGGCTCTTCTCCCATACAAATTATAATAGATCAAACGAACTTTGATGAACAAGTGAAGAACAAGAGAAGTTCGATCGTTATTATATGAGTCGCTTCAATCGATTATATTGTTTAAGATTCTCGCGGTTATTTCTACAAAAATAGTACAAAAACCGTGGTAGGAACCCGTCATATTATTATTGTTCCTTTTTACTATTGGGCTTTTTTATAAGCCTTATCATATCGCTTTATCTATATTTCCATACTAATATTATAGAGGAAAGATTTGATTGTATGTTTGTTTGCATTGAATAGGCTCCGAAACTACTGGACCGATTTGAAAAATTCTTTCACCATTAGAAAGCTACATTATCCCCAATGGACATAGGCTACATAATTTTCCCGAATTCCCACGGGAACGAAGTCCCGGGTGGAATGCTAGTCATATCATAAAGACTTTTCCCAAGGAGGAGATTTTTTAAATTATATTTCGACCTATGTTTCTTAGGGAAAGTTGTTGAGTTTCGTGGGCTGATTCACATCCTGAATTTTCTCTAGCTAATTTATATTCACCTTTTATGAAGTTTAGCACATACGCCCGCAACTCATGTTACCACACACGTGCACTCTGTGCTGTTGTGATAAAAGCGGTTTCGCAATGAAAACGGAGTAACCTGATCCGCTGGCATCTCTACAATATAAGCTCGTAAACATATATAGGCTTCTACTGCTTGCCTAGTCAGTGTTTGATAAAATCGGTCTACATCTAGCCGGAACGGACAGAACGCAGTTTGTTAACCGAGGAGTGTAGAGTATTGACGTGGATTAATAACTCAGTGCCTTGCTTGTATTACCTCGATATTATTTTAATCAATTACATCTGCTCCACTGAGTAATTAAAACTTTTACCAAGAATATTCTTGGTTAAAATGTAACTTCATTACATTAAAAACTTCATCTTACCAGCCTATATACGTCCCCACTGAGGGGCACGGGCCTCCCTTCGAAACATGAAGGGGATTTAGGCCGTAGTCCAAACTTTATTTTATTCACAAATAATTTTAGGGAATGAAAAATGTTCGGCGCGAATGGGACTTGAACTCACGGCCCCAGGATTAGATCTCATGGTTCTCTAACCAACTGAGCTATCGTGCCGCCTTCAAGTCGCCGCTTGACTCACGCGGGTAAACGTTTTAAAAATACAATATTAAATTGATTTCATTCATTTGAAAAAAATCTGCAAATTGTTTCAATTTAACTCGTTTTAAACACATTATAACGGGTTTCTTACCGCGATTGAAACTAGTGAAAATAATAATCTTAAACAATATATTTAAATAGCAATTATCTCGGTTGTAACTCCTTTTGAATAAGCTAAACAGCTATTTTGTTATTTTTCTGTCGGATCTAATCAAAATAATATATTTTTTTATTTCATAAGATTAAGAGTATCGTGAAGGTATAGTCATATGTGGCAAACTTGACTGTCTACCAACTGTAACACTAAAATAGTCACCATGGTCACCCATCATAGTCCTTACCTGGTTTAGTACCGCACTTGGCGTATGCGATCCGAAATGAGAAGTACGTTTGTCCCGTAGATGGCGGCACGTAGACACACCTCGGGTCACCATGCTGCCCTGTAGATATGAAAAAGAAATTTAATTATTTTTTATATTGTACTAGCTTTCGCCAGTGATTCCGCCCACATGGACTACAGGTTATATTGTGCCCAGCTGATAGAATATCTATACCAAATTGTTGCAATTTATTTATTTGAAATGAAAAAACATTTTAAAAGTTACTACTAAAAGTACCTCTACAAAGGGGGACAGCTATTCTTCAGCTACTTTTTAAAATACTTTAATTAATCGATCCGATATTGATTTCATACACACCTTGGTACTGATAAACTTAACACTTTGGTTAATCAAGTATTATGCATCGGCTAATGCCATGCCAGTCTCAATTCGAATTTACTTATCGTAGCAAATTCGGTTGTAAATAGTTAATAATGAATGGTTTTGGTTGGATTGCCGTTCATGCCACAGACCGACAAAAAATGCAAGAATAATCCACATATGAACCAAATTGTTTCGGCGGAAAATAGTAATTGAGTACTCTATTCTCGCGCTGTTATTGGACAGATATTTTGAAGCGAAAAATTCACAACTTAATCCGCAATTGTACGAAAGAATGTTCCGTTCCGAAAGATCGCGTGACCAACACTGATCTATATTGGTTTTTATGCCAAATATTTGTGCAATTTTCTAAGAAACTGTAATGTGATTGTCACGTTGGTAGCTTGGTTTTTTATCGTCTTGATAAATTATAAAGATTGATATTGTGTGATGGATGAGATAATTACGTTACGTCTCAATCATACGGCAAAGAATAGGCTGGAGCATTTTTTAAACCTCAATAAAAAGAGGGGTGTTATAAGTTTGACGTGATAATGTGTCTTTGAATCTGTGTATCTGTGTGTCTGTCTGAAGCATCGTATTTCTTAATCGATACTTTTTGTTTTTGTGTAAAAGCTGACATAATCGAGATGGTTCTTAGCAGCCGTTTAAAAGTTATTCAATAGAATGTCGTGGGCGACACAAAATGTTTATTTTTAAAGTTATTGTGTAAATTATCGATTTACTATTATTTTTTTCGTCTTTTCGGATTTATGTACGGATTTCTAATTATCACTTGCTCAACGGTGAAGGAAAACATTGTGACGAAACCCGCCCGTCCAAGAAAATTAATTTCGAAAGACGAGCGCGGTCCACCAACCCGCATTGGGCCAGCGTGGTGGACTATGGCCTAAATCCCCTTCGTGCCCCTCGGTGGGGATGTATATGGGCTGGTAAAAAAAAAACTATATTTGTACTTAAACACAAATATTACTAAGTTAACCACCAATACGCTGGGCTGGAAAAAGAAAAGAAACAATGTTCTAGCAGTCTGCTCTTTTCTAACACACTGTAAAACGGACCAAAAGGGATTTCGCAGTTTTCTGGGTGGAAAGCTGTCAAACTGTCACCATTAAATTGGTGTTTCATTTTGGGTGTTTAAATTAGTTAGCGAATCAGCCCACAAGAATTTCACATAGAACTCTTGAGAAAAGTTGTGTAGTTTTATCGTAAAATCATTATTAACATTATTTTACTTTATTGTACACAAAAATTTAAAACAAACATTTTACATAGAACAGGATACACAATGGCGAGCTTAACTCAAAATTAGTTTTCTTCCAGCTAACATAAGTGACAGAGAAAATACTATTGAAGCGGGCAAAAGTATACAACACGGGGAACAAAATAACTAACATAGTAAAATATATATCTTAACAAAAGCAGACTAACTACATAAATATCTTAGTCTATCTTAGTCTTAGTAAATATCTTGGTCTATGGGCCTTTTTATAATTCGAAAACGGCATGGCAAAATTGTATTAACATTGCCTCCTATGCACTAGTGATACTAGAAGCTGGGAACACAGGGGGCAATGGTGATACAAATTTTGCCGTGCCGTGCCGTGCCGTTTGAATAATAAAAAGGCCCTATAGGTTCGATAACTAATTTACAGTCACCCCTTATACTTTCAATACCGCTAGTGAATACAGACGTGTGTGAGTATTTGATTTTAAGGCATTTTTATCAAAACACAGTGTCAAATTAAATTAGACGGAATGCTGTTCTCAAGCCTGTTTGATGGTTTAACAATTATATCCAATTTATTAGTTGATTACCATAAAGCTTTATTCAGACGTTGCTATTAACACCTCTGACAATAAAAGAGGAAATCGGAATGAAGTTTTACACTTCAACATTGATTTTTTTTATATTTTTAACATCATTAAACATGTATCGATGTGGTATTTTAATTACCGAATTCTTATTCCAGAAATTACATCACATGACGAAATACAAAAGTATGTTTTTTTAAGTTTATTTTCTAGCCTACACTAAAAGGAGCTAACAGATAGGCTACTTTTCCACACGCACGTAGTCAATGTAGTAATATTTTTTTTTGCAGAAAGAAAAATAAAAATTTTACGCGATCCCGGTCTTAGCGAAGCAGTCGAGTTCATCTCGCCATCTTTTACTAGGGCGACTTCGCCTTCTCTTTATATGAAGCAGCTTTTAATTAATTAGTGAAAATTTAGGAGTGATTCTTCCCATGAAACAGAACCACTTTTACCAAAGGCTCCTCAAGAAAAAATTTCGACTTTCCATACAAGGGTAAATCAGCTCACAAAAGTTATACGTAGACACGAAATTATTATTAAACGGTATTATTTAGTTTACCCTGTTTGTATATATATTTATTTGGGTCAAATAATTTAAATTTGACCCTCTTCCTGTTGACGGATTGATCTGAAATTTGGTACACACCTTTAGTTCTGATGACAATACAATTTAATACATTCACTTTCATTGTAAATCCAAGATATTTTAGTACAATGTCTACATCATTCTAATCTGTATTTTCAATAAAACCGTTTACTTAAGGCGACTACAGCACCTAAATTACGATTTTATGAGGCGTAGATAAGCATGACGCACTGCATTGAATCGAAGAAAAAAATACTACGGTAATATTCAGGACATAAACTAGATAAGTAGTTTGCTGAAAACATGATTCAGCACTTTTGGTTCCATAGAAAAAGCTCACAAAGTCACCTCTAAATACCCAATATTGTGTATCTTTTAAGCTGTAAAAACGATAGTAAAATGCACACAGGAACTTGAATTTGCTATCAAAATGTTCGTGATTGAACACTCTCGATAAGTAGGTAGTTAACGCATTTTTCGATTTAAGCTGTTACCTTTCCATAAATCTCATTTTTCTAACTTTCGAACATGTTTTTACGCACGCACGCTTTCATAGTCCGTAAACTTCTTGTATCGACACTGTTCGCACAGCTGGCCCAGGTCTGTTGAGAGACGGAGATGGCACTATTCATATGTGTGCTGCCTTTATCGGGTGCTATAGTCGCCTTAAAACGTTTTTTACGTTTTTTTACTCATTTTTTTATTTCATGATTCGCACTGTGTTCTTTCTTAGGAAAATACATTCAGTTTCGTGAGCCGATTCACGTCCTTAACTTTCGCTAACTAATCTAAAGACAAACTGTTACTACTGTCTGTCCCTAACCTTTAGCGTGGTTCTTTTGGCCCATAAAATTCATCTAGCATCCTAGCTAAGTGACCTGCCCAGTCCAATTTTATAAGTACGTACATTTCCCGGCTTTATCTGTATTTTTGCTTCCATGGGAAGCGTTCATTTTTTTTTTAAGATGGGTTAACTATTGACCTCAATCTTGACCATAAGGTCAAAGATAAGGTCGACGACGGAGCGAGTTAACTCAGAAAATGCTTATAAAGGCACTGGTACTCCCACGCACCGACGGAACACAGCAAGCTGTTTGGCGTCGGACTTCGGTAGAAGGATGGTTGCAAACCAGACAGCCCTTTACAGAGCCTACCACACCGCATGAGACCATAGGACGACACCTCAGATTCGGAAAAAAATGAAGTGTCGTTGCCTGGGATGGTTTGCTAGGATGCAGGTCTTATTTGTGTTTCTTTAGTCGAATCTTACGACACCCACGGAAAGAGATGGTGTGGTGTTATTCTTAACCGAACACCACACGGTTAACTTTTCTGAAACTACAAAGGCACGAGTAAGGTGTCAGTCTAGAGACAATTAGTGTCAGTAGTGTCAAACCAACCCATCAACTATCAGCTTCAACTATCATTAACAAGACCACACCCATTGACAGGTATACGACAAGACGGTATACGCCTTAAGTAGGTATTCAACGCCATAAAGTGTAATGTTAACTTAAGAAACACCTACAAAATGTTAAGTACATATTCTAGTGTTCTGCCTAATGCAGTAACCGGAATGAGAATCATTTTAGTCATTTTTTGGACATGCAAGTACGCATTTGATTTTTTTTTAAATATGTCATTCAAAGGTCACTTTGTATTTCTGGTAACTTCGATATTTTTTTTTACCTGCCCATATACGTCACCACCGAGGGACACGGGCCTCCCTTCGAAACACGAACTAACTTAAAATTAGTTAGCGAAAATAAAATAATGTAAATCACTCCACAAAACTAAACTTCTTACCCCAAGGAATATAAATTTGCCTTTATATTGGAGGGTGACATTTTTTTAAATTTCGTATAGGTTCTTTGGGACGTTGTTAAGATTCACGTGGAAAATCACCCCCTAAAGATTAGGTAGTTAATTTACAATCACGAAGCCTACATTAATTGATAAAATTAAAGTTATGACATTAGGTCAGTCCTGCTGTTTACTGACAGAATACTTTGCTAACAATAGTATTGACATTAGTTTTTTAAATTCTCAATCTCATAATTTCTAAACGTAATTTTACTGCCACTAACGTATCTGTTTGTCAAAAGCTCTAATAAAAATTCAACCATTTATATTCTCTTTGAGCAGTACAATTCTGTAACCGTGGACGCTACAACGACGCTTCTGGACACCAGTGGATCAAGAAACAGGACGTCAACAAGCGTTACAAAGCGTAACCTTAACCCTTTTAGCGCCAAGAGTTTTCGTCAAACATTTTTTTTTAATGTCGTGGCGTATGGCGAACGCTTGGTGAACGATATTAAAGTAAAAAAAAAAAATTTTTTGTCTGATATATCAGACTTTGGCGGTGAAAAGGTTAAATGTTGATTGTTTTGAAAGGGGTGAATTTCAGCATCCGGATTATCGTCGAGTTAACAGAATCCAAAGACCACATTTCCTTCATCCCGCAATCATAAACACCCTTACAATTTTCTATGAACATTCTTCGGTACTGTTCACATCTACGAAGAGACAAGTAGGCCACAGAACATACTTATTAATTCACTATGTATTCGTCATAATTGTTAGTGAAACCTCCACAATTAGAGGTGTATGTACAATTAGAAACGCTCTGGTTACTACGACGTATAGAACTGCGCATGTTTGCCCGTTTCTTCGTTTAACAACTATTGTTTGTAGAGCACATTTGAGATACTATGTTTCTTTGGCTTCTACATTTAGGACTGTATTACAGAACGCGACTCAGACTCTGATCTGTACTTAAGTAGCAGTCGTCTTTGTCATTTTGATAGTGAGAAAAAGAGATAATCAATACTTAAGTTAAGGTCAAGACTTAAGTCTCCTGTAATACGGGCTTAAGAGGTACGATTTTAGATTTTCATTTATTGGTTTTTTATCTTATTCAAATGTATTTACTTATATGTTTTTGCCGTGTGGTGATCGGTTGAGAATAACACCACCCCATCTCTTTCCGTGGGTGTCGTAAGAGGCGACTAAGGACACAAATGAGACCTGCCTCCTAGTAATCCATCCCAGGCAACGACATTTTATTTTTTTCTGAATCTGAGGTGTCGTCCTATGGTCTCATGCGGTGTGGTAGGCTCTGTAAAGGGCCGTCTGGTTCGCGACCACCCTCCTACCGAAGTCCGACGCCAAACAGCTTGCTGTGTTCCGTTGGTGCGTGGGAGTACCAGTGCCTTTATAGGCATTTTTTGGGTTAACTCGCTCCATCGTCGACCTCATCTTTGACCTGTATGGTCAAGATTGAGGTCAAGAGTTAACCCATCTTATAATAAAAAAATTAAAAAAAGACTTTAAATTAGCGAGGGAAACTTGAGAGGATTCTCGCTATAAAACTGAACAACTTTCCCTAGGGAATCTATATTTGAAATTCTAAAAGAACTTCCCATACAAAGGCGAATCAGATGATCGCATAAGTTGTATGGAGTTTTTTATGATATTACGACGTATATTACTTGGGAAAAGTTGTTCAAAAAATCCACCTCAACGTAAAACTTGTGTTTTTTATATTATAAGATGGGTTAACTCTTGACCTCAATCTTGACCATAAAGGTCAAAGATGGGGTTGACGATGGAGCGAGTTAACCCAGAAAATGCTTATAAAGGCACTCCCACACACTGACGGAACACAGCAAGCTGTTTGGCGTCGGACTTCGGTAGGAGGGTGGTCGCGAACCAGAAGGCCCTTTTCAGAGCCTACCACACCGCATGAGACCATAGGACGACACCTCAGATTCAGAAAAAAATTAAGTGTCGTTGCCTGGAAAAGGATTACTAGGAGGCAGGTCTCATTTGTGTTTCCTTAGCCGCCTCTTACGACACCCACGGAAAGAGATGAGGTGGTGTTATTCTCAACCGATCACCACACGGTATCGTAAAACAGTATCTTTGAAATAGTGAATAGTTTGAAATCACCACACGGCGAAAAATCGTTATCTGCTGATTTGCATTTGTATGGGAAGCCAAAATTTTTATCCGAGAACTTCATACAGTTTCTTTGGGGAAAGATATTCAGTTTCATGGGGAGAATAACACCATTATAATGCTAATTAATATTTAAAGTCATATACAAGAACAACCCCCTAAAGTTTCGTTAAGTAATTTAAAGTTACCCAAAAAACACAACTTATACATTTGCCTTCACAAAATTGTTTTTTTTGGAACATTCAGCTTGTCTGTCAATATAACCAAATGGTGCGTGAAGAAGTTTAAGACCATGATGCTCTACCTAACCTGTCGTGAATACTAGGTATACGTACTCAGTTTCATGAAAAGATTATTAAACGCATATTAAAGTTCCACCAACTAATGTAAAGTTAGACACCCCATATTTACCTTTTGAGGAGACGATACCCTCGAATGGATGTGAGAAAGTGAGATGGACGTCCATGTGGTCCTTCCCACACATTACTTCTAAGGATTGGATGACTGGCATGCCTTCTGGTCGGTCTACAGGCCATAGGTCACCGGCTCTTGCTCTCGTCTGAAAAGAAGAATAGGAAAATAAATACATGTCCGTTTTAGTAACCAACTGAAGCGCTCGTAGATCGCTATTCGGTGCTGATTATAAAAAAATTGCAACGTGCACGGTGTGGCAGGGAACTTGATTTATCACGAGTTACTTAACGTTACTTAAAGTTACTTAACGAAACTTTAGGGGGTTGTTCTTGTATAAGACTTTAAATTAATTATCATTATGAGGGTGTTATTCTCCCCATGAAACTGAATGTCTTTCCCCAAAGAAACTGTATGAAATTCTCGGAAAAAAAATTTTGGCTTCCCATACAAATCAGCAGATAACGATTTTTCGCCGTGTGGTGATTTCAAACTATTCACTATTTCAAAGATACTGTTTTACGATACCGTATGGTGATCGGTTGAGAATAACACCACCTCATCTCTTTCCGTGGGTGTCGTAAGAGGCGGCTAAGGAAACACAAATGAGACCTGCCTCCTAGTAAACCATCCCAGGCAACGACACTTCATTTTTTTCTGACTTAAGTCTTGATGTTAACTTGATTTATCACGCACTTCGAAGGGCACGTTTAAACATCGATACAGCATGTTATCAATTGAATCAGTTGCTAAACCAAGTCAGAAACCATTTTAGCGGTTTGAAAAACTGATACCAGTTGCTCTACTCTGTACTATATACGACCAACGGACGGCCGATAAATGTCACTACTTGTCATTTGTATAACTGGAACTTCGGTCGTAGGTTGTAAAGAGTATAGCCCCTAATTTAGTTGATTACAACAAACAATTGGCCCATTTACTTTCGACATTTAAAGACATAAATTACAATTACAGATTTAAATTAAGCGTCTTATAATTAGAGGGTGTTTTAAGATTAACATTTTTACTTTCATGTCAAAGTCTGTCTGTCACGTAAAAAAGATTTATTGCCTTAATGATCTTTAACGTCATTTTGTATCGAGCCAAGTTTGCGAATTACATTACACCATAACCAGTAATAACGGCAAAGCGATTTTCATTTACTTTTCAAAAACCGCTCAAAAAGAAAGTACCTACTTTTAGCGTTATCAAAACTTTTTTAAATTACTCCTTTCACTCTTTAAACCAACTTTCAATCTTAAAACTTTGTTTTCCATTTAGCGAGTGTATTTATTTTTCGGTGCAAACTTAATCAGTTCTCAACAAGTTGAAGAGTTAAGGAGAGGTTCCACGAAACATTGTAAACATAATAAACGGGTTACCTGAACGGTTCGTTTATGCCAAAATTGGTTGATTGGTAAAAGGTTGCACGTGCTTTATGTCAAAGAAGGCGCGCGCGGCGGGAGTAGAGAACCGACAAATCGATAACACTATAATTTGTTATTGGAGCGGTTTACTTGAAAATTGTTTATCTTTTTTTAATATGTTTTATGTGAGCAGTATTGAATGATTAATAAAACATTTGTTGTATGTATTACTTCCGAACTCTACTTGTGACTGTGATTAGTAAAAGGTACACTTTAGGGGTTGAAAATAGATTTACAAAGAAAATCACGATAATTCTGAGCCTTTAAGACTATACCCAAAGTTGTACCTTTCCATTTTCACAGCCACAATTGTGTATTTTTTACAACTTAACCAAGCTAAAAAAATGAATCTTACGCAAAAAGCAGAAACACTTAATGAAAAATATGAAAAATGACATAAAATCATCATGAGAAGCTCTTAGTTCCGATCAGCAAACGCCACCTGGCTAATTAGTGATGATAAGCAACGAACACATTGACAGAGAATCTAATGGGTGACCAAAGTGACAATTTATCACGAGCGTTTCCGTGCCATTTACCATTAGGCTTTAAAGTTCGATAACATTACCTGAAGTTATTTTTACCCAGAAGTTATTTTAAAGAGAGATTCACACATCTCAACTTAGTTGATCTGTGTCCCAAAAACCGATTTGATGAATCGCATGCGCACGTTCCAGGAACGACTTGGGCGCATTTCGTTCCCACGCGCCCAAGAGGAATTTCGCGACGCGAGACAGGTATACGTCCTGTACGGTATGCAAGAAAGAGAGAAAATTATAAAAATGTTTCGGCAGCAATTTACATTTTTGTGTGCGAAAGCCTTTCGGGAAATTTGAGCAGTCTGTCAAGTGGAACGTTTCATTTATCTTTTCATATTTATGATGAGGTTGCATCTGACCTCTAAGCTGTCAGATTTCTATGCTTCTGTCAGTAATTAATCTTTGCGTTATTGAGGGTAATCGTTTGATCTGTAGCAACTATTAAATTCACATCTTCGATTAATTTTATTAGATTGTCCAGTAGTGGAAGATTCTGTTCCCGCATTCTTAAACGCTCGCACGGATTAATTCGGAGGCGATTGCAACACTCGATTACCTGGCAAATACCCATCGTCGGCATTGGGCTTCGACCAGATAATAATGAAATTATAGGGGTTTAATTGCGTCAGTATCTCGATGCAAGAAAGTGTGCCGACAGTACCGGCTCTCGGCCTGTAATCAACGTCCTTATTATGGTTAGAGGTGGATCGATCCAATGCTGCTCTTTTTATGAGATCTCTCCGTTTGGTATGCACCTAACTGTTTGTTTGGATTATTTCGAATTCTTATTTTATTTTTTGAGTCGAAAGTCGTTTTTGATTGGTAGTTTGCTTTCTTGACTTTAAAGTGTTCATTCGATAATTAAGTATACACGAAAATATAGAACTGAAGAAGATTTTAACAGGAAAGAACACAGTCCAGAAATCAGTAGAATCTTAAAAAGTGCCCACTTACGTGGACGATATTCTATCTACAAATAAAGACCATAGACTAAAACTACTTCAATTTGTATCCTACAGCTTTTAATTAAACGGTATGAAAGGCAATAAAGCTTCATGTCATATTCAATCGATTTTAGCTAGTTAAAGTCGATCGTAAAATATAAACTTCGATGGAAAACGAAGTAAAAAGTTAATCGATAAAATTTAATTCGTTTAATTTTAAAATCGAGTAATAATAAAGGTACAGTTTCGACAGTGACAGAAACGTAACGAATATACGAATATTTGATTTCTCAAAATAATCAATAAAAGTTAATCAGAATGGTACTGACGAAGCTCGTAGTGCAATTAAAAACAAATATTTGTCATTAAACTAATACGCGCTTTAAGCTTTAAAATGCATTGAACATTAAATTTTGAACGGCCCATAGAAGGTTTCGAACAACCTAATAAAGTGAGTAAGTAGATATTTTTAATACCTACATATAAGATATTCTAAACATTGAAGAAATATTTAATTTAACATAGAATTGATTTGCAAGATTTGCAAGTACATTAACATTGAAGGTAATGTAGTAGTTATGAAAAAAAACAGTAAAATTAAAAACCTTCCAGTCGAGTCGATTAGAAATTAATCTTTACATGTTACATACTATCGTTGTAGGTAGTTAATATTAGCCTAAGGCTACAATTATAATGATTTGGAAGGATAATGGATGGTAAAGCCGGTAAAAGGTCCCTTTTGGAATGTTCGATCTTATAAAGTGCCCCAAGTCAAAGCCAAAAATTTATTCTAATTTGAACCTTAGCAGCTTATTAATAGCGTGCAGCTTATTAATTAGGAAAAGAAAGTTTGGTAGATACTTTAATGGGAGAGCTTAGTGCACTCTGATGAAATAGGATGAGGAAGATATAAGTTCAACTAATGTTACGGTATAATAAAATCGTTTTTAAATTTTGTACAGCGGGGTTTAAATTTAATCATGGCTTGAAGTTTTTTCAAGAACCGCTTAGGCTGATAATATACAATATGTCTTTTGATGTAAATATCTTATAGACAGAAGGCTATAGACATACGTAAGTATTCAGGTAACCTCTCATACCACTATACTTACATCATGTCTCATCTAATGTGTTGCCTACCCTGTTGCCTATACTTCTTAATGAATGACTTTGTTATACATTAAGAAGTAATTCGAAAGCATAATTGAAAGAGCGCACCATAGTAACAGTAACAGCAAGACAAGTGATACACATAAATAGTCGCCTTTGTGTCTATTGTAACAGCGCCGGTTTTCGTAGAGTAAATGTGTAACCTGACATGCTGCTGTCTGTATATCGAAGAACAGGACTCCTCTCATAGCAGGCATCGCAGAATCAATAATCGTTTTCCCTAAGGCTACAATTAAAGCAACACTTTATACAAATGAAGAGTTGCACTGACTTGTATGAGTGTAATATGCAGTTGAATGTTTTCAATTCTATGACATTAAGTGTTGGACGCTCTGTAAGAAATGTCGGAGAGATTTGTAGGCACAACTATCAATTTTACAGCAAGGAACCTGTGTTATGGAATGTAAGAAAGTATATTAGAATTAATTATAATTGGCAGATGGTAAATTTAGGAACAAACATTTTTACAGAATTGTTACCATGAGAGAGCCAGTCTAAAATACAGACTGACAAAAATCACTGAGCCCAGGCCTTTTCACTCACTGCAGCATCCATACGCAAATTAATCTGTTTATATTGTATGTATTTTTGTTTATTTTAAATGTGTGTTTTTTATGTCATTTGTGATCGTCTAAATGTTTGTATCTGTGTGCTGCATAGTTAAGTAAACGTTTTTTTTTTATTAGAGATTATTTTTTACGCCGCCCTTACCCTAACCTCAAAGTGTGAGGGACTTGATAATTTCACTCTACTTTAGGCGAAAGACTCACATACAAAGAAATTGTCATCAACATATTATCAACTAATATACTACAACTATCTTAACTTTCTACTCAGGGAATCAGAATATTATAACAGAAAAGGTTGTAAAATATAAATTGTAATAGCTAAGATATTACAATTTTATATTATATCTAACAATTTGATGAACATTGAACTATTTCCATTATTACCACATAGAAGCACGCTGTGTGAAAGCTGGAAGCCCGTCTATAATTCAAATACCTAGTAAATTCATTTACATACCTACATAGACATAGGGATATACTCAAATTATGTTGATGATATTTCACCTTTACCGTTATACCGTTATTTCCTTCAAATATAAATAGGTGAAAAATGTGTAGTACTTTGAAATATTTATATTGACTAGGAAACCTCAAAAGGATGGCTGGCGAGATTAAAAAGCATTTCCGAAATAGAAAAAAGCTTAAAAAAAAAGAAATTTAACAATTTGTCTAAAAAAAGCTTTTATATTTATTTTGACGAAAAATACGCACGAATAAGACTGGTAATCGGCTCATTTGATTACTGACAAAACAGGCCTATTGTAGGAATCAAGGCAAATCTAGGAATCAAACAAAAATATCGTGCAAAAATTACTTGTCTATATGTATATATATATATATATATATATTTTAATGATGTTGTAAATCATCTGTCATTAATGGGAAAAGATTAATGATAGAGTTTTCATATATTGATCTCTTTGTGCAAATGCTTCAAAAACAGCAGTGCGTGATGAAGCAATATTGCGCTATAAAAATCGACAACATGGGCAGTAAGTAACCTATAAGGTTATTTAACAAAAGAACGAAAAGGGTGTAACACTCTTCAATCACACCTTGTTAGCCTGTCACACGCAAACTACGCACAAATCATAGCATAGCTTAGTACGTAACAGTTTCACGGTTAAGAATGTCGGTAAAAAAATGATTGTGGGTTGCATACTATGTAAAGACGATAATCATGCAAATTACAAACTACACTGCCACGTTTCCTTTGGCATACAAATGTGTGGAGATTACTACTTTACTAATTATATTCTTAAGAAGTTAGTTGCACACTAGAAGCACTAAGCAGTGTTGATCTAGATTCAAATGACTGTCAATGAAACATTTCATACTCGTATGTTCTGTAATGACATATCTTTAGACAAGATTCTCCATTTCTCATACATCCTTGTTCCTCATTACTACTTTAAGAAAGTACGAACATTTCACATTGAAAGCGATACTAACCTAGTATTCAGACGTATATGACGACATTAAATAAGTACACTGAGCAAAGAGATACCATTTCGCTGCTAGAATAAATTAAAATGTCTATAATAGTTATTCTATTATTTACGATGCAAGTGCCGTAAATTGTAAAAAACATATTAACTTTAGGGGATGATTCTTCTCATGAAACTTAACAATTTTCTCCAAAGAACCCTTGTGAAATTCTCAATAAAGAATGTCGATATCTCATACCGATCGCTCAAGATGTATAGAGAGGCGAAAACTTTTTTTATATTTCGACCTATGTTTCTTGAAGAAAGCACAGATTAAAAGCCTGAACCACATCATTTATTTTCATATTTTAAAGAAGCATTAAGTCTAAAGGACGTATCTGCAACTCAATTACCCTTTCCACCCTGGCTTCCAATTCTACCCTTAGAAAAACCATTCATTCATTAGTAAACAGTCAATATTACACTCAATAAAACTTTGAGCTTGACACACTTCAGACTTTCCATGCCTGAAATAACGCAACACACTCAAAGGCCCACACTGAGGTTTTCCCTTGTGTCGTGTGTCCCTTGGAACATACATAAAGACAGACACAAACACCCATGACCCGAGAACGAACATCTGCTTTTTACACAAATATTTGCCCCGACTGGGAATCGAACTCAGGACCCGTCGATCGAGAGGCAGCGCCACTATCACTCGACCAAACCGGCCGTGGCCGTCAAATTACTCTACTTTTCGAGTGTACACTCAAGAGCACGTCAAGCTTGACACTTTGGACTTTGGACCGGTCCTGCATTGTATGGCGCGCAGTATAAATCAGAGCTCAGCTTAAACTGGTAGTGTAAAGCGTGACCTGCTCTTGACTGTACTTAATGTAAGAAAAAGCATTAGTTCCACATCAATACTAATAATAATGATCGGTTGGCGGGAACACCGCTAGAACGTAACAAGTGCGTTACAGTTAGAAATACTTATTAAGTTACACTGTACAACAACGCTAACGAATCAACGCGACGCGACGCGTGCGCACTATTACTCTAATGACCTGCTCGTATAGTAAGACAACTTCTGTTGGAGTTCTAGGCGATTGTTTAGTAAAGAGATAGATATTTTGCGATGTAACAAATATTTTTGCACTCATAAGATACTGAAACAGATTGTTAGCAGTAAAGGTGCACCTTAATCGATGGGCTTGGATTCTATTCTCAGACGAGACAGACATTTGTGTAAAAAAGCAAAGAAGGGACCTCTATTAATACAAGGAGTGACAAGAGAAATCTTAGAGTTTTCTTGTGTAGATAAAATAGGTATACAGGATAGGAACAATTCTTTTATGGGACAATGAATATACGCTTCCATAACAAGATTCTCATATGTATTCAAAACTTACTTTTACAGAAATTTAAGACAATAATTAAACAAAAACTTTGGAAAAAAGGCTATTAAAGAATAAATAAATAAATTTTTAAATAAATTTTTATTGGGAAACCAACAGTTAATAACAGTTTTTGACTTAAATTTAATTACTAGATTCTAATTAACCAATTATAGGTATCCACTGGTGCATTCAAGAAACAAGCGTGTTACAATTACAATACTTTAATTATGATAATTTAAAGACAAGATGAAAGATGAGTTACGGCCTCACTAATAATACCCACACATTGCGTAGTATAAGCTTATAACGACCAAAAACATATGAAAAACAGCGTTTGCGCATGTTATACGCTAGAATTTCTGATTATCTGTTAGACAAGCAACCATGGAAATAAGTTGCTCAGCTCTACAATTATTCAGATATTAAGTCAATTAAAATAAGAAAAAAGAAAATTTATATAATTGTGTTAAAAAAAGGGGACCCTCGGAGTTTCTCGCCTATTCTTCTCTTGAGGAAGACTACACATTTGCGAAAAGGCGCAAAGTTAAAAAATGCTAAGATAATTCACTACCTTGACTTATTTTAAGTAACATACTGAATGTTCTATGAAATGAAGCTAATTTTGACTCTGTTCAACAGCTTAGCAAGTACTTATATGGTGGTGTCTACCCAGAACCATGATCGATGACAAATATTTTTTCCCCGTGATTACTTGATTACTAGAGATTGCAAAGGTTGACAAACATACCGGGTTGCAATCCCTATTGATTACCTACCCGATTCCAGTTTTCTAAAAGGAAACTGTTTTGAAGTAGTTCAGTTATACTCAAATCGAAAAGCAGCAGACGGTTAGTCTGATCTAAATTGTAGTTGTCAATTTATAATGCACGATTTCGAATTTTCACTTTCAGAGATAAAATAACTTAGTCATTGGCGAAAATATTCTGATACAATAATTAAGTTGTCAAAATGATGTATGTATTTATTCTTTATGGTACTATGATAATACAGAGGATAACAAGTTTAAAGTAATAGGAAGTTACTAGGAATGATATTATATTATCCTACTAATATTATACATGTGAAAATTTGTGAGGATGTATGAATGTAGGTGTGTATGTATGGATGTTTGTTACTCTTCCATGCTCAAACGGCTGGACCAATTTTGATAAAATTTGGTATGAAGGTAGCTGACATATAGCACTACATAACTTTACTAAATTACCACGGGAACGAAGTCCCTGGCGGAAAGCTAATTGTAGTAGAAATCCAACAGTAATGTTGTATAAAACAAAATTCTTCGTTATGACGAATGAAATATAGACGATGTCACATAAAGTTGCAACAGCTATCCACTCAGATGAATATAATAAATAATAAAAATACAAGAAATAAATAAGATGAACATTGCAACTTCTCTTAGTCGTTGCAAATCATCTATTCCTACAAATCAGATGATACAAGATAGCCTGGAGATACGTGAGAGAAACATTTACAAGAAAATATAACATGTAAGTCTGCTTTTAGGATTCCGTACTGTTGATGAAAGAATGGAATCCTTTTAGGATCAGGCCGAGTTATTGTTTGTTTTCTTTTAATTTCGTTGTATATTCTATAACCGTGAATTTTTTCACATTTTTAGAAACAACCGTTTAGCTGGTAGGACCCGGAAACTTGTTTTTAACAAAAAATTTCACTTTAAAAATATTTTTTTCTCAAACGGAGTGCTGAATCGAAAAACGTTCTTAGTAAACCCCTTCTATATTTTAAAAATCTATCCTATGACATTCAATTCGATGGTATCGGCGAGAAAAAAAAATCCATCGCCCTTTCACGTGTATGGGAAACACCCGAAAAAATGTTTTTTCCAAAATTTTATATTTTAGATCTGTCGGCGCAATCAATATCTATGACCATGCCAAATTTCAGCTTTGTAGTACCAAGGATCTTATATTAGTAAATATATTCTTATTAATCCCAACAGTGTTTGGCACTTGGTCGACTATTACTCGCAAACTTGAAGGACCAAGTTATGTGTGATAGTTTTCCTTTTAATTTTGTTGTATATTCTACCAACGTGAATTTTTCCACATTTTTAGAAACAACCGTTTAGCAGGTGGAGGGGGGGGACACTTGTGTTTGACAAAAATTTTCACTTTAAAAATTTATATTTCGCAAACGGAGTGCTGAATCGAAAAACGTTCTTAGTAAACCCCTTCTATCTTTTAATATGCTGTCCTATGACACCCCACTTAAAAATATTGGCGAGAAAAAAAAATCATCGCCCTTTCACGTCTATGGGAGACACCCGAAAAAATTTTTTTTTCTAAGATTTTACTATACAGTTCTGTCGGCGTGATTCATATTTATAATCATGCCAAGTTTCAGCTCTGTAGTGCCAGGGTTTCTTAGGAAACCCGCGGACAGACGGACAGACGGACATAGCGAAACTATAAGGGTTCGTAGATTACTACGGAACCCTAAAAACTAGCTTTTTCCCGGAGCCTTACTCGCGCAAAGAACTCTTTTAGTCACCCATTTCATTCTTGACCCCTTAGGGAACGATTTTCGAATAAATCGCGAAACACGTGTACATTTATTTGTTTTAAGATATATCTTGACGAAGTTTCGAGTCAAAATGTCCAAAAAAATTGTTTGCTCCATAGAAACTTTTAACTTTGAAAAATTCTTTCTTAGTGCTTGCCTGCGTCATAAAAGACACATTTTTGCCAAATTTCAGCTTTCTGGGTCTAAGTTTTGGGCTGGGCGTTGATGAGTCAATGAATCAGGTCCTCCAATTTTATTTATAAGATGAGATAATTGTCTTCATTTCTGTGATTCAGATATGCATAGATAAGAAGACGTGTTAATTTTTTTTTAATACAGTTACTAATCAATAAAATAGAAAATTCTGATTTAAACTTAAAGTTCTAAAAAAATTCTAGATTAATAAATAACACGTTGAATATTAAACCTTCGCGTGCTTTTTGAACACATGGTGTACGAGATTTGTATCGCACGCGGCGTAAACAAGCACGCGACGGGGAACACGAACCCTCTCCGCGTGACACCAACTCGCTCTTGGCCGTTTTTTACCTCTCAGCAAAGGTAATGAGTGTCATGACATTTCCAGTCGAGACGCTGGTATTATTTCATTCATTGTACATTGAGATAACCATCGACACTCGTGCGCATGGATAGGATCAATAGGCGGGTTATAGAAGTAGTTTTGGCTGACAAACCTGTCAACTTCTGAGTATTTATTTATTATGGTGTGGCAGTCTCTGACCGACCACCTTGGTAAGGGGATTAGCATGACTGTATGAGTGTTTTTTCATAGTATTTCATAGATATAGCTAATCCGCGAACAGGGCTGCGTTATAGCTTGTTTAAATTCAGGCCTTGATTAACCACTACATATTATAAAACAAAATCGCCTGTCGCGTCCGTCTCTCTGTGAGTCTGAACGCGATAAACGCAAAAGCTATCGACCGAATCTTCGGTTTTTTCAATAGAAAGATTGATTTAAAAAAAAAAATTACGTGTATATTTCATTCCCGAAATTTCCACGGGAACGACATCCCGGGTAGGAAGCTATACAGGGCTTTAGGTAAATCTCTTTCAACCTCTCGGGTGGTTAATCTGTCCATGAAACTGAACAACTTTCCCACAATAATAGGTCAAAATACGAAAAAAACAGAGATTTGAAAGAGATTTACCTAAAGCCCTGTATAGATTTATGCTAATAATCTAATTGTTGCAAATTGTGATTTGTATCTAAGTCCGTCGGTAGCTCGTCGGGGATAATGAAATAATAAAATGTATTATTACACATCTGCACAAAAAAATGGATGTTCTGTATTCATGAAGTAACCCACAGAATGAAAATTTAAAGGCACGTCAACATTCTGTAAAACTGATATCAAATTATTTTTTTGCTTACTGATGTGAAGTCCTCATGCCCAACGATAAGAAAAATTGTGGTTGCATTCTATAACCTCTACATTCCTATATCTACGCTCAACCATGTTTACAAAGAAGTGCCGTGGATAAAATGTGTAGGGTCTAATTTGCTCTTAGGTTGGGGTTGTAAGATATTGTTATTTGGCTTTTAGAGTATTAAACTGTGAACGTGCGTGCGGGCAATTAGTTGAGAGGAAAGATTGTTAATGCCAGACCAAGTAATCAGGATTTAAATATGAAATTGCGATTTATTTTTCAAGCTTCATTTATTTACAAACTAGCTTCCCGCTCGAAACTTCGTTCCCGTGGGAATCTCGGGAATTAATTATGCACATAAACCTTCACCTTAAATCGCTCTATCCATCGGTAAAAACTGTTCAGTAGTTTTTGAGTTATATCGTCTATACAGGCAGAGGCGGCGAGGAACTTTGTTTTAGTATGATATGATTATTTGATTGAACAGCTATTATTAAAATTGTTTTACTTAAATACTTGGCCATATAACGGAGATTTTGAGCGAAATTAATACAGCTTTGGATTTATTAAGTGAAAATGAAGCTCAAACATAGCTCGTTTCATATGTTGTCCGTTTTATTGCTTATTTTTGCTGTACCTTTTTTACACTTGTCGCTTTCAATTAACTGAGTATGCCAAAAATTAAACCTTATCACAAAATTTTGTTAAATTTGGAATTTACATACCGCAAAAAATCCATAAACGTTAGTACGAAAAAAAAACAGTTTTCCTGAAAATTCAATCTAATACATATGTTGATTAACGCGTTTTGAGGCTACGAAGAAATTATTGGCAATTTTGATTAATTACGTCGTAAAATGAAGGTATCTTTTTGTACATTCGAGAGCACATCGGACTTGACACGTTTAGGCTCCTTTCCGATCTTACTCTCTTTGACTATACACTTGCTCTTGACAGAGCGGCTATTGAGTTTATTTACTGTAGTATACAACCATGGAGATGCATCTACAACTGTTAATAGCAGCTCTGTCTCCACGAAACATTCACTTGAAAATTGTGAAAATTTAAGAAATATCGTAGAGAAATCTCTAATATTAATCCGCGAAGTGCCAATCCATATTAGGTATGTATCTTTTTTTGCAAATTCTTACAGGCTAAAAGCAGGCGTAACAGTGAACTTTAAAAAATCATAAAAAAAATACTAAATAAAAATCTGACTGGTATTTAATAATCCTTTAAATCTTAAATTATTAAATAAAATATACTAAAATATCACTTACCCCATTGTCAACGTTAAAAGCGTAAGAATCAACCGACTTCAACCCCAACAACGCCTATCGGCATTTTTTTTGTAGGTATACTATTTATACGGCGACTTTGCACTTTTGTAGGTATACTTTTTATACTTTGTGGAGTATACCTCTGGAGTAGGGTATACTCTACAAATTATAAAAAGTATACCTACAGAAGTCCGAAGTCGAACAAAAAAAGTTTTAAAAATCGGTCGACAATTGACGGAGTTATTACTAGGTACTTAACACGTAACCAACTTAAAGAAAAACACAGTCGGTTAAAACTAGGTGCGGCTAAGAAAACTGTGAAAAATGAAGAAAATAAACTATTATTTTCTGAAGAAGAATCTACTATCAACGCTCCTTCCTAAACATCTATCAAAACTAAGAATCTTTAAAAAATAAAATTTTATTTTATCCTTAAAAAATATAATAAAATTCACTTGTACTATCGTGTCATACTTCGATAGCAATCGAGAACTAATGGTAATAGACGGATGCTAACTATGAGTAACGTTAACATGAATGGAGGTGAAAGTATGTTTGTATTTGATTAGCATTTATTTAGCTTAACCGTACAAATGGGCGATTTTATTCGAGTGTCTCTCGCTTGACCACTACTGGTTATATTATCTGTGAGTACGTCAACCTTTTAGTGTCGTAAACACTTTTAAAAAGTTTAAAACTTTAGTTTTTAAAGAGTAGATCTACCACCAAACTTAGGTAACTGAATAACTCTAAAATTAAAAAAATTGTATCACCTCGACATTCAAATGCTTGGAACTTAAAATCGCTCAAACGTCTTTTTCACTACTCATGCTCGGAAAGTGCTTGTTTGTGCAGCTTATAGGCTGCACAAAATCGATTTTTGTGTTCTAGAGCACAAAACGATCTACTATAGGCTGCACAAAATCGCATTTTGTGCTCTAGTGCACAAAGTGATCTACTCATAAATGGGTCTATAGTAAGGCATGGAAAACTCCATACAGCCAAAATAATCAGAAGTTTAAAGATAAAATTTGTTTTTATATGTTATTTTATTATTTCCTCGCAATCGAAGTGAGAGAGAGAGAGAGAGAGAGAGAAATACATTTATTCATGACACGGCACATGCAATATATCTACAACACAACACAAAAAAAAACAATTAACGATTAAAGTTAAGTAAACATGTAGGTACGTACATGTACCGCATCGGTGAATGGGCTTTGGCTCAGCTTAATGTTGTGACAGTGCCACAACGCTGTTAATTCTGCCAACACCCAAAGTGCTTCGGAACGCGTCCCATATTAATGTATAACAATAATAATACTGTAAAAAATAATAAATAAAATATTAATGTAAAAGTGTACGAATCAAGGTAAGTAAAAAATATAATACTTAAATTAAAAATTAAAAATAATTATGTTTAATAAAAACAAGACTAAACTGAATGAATAAATAAATAACGCACAAAACTGAGCTTCACGTCGGTCCGGACATTAAAATTAGTTCGTTCAACAAACTAACTTTGAGTTTATTTGTGAACGTCTTTAAAGACTTTATGATGCGTAAAGGGGGAGGGATATCATTCCAGCATTTTGTAGCTCTATAACGGAAACTTCCGCGAAATGCTGCAGTTCTGTGTTGAGGTACAATTAGTGGGATGGAGCAAAGTCTTACAGGACAGTTGGGTTTATGTTTACGCCAAGTGAGTTTTGTATACAGATAAGCCGGCTTTTTGGTCTTAAGTATCCCTACAACATACAGGCAAGATATAGTTTCTGTCGTTGTTTCATTTTTTAAAAACCAGAATTATTTAAATATGGTGTGACATGCGTTCTGGGGGGTATTTTAAAGCAGTAACGTGCACAGGCGTTCTGCACGCGTTGAATCAAACGCTGAGATCTTTCTAATAAACATGAACCATAAACGGACAAGCAATGATTTAGCTTCGACAAGACAAGCGCCTCGCAAAGCTGCACCCTCAGGTCGACACTCAAATGATCACGACACCGGTAAAGAATTTTTAGTCGGTAAAAACAGTTTCGCACAATGTTAAGTACATGATTCTCGAAACGCAATTCGCTATCCATGACAATGCCCAAGTTACGAGACGTATCAACACGTTCAATATCCGAACCCATCATCTGAACTTTAGGACAAGATTCAGTTACTTTTTTAACCATATTTAATGAGCCAAAAACCATGTATTTTGTTTTATTGGGATTTAAAACAAGGCAATTGGCTTGTGACCAGTGAGCTATTCGATTTAGATCTTCATTTAAGTTTTCCACTGCCGAACCTACTTCTTTTTCATGAAAATCAAGGTAAACCGGAGGTCATCCGCGTAAAGATGATAATTGCTGTTCCTAATACACTTCACCACGTCAGAGGTATAAAGTATAAATAAAATAGGTCCAAGAATGGAGCAGTGAAAAGCAGAGTTTATAACTCGTCCACAAAACCATTTTTATCCGAGACTTATAGCAGCCCGAGCAGAAGGCACTTGTTTTGTGCACTTGTTGTAAAATCTACTATTTAATTTCAGAGCCGTGCTTTTGAAATAAGAAATTTTAAAAAATCCAACACAAACTCATGACTTTTTTCAAAATTATTCTAATTAATTAAAGGAAGTAAGCCAAAAAGCACATTCTAGTGTGACTTTCAAGGCATTCTTTGCATACTGAGTCATTAATAATAAATTCCTTGTGAGGAGTGTACGTGCGAGGAATGTGAAACTTTTCCGGATATCTCATTCATTTCTGGGTCTTTGGCGTCACAAACTATGTACACATGGCAGCCGATAAGACTAAGTTTCTACACAATATGGGTATTTTCTTCTTATCGTGTAATAATCAAGAGTGTGACGAACAACTAATCCTGGTGTCAGAATTTTCAAAGCGCCAAATGGCCCTTAACTTAGTTTAACGACTGTAGTCAATATCTGGGACCGACTGCTTAACGTGCTCTCCGAAGCACGGAAAAGCTTTTTTTTATCATAATATGGGTTAACTCTTGACCTCAACCTTGACCATAAGTTAATAAGTTAACCCAGAAATTGCCTATAAAGGCACTGGTACTCCCACGCACCGACGGAACACAGCAGGCTGTTTGGCGTCGGACTTCGGTAGGAGGGGTCGCAAACCAGACGGCCCTTCACAGAGCCTTCCACACCGCATGAAACCATAGAACAACACCTCAGATTCAGAAAAAAAATAAGTGTCGTTGCCTGGGATGGATTACAAGGAGGCATGTCTCCTTTGTGTTTCCTTAGTCGCCTCTTACGACACCCACGGAAAGAGATGGGGTGGTGTTATTCTCAACCGATCACCACACAGTAAATTGCCACTTTGGTCACCCATCAGGTCACAATATGGGGTGTGACTTTTAATTAATAGCGAAACTACAGCCCACAAAACTGAAAAACTTTCTTAAAGGAACATTGGACGAATTGTCAAACAACTTTTTGCCTCTCCATGAAATTTGAGCGACCAGCTGTTTGTCTAATATCCAGTTGCAGAAACGTCTATTAAAGTTAATACTACTTTAAATTAAATATGCATGCTGTCACTTTCCGTCTTGTTGACGTTGACAAGTACGGCACTACGTTGTAAGTGTATTATGCATTTAAAGAAACTTTAAATTTAACGAACATTTCGGCGTGAATGGGGCCGAGCACCAGGATCACCAAGAGATCTAATCCTGAGGTCGTGGATTCAAATCCCATTCGCGCCGAAAATTTTTTCTTTCCCTAAAAATTATTTGTAGATTTCTGCAATTAACACTCAGTTGCAGATATGTTCATTAAAGTTAAGCCTTCTTTAAATGTAATGCCGTCTTTGTTTCTGTGTGAGTGTTTGAGTCGATTACGTTAATTTCAACTTTATTTACATGAGACCTTATTCATGCATTTAGACAAAATGTTTTTTCACTTCCGATAGTCTATCAAAAACTAGAGGTAAGTAAATAAAGTTCTCCCACACAAAGTTCATATCAATGTTATTAATAGTATACTAAAATGCAATTACTTATGTATGTCATATTTTATTAATGATCATAGGTGTTAAGAGAAATTCTATTTAGTTATAATTGAAATAATTTATCATTTAAATTGATGAACTACTAAACGGAGGAAGCACAGTGGTCAGCGCATCATAAATCCACGTTTTGTTGCAAAACCGTTCTAGTTCTAACAGCATAGAGTAGATTTTTATATTAATTTGATTTGCTTTCAAAGACTGTATTTTGTTTAGACGAATTTGTTTTGTACTAAGTGAATCTATGTAGTCTTTTTCTCTATGAGCGTGAAAGTTTTTTTTTTGCTCTATTAGAGCATTGGTATTTATATTTGTCCTTCCTTACACTAATATTATGCACCATTCACCATGTATCACCTTTCCTTCATACCATTTTTAACAAGGTAACTTACACCCGTATTCTTTAGTGCCAAAATGGAGGTAATATGAGAGAAATAATAAACACTTTCAGAAAAATAAAAATCACATCAAATCGAAAACTCGCCTTCAAAATCAATCCAAAACCGCCCAAACAAGTCCACAAGCAAATACAAGCAATTCATCAAATCGGATTTGTTAATTGCAGTCGTAAAATCGCGACATAGCAACTAAAACTTGTGTCTCCACATTTCTACTTTCATCAGCTGTGCCGAACTTAACGATGACTCATACAAGTTCGGATCAAGTTTAACGTAGAATAGATGATTCAGTATATTCATAAACTTTATTGCTTCCTTGGTCTTACAGGTGTTACTTGTACTTAAAAATTAAAATTGTTGTATAACCCCCATCATTCGATTGTTAACCAACTTTAAAACGGCTGAACCAATTTTGATCAAATACAGGGTAAAAAAAAATCTCCTAGCTATATTCAAAATCCTGAACCAGTATCACTCAAAGAAAACTTTTTATTTTTTTTCGGTGGGAATTTTTTTTCCTAAACGTAGACACCACTTGGGTGCACCCGTGCCTGGTGTAGGAGTAATGTCGTTTAGGCATCCTCGACCGCATCTTTGCCCTTGGGCTAGATTGTGGTCAAGAGCGAACCCTTCATTAATAATAAAAAAAATAAAAAAATAAAAAACTATTCCCATTTCATAAATGTGTTATTTGAGTGATACCGGATCAGGATTTTGAATATAGCTAGGAAGTTTTTAATCACCGTGTATAGCTAAAACCATCTCGATCGATCAGCTTTCAAACAAAAAAACCACATAAAAATCGGTTTTTTTGTTTAGGATCTACGATGCTACAGCCACTGACAGACACACTGATACACACTTCAAACTTATAACTCATCGTGTTACACACACACTTCAAACTTATAACACGCCGTGCTACACACAGATACGAATTTTACGCAGTCGTATTACGCATTATAGAAGATTTGCTACTGTAGTCCATTTACGTGTGCGACTTATGGTGCTAACTCAATTGTTTGCTTCTTTACAACTATACATCTTGACTTGTTTTAAGTGACATCCTGAATGTCCTATAAAATAAAGATTTTTTTATTCTATTCTATTCCATTTCTTGATAAGCAACTTTTTTTTTTACCAGCCCATATACGTCCCCACCGAGGGGCACGAGCCTCCCTTCGAAACACGAAGGGGATTTAGGCCATTGTCCACCACGCTGGCTCAATGCGGGTTGGTGGACCGCTCGTCTTTCGAAAATGAATTTTCTTGGACGGGCGGGTTTCATCACGATGTTTTCCTTCACCGTTGAGCAAGTGATAATTAGAAATCTGTACATAAATCCGAAAAGATGAATTTAGTGGTACAGGCCTGCATCAGGATTTGAACCCGCGACCTTCGGATTACAAGTCCGGCTCATTACCAACTGGGCTATCACCGCTTCAAAAGCAACATTTACTTTCTCACAACCCTATTCATGTTTACTTACCTAATTCAACCACGACAATAAAACGACGATTTCACCACAAAAAGATTTACTTTATAAGCAATTACCTCGGACATAAGGCGGGCCACGCATGAGTCATTTAGATAACAATTTAGTTCTGCGCATGACCAACACGAAGCTAGTGAATTAAGACGTGTGAGATGGTCGTGATAAAAGTGATATAGTGATATACTACAACGCTACTGGTAGTGTTTTGTTTTGTTTTATAGCTTGAGCGTTCGCAATCTGTAAGCGTTGAGTTTTAGTGTAATTTAGAACGATATGAAAGTTACACATAAATTAAAACATTTGGGTCAGTTATGACAAATTTTGGTGTAGTCACTACAGGTTGTCCTAAATAAATAAAATAAATAAATAAAGAAACAGTGTTTTTAATCTGTATATCTACCAATTTCCCGCCCGAGGCACGGGACTTCGTTCCTATGGGAAGTTCGTTAACGAATTATGCACATAAAGCGTCGTATTGAATAATAATAATAATAAGCTTTATTTATTTCTCTCAATCACAACATGACCATAAAATTTGCTAATAGCAGGTAGGTACAATATTTTGTGAAGAGAGACTGGTGTCAGTACTAGGTTAATACATGTATTACTATAACTGGGTCGATCGATGAAAACCATATGAAAATATCTTCAGTAGTTCTTAAGTTTGTCGCGTTTAAATAGACAAACAGACAGATGCGGGGGACTTTGTTTTATAATATAGAGATGATATGATATACCCCACACCAATATAACATCAAAAACGTGTAAAATACCAAACTTGGCTTCTCTTCTTACAAACTTAGTAAAAAAATTGTATCTTTTTCATCTAATATTTTGAACTTTTTTATTTTATTTTATTATGAGATGGGTTAACTCTTGACCCCAATCTTGACCAAGGTCATAGATGAGGTCGACGATGGAGCAAGTTAACCCAGAAAATGCTAATTAAGGCACTGGTACTCCCACGCACCGACGGAACACAGCAAGCTGTTTGGCGTCGGACTTCGGTAGGAGGATAGTCGCGAACCAGGCGGCCCTTTACAGAGCCTACCACACCGCATGAGACCATAGGACGCCACCTCAGTTTCAAAACAAACTGAGGTGTCATTGCCTAAGACGGATTACTAGGAGGTAGGTCTCATTTGAGTTTCCTTAGTCGCCTCTTACGACACCCACGGAAAGAGATGAGGTGGTGTTATCCTCAACTGATCACCACACGGCGGAACGAATTAAAATACTCGTTCCAACTTCAATGGACACATGGCAGCACATCAGGCTTACATGTTGACCTTATAGTCGCCCTGGTCTCGCTCTTTCGTAGAGCAAATGGGTAATCTGACATGCTGTCTGTAACAACATCATGCGCCTTGTTCCAGAAAGTTTTACAGGCACACTCGTAAAGGCCCATTCAAAACAGATTCTTGAGAAACCAATACACCCAGAAACGAAAAAAAAATTGCTCTTTATTATTCAACTTTTTCTCGATCCATTCATGAAATAAGAACTTTAGTCATATATTTATAGCCACTCTTCCATCAAAGTACAAGTTTAATAGACTGAGTTCCCAACACGCCCATATTCCGGCCCCGCCCATACTAACTTACATATGTATTCGGAGTTTTTTGGCACTATGTCCTCTGGTAATAGCGTAACTACCTCGGTTTATGCTCAAGTTCAATGCCACTACGCCAGGTGGTGTCGGTTGGTTGTAGATATAGAGGTATAGATGGGTCTAAGAATTTCATAGCGATACTGGAAGAGTTATCTTTATTTAGATGTGCTAGATAGTTTTGTGGTTTATGATTTAAAATGTATGTACGGGAGTAAAAGAAAAAGATAGAATGTACCAGCTGTCTACTCTTCACAGGCATACTGTAAACGTCAGTAAGTGGAACGCGAAGGTTGTTTTGTACTGTGGGCGATAGGCTGTCAACCTCTCACTACTTACACCATATTTCATCTTATACAGGGCTTTAGGTATCTCTCTTTCAACCTCTCGGGTGGTTAATCAGTCCGTGAAACTGAACAACTTTCCCAAAGAACATAGGTCAAAATACAAAATATCTCATACAAAATGCGCTATATGCTGTTGCAGTTTGTATGGGAACTAAAAATTATTTGTTCGTATTTTGACCTATGTTCCTTAGGAATGTTGTTCAGTTTCATGGACTGATTAACCACCAGAGAGGTTGAAAGAGAGATACCTAAAGCCCTGTATAAACCTCTGAATTTGACGGCCGGTTTGGTCGAGTGGTAGTGACGCTGCCTCTTGATCGGCGGGTCCTGGGTTCGATCCAATAACCCACATAAAGACAAACACAAACACACATGACCCGAGAACAAACATCTGTTTTTTACACATAAACATCTGTAAAAAACAGATGTTTTTTCTCGGGTCATGGGTATTTGTGTTTGTCTTTATGTGTGTTCTAAGCGACCCACGACACAAGGGAAAACCTTAGTGTGGGCCTTTGAGTATCTAGTGTTTATTATTATTATTATTTATGTCAAATGTGGCATCAAGGAGATTTTGGGCGTGAGCGTATGTAAGTGCGGAAACGCCCGATGTAAGTGCGGAAAACGCCCGATAAACATAAAATAACACATCCAGTAATATTCTAGTTCTACAACACGATAATGATAGTTTGGAACCGCTGACGGCCTGTACGTCTACGGATAGACATGTCATTTTCTCACTGCGATAATTGAATACACGACATGTAATTATTTTACTGTTAAACGACAAAAAAATCGCACGACTGATCTGACATTTGCACAATGTATTTGGTGTCTATGCATTGCTGGATACCAGTAATTATAATACATATGGTGTCAGTTAATGGCAGTTTAGAGAATGAATAGCATTTTTTTTTTCGCCTTTTCGATTTCGATTTAAAGGTTTCAAGACTATACTTATTAGTCAATAGAAGTTTTTTGAATACTGAGTGAGTTTCAATAGTCGACAGAATAAATATACGAATCTTTACTTTACTTACTGTACGCTTAAAAAGTTTTCTCATCAATATTTTACACAAATGGATTACAAATAACTTACACATGATGTCCCCTGCTGAAATTTGCGCGTACAAAATAGCATGAATTGAAGCGAAAATATTACGCATTCGCTACATTTTTTGGAATGTTACTTGCACGAAATATCTTAGTGAAAGGTATCATATGTAGTATACAGGGCTTTCGGTATCTCTCTTTCAACCTCTCGGGTGGTTAATCAGTCCATGAAACTGAACAACTTTCCCAAGGAATATGGTCAAAATATGAAAAAAAATGTTGAGTTCCCATACAAACTTCATCAGCTTATAACGCATGTTGTATGGGATATAATTTTTTTTTCGTACTTTGACCTATGTTACTTGGGGAAGTTGTTCAGTTTCATGGACTAATTAACCACCCGAAAGGTTGAAAGAGATACCTAAAGCCCTGTATATTCAATAACTCTCATTTAAACGTACATTTCTTTTATGCTTTGTTTTGATTTAAAATACTTGAAAGTGTATTTATAATAAATTTCAATTTTCTTGGAATAAATATAATTTAAAATTACAATGATAAAAAAACATAAAATAAGATTTAATTGGTCAGCATCTTTTATGACTTTGTTGAAAATGCATGTAACTACACACATCAACACGGTCTAGGGATACACGCACGATTTTTCATACAAAACAGTCCTGTTTGAGAAGCTATAAAAGCATACTCAAGATACATAGAGGGCTATAATTTTCAGACGAGCAAGTGCTAAACCTGAATTTTGAATACTAGTCCATTAATTGAAATTTGTGAAATCGTGCAATATCCCTAGACCGTGTTGATGTGTATATGTGTTTAAACTTCATGTAAGGTGGGACGAGTTAGACGTCGTAAACAGAAACTAGGCACAAACAATACAAGACCGAGTTTGTTGGAAAGGAGGCTATTGCCCAGCAGTGGGACATTCGTTCATTTCTTTTTTTTTATTACGAAGCAATACCATCATAAGTTCATCACAATCCAATTCACAATTACAAAAACAATAATTCAGTTATAAGCAAGCAGTTACAAGTAACCATAATTTTTTACACTTCAATCAGGTAATGGGCACTGCCAATTGACCTAGTTCAAAAACCGGCATTTTCCAACGTTTTTTTAATTCCAATCACACCCTAAACACTAGTTTTATGCGTGTAATTTGATGATTATCATTCTATTTCGTCTATTTATATCGCCCAGTACATGTTATGAGGAATAAATTATACGTTGTCCGAACATCTGTCTTATGGCTGTATTGGTTTCATAATCACGTACAAATTGAAGCCTGAGGGTTGTACCATGTGCTATCGCGTTTATTCCTATCGTTGACGCAGTACAAAAGGTATCATCAGGTAGGTTAAATTAAAGGCTCTATAATAAATAAAATAAAATCTTATACTTTCGCGGCATGAATGCAAAGTCAAAATTAGTAATTATCTATTGTCCCTAAATTACAAACAAACTGAAGACCTTTTTACCTACTTAGTTTAATAAATAAATGAGAGTAATGTGTATATAAACATATATATAAACCTTAACATATGCCAAGGACTTTTGAATAACCCCCCCCCCCCCCAACACACGTACACTATATAATATACATATATATATATATATATATATATATATATATTCTAATAATACATAAATAGTACTTATTAATACACATATGTCTATCTATAACCAATATGGTTTAAATAAGATAATTTTAAAAGCTATAAAGTTCTAAAAATTCAAAATGGGAGAGGCCACTGTCTCCTAAGATACAGAGTAATCTAGTTTAGGAGGCAGAGACTATATAAAGTTAAATGTGTAAACTTTTTGGTGAACAAAAAGATTTTATTATTATATTATTAGTTCAATATGGAAAAAAATACATCACATCACACTTACCACTGATATTGTAAAGTCGAAAGTTTGTGATTGAAAGCATATGTATTTGTATATTACTTCTCGGCTAGACCATTTTGATATATATGGAGGTATCTGACACTGGATTAACACATAGGCTACACAATTTGGCCAAATTCCCATGGGAACGAAGTTCACGCCTATAATCCGTTTCGGAGTAGGCAGGGAGTCCGTGTTTTTAAAACCACTTGATGCCACATTTAACTTAAACTCAAATGAAAATAAACTGATATAAGTGGTGAGAGGTTGTAAGCCTTAAAATAAAACAAAATAAAATCCAATATAAATGATTTGTGAATACAGAAAGACGTATGTTTAAGTCGTAAGTATTTATTCAGACTTGCACCAAAGTGCTAAACGTATTTAGAGAGACTAATTTTGATTAACTTGATGCTCTTAGGGACGACCTTCACCAAAACCTTAAATATATTTAATAGCTTAAACACATTTAACTTGGTTGTCAAAGCAACAAAATCTGTCAAATTAACCAAAATTAGTCTCGCTAAATATGTTTAGCACTTTGGTGCAAGTCGCTCCCAAAGCTTTAAACTTATTTAACAGCCTAAACTCATTTAACTCGGTTGTCAAAGCCACAAAATTTGTCAAATTAATCAAAATTAGTCTCGTTAAATATGTTGAGCACTTTGGTCGCCCTTACAGAATAGATGCCCAGAATAAAACTAGATGATTTAAGGTAACTACAGCACCCGATAAAGGCAGCACACATAGTAATAGTGCCATCTCCGTCTCTCAACAGGCCTGGGCCGGCAGTGCGAACAGTGTCGATACACGAAATTTACGGATTATGAAAGCGTGCGTGCGTAAAAACATGTTCGAAAGTTAGAAAAATGAGATTTATGGAAAGGTAACAGCTTAAATCGAAAAATGCGTTAACTACTTATCGAGAGTGTTCAATCACGAACATTTTGATAGCAAATTCAAGTTCCTGTATGCATTTTACTATGGTTTTTACAGCTTAAAAGATACAAATATTGGGTATTTAGAGGTGACTTTGTGAGCTTTTTCTATCGAACCAAAAGTGCTGAATCATGTTTTCAGCAAACTACTTATCTAGTTTATGTCCTGAATATTACCGTAGTATTTTTTTTCTTTGATTCAATGCAGTGCGTCATGCTTATCTACGCATCATAAAATCGTAATTTAGGTGCTGTAGTCGCCTTAAGATTACTTACTGCTTTACAATATTTTGTAATGTAACCTAAGTATTTATGCTATCATACTTATGTGGTTGGATTATAACGATCCAAATGGCTCTTCATTATAATGCTCAATTGTTACCCATATCATTTTACAGGTGCGTCTGAGATTTTGTACGAAATGTAAAATTCGTAAAAAAGTCTCATACTAATGATTGCAAATTAGGTATTTAGCTGACAAAACTACAAAATTTTTGAACAAACACAAACTCAATAAAAAAAAACAATTTCAAGAACCGAAATATCTGAAAAGAATAAATAAGTGCATTTATGTTACTTATAAATTATATCTGTTTAAGGCTATATCTAGACAACAGTATCGGTATTTACGGAATCTAATGATTTATTAACACATAAATATTAATTAAAAACAAACGAATAAAATAATTGAACCAATCAACCTACAGCATCGCGTAACAGAAGATTGTTACAGATTTTTAATGATAAACAACAATAAATAAACGCCCCGATGCATATTTAATTTAACCAAACCCACGCTTCAAATAATTAACCGCACACGTTACAGTTTTAATTAAAAGAATAAGAAAAAAAAGTAGTCCAAAAAGGTTCTTGTTAAATAAATTGGCTCATCGCACATCGTTTGTTACGAAAAGCGTACAAAATGATGATTAAAATCTACGTTAAAGACAATAGTGAATGAGAAAATGATACGAAAACATTGTATTTTAAAAAAATAATTAAATAACTAATTGTGTAACTCTAAAATTAAAAAAAAATTATCACACCCGACATTCGATTCCTTATAACTTTTAAATGGCTGAACCAATTTTGATTAAATATAGCTTAGAACCATCTCGATTACGTCATCTTTCAAACAAAAAAAAAACACATTGAATTCGTTCCATTCATTTAAGATGTACGATGCCACAGACAGATACACAGATACAACACGTCAAACTTATAACACCCCTTTTTTTGTCGAGGGTTAAAAATCATATGTTTCAATAAAGTTATTGAGAAGACTTTAGGACCACACCTCCTCCTGCCATTTATTTGTCTTAAATCCTCTGTCAATGGTCTATGATGCTCACTCACTCACTCACAGACTCATTGATGCCTAAACTATTGGAACTAGAAATACCTATAAAGCGTTGTCACTAAATACCTTTTAATTTTTTTGACTAACATTTTCTACTGGTACGTCTGACGAATCCATTGGTTTTATCGCAATAATCTACGGTTTTAATTTCAACCATTTATCTTATTTATGTGACTGAGATCAGAGATATCTTTCATTCAGCTGTATTTTTAATTTCTTCCCAGTAGTAAGTTTAGAATATATTTCTTACAGCAATAGTACCTTTTGATGGAGTTAAACCGTGCAGGAAATAGCCATATTTCCGCTCTAGTGTTGTTATTTTAAAGTTTTAATTAGTTTTGCTTAATATTAAATTCTGTCTTAGTGGGATCAAATGAAATAATGTTTCTCCACTTCTTTGCAGAAAACGTGAATAAGTAAAATATTATTACTGTGGCAATATTTTGTAACAACGCCGTAATTGTAAATTATTTCGAAGTCGAATGAATCAATTTCTTTTATTCGCGCTTTTTATAATTTTAAGGAGTTTTATGATCAGAACAAAGTAGTATAGTACTATTTTTTTTTAATTATAAATTTATTTTAAAATTTTCACGCTATGACGCTCGATAGCTTAATAGATAATTTATATTTTACCTGTATTATACAAATTTTGACTAGTAATATTATAATTACGAAATAAATGAATATGAATGTTCGTAATTCGTTAACTGGGATAATTATAATTTAAACTAATACTAGATTTTTTTTGTGAATCTAAACCATCCTCGAATCCAACTGAACACACACAAAAAAAATAATTAAAATCGGTCCAGCCGTTTAGGAGGAGTTCACTGTCAACACACGTACATAAGAATTATATATATACTTAAAGATAATAAAGAGGAAAGATTTGATTGTTTGTTTGTTTGCATTGAATAGGCTCCGAAACTACTGGGCCGATTTTAGATTCCGACATTATCCCTGATGAACATAGGCTACATAATTTTCCCGAATTCCCACGGGAACGAAGTCCCGAGCGGAAAGCTAGTAATTGATAAAGAACTATCTTTCCACCCAGGACTTCGTTCCCGTTGGATTTTGGAAAAGTATGTAGCTTAATATGTTACTCGCTGATAAGAGAGCTTTCTATTTGAAAAATGGTCCAGTAGTTTTGAGTTTATTTGTTACAAACATACAAAACTAGTGTAGATAAAGTTCGTCTTTATCTGGCACTATGCGTGGGTCCCCATATAAAGAAATGAACAGATTCTTTGTATGGGGACCCACGCATTAATTCCTTAGTCGATGAAACTTTGCCAAGTAATAAAGTAGTATAAGCTAAAACTTAGATAAAGTTTTCCAAAAAAAAAAACACTCAGAAGTTAGGTATTTATACCTAAAAGTACAAATCTATTTGTATATTGAACCGAGTAAATTCTCAGTCCAAATTTACTTTACCAAATGATTTATTTCTACTAGTATGTGATACTTGATGAAGATCCAAAACTTTTTTCAAATCCATGTAATTTGAAAAAACTGAGAAATTTTCCGATTCAAGTTACACCAAAAATAAATGTTTTTTTTGCTTTTTCCGCAATTCTGTTGGGATTTTTAGATATTTCATATATTGTTCTTCTACTTTACACAACTATGTCAGGTGAAGAAAAATTAAACAGAGCATTTTTGAATTCCTGAAAAAGATATCAATTAAATAAGAGTTTAGGTATAAATACCTAACTTCCGTTATTATTATTCTTTCGATATTTGTAAAATACTTTTAATTAATTGATACTTTATCATGCTGTAAAGTTTTTATCGACTGAGGAATTACTGCGGGGGTCCACTAGATTCCTTTCCTATACTACTAGGTATTAAATTTATCTATTCAACAAAACATTACCATTATCATATCAAAGGTGATTCAATAATGCATAAAAGGGATTGCATATTGAAATCCTATTAGTTACGGCGTAGTTACCGTAAAATTGTACAAGACGCGAGACTATACAATAACAAGTAACACGATATTTGTTTATCTAGAGGTAGAAGATAAGATCTAAATTCAGTAAATGCTAAGTACTGTAGAGGTTGTACGCCTCCTACGAAAGCTTTTTACTCTAGATTAATAGGTAGATAAATATTTTATAGCATACTTAAAAAGGAAAAACAGTACAATAAAAACTTAGGGTCAGTTCACACCGCGAAACGACGACGCGACGCGACGCTGCGCGCACATTTTAATAGAGTCGCTCAAAATTGAATTTTATTTATTACATATGAGAATTTAGAATACGTCGCACCACGCAGCGTTTCGCCTCGAGATGCCTCGCGGCGCGCCGCGGCGTTCTCACAATGAAATATTTATCCTTTCATGTAATAAATAAAATTCAATTTTGAGTGGCTCTATTAAAAGTGCGCGCAGCGTCGCGTCGCGGTGTGAAGTGACTCTTACACCCAAAAGTGTGCAAGGGCAGCCAGGCAACCTTACGAAGGGAAAACACAAGAAAACCATGGCAAAATTCTAGTTCCATAATCGAACTGATAAAGTACCTATTTACATATACACGCGCTCAGGTTGAAAACTTTGAGAAATTTAAGGATAAATATTATTTTATCTGAATATCTAGTTCCATTTAGCAACGAAAGAAAATTCCTGTCAAGGAGTAGACCGAACCCTTGTATCTAGAATTCAATGAAAATACCTACATGTATTATTATATTTTATTTATAAAGTTTTAATTTCCCACATGTATTTTTGTACATAGATTTGCACACGTTTGTACATACATGGACTTTCGAGCTTTTTCTTTTAGCAACGCCTCTAAACGACATCTCTCGTTTTGCTGATGTTCACGGGCAACGATATCAACTGCCAACTTATGGCATAAAAAGGTAGACCATACCGAAGCAGCCACTAGGGCACTAGAATATTACCATGTCAAATCGTCGCGACCATAAAAAAGTTAGACTTAAGAAGTATTACAACCGTTAGAGGACCATCCAAATCTGCATATTCATCAGATAGGCAAATTCCTCACCGCTACAGTTTAGACGATTCTCTTCACGTAGCGCCAGACATTGTTACGCTAATGCATGGAAACTGCATCAGGGAACGTCTAAGCCGACTGCATATCCTTTACAACCGCAGCTTTTAAGCCGATGACCTTGCAACCGTGTCAAGTGCTGCAGCCTCTTTGAATTCTTAAATAGATCTATTTGTTTAGAGAAGATCCGCGTTTATAAAGGCGAGAAACTGTATAACAGTACGTAGAGTACTTGTGACTCATACATGTTAGGTTAGGTGAACTTCTATGTACTTTTATGGTAGTTTATTTATTTGTTTAATTTTAGGAAGACCAACAGCTACGAAACAAGCGTAGCTGTTGGCCTTCCTAAAATCAAGCGATCAAAAAATGTAACACAAAACCCTCATTCTGGGCAAAAGACTCCCCTTTCTTTTCTCCGTGACTGCCTATCAGTGGTTTTTCCACCCATTTCTCATTAAGTTTTATCAAACTTTGGCTTAAAAGATTACCTACAAACTTGAGATTTATCATTTTGCAAACCTTCGTGCCACTGTGAGCATCGCAGTTTAATAATGACAGAGAGACCGTACCAAGGAGAATTTAACGAACAATTCAGACAGTGCTATGCTATTGCTGTGACCAAGTACTGGGCGAACATAACTTAATCGTGATGATCCATCCATTCAAATGAAGAAGTGACCCCTGTTATCATTATTTGTTATCTACCTATATATCCTTTGCAGGCATACCCAAGATATCTTCGCATGGCAGTATGTGACTAAAAGCGAAAATACAGCATTTAATAATATCCAACCAAATTAAAAAAGCTAAACTAAATGTGAACTATGTAAAGGAAGCGAAAGAAATTATTTTTAACGCTAACCCGCGTGATGGATATTCACAAATAGTTTTAGGGAACGAAAAATATTCGGCGCGAATCCTGCGATCTAATACTGGGACTAGCCCAGTTCAAGTCACACAAATGACACTGGGGTGGATTAATAGGAGGCAGTACTTATTTGTGTTTCCAAATGTAAGGAAACACAAATGAGACCTGCCTCCTATTAATCCACCCCAGGCAACGACACCTCCATTTGTTCTGAATCGGAGGTGTCGTCCTATGGTCTTATGTGGTGTGGTAGGCTCTGTGAAGGGCCGTCTGGTTCGCGACCACCCTCCTACCGAAGTCCGACGCCAAACAGCTTGCTGTGTTCCGTCGGTGCGTAGGAGTACCAGTGCCTTAATAGGCATTTTCTGGGTTAACTCGCTCCATCGTCCACCTCATCTATGACCTTGGTCCAGTTTGAGATCAAGAGTTAACCCGTCTCATAATAAAAAATAAAAAAAACTCCCATTTGCGCCGAATATTTTTCTTTCCCTAAGTTTATTTCTGAAGCGAAAGAATTGTTGCAAGCATCAATCTATGTTCTCTTTTTTTCTACACTAATATTATAAACAGGAAATATTTGTATTTTGTATGTAATAAATAAACTTAAAAACTACTGGACCGATTTCGAAAATTCTTTAACTATTAGGATGCTACATTATCCCTGAGTAACATAATTTTCCAGAATTCCCACGGGAACGAAGTCCCGAGCGGAATGCTAATATGAGATATACATGTAACATTTATGTATTACTTTATGTACTTGATATGTATTTAGAAGGAAACTCATTCACAATGAAGCAATTTTACACATAAACAAATAGGTCTAGGCAATAAACATGCTAGATCAATAATTACATCTCAAGCTCACAATAAATACATAGTTACACGTAGTTTATATTCTCATTAAAATGAATGCATGCGGTTAGAACTATCACTTGACCCCATCGATAAATAATTACCAACCATATTTGCAATAGGGAAACTGTTGGTAATTTTCTCGAGTAGACGAATGAATTGATGGGAAGAGTCATCAATTCGCCACAGTTAAGTTGAGGAAACATAAACCATACTCAGGAATCTAAGTCTAGAAATACCTCGAAACGCTTCTCGAAAAACGTTACGTATATTCTTTATTGTACAAAACAAACCAAGTTAAAACTTACTATCAAAAAAGGAATGTACAATGGCGAGCTTATGTCTAGGAGAGGTCTGTTCCAGCCAAACCAATTATCGTAGTTATTTAAACCGTTCTTAAGCGTTTTGTGACACCGCCGAAATATCGAGTGCTTCTCAATACAACCTCAGTGAAAACCTGTTACAATTTGTACAAAAATGTTGAAGCTTTTAGGTATAAATTAAATGGTCATCATGGTTAAACGAAAAAGCAGAAAAGTCTTTACATAGAGACGTTTAAAGTTATTAAAGCTTATATTGAATCTTTGAAGCTATGCTTGACGAAATTTAGTAAAACAAATTGTGTTGCCGTCATGGATGCTTTGAGGTCTGGATGCAACAGCGGAGAACCGTCACTGGTTTAGAAAAATACATTATGTAATATATAAGTATATATCTTTATTATAGCTATTTATCTACTGTAAACTACTATGAAAAGTATAGTAAAATATTTTTAAAAGAAAAAGCAAGTATTAACAATAAAACACTTAATCTAGACAAGGGCAAGGACATCAAGTCTGTGGATGCTAATATCTTTATTATAAAAAAAATTGGGTTGTTTTGAGTTTCTACACAGTTCTACAGATTGAGAGTTACGAGAATATAATGCCAATATTTAACATCCCGAAATATTTGAACAATTAAAATATTTTGTTAATATAAGCTTGTCTTTCTCCTTTCTAGAATTATTTTCAAACCACCGGCCTAAGACCCGAGCATTTCACAGGTTAACCGCATCACTTCAAAACGCTGTCGGTAGTAATTAGCTAGTAATTGACGAGACGTGACGTGCACAATAGGTCCCATCACATCTGAGGCATGTTCTCGTGTTCACACGACTTTCTAGTTCTAGGTTATTAGAGGCATTTGGTCAGGCTTGGCTGAAGTTGAGTAGGGTTTGCTCGCGAACGGGAGCGTGTTTTTCACGGACGATTAACCTAAAAGTTTGCACGTTTTCTGCCAGTAGCTAAATGCTGGTTTGAACTTAAGTGTCTTGAGGTAATTAGTGGACAAATCTCAGCAAACTATGTATTTAAGCACTTTCTAATAAACTTGAAAATGCTGTAATCAACACGTCGCAAAGCAGGCCCGTTTATTTTAAGCAAGCGATCGCAGTGCGATGGTAAATATTTAAAATAATTTTATTTCATTTTCTTAAAACTGCTGTCTTCAACATAATTTTGTGATTTGGAAGTAGAAGCTAATTTTTAAATCATTCAGAAACTAATCTTAGGAATTCACAGACAAAGATAAACCGATGTTACACACGTCACCGACGTTACATCTGTCACTTACGGAAAAGCTAAACTTACAGCGTAATGCAAAATTTCGATTGGAAAGATGGACAGTTGACAGAAGATTGTCATATTGGAAAACGAAGCAAGCCGCCGAGACGAAAGCGTGATTTTACGTTGAAGATGGCGTGCGAATACCATAAGTTAACAATCTTGTGATATAGCATTCTGCAGGATAGTCACAACTATCTGAAACTTTATATTCTATCTTTAAAAATGGGGTAGGCTGTATAGGTATGCTACCGCATTAGAATACGTGAATCGTCTTATACATGTTAGTGCGTAGCGTTAACACCAGATCATTATCAGCTATATTGGACCTATACGGAGCTCAACTTATATATTTCAAATTTTTTACGGTTATGTTTTTATGTTTTTTTTTTGGGATAACAACAGTTTACATATCTTTCTTAAATTCGTAACTTACACACTAATTGCCATTTTTAGTTATCCACTAATTCTACCAGACCAGCCCAGAAAAATTGGTTAATCGGTGATGTTGAACTTTATTTTACCGAAAAATTGCGAAGTCAGAGTAAATTAAATTGCACGCAACAGTAAATGCCTCAAATTTTGCAAATATGTACTGAACTTTTCATAAAATAACATTTTACAATATAACATGCGACCTAAAATAGAGGAAGAATTTAAACTGTCACTCAATTACGGCATATCACCAATTAGCCAAGATTTGCTATATACGTCCCCACTGAAGGGTGCAGGCCTACCTTCAAAACACGAAGGGGATTAAACAGCCCGCTAAACTGAACAACTGTCCTCAATTTGGTCGAAAATTTAAAAAAGTTTCGCCTCTCCATATAACTCTTGCGATCGGCTGATTGACTTATTATGAGAAACGCAAAATTTTTTTTGAGAATTTAATTTATGGGTTCCTTGGGGAAAGTGGTTCAGTTTATTGTAGATAATTTCAATAGGTAGTACAATATCATTATGTAAGTGAAACTTTAATGCAAAGTTATTGTTACTTGTAATTATCACTATTTTTATTAAATAAAAATTAAAAATATTAAAATATATATATATATATATATATTCAAAGATACCGTTTTAAAGATACCGTGTGGTGATCGGTTGAGAATAACACCACCCCATCTCTTTCCGTGGGTGTCGTAAGAGGCGACTAAAGAAAACTCAAATGAGACCTGGCTCCTAGTAATCCATCCTAGACAACGACACTTCATTTTTTTTCTGAATCTGAGGTGTCATCCTATGGTCTCATGCGGTGTGATAGGCTCTGTAAAGGGCCGTCTGGTTCGCGACCACCCTCCTACCGAAGGCGACGCCAAAGAGCTTGCTGTGTTCCATCGGTGCGTGGGAGTACCAGTGCCTTTATAGGCATTTTCTGGGTTAACTCGCCCCATCGTCGACCTTATCTTTGACCTTATGGTCAAGATTGAGGTCAAGAGTTAACCCATCTCATAAAAAAACATAAAAAAGTTAACACTTATTGTTTTACCTACCTACCTATTACACTCGTATCCTCTACTTGTTACCGACTTCAAAAAAGGAGGAGGTTCTATGTTCGACTGTATGTATTTTTTTTCTTTTTTTTTTTAATGTATGTTCACCCATTTCCCCGGCAATTATTGCTAAATAGTAACTTAGTGAAGTATTTTTTTATCATAAGATGGGTTATGATAAAAAAAATACTATATCTACAAAATCACAGTTTTTCTAGCAAAATTCCAAAGGCTACAATGTCCTTTAGCAGCTATCTGTCTTGACCATCTACAACAAATTTGTAATAGTGGCGCCACAGTCTGCCCACGAGACGTCGAATCCCTTTATTGGTCCCAAGTTCTTGTCCAATGGCAATAAGGTTCAAATTTGAAAGAACTTGGATTACGAATTGAGGAAACCGTCTGTATACTCACCCTTTACGGGATTCCGATGACAATCAAGACTTATTGAACCTCAGTCAGACAGATTTATTGCCGAGTAGCTATTGGATTTGTTTTGGTCTTCGTTCAAGTTTGCCGGCGGCGCAGGAGTGCTGCCTTATGCTATATGCTATGTATAGTACTGATGAGTATTTGAGATAATTGCTTAGTAAATCATTTACCTATATTACATATGACAATAAGGGAAATTTGTGTCTCTATGATATTTGAAAATTAAAATCTGCTTTTGACCAATGTCTAATCATTAATCATCCATTTTTAGTTTTATCCGTGTGTCTGACGCTCAGTTACAGAAACGTTCACCAAAGTTAAACTTTCTTTAAAAGTAATGTCATCCTTTTTTACGTCAATAAAGTTAAATTAGGTAGAAACACATGACTCGTATCAAAATGGCTAACCACTTGTATTCTAATCAATTCTAAATTTATACTTTATTTTCCATTAAAATTCCTACTCATTCTTATTCAATTAGCCATTCTTCATATAATCGACACACCGTTAAAAACCTTTCAAAGCCAAATAAAGTACATTGCGTTTACATGTAAAGTGTAGAAATTATTAAGCTATTACAATATTCTTTTGAAGATACGTGCGATAGATTTATGGTTACTGACTGAGAGGTCATGGGACGGTATACAAACTTTACCATATGAATATCAGGCTGATATTATTGTCAAATATGAGATTTGCCTAGAATCTTTTAGGCACCTTGATAGTTTGGTGCGAGATAATGCAGGAACACGCGAGTTTTTTTTTTTATTAGTGGCCAAGGGACATGTCGTCAAGTTGACGGGATCTCAGTGGATGAGTTTAGCACAGGACCGTGACGATTGGCTACAGAAAAGAGACTTATACCTAGCAGCGGGTGTATTTTGATATCTCCCATACAAAATGCGCTATATGATGATGAAGTTTGTATGGGAACTCAATTTTTTTTTCGGATTTTGATCTATGTTCCCTGGGGAAGTTTTTCAGTTTCATGGACTGATTAACCACCCGAGAGGTTGAAAGAGATTTACCTAAAGCCCGGTATATGTATATAGGCTGAGTATGTCGATGTTGAAGTTATGTTCACGTTCTAGTTTTACGAAACCTATTTGATTTGATTTACTTTCGAGCCGGACTATTGTAGTTGGTCAAAACGCAAAACTTATGAATTATTCTAGTATTCATAAACTCTACTTAAACAGGAGAGTTTTTTTATTATTATTATAAGATGGGTTAACTCTTGACCTCAATCTTGACCATAAAGGTCAAAGATGAGGTCGACGATGAAGCGAGTTAACCCAGAAAATGCCTGTAAAGGTACTGGTACTCCAACGCACCGACGGAACACAGCAAGCTGTTTGGCGTCGGACTTCAGTAGGAGGGTGGTCGCGAACCAGACGGCCCTTTACAGAGCCTATCACACCGCATGAGACCATAGGACGACACCTCAGATTCAGAAAAAAAATGAAGTGTCGTTGCCTGGGATGGATAACTAGGAGGCAGGTCTCATTTGTGTTTCCTTACTCGCCTCTTACTACACCCACGGAAAGAGATGGGGTGGTGTTATTCTTAACCGATCACCACACGGTAATAAAAACGAGATGATTTCCATACATGCGCAACCCTTAGTCGCTCTACTGTTTTATAAATAAAGAAGTAAGTAGTTACTGTACTATTTGCCGTTTGTCATCGCCCATGAATTCTTGAGTTTTAATAGGGACCATTATAACGTTGTAGTCAGCTAGTTAAGGGTCATTTGAAGTTAATACCTGTAGTCACGTCTAGGTTAGATTTTATTTAAACTTTTACAAATTCTTATCAAGTTATCCTATACTGTAAGTATGTTAAGTGTTATCTTCTTCTAAATATATAAAAGGAGAAACTGACTGACTGACTGACATATCAACGCACAGCCTAAACGGCTAAACGTAGACACTTGAAATTTGGAAAGAACGTAGCTTAGGTACCGTAGAGGTGCACTAAGAAAGGAATTCTCGAAATTCCCACGGGAACGGGAATTAGCGGGAAAATCCTTTTGTATGAAAAATCTAAACCGCTCAAGTTAGACGCTTGAAATTTGGCATGCAGGTACCTTAGTAAACTTAAAGCTTAGTTGCAACAGGATATTGCAAAATTCTCACGGGAACGAGAGTTAGCGGGAAAAAACTTTTGTATGTAAAAATCTAAATCACGTAAGATAGACGTTTTCAATCTAGCATGCATGCATACCTTAGTAAATATAAAGTTTATTTAGGGCTGTATTTTGAAAATTTTATACAGTATGGCCAAGTTTTGAAATTAAAAAAACATGTTTAGAAATCAACGAAAATATGAACTAAATGGTGCTTGAAAAAAAACGTCAATTTCATGTAGAGTTCCATCAATGGAGTGTCTATTCTATAAAAAAAATTAAAATGCAAACGAAGTTGCGGGCATAAGCTAGTTCGGTATATTTCACATGAGAATTGTTATTTTACGTGACAATTTTGTAACTACCTGGTATAATGACTCTTATTTTCACGTCAATAACATTTTCTACAAATAAGAAGACCATAATCGGTAAGAAAATTGCTCTTTTCCTTCCTAGCAATAAAAGTGGTCTTGAATCGACAAAGTAGCGACTGTGGCGAGTACTAACTAACTCGACCGGACTTGGCTAGACTCGGCTGTTTACCCACCCCAGCACCGTTGATTCTGCGATCTGTACTTATCCGTTTGTTTTTACAATCGCGGTCCAGTTGCTCGTGCGATATGTTAGCTATGTATGCCACCGGACGCGCGTACGCAAGCCGACGACTCGCTCAAATGGAGCGGACACTGCGACTATAAACCTACCGCGCGAGAAAGTCTTTCTACCAACTCCACCTCAAACACTAAGCTGGATATTGAAAGTAGCTGGGTTATCGACGGCCTCACCAAGGACGGAGCTTCGATTCTGCTTACTCAACGCTGTTCTAGGGCAGGTTTTTGTTATAAACGGAGCTCCGTGGAATGCCTTTTTAGAATTCGAGCTTGGTTAAAATCTATTTGGCTAAATACGTCGCGTCAATCAAAGTTTTGATAGCTCCATTCATAATTAAGAGCAATTGTGAGGTATTAAAATAACTGATAGGTTCTGACGTATCAATCTTTACACCGCTGATCGAATATATGGGAAAGGATTAAGTAAATTGGTCAATCTTAGGAAAATTCCAATCGACGATGAAAGATAAAAGGTTATTAAACACCTATCTATACGACGAATCGTAATTGACATCGAAATAGTTGATTGACCCCTGAGTAAAATGAAACTACTTATTGAAAGTGGTAGAACTGGGCAATTTGTCAAAGCCAAAATCAATAAATAGGTTTAATAGCTACGAGATGCTAATACGTCTAGACTAAACTTTATAGAGAGAGGCGAAGAAACAATTTGCGGCTGTATATCTGAAGTCAAATTGTAGGTTTGTCAGTAAAATCATGTCAAAGTGGGACTAGGTTATATTCAATCATTCTTCCAAGGATGGGAAATGACCAAAGATAGAACAGGAAAGTACTTGAGTTGAATAATTGTCAAAATGTATTTTACATAAACAAAAGAAAGAAAAGATACCTCGTATTGGACGCAAAAACGAAGATCAGCAGCCATTGAGATGGGCTGAGGATCTGGCCAAGTTTACCGGAAAGAACTGAGTGTAGGTTTCCTCCATTGCATTTTATATCCTTAAGGCCGAAGAATATGGAATGCAATGGTGGTACTCAGCATTTGATGGCTAAAGGAGAAGCAGGAAGTATTTAGAATTACTTAGTCCTCTGATAATAGGCAGAGACGATTCGACGAGAAAGATTCGGATATTTGCAGAACAACAAGCGTCTTTTTTTACGCTGGGTTCATTTCTCGGCGGGCCAGTGACACTCAATAAAGCTCTAAGGCTTACATATTGTATCAAAAGAAGATAATCAAAAGTAAGATACCCACAAGAACACATGGCGCTCAAGGTTTCGGACTAGTACCGTTCTTATTATATATGTCCAGAAACCCATTTACATTGTTGAGTGGTTTTCTAAAGCGAAGGTGGTGATCTAAGGAAGAAACAACATTGTTTCCTTGGACCACAGTTAGGAGTTTCAAACAAAGTATAATCGTTGAGTAGCCTTGCAAACGTTAGAAGAGATCTGATGCAATTCTTACAGTAATATTGTCATATGTTACAATACTTTGTCCTAGAGCTTTTTCCCCATTTCATCGTAAGTTTGATTATAATCCTTGATTTGGAGAAAGTATAAATTGTAAAATATGCGGTGTTTAATGAAACTTACATTGACTAAAGCTAAAATGAGCCATACGAATGTCGTCCGTGGTATACTTGAAGCGACATCCGATGCCATTTTGGACCTGAAACAAAAAAAATATATTTGTTGAAACCTTCATGAAATTTTATTCCACTCAGAAATGATAACTGAAGTAGAATTCATTACATCCAAAAATCATCCTCAAAACAGCCTTTTTTCCGAAATAAAATACAAATATTCAGAATTTTTTAGCAGTCTAGATCAGAAAATATCTTGAGAATAGTGGGGCTCTGGCAAATCGTAATGAACATTTCTCATTTACACGAAACAATTTGTTAATTATTTATATTATTTACCAGCCCACATATACGTCGCCACCGAGGGGCACGGGTCTCCCTTCGAAACACAAAGGGGATTTAGGCTATAGTCCACCACGCTGGCCCAATACGGGTTGGTAGACCCCAACACTCAAATTGTTTAAATCTCTCTCACTATAAACTGGTTTCATTATCTGAAAAGAGCCTGGCTTCCGTCAATCGTGAGGAAAACTATCGATTTTTTAAATTACTGATTTAGTTAACACGCAGAACAACAAAATTTTTAAAACGGTTATTAAAAGAATACTGCTTATCCAAAATTTTAAAAGGTAAGTAAAGAGTCCATTTCTGATAAAGCGTGTCAATCAACCAATTTTTGCGTACGATGCTCCCGCAAAATATCACGAATATTTCGCATTTCCACAATACAAATTTCTAACCGGACATAGTTCACGAGAAGGAGAATTTATTGCAATTTACATAAGTGAAAATAACTGGGTGTAAACTAGTTTGGCGTACGTAGCTGCACAATTTGCTTTCTCGTCGGCGCCCGCGACTCTGCACGGTCAATGTCAACAGACATTATAATTTCCGTGTTACGTAGCTCATCTGTTGCTTTTTATTGTACTTAGAATACTTGTGTACTTGTCTTTGAGTGTAGGAGTTTTTTTTATCCGCCTATCCTATATACGTCCCCACCGAGCGGCACGGGCCTCCCTTTGAAACACGAAGGAGATTTAGACCATAGTCCACCACGCTGGCCCAATGCGGGTTGGTGGAGTTCTCATCTTTCAAATACGAATTTTCTTAGACATGTGGGTTTCATCACGAGTTTTCCTTCACCGCTGAGCAAGTGACAATTTATAAGAAATCCGTACATAAATCCGAAAAGCCGAATGTAGTGGTACAGGCCCGCACCAGGAGTAGAACCCTCAACCTTCCGGTTACAAGTCTGGCTCATTTACCAACAGGGCTGTTCTCGCTACAATTTTGCAAATTATGCAAAATCCATCAGTCAGAAACGACGGGCTGTTCAAAGCCTGTTGCGGTTGTGTATTTGTGGTTATTTTCCAATAAATTTTGGTGATAATGAACCAATTATTGTGGGAGAAGAATGTGAGTATTGAACCTACGCGTGCTTTTTGAACACATGGTGTACGAGATTTGTATCGCACGCGGCGTAAACAAGCACGCGACGGGTATCAGGAATTACCTGTATAAATACTGATACAATTTTCGTTAGTACAAAGATAGGTTAATTCAAGTAAAAAATACGTTTTTGTAGGTACGTGTATAATTTGCTGATAACAAAGTTAACGAGTATTTTTTTTTAATGTTTATAGTGTAACAAAAACTATAACTATTTTTCAAGAATTTTTGAATGAGTTTGGTAATGAACTAATGAGTTTCTACACAACATATTATGACAGCGAAAAGCTGGTTAACATACCTAAAATAAAGCACTTTCTCTCTCACTACAAACTGGTTTCGTTAATTAATCGATTGACTTAGACGCAAAACATGTATTTCTGAGTGCAAAACATATTTTATTTTACATCATTTGTATGATTGCTTCGCTGTACAGCGAAAGAAAAATATAAAATCTAATAGAAACTGATGAAATCAAAAACTTCTGAACGGATTTAGGTAAAACTGTATACTAAATACATATTTATATTGAGGGACCTTAATAAGCTAACAAAATAAATAACTTTTTTTTCAAAAAAAGCTTTTATTAAAACGTGCTAAAAAGGATAAAATAAACTTATTCTCTTAAACTTTTACTATCAACTTATAACGTCATTACAAAATTTGATATAAAAGCTTGGCGCGAGATTAAAGTACTTTAATTAACTTAGTCTGAAAATTGTCAAAATTAAAATCAATTAGATCAAGTTTTTTATTAATTACTTGTTCATCTCGCAAGAATCTGGGGAGAACCGACCCTTAAAATTTTGCTTACTAATTTCAAGTCACCCCGTACGTTTTCCTAATTCCCACGCAAATGAAGTCACAGTCGGAGATCTAAGCTTAAAGTAGATTTTTATAAATAAAAGCGGCCAAGTGCGAGTCGGACTCTATAAAAGCAATTATTTCTATAAAAGCGCCAAAAAAATCACGTTTTTTGTATGGGAGCCCCCTTAAATATTTAATTTATTCTACTTTTTAGTATTTGTTGTTATAGCAGCAACTGAAATACATCATCTGTGAAAATTTCAACTGTTTAACTATCACGGTTCATGAGATACAGCCTGGTAACAGACGGACGGACAGCGGAGCCTTAGTAATGGTCTCGTTTTTTCCCTTTGGGTACGGAACCCTAAAAAGTAACAGATTACTGTAGAGATATGCTAAATTATCTGCGAAATTATTTTCATTGCGACATTATTATTATTATTATTATACTTTATTGCACAATAAAACAGGACATCACAGAAACATAAAAACACGGAAAAATGTACAATAGGCGGCCTTATTGCTAAACAGAAATTTTTTCAAGGCAACCGGAGAAGAGAAATCAAGAAGAGAAAGAAAGTAGCGGGTGCAGCAGTATTAAATAAACTACATGACAATAAGTAAATACTTATACCTAAAATAAAATAAAATAACATTTAAATACAAATACAATACAAATACATTCTATGAACCCATTAAAAAAATAAGATAAACGATCGCGTTGATGTCTTTTGTATGGGAAATTGAATATCATTGATTGTACAGATCATTCTGACTATTCAGCTAAGATTCTTGTCCACTTGGGATAAAACTTAAATCAGAAAGCACACAGTGTTGACCTGGAGGTCACCTTTCTCGCCTTTATTCGTCCCTTATCTTCTGCAGGGCTAGCATCCGCTCGTAAGGTTATTTTTTCATATGTGGTCATTCAACTGTTCTACATTTGAACGAGAGTTTGGATTGACTTACGTATATGACAGAATTGTCACGTAGCAACATAAACTAATGTACTCGAAGTACACACGGCAGCACATCAGTTTATACATCTTGACCTTGACGTCGCCCGTATCCCGATTGTAAATAGCGTCGGCTTTCTTAGTGAAAATGGGTAACCTGACATGTTGCCGATTTAATTGTCTGTCTTGGAGACCGATTTAAGATTCCGACTGCACAATCAGCTCAAGAGTCCTTTAAACCTTATGGTTTTGAATAATAGAAAATGTAGAAATACATAATATAAATTTCACTGAACTATCTAGCTAGACTAATCGAGAAAACTGGAAGAATATGTCCAAGTTTTCTCTGACAATATAATAAGTAAATTTCTTCCGTGTATTGGCTGTATCAAATATCAAGTAATTAATTTAATTCTACTAATAACCACATAACTACAAATAATTAATGAAATTCAGAGCCTTTTCGTTTGAAACAAATATTTAAAAAAATATACAATGCGAGTGTCCGTAAAGTGCACATATGAAAATGGTTGAAACTAAATATATTTTCATCAACGGGAAAAATGAAAAAGTATTTTTATTTTTTAAATTTGGGGTAATTTTTTTGTCATAAGCAACTGATATATATAATAGATAGATAAAACGTTTATTTGTCTGCACAGTCACACACATACATACAATTATTACCACATATTAATTAAGTGTATATAAACTTAATGCAACTTATTCTTATAATAACCCAAAATGTAAAAATAAAATAAAAAAAGTTAAAATGTGTGCTGTAGCAGCGCAAACCGACCATAGCTCAGCGTTTATATTGCTAAAAAGCAAATCGCTGATTTTCAGCTACTGCCAGAAGCTAGCGCAGGAACGGTAACAGCTAACTTCCTATTACTTCCTAACCATTCAGTACAATTACATCATGTATAATAAATGTATTAAAGTTACTAGTAGTTAATAATAATAATTAAAAAAACATGCAGTTAGATATAAAATAATGTATAATTGAACATAATAATACTAATGTTTAAAGTGTAATTTAAAACAAGATAAAAATATGACAACTGTGACTAGATGTAAAACTATTTAACTATCAAACTAAATGGAATATAAAAACATTCAATTGGCTCAGTTATCGCTACGCTACCTATGCAAAACATTTTGACAAGCCCAATTTTTGATTTTCTAAAAGAAGTGATTTGATAATTTTCTTAAAGGTAAATTAATTTTTCAGTATCCGCAACGGTGGTGGAATATTATTCCAACACTTTGTACCATGGTAGCGAAAACTGCAAGTGAATGCCACAGTAGGTACGGTGTATGTGTACGGATAGTGGAGGTCGCAACAATCTTGGATAACATACATACATACATATACATACATACGCTCACGCCTGCAATTCCTAACGGGGTAGGCAGAGCATCAGTGGTTCTACAAAACCACTTAATGCCACGTTTGACACAAATGGTGGGGGTTATTAGATGGAACATGTTGTGTAATGGTGAGAGGTGGTCAACCTTTCGCCCATGATACAGCAAGACCCTCACGTCCCACTTACTGATTTTTACAGTATGCCTGGGAAGAGTAGGCAGCTGGCACATTCTAAGTTTTTCTTTTACTCCCAGTCCAGCGTAGAAGGATCTTGGATAAAGTGTGTTGAAATGAGGTTATTTTAATTTAGAGAAAAGATAACTGTTGACCCTTTGTAAGGAAACAATGTCGAGTGGTAGTGACGCTGCCTCTTGATCGGCAGGTCCTGGGTTCGATCCCCAGTCGGAAAAAACATTTGTGTAAAAAGCAGATGTTTGTTTTCGGGTCATGGGTGTTTGTGTTTGTCTTTATGTGTGTTCCAAGGGACCCACGACACAAGGGAAAACCTTAGTGTGGGCCTTTGAGTGATAGCGTTTAATGTAGTCTTAGAACCAAGTGCTTAATCTTGTTGAAACAAAAACGGAAATTATTGTAAATGAGAGGCCGTGACCGTGAGTTTACCGAAAAAAAAATCAAATTACAAAAGTAGAATGAGAAAATTCGATACTTTTTAAAGATTTTTTTCCGATAAATACAAATTTTTATTTCTGTCTATAAAAATGTATCTAGTTCCACCAATTTCCATATGTGCACTTAATGGAGACTCACACTGTATAGTAAAGATGGAAGTTTGACAGCTATGACTGCAGATTTAAACGACGTTACAAAAAAAACAATAGGTAGTTGGTCAAAACAACTGAATAGCTCTCAAGTCCAGTATTACATTAACAACGACAACTGATTGACACTGACCCCGCTACCTATATCTTTTATTACTGGCCAGTTGCATGCGGAATGTAGTAGAATCAAGTCACCGGGCAAATATATGCATACTTTGCAAATAATAGGTATTTGTGCGGCATCTCCCTCGCACGCGATGTACCGGTTTCAAATCTTTAGAGACTTCAACCGCTGCTTATACAATAAAGAGGGTGTTAGAAAAGGTGTACTGGAAGACTGGAACTTAAAGGAGTGACTTAACTTTTAAACATTCAAGGATCTTGGCTTGTTATCACTCCCCAGTTTATATATATATATATGATGCTTGTGTTTTTGTAAAGAAGAACTTTCATTTGTTTGCCAAGGCAAAGGATGTAAATACCAGAAGCAAACGAAATCCTAATATATTAGTTTTCTTTGAAACACCACGGACAGAAAAATACAACCGCAGCTGTTTGAGCATGTGTATTAGGTTATATAATAAATTACCTGCTGACATTACAAATCTAACTTTGACTAAGTTTAAGACAAAATTGTATAAATGGCTAAATGACAAAACTTTCTATAAGATAAATGAATTTTTACAGTAATTTTAATGAATTTCTAATATTTTATAATCAAATAATAATTTAAATGTAGTTGAAATGAAACAATAGTGATGAATTTGAATTTGTATAACACTTTTAAGACTACCCGCCACCTTATTGCATGCTTATTTTATTTAAGCAAAACATGATGTACTTAACTACCTTATTGTCATTTAAAATACCATGTTTTATGCAAATAAATGATTATTGATTATATAATTAGTGAACATGTGGCGAATCTAACTGACCCAAAGAGTTTTCAAACCACCAAATGACTCGGTTTAACGACTACAGTATATCTGTCAAAGTCAAAGATCGATATGCAGGTTTATCCTGGGCTTGACTAGGTTGGGTTAGGTTAAGTTAGCCTGAGGATTGACTAGTCAAACCTAGAAGCAAGTCTACGATAAAGATGGGAAGAAATACAGTAATAAATGTAGTTAAAGGCTACGATATTAAGGGAAATCGGAGCGATACCTTGAGCTAATCGAGCGAGCGAGCGCGTGCGCCGCGACACGCATGCGTTGTAATATCAGACTTTCGTTTCAAGCAAAAACCGCATTTTTTTTCGCACGAGCGCTTGCGGCTTTCTGACACTGAATCGGGTTCGGATATTGAAGATATAGACATCAAGACTTTTTGTTTTGACATGGATACTTGGCTTTGGCTTTCGTGTTCTTTTACACCTTAGAATAATTATATGTCTAGATTCTAAAAGGATAGTCGAAGCCAAGATGGCGTCCAAAAAAAATTGGGTCTAACTGTTAGACTCGATCCAAATTTTGTACTGTCATTGTCTATTGTATCGTCTTGAGGTGCGGAAGAAAATTTCAATTTTAAAAATTAGGTTTTGTGTAGTTTCAGTGTACAGAAACTACGCTTTTGCTAAAAATACAATGACAAATATCTTCTTTTGTTGGAAAGTTACAAAATTTTGTAATTTATCTGAAAATTTTGTGTGTTTTTTGAGTTATTTCAATAAATAGCGCCATTTTCAAACCTTAGCATTTGTGTTGCCATTTTATTTATTATTATTTTCCCAATATAATTGTAGATTGTATCTTCTTTGGTGATTTTAAATATAAGCGAAAATCTATGATGTCGACCAACCTGAACTGATTTGTTAATTGAACTGAACAACTTTATTGATATATAAATATAAAAAATCTATGATGTACCTAATCCTTAATGAACAATCACAAACATTTCCACCAAATATAAGGTATGACATTCCAGAAACACTCAACAAATCCGAAACGAAAGAAAACGTTTAATCCTGGAAGCATTGATTACCAAGATCCCCATAAAATATATCAAGAACGCAATTTCACAGTAAATTGCAAATAATTGAACTTTATATAAGTGCAGACCACACACGTACACAGAAAACATCATAACACCTTTTTATTAAGCATACTATAATCCATCTTGCGCGAGGTAATAAGCAGTAACCCGAAAAAACCTGTTGGTCGAAAATGTAAAATGCTCGGGTGGGATGAATTATATTTATCAGAAGGTTTTGCGGGTACAGAGCCTGCCTTATCGACGTTCTTAAGGTGCTTTGAAATACCGCGGTGAAGGTACAGTTAAGCAGAGGTGACACATAACACTTTGGACTTTTATTTTGTACGTATAAAGACTACGTGGTCTTGCTATATTCAATACTAGCTTTCCGCCCGGGACTTCGTTCCCGTGGGAATTTGAGAAAATTATGTAGCCTAATACAGCGTGTTAGCTACCTCCATACCAAATTTTATCAAAATCGGTGCAGGCGTTTAAGCTTGAAGAAGTAATAAACACATACATACACCCACAAACTTTCACCTTTACTATATTAGTGTGATGTGATGTTCATTTTTCCGTATTGAAGTAAACCTACCTGATGATACCTTTTATACATTCGTATATACGTCCATACATCCACACTTACAAACTTTTGCGTTTATAATATTAGTAAGTAAAGGACTAGCTTCCGCCCAGCTTCGCCCGCGTGAAATTCGGTTTGCAAGTATTTATCAACGACACATGTCGACGCTATGGTCCTATCGGTTGTAGCGTGATATTATATAGCCTTCCTCGATAAATGGACTATCCAACTCAAACACCAGTAGTTCCTGAGATTAGCTCGTTTTTTTTTTTTTTATCATGAGATGGGTCTTGACCCCAATCTTGACCAAGCTCATAGATGAGGTCGACGATAGAGCGAGTTAATCCAGAAAAAAACAAACAAACTCTTCAGCTTCATCATATTTTTATAGATGTGTACACAACAAATCTCGAAAGCCTTATATTAGAATACCGAAAAGATACATGCACGTAAACCACTTATATACCAAATCTTGAACAACACTGACTCTCCTAATCAGGTCTTTTCTTAGTCAGATCTGTTTCATATTCTTGAAAAACATGGCGTGGAAGTAATTCTCCAACTTCGCACTTCACCGTCATTGAGATGACTAAAAATTATACAGGTACATAAAATTGTACAGGTTGGTAATATTACAGGCTCTTCATATACTTTAAAGACGAGTTGTGAGAAAATATAACCCTCTTACGTACACATACATTCTCTGACTCTTTCTTAACTGTCAGATTCGTCTCTAATGTTATCTATGTCAGAGCTATTGTCTTTAATAAAATTTACCAAGGGTTATCCACCAGGGTTAGCCAAGTTCGCCACATACTTGAGTATACCTACACGATAAGAAGAAGAAGAATTTACCAATCTCAGTAACTTCAAATTCACTTTTACATTATAGTTTAACAATACGCGTTTAACAATGAGACTGGTAATCGGCACATTTGATTACCCACAAAACAGGCCTGGCCTAGTGTGGGAATCAAGGAAAATCATTAAAATAATCGTGCAAATTGTTACACTAAAAATTTTTGTTGTCTTTTCTGGAATTCCATTAAAAGTTGTAACATTGTCTAAATAAACTATTTTGTATTTGTATTTTTTGTACATTTCTTGTAGCAATCATCGCATTCAGCCAACCATTTATTTTTAAAACTACGGAACTCCCCACTTATTTTTTCGTCCCTTGAGAGGAATGTAGGGCGATTCCATCAATCAAATTAACTCGATAACCCGCTTTACCCCGTTAGACCACGCCGACACAGCTCGACTCCACAATGCATGCGAAAATCATATTAATGATCGGCGTCATTCGACAAGATCGCGTAAAAAATATGCTGCTAATGTGAGAGGTAGGCTTGACTTTAGAATTTGTAATGTACTGTTGTTCTTGTATTTAATATGAAAGCAAAGCGATAAAGCCCAGGTACGTAATTAGTAAGCGTAACTTTAGGTTGTGATTCTCCCCACGAAACTGAATAACTCGTGTTCAAGGGCGAATACATTATCCATTAAAGAAAAATAAAAGCAAAAAATAAGGTGGTTTAGGTGTAGTTATATTTATATGTAGTTTATAGTATGTATTTATATTTGAATGGTTAATTGTGTACGTCTGTCTTTAATTCTTTTACGCCTCTCACTGTCCCAGGGCTGCTGGAAGAAATTTCTTAAAGAAATAAGCTGTGCCTTTTGTGTTCGTTTTTCTATTTGTCTGTATATAAATGTATGTAATTTGTCCTGTGTACAATAAAAAATAGATACATAATAACAAAATAAGCTTTTGTAGTTTTGGTAATTTTATGGTGTAAAAACGGCGCATCGATTCGGCAGCATAAAGGTTTTATTCGATGGGCTTGGGCAGTAAGCCTTGTGTTCTAAGAGTAGACAAAAGACAAAACTCAAGAAATTTCCTTACCAGTCTCCAAATTTCCGCCGACTAGTGTTTTTCGCTCGCCAACCAATCATTATCCACTACACAACACTAACATGTACCACACGATCACCTTTGTTCGCGCGTGACTGTACTGTCACAGAACATAATCCCCTTGTATGCACTTCACTGTCTTCACTCTGTTTATAGTCTTCTATCAATTAAATCTGTAACAAAGAAAAAAAGATTTATGTATATAAAACACGGAAGTATTAAAACAATTAATTAGTCAGACAAAAACTAAATTAAATAATATCAGAAATCAATCCAGCACTTAGGTCCTAAGTAATTATTGTTTCCATTAAATCGTGGGCCAATAGGACTTATAGAAAACCTATACAATTTGTCAAGAAAAACAACAGATAAATCAACTAGATTTTTCATATGAGCCTTTTTTTAACGACGAAGCTTCGATCCGTCGTCGGACTAAACATGTAAAAGTTCTTGGAACTAGATGTCTCTGTGTCTGTGTTTATATGTCTCGAAAACCCACGATACAAGAAAAAGAAAAACTCAACGTGACAAATAGTCAGAATACAGAAGCTAAGCTTTGTATAATACGCGTTTGAGTAGCGCATACATAGACGCTAACAAATACGAAATCTCGTAGGGTCTCACCGGAATTCGAGTGCAAGTGCCATCTGCGTAAAAAGGCGCAAAAAAAATTAGTTTACTGCTTTGTTCTTGGGTGTCTGACAACTATCTCTATTACGTGCTCTAAAGTCCTTTGTATGGGTTTTGGAGTATGTAGCGTTTAGTTTCACATATAGTTTAATAAGCTATTATCTGCTATTAAGTTTTATTCTAATTCGTTAGTAGTTTTACCGTTTTTTTTATTATTTTTAGATATAAGAAACAGGATGAGAATTTTAAGTCACATTTATAACTCTTACTTTAAGTCGCAGAACGCGACTCAGACTCTGATCTATACCTAAGTAGCAACACTTCAGTATAAATCAAGACTTAAGTCTCCTTCTGTAATATGGGCCTAAAAATGTGTATCGTAATCGTAAAGTTTCTTCTGAACGGGAGTCAAACCCGAGACCATTGAATCCAGAAAACTGGAAACTAAAACAACACTACGGAGAACATTTTTACAAATCTTAACCAACTCAACAATATTTCGGTTCCCACAAAATATTATCAGACAACCAAACAAAAGAAATTTGCTCACGATTTCGGGCAAACAACTCGATTATCAAATCGATTTAATCGATGAAGGTTTGTTTACTGGATATCGATATCGGAGATTTAGAAAGGCCGGTGATAAATTCATTTATTTATTTTTAACTGTATTTGATTTATACACAGATAAAGCAGTAATGGCCATAAGTTTATTGGACTTAGTTTTGTAATTAATCATAGAAACTGCAGAACCAAATGTAAAATATGTTTTTTTTTAAAAGCACCCCTCAGAGTTTCTTGCCTATTTTTCTCAGGGAATTAATGTAAGTTTGCGAATAGGTGTACATAGAATGTAATAAGTACTTGCATCCAAATATAAACTTTTACAATGTTGTTAATGTGAGACAGAATAATTTAGATAAAAGCATTTAAATTCGAGTTGTTAATGATATTAACATAAATCTTAGCATATTTATGGCAATTAAAAGTTTGAACAAGATTTAGTATAATTAACTAAAATATTATAATGTATCAACACAGTTGGATGCCTGAACTGCCTAACGGAAAAGACTGGAATGGCTTGGGAATACGTTTTTACCGTAGAGTCTATGAACAATATTCACAATATTAGCTGTAGATTTTACATATAATATCAACTACTTACGCAAAATTTTCATTGTTATATGATGTTATTATTTAAATAGGCAATTCCTAATTTAAGTTTGATTGTTCATTGATCATAATAATCATAAACCTTTGTTATAACTGACTTCAAAGTATCAGAGATCAGAAAAGATTCTTTCTTCATCAGGGGCACATTTCATTTTACTCGGTATTTTCTTTAATTATTGATTTTTATAGTGATATTTTAAATTAGTTTACTATAACAAAATAAGACGGATTTTGAGTTAAAAATATTACCAAGGCTACGTAACTATGCTTTCATTGCAAAATTTTAAATATAATGAACAAAAAAAAACAACTCTACATCGAAAATTTTGTATCAACTTTTAAACAGCTGAACCAATTTTAATAAAAATTTTAGCTGCAAGTATTTAGCTAAGAATCATTTTGCGCAAATGAATTACAGATAGATACTTTGTCGATAGCTCTTTCGTGGAGCGGTCACAATAATTGTAACTGGTGAAAAATAATTTATGGCCTATGATCACAATTACGTAAAAGCCAATAAAATCTTAAAGATGCAGCTTCTGTAACCGATTCAAAAATATTTCTACGTCGTTTCCACCAAAGCGGTTAAACCACCGTAACAGAGGATGCCTGGCTAAAACAATAAGCTATTCAGAAATATTTGAAAGGTTATTGTGTAATTAGTAATTACACAGAGTCTTTATCTTTACTTTTTATTACATTGTTGTCAATTATTACGATGATGGAGGTGCGATATTAATATTAACAGCTAGGTAAGCAGAAATAAAGTAATTGATTGATAGTTCCTATGAGTGCGCTAATTGAAATATCAGTCTTAAACAGATGTAAATTAAGCCAAAGGCGAGAACAGTACTAAAAGTTAACTCTATAATAGTATAGCACAAGAAAATATTATGTTTCCGCTAATTTACTGTAGGTAAAGTAGATCTAAGTAGTAGGTAAATCTCAATGTAAATGAAATAAATAGATTAAACTTATGAGGAAAACATTTTTTCAATGGCTATTTATTTCTTTATTTAGGATATCCAATAGCTTACCTATAAAAACAACTTAATAAGCTAGATACAATATATATACGCCAATCAGAGGATATCACGAAGAAATAAGAATAAGAAAGATTAGTTACAACTAAGTAGTACATTGAAACTTTAATCAAAGGAAACAGATACATAGCGAAGCAAAAGAACAGAATTACTAATAATACTCCAGAAAGAGACGCAACACCTAAAAAAGAAGAAAAGTGAAAGAAGTGAAAAAACTCGGCAAATCCACTTAAGACAAAATGAAAAGACAGGTTAAATAGCATGAAAGTTAGTCTAGCACAACCATTAGATTTGCAATTAAGTAATTAAGATACATAAACTACAATATATAATAACATGCACAGATGCCATAACATAGCCATACTTAAATATTTAAATATAACTAAAAACACTGGTTAAGTCTTTTTAGAATATTAGTTTTGAACACCGATTTTGAAAGGACAAAAATGTCTAAGTCGCTAAAGTGTTTGTTGAAATAAGAAGTGGCTCGGCTGTAAAATTCGTTGTGTCCATAATTAGTGTGACTATTAGGCACGACAAAGAAATTATAGGTTGAGTGTCTGAGAGGTTTTTGTGGAACATACAGACCAATCAAAGAAGTGAGGGTAGAACTATCCAAACGGGAATTCACGACGTCATGGAGAAACAACATATCTAGCAAAATCCTGCGATTGCTGAGAGTCACTAGTTCATGAACTTCACATGCACGCTCGTATGATTCCAAACTATATTCAAGTAAAATAATATATATAAATAGTTAATTCAAGTTAATCAAAGTTTTAATAATAAAGAAACAATTGGGTAGAGGCGATTGTCTTAGCATAATGTTTAAATGACTTTTATTTTTTACATGAAACTTTCAACCGAAGAATTGTAAAAACTGTTGTATTATAATTTTACTAGTCTAATTATAATCACATTACAATTTGTCCAGTAAAATTAAAATTCCACGAAACTTTGCATTAAATTAGGATAAGTTAGGTTAAGTTAGATTTTTAGGTTGGGTTCGGTTAGGTTGCATTCATATTATAAAAAAAGTCAGTTAATGTTAAAAAAGTTGAGGCAGTTCCCAAAGTACCGAATGATGATAAAATCTTAACCGAGTGATAGTGTAGAGCAGGGGTGGCCAACTTGATTATACCCAAGATCTCCTGTTTACTAACGAAACCCTGTGCGATCTACCAATCACATACTTCTTGAAATCTTAAATGAAACAGCATGGTTCAGTACACAATCATGTAGTATTTTTTTAATTATATTAAGAGAAAAAACTTAAATGTGAAATGTTTTGTATTTTTTTGCCTTGCCACGATCGACTGGACTAACAGTCGCGATCGACCGGTTGGCCAACCCTGGTGTAGAGTGATATATACAAAACTAAGTAAAATTACAGTATTACGGGTTTAACAGTTTTACGGTGACATATACATATTGCATTCGTTTATCTACATTTTCAATGTAGAAATAGAATCGATCGACAGAAATGTCGCCTTGGCTAAGCCCCCAGTTTCCTCAGTAAACAAATACTCTACCGCCAAAATCTAGTCACGTCAATTCACTAGAAATAAATTGGACATTAAAGCATTTATTTCCATCAAAAGCGCCGATTCAAATGTTCACTATCGATGATCTAAGACGCTTATGTCCGATGGTCAGTTTTAGCTTCAAAGTTAGTTTAATTGGACATGGTTTCCGGTGTACCTCGGAGAGTCTTAGATTTGCGATAGTATCGCCTGATCAGATAGTGGTATTTTTGCTGGCTACATTGTATAAGGGCCTACGCAGCTGATCAGGCACAATAAACGGTTGTTATTTATTTTTTCTAACATTTCATTGTAACAAAACCACTTCTTTTTGAGGCGTAGAAAATCAGATTGATAAGCGTTTGTATATACCTATGTGCTCTGTGACATGTAAGATATAAAGTTTTTTTGAACTTGTATAAAATGAAGAACGAAAGCTTGGGTTCAGGCCCGCCATCTGTTATCGTTTTTTATAGGTAAAAGTTTCAGCTTTTTGTCAAAATATGAATAAAACGGTTTAGTGGGAAAAATATTGTGAACCGAAAATTTCATCAAAGTCTAACATCTATTTTCGAGAAACCTATTAAAATTACAAATTATTAGGTCTTTACCTATGAAATTTTTGGAAAACTGAATTTTCCATACAAACGTTTTTTGATTTTTCTCGGGAATGCGAAATACAAATTTAGCAAAATTTTGTGGGAAGGTTTGGACAACATTAAGTTAATTTTCATCATACTTACTTCATTTGTCAAAGTTGTAACTGTAACAACAGTACAGCAAAAATAAGCAATGAAACGGGCAACGGATGAAACGAGCTATATTTGAGCTTCTTTTTCAGCAAATAGATCTGAAGTAAATATGTATTAATTTGACTCAATATCTCCGTTATATGGCCAAGGTTTTAAATAAAAAACAATTTTAATAATAGCTGTTCAATCAAATAAATTACGAATAAAATAAAGCTTGAGAAAAAATCGGCAATTTCATAGGTAAAGACCTATTATTAAATACACAAGATTAGCTCGTTCAGTAGGCTATGCATGGAAAACATTTTGTGTATGCAACCCATTCATCGCATAATTCAAAAAAATAAGATGAGAAGGAAATGTGTATTACAAACACTGTTATTACTATCACACTACAGTCGAACAAATATGCAAAGTCCTTCAAGCGTCTTTAAGATAGTATGTGATACAATCTGCAACGCGATATGGGAATCTAAACGTTCCGAGGAATTCAGCCGTGAAGATAGAAGACACCTTATCTGTGTGAAAATCGATAATTATACTATAAACCTAGGTACAACTATTTTGTTTACAGTTTGCTTGCGAGTATTATTCAGGTGACTATAGGAAGGTTACATTTCTGGGATTTCGTTTACGTGAAAATTTAGATAGATAGATATATATATATATGTATGTACTCATATTAATGTAACCACTTATCTTGAATCAATAAACTTTTTATTACTAATAAATTATTAGATTTAATCTATATAAGGTCCTTATTTATTAGTCACTTTCCTTTTAACACGTTATTGTGTAGGTCAAAATATATCATTTGAGTCCAAAAACAAAAGCATAATATTAAATTTAAAAGGTCTTGAAAAATTTTGTTATGATATTTTTTCATTATTATGTTGAATAAACCCATCCATTCAAACGTAAATAATAATGGCAGTAGTAGAGCGGGCGAGCGGGGAGTAGACGGCTATAATCGAAAGAGAACCATTCCTTTATCTTTAAATGGAAAATTCATTTTTTATTTTTTTTACAAAATTAAATTTTCAGATAATTAATTTTTATGTTGTTTTTTGGAATACTATCAACCTATACAATAACGCCTTAGAAGGTAAGTGACTAATAAATTAGGACCTTATATTTAATAGCGCTCGTAGCCCAGTGGCGCTCGCTGATCTCAACCGATCAGTGAGGTTAAGCAACGTATACAGAGGCAGGGAATCTGATGGGTGACCAAAGTGGTAATTTATCAAGAGCGTTTCCGTGCTTCCGGAGGGCACGTTAAGTTGTCGGCCCCGGCTGTTGTCGATTGACTAAAGTCGTCAAAACCAAGTCAGGGGCCATTGTGCGGTTTGAAAACTCTGACACCAGGGTTCGCCAAGTTCGCCACACCTACACGATAAGAAGAAGAAGATTTAATACCACATACTCTAAAATTAAAAAAATTGTATCGTCCCCGACATTCGATCGCTTATAACTTATAACTTAAAACAGCTGAACCAATTTTAATATATACACATCAACGCGGTCTAGGGATATTGCACGATTTTTCATACAAAAGAGATCTGTTTGAGAAGCTATAAAAGCATACTCGAGATACATGAAGGGTTATTATTTTCCGACGAGCAAGTGCTACACCTGAATTTTTAATTCTAATCAATAAATTTTGTTTTACTTGAAATTTGTGAAAACGTGACGAAAATGAAAAAAATAATTGCGTAAACTTTACCATTTTCATGCAAAAAGCAGGGAAAAAGTGCATTTTCGTTTTCGTTTCCGTCACGTTTCCACAAATTTCAAGTAAAACAAAATTTATTGACTAGAATTTAAAATTCAGGTTTAGCACTTACTCGTTTGAAAATTATAGCCCTCCATGTATTTCGAGTATGCTTTTATAGCTTCTCAAACAGACCTCTTTTGTATGAAAAATCGTGCAATATCCCTAGACCGCGTTGATGTGTGTACTTAAGTAAGGACCATCTCGATTACGTCAGTTTTCAAACAAAAAAACAACATCTAAATCGGTCTACTCCTTTTAGGTTTCACAAAAATGCATGATTTTACAAACTAATTGGGAAGACGTAACGGTGCCGACCCACACGTTAAATGACTATATCTGTATACAGACAACAGCACATAAAAGTATGCAATGGAGCTAAGAAAACCGTCACTATTACGAAAGAAATAAGGGCAAAGACAATGTCAACTTGTTCCCTCAATTAAGTAACCACTCAAGTTTTTTATCTGCTTGTAATAAGGTTCAAATTAAATGAACTTTGCTCTTAACTTAGGGCATTGATTGTACACTCAAGAGCGCGTCAAGCTTGACACTTTGGACTTTGGACCGGCCATGCATTGTATGGCGCGCAGTATAAATCAGAGCTCAGCTTAAACTGGTAATGTAAAGCGTGACCTGCTCTTGACTGCACATTTCAAAAATACAACCGCGGCATTCAGTAGACTCGTTCTAAAACTAACACCAGTCGATATTTCTCTACCATGGTGACGAAATTAGAAAATGTTATGCATTGAAAGTCTTTAATTTGATTATGTAAAAGGTAGGGTTTTCTTTTATGAATATTCATGAGGCAGGTGGCCTTGGTAGTTATTTTATTTGATCTTGAAATACTCAGTTTTTAGGGTTCCGTAGTAATCTACGAACCCTTATAGTTTCGCCATGTCCGTCTGTCCGTCTGTCCGTCTGTCCGCGGGTTTCCTAAGAAACCCTTGGTACTACAGAGCTGAAATTTGGCATGGTCATAAATATTAACTACGCCGTCAGAACTGTAGAGTCAAATCTTAGAAAAAAAATTTTTTTCGGGTAACTCCCATAGACGTGAAAGGGCGATTAATTTTTTTTTCTAGCCAATATGATTAAATGGGGCGTCATAGGACAGCTTTTTAAAAGACAGAAGGGGTTTACTAAGAACGTTTTTCGATTCAGTACTTTGTTTGCCTAATATAAATTTTTGAAGTGAAAATTTTTGTCAAACACAAGTGTCCCCCCCCTCTACCAGCTAAACGGTTGATTCTAAAAATGTGAAAAAATTCATGGTGGTAGTGTATACAATGAAATTATAAGGAAAACTATCACACATAAGATGGCTCTTCAAGTTTGCGAGTAATAGTCGACCAAGTGCCAAACTTAGTTGGGATTAATAAGAATATATTTACTAATATTAGATCCTTGGTACTACAGAGCTGAAATTTGGCATGGTCATACATATTGATTGCGCCAACAGATTGAAAAAATAAAATTTTGGAAAAAAACATTTTTCGGATGTTTCCCATACACGTGAAAGGGCAATGTTTTTTTTTTCTCGCCGATATCATCGAATGATATATCATAGGATAGCTTTTTAAAAGATAGAACGGGTTTACTAAGAACGTTTTTCGATTCAGCATTCCCTTTGCGAAAAATTAATTTTTAAAGTGAAAATTTTTATTAAAAACAAGTGTCCCCCACTACAAGCAAAACGATTGTTTTTAAAATGTGGAAAAATTCACGGTGATAGAATATACAACAAAATTAAAAGGAAAACTATCACACATAAGTTGGCCCTTCAAGCTTGTGAGTAATAGTCGACCAAGTGCCAAACGTTGTTGGGATTAATAAGAATATATTTACTAATATTAGATCCTTGGTACTACAGAGCTAAAATTTAGCATGGTCATATATATTGATTGCCCTGACAGATCTACAAAATAAAATAGTGGAAAAAAAATGTTTTTCGGGTGTTTCCCATACACGTGAAAGGGCGATGGATTTTTTTTTCTCGCCGATATCATCGAGTAGGTTATCATAGGATAGCTTTTTAAAAGATAGAAGGGGTTTACTATGAACGTTTTTCGATTCAGCAATCCGTTTGAGAAACATTAATTTTTATAATGAAAAAAATGTGGAATAATTCACGAGGGTAGCATTTACGACGAAGTGTACCCGAATCCAAAATGGCTGCCATACAAGGTTCCACGCTAAAAGTGAGGCGAGCCGAAAGCCAAGCTGTAAGATATTGACATTTCAGGTGTAGTTTAATAGGTTTTTGGGGGTGCTAATTACGAAAACGACATCAAAATTATACACGATCACCACGCGACCTGCTTTAGCAGCAGCTCGATATTATTATATTATGCCTAACAATAATATTATCGCAAAAAAAAAAAATCAAAAAAAAAAAACAATTCGCGCTCGCTTCGCTCGCGCATATACATACTTCCATTTCATTAAATTTATTTCATTTTTTTTTCTCGCCGATATCATCGAATGAGATGTCATAGGATAGCTTTTTAAAAGATAGAAGAGGTTTACTAAGAACGTCTTTCGATTCAGCAGTCCCTTTGCGAAAAATTAATTTTTAAAGTGAAATTTTTTATTAAAAACAAGTGTCCCCCCACTACAAGCAAAACGATTGTTTCTAAAAATGTGGAAAAATTCACGGTGATAGAATATACAACAAAATTAAAAGGAAAACTATCACACATAAGTTGGCCCTTCAAGCTTGTGAGTAATAGTCGACCAAGTGCCAAACGTTGTTGGGATTAATAAGAATATATTTACTAATATTAGATCCTTGGTACTACAGAGCTAAAATTTGGCATGGTCGTAATATTGATTGCGCCGACAGATCTAAAAAATAAAATGGTGGAAAAAAATTGTTTTTCGGGTGTTTTCCATACACGTGAAAGCGCGAGAGATTTTTTTTCTCGCCGATATCATCGAGTGGGTTATCATAGGATAGCTTTTTTCAAGATAGATGGGGTTTACTACGAACGTTTTTCGATTCAGCAATCCGTTTGGGAAACATTAATTTTTATAAAAATAAAATGTGGAATAATTCACGAGAGTAGCATTCACGACGAAGTTTACACTAATCCAAAATGGCCGCCATAAAAGGTTCCACGCTTAAAGTGAGGCAAGCCACAAGCCAAGCTGTAACATATTGACATTTCAGGTGTCGTTTAATAGGTTTTTAGGGGTGCTAAGTACGAAAATGATATCAAATTCATACAAGATCACCACGCGACCTGCTTTAGCAGCAGCTAAAAAACAAAAAAAAACTATTTTAAAAAACAAAAAAAAATTCGCGCTCGCTTCGCTCGCGCATTAAATACTTCCATTGTGTTATATTTAGCCCAAAACTTTAATTATTTCTGAAACTACAAACTTTTTAATACATTTCTTTTTGATACTATAGTATTCGGGGATTTTAACATCGACTATGCCAATATGCTCGTAGAAACCAGCTGCATATTTGAACCATGCTGCTACGGAACCCTACAATGCGCGTGGCCCGACACGCTCTTGGCCGGTTTTTAAACAACGTTATACCTCTGTCCGTGTTTAAAAAGTGTGTTCAAGAAACAAGTGTCTAGTGCTTTACCTACTTAATAAATCACACATAGACTTAGGGCCACTTTCACCAAAAGAGCTAAACGTATTTAACAGCCTAAACACATTTAACTCAGTTGTCAAAGCAACAAAATCTGTCAAATTAAACAAAATTAGTCCTGCTAAATACGTTTAGCACTTTTGGTGAAAGTGGCCCCTAATGAGATAGTCTTATGGGTAATTGAAATTAAACATATAGCTAAGCAGAGTCTCAGTAATAATTATCCATTAATATGCATGCATCTGTCTATTAAGGAGAAGCCGCTTCTTTAGTTTTGCTAAAAGCTTAACCAGCTAGAGTGCTTTTGTTTTCTTATTGTGGTTCGGAAAATTTCGTGTTTCAAATAAGTAAGTTGATTTTCAAATGAAAAAATGAGACAGGTACTGTTTGCCGAGGACATTAAGAATAACACTAAAATTAAAAAGTTTGAATCACCCCCGACCATTACTTATAACTTTTAAACGGCTGAACAGATTTTCATGAAACATGGCTAAGAACACTCAGGATAAAATTATCTATGACACAAAAACTAAACGAAAATCGGTTCATCCGTTTGGGAGCTACGATACCACAGACAGATACACAGACAGACCCGTTAAACTTATAACGCCCGTCTTTGTGTCGAGGGTTAAAAAAATAGAAGTACTATGACGGCTTGGGAAAATTACCTACCTATGGCTTTCGAATTACACGTATTTTCATCATTGTCTAAATTAAATGTACGTTAATTTGGAAGCTAAGTTATGTTTTATGACGATTCATGACATGACGTTTAAACTATTTGAAACCGTTCATAAAAATTGTAGCACAGATTATAATCTATACCAAGTGATTATAACCCTAATAAAATAATCACGAACACAACCAATGATACTAATTACAATGGGCCTTTTTATAATTCGAATCCGGCACGGCAAAATTGTATTACCATTGCCTCCTATGTAATAGTAATACTAGAAGCTGATAACATAGTGGGCAATGGTAATTCAAATTTTGAAATGCCGTGCCGTGCCGTTCGAATTATAAAAAGGCCCAATAGGTAATAAAATTCCATTAAGAACAATATCAATAAAAGTTCATCAGCATCATACCACGCAATCGGTTTGTTATACATTGCTTGTTTAATACCACTTGATTCTGCAATCTAACTTAATTACTGGTTGTACAGCGGCAATGTAGTTTAAGATGTAACGTATAAACGTTATAAATGTGAACAAGTAAAGCGTAGTTTAATTGTAAAGCACGAGCTCGTTGCTCATTTTGATTGTACAGTCAACAGCACATCAGGTTACCACAAACTGTCAAATTTCCCCAATGGATAGTAAACTCTAATGCTTGGAGATAAAAATGAAAATCGATTGAAGAAATTTGACAGTTTTGGATAGCATGATGTGCCGTTGTCCCTGTACCTTCATTAATCTATTGAGATCATCAAAGAATAGTGAAATACGAAATCTTAGATACGATGTGTTTATCATAAGACTACTTGACGCTTAGCATAGCTAGCACTGCCTGCGACAAACTCGCACGTCAACTTTAGTTTGATTGCGCTAGGGCCCGCGCAAAGGCTTGCTCGCCCTCCCGCGTTGTCTTTCGACACTTTTTTGACATTTGATCGCGTTGTTTTCATGTAGTGCTTGAGCTGTCAAGTGCTTTTCGCAGCTAGGAACAATAGAATTACCTGCAATTATGAAGATTTAATCCGATGGCCCACTATGATTTTTAATAATGAAACAATTTTCATTGAAAAAAAGAAACCAACTTCTATAATGCCCAAAAGAAAATTGTCATTTAATATTCTAGAATCTAAATAATATTCTTTAAAACTTGAACCATTAAAATCTTCAGCAACAGTTGAAACTATTTACGTATGTTCACGATCAGGAGGGTCGTCTAAACGTCGCTTAACCTCACTGATCCCTTTTGAGCATTGCTGCAAAATGGCCATATCCAACGGTACTGGTAAAGTAATATCCGTAAAACATGTTAGCTTTTCTATATCCTGCGCTAAAAACATAACACTTATTTAGAGGTAAGTGCTGTTTATGTCATTTGAAACGCAATATTAACATTTGTAGGAAACAGCATGCTTGTAGGAAACACAATGATACACCTCAACAGATGAAGTATACCCTACAGCAGGGTTTCCCAAACTATGGGTCGCGACCCACTGGTGGGTCGCAAGCGAATATTGAGTGGGTCTGCCTGTAGGACGACACACACCGATACCGAATCGGGATTAAAAGTAACTCGAGTTGAAGTTGATATCAAAACTGTAATGACGAAACATTTCATCCTTCCCATCGAAAATATAACTTTGTTTCTTATTTTAAAAGTCCTCTATTCATATTGGTTTTTTTTTTCATCGGCCCATATACGTCCCCACTGCTAGGGCACGGGCCTCCCTCAATAACATGAGGGGTAAATGCCATACTCAGCACGCTTGGCAGACGGGTTGGCGAGGGTTTTGATATAATTGCAGAGATTTCCTTCTCTGTGTGTAGATGAACTTGCTTGCAGGTTTACCTTAGTCGCTTTGTACGACACGTCGGTAAGAAAGAGGGTGGTCCTATTCTTCTCTGCCGGGGACTCACACGGCTTATATTGGTAATGGTAATTGTTACTTATCCTATAGGTGGGTCCCGAGTTTGTAAACTTGTATAAAATGGGTCGTAGCCCAGACAACTTTGGGAACCACTGCCATACAGAATAAGAGAAGGTCAAACAAATAGTATAACCATAGAGTTATGCTTATAAAGTGGTTTCCATTTACCATCTGCCAAGTTTCTTTGAATTATCTCTCAACTATCGACCATTTGAGCGAGAAGCGCATGAGTGTCCATTGATTGCGAGGTTATGCACAATAATAACACAGTGTGTTTGAGTTCACGAATTAATACCTGTTCCATAAACATGCATGATTTAAAAGCCTGTTGGTTTGAGACGTTTCCGAGGGTTTAATTGTAGTGAAAGACGAGAATAGGTGATTGGGAATAAGATCCATTCTTCAAATCATATTGAGGCTTTTAAGGACTACAGAGAATAGGTGCGATTCGAGTAAATAATTTTCGATTCCATATATATTCTATATTTACGAATAAAGTGTCATGTATTCACTATGTCAGTTCGGGTTTCATCTGGTTAGGTACTAACTACCTACTGATTTTATTTCAATTACTTACATTTCCAAAACATATCGAGAAATACTTGCGAGCTCATGAAATGATTCTCCTAAAATATTCTCTTACAAAGAGAAGAGACACCTACCTATACGAGTGTTGGGCATCCGATTCCCAACCCACATCGACAAAAACCAACTAAAGAAAGCTGTCAACCATATAGACCATACATCAGAACACAACAGTTGTTTACGAGTCAGCTATGGTACGCGGCCACCGAAAACGGTTCGTAATGTAAACCTCTTTCTTAACAACAATGGAACCACAACTACATGACATATGACCAAAGCACGCTCATAAGTAACCACAATTTATGCTGTTGTGACTTTCCGTACACAGGTGAAAAATTATTTGAGATTTCACACAATAAATTTTTAAAGCTGCATAGCATTAGAGCCGTTGCTCTTTGAAGCTTTAACATTGTTTTGTATGCTGCGGCTACGTGTTAACCTTTTCTATGCCAACTGAATACATTTTTGGAAATCAAGTTTTTATCAATAAAAGATCTCTCTACACGCCGAATAATTCTTTATAGTGTGATTAACATTTCAAAACCGCTAGCACTCCGAACTCTGATGACCTCACTCGTAATTTTCGCATGCTAGAAAGTCAGAAACAGACATTTCCATAAAAAAACCGCTTCGGACATACTTCGCTCAACTCCTTGACCGCTTTTTAGTTTATAATCGAGCGACGCTCCTGTGCGTGGGTGTGTTGCGTACTTCAGAACTCGTCTTTCAACCTATAATCATCTACAATTACCAGTTTTTATGACCTCTACTACTTCTATCAACCTTCGGCTATTTAGCTCTGGGAAAGGATGAGATAGGAAGTCAAAAGATCTAGTTATAGTGGGCGACGTATTTGAACACCTTAGGGCATGTTTGATGGCGATACACGTCCGACATAAGCTTGTCTGTTTAAGAACTAATGCTTTGTAATAGATAAGTTAATGGCCAGATAGTATTATGATAACGCTTGCCTGAAGCTAAGTCACTCCCACGAAAAGAGACTGAACATCTACTGTTAAACTAAAGCAAAAAGTTTCGTGACGAGGTTAAGTTAGTAGAAGTAGTAAATTACTAGCATCACTTTACAAATTCCATATCAAGAGACGGAATCTAATGAAATGTTAAATCTCTAGCAAGAGAAAATTTTATTGCTGTGAGACTTATATGTCCTTCTAATAGATAAAATTTTATAGCCCACTAAATGTCAGTAGTCAATAACGACAGTGGAAGCACAAACAACAGTGACAAAACTGAATGAGAATTCAATGCACTATTGATGTTTGAACAAGCTTATATCTTTATAAGCAACATAAATAGAATAGACTTGTCAACTGTAAGAATGATTATAGCATTAGAGAAATTAATGACCGATTGTGTATGAGAGTTGTGATAAGACCACACAATTGTATGGGTAAAAGGGAATTGATTTTGTACATGTCATTTCAGGTTTTAAGCAAGATATTATTAAAATTTAAAGAATAAAATGTCCATGTAATTAATGTTATCTTAGAGGTATTACTGGTACAACGTACAACAAATCTTAAAGCTAATATTGAGAAAATTTCAAGTCAATGATCAATCAAGAGAATAATACTCGTTTTGACAGACCTCTCTGTTTTGACTTCGCATTGTCATTACTTTACAGTTAGCCCAGCAGATAAATAATTCATATGTCCCAAAAAACGGTAGCATAGGTACGTCGTCTTGGGTAAGTACAGATGTAGGGAGGAACGAAATTCTTACAACTCATTAATTTTTAATGCACATCGGGATTGTTTTATGTTCTCACGAATTCCTATTGGCATTAATACTTCAATTTCGCAAGACTGTTGAATTTGTAATTAATAATAATAACAATCTAAAATCTTTACATAATTTGTTTTAGCATATTTAGATGATGTAATTATCGAATATCAAATTGTCCAAAGAGTCATCAAAGAATAACCATTTCAGAAACTGCTTACTCTATTTCAAAAGAACATAATGCCCTAATCTCCTCGCAAATTACACTTGAACATATCCGCTGCACTATAAGAAATAATGGACCGGAGTAGGTTACTATGTACCTACTCGTTTTATTAAGTGATCTAGTGATTTGCGAGAGGAAAACCACAACCATCTGGTACATTAGATTCACACGGGTCCACAATTGGTAGTCACTGCTACTCACGATCACGACTCTATATTAATTTACGGTGGAGAATGTCGGAATATTGAGGAGTTGGAAGTATTGATTAAGTTAAGCACTTCTGATTCTATAGACTTGATACCTTTAAGTAATAAAGAATTAGGTACTGTGTTATGTTTTAAAACAACAAATAAAACGATAACCAAAGAAAATATTGTGAATCAAACAAATGATACGAGTGAAATAAAAGTAAAACAAACTAGAAAAGTAAAACAAGAAGATAAAGAAGATTAAAATCAAAAGGAACAAAAAGTAAACCTGAATTAAAAACAAAAACTTGCACACATGAAGTCCATACATAGAGTGGACACGTATGATGGACAGCACTCCATCACATATCATAAAGCGCTCTTCTACTTGATTATGAGAGCGATCTTGCATTAATTTCCGAGGAAAATCGGAACAATTGTTTATAAGAGATCGCGCAGCCGTTATATTTTTAATTTCAAATGTCGCGGTCCGCTGGCCTAGCAGACTACACTTGTTTTAGACACGGCTGATGTTTCTTCCAACTATAGCAATAACAGCCGACTTGGCACCGTGTTTTTAAATTATTTATACACTTTTACAGCGTTGGGATGCAATTTTGTTTACTGTTTAGTATTGGCTGTGAATATCCAGTAGAGAGAAGACAGCGCAACGATGAATGAATGACGCAGTTAAGCTTTACCCAAGTTTTGGGCTTGTCCTCGACTTTGAGAATAATTCGCACTATTTCACAATTTTTCCATTCATTGTCACTGTACACTGCTCCACAACAGCTGCTAAATAAATTTGTTAGCGACTCGTTTCTTTAGTTAGAGGCAAGTGAATCACAGTCACAAAACAATTAACAACTAAATTAGACGTGCTTACGGTAAATAAAGAAATATGTCTTATGTTTGGAAAGTTAGTTAGAATTACAAGATAAAAAACGAAATGAACACCTGATTAGACTTAATTAAGTGCGAATGAAGAAGTAATAATGAGCCTTGATGAAGATTCAAACAACGATATAGGCTTGTTTATGGGTTTAGCTCTCATAGAACAACATGGGAACAAGATGCATTAACTATGAAGTATGATTAACAATTCGCAATAAGCTGTATCGTAAAAGTTTTAAATCATGCGGGTGCGAAGAGCGCTATATTTGGTCGGTGTCAGTTCTTAGCGTTCTCAAGTTCCCACATATTACGGTACATTTGTTGGCGGCGCGCGCGCACCTTGCGTGTATCATACGAACAGAGATCGCACTCTCGCGCACGAAATTCATTTTCCGCCACAACTCCAACCAAAATAGAAAACAATTTGCTTTGCGACACGTAGTGACACGTACTTGCGATTATTTGCCTCATTTTGGTGTCGAGTGTGATTTGAGTCACTGTCGCACGAGACGTTTTCTGTGCTACAATTTAAAACGTTTTTTATTGTGTCAATGTGCTACTTTAGTTTATCTAAGTAGATATAACTCGACCAAGGCAATCAGACACACGAATGACGTTTCACTTGCAGGTTTTAAGATAACCATAGCTTCTATTAACCTGTTGGTCTTCTTTAGCAGTTTCGGGAGGCAATTCATTCATAAGAAACACATATAACGCATTTTTTTAAACATAGACAGTAATGTTCGTAATAAACCAGAACAATTCTTCAAAAGAGTCAAAAAACCTGTAAAATTTGAGTAATTAACCACCGAAAGAGTAAACTGGCTAACTAAAACACCGTTAGTTGTAGACGTTATCATTTCTTGAGGATACAGCACACAGAACTGCCGTGCGTCTGAGCAGCGAAGCGTAAGCTCCATATATAAGAGAGAGCGCAAGATGCTCACTAGTATATATTAATAAATTAATAATGATTCCATGGAATTCCGCTAGCTGGTAACCCAACAGTTTGCCGAGTGAGAGTTAGGATTAAAATATGTATAAAATGTTAATTTTATAACGCGTTATTTGATGTTTAGTGGAATTCCATAATGTCATTATTCTTCAGAAATGCGGAAAATTATTGATGTCAAATGACACAAGCTTGGTTTTTTTTTAACTTTATAGGAGCACTAAAAGTAACTCCTTAATATTTGAGTAAACAATATTAACAGTATCTATATAACAATTCGAAATAGATGTTGTCAATTCTAGGGTCACTCTTATCCGAGCAGCTCAAGCACAACGTGAAAACAACGCGGTCAAATGTCAAAAAAAGTATCAAAATGATAAAGCCACAAGGCGAGCAAGCCTTTGCGCGGTGAACTCGCGCAATCAAAGGCAAGTTGTATCGTCATTAGTTGGGGTGACTCGCGACTTTGTCGTGGGCCTTGCTAACTATGCAGATTAATATTATGATAACCCAGCACAATGAAAACGAGCCTTAGATACATTGAAAATGGATCGTAATCGTCCATTAGGAAATAGGTATCATAACTATCAACATGTAAAATATATCAGACTAGCTGATGCCCGCAACTTCGTTTGCGTGTTATTTTTTTTTTGTACAGAGTACACAGATTGAAAACATCTATCTTACGTGATTTAGATTTTTACATACAAAAGTTTTTTCCCGCTTACTCCCGTTTCCGTGGGAATTTTGCAATATCCTGTTGCAACTAAGCTTTAAGTTTACTAAGGTACCTGCATGCCAAATTTCAAGCGTCTAACTTAAGCGGTTTAGATTTTTCATACAAAAGGATTTTTCCGCTAATTCCCGTTCCCGTGGGAATTTCGGGAATTCCTTTCTTAGTGCACCTCTACGGTACCTAAGCTACGTCCCTTCCAAATTTCAAGTGCCTACGTTTAACCGTTTAGGCTGTGCGTTGATATGTCAGTCAGTCAGTCAGTCAGTTTCTCTTTTTATATTTTTATATTTTTAGATATCATCTCTAGGACTCTATCCCCCTGGATAACTCTCATCCGTTCAAGAGATTTAACAAACTGAAATCTTAAAACAATTTCCTTTTCCAGCTCAAAACGACTGGTCAGTTTGCAACAATAGTTAAATGTTACAAATCACCACGTTAAATATTTTGCGGTCGACCACGGGGTATAATGGATGTGCATTTAATATAACCTTTTATAACACACGCCCACACTTATGGTGTTTGGTCCGAACTGCTAGCGTCAAACCAATCGATCTTTGAACATTATGTTTGATGGAAAGTCAGTTTCTAAAATTTAGATTTTTATTACATTCAAGATTTTAATAGAGTTAAATAAATTGGCTTTTTAAACAAGAAACCTTTGATTAGTCGCTAATAGATGGATAGATTAGAACTGTGTGTTTCAATCTTTTTGAATTCGCGACCCTTTAGCAAGTTGAAAGGTTTTGGCGACCTCTACGGTTAAATCAACGACCTACGTCGGAGATTTTATAACGTATTATAAAGTTTGCTGCGGGGTAGGTGCGGAAGGTGGGAGGCATCATTATACTGGCACAGTCTTTTCACTGAAATAATAGTTTCTTATTGTAGTGTTGTAACTACAAATAATTGTACTTTCTTTTACCCGCGACCCCCCGAGTTAGGCTTCACGACCCCCCAGGGGGCCGCGACCTGCTGTTTAAAAAACACTGGAGAACAAATTTACCTACGTCCACCTACCTTTGTAAAACTGAGAGATTTCTGTGTGCAATATTAAACATTAGTATATTATTTTTTTTGTATAGTTATTATAGTTAGAATTGCAAGGGTTAATCTTCTAATCTTCTGATCTGATCTAATTTGGCGTAATACTTCGGGAAGGACCTCGAGCGTCAGATTTTATACATAATTAAAACATTTCAATAGTATATACATTTTTGGGTCTCTCTTTCCCGCCTTAAATTCTTAAAATACACTATACCACAAACAGTAAAGCGACTAGGCTCGAGCCCAAGCCGGCAGAGTCAATTAATATTACTTATCTAAATGAATTATTGTATTCAAGACATTCTTTCTTAATAAATTACTTAGGATTAAATTATGAAAGGGGCCAATAAGCATTGGAAACCTTAATGAGAGCTGTTCTATCAGATCTTTTATATGGATTGACTTTTATATGGATTATTAGCGAAACATTTTAGGGGGTTGATATTCCTCATGAAGCCGATCAAGATTCCCTAGAAAACCGCTGATCGCTCAAGTTGTATGGAGACGATATTTTTTCTCACATTTCAACCTACTTTTTTGTTTAATTTAGTGACCCGATTCACATCCTAAATTGTCGCAAATTTACAGTTACCTAATATTGTGTGACACAGATGAAATGAATTCAAAGAAAACAGACATGAACTTGAGCATATGGTAGCAGCTCATGAAACTGAAAAAATTAGCAAATGTTATATTCTAATACAATTACATTAAAAATATAAATTATAATAAGACAAAGGCACGGACATCAAAACATCTGTGGATGCAAAATTAAGTAAAAAAAATATATATTCGAGAACGAGTTTTGTAAGAGTATTCATTCGTCTCTATCATGACTGTTTAATAAATTATTTAATATAATAATTTAAATGTGAAAACCAGACGTGGTCGCCTAAAAGAAATGGCGCGATTGGACTCCTACTCAACAAATTGGTGGCGAATGGCTGAGGATCCAGGGGTATGGAGAAAAAAAAAAGATGCCTCTTCCCAGCAGTTTGATCCTGAGGGCTTTTAGTAATAATAATCAATAGTCAAACCAAACCATCATTAGCTAGTCTTAACGTAGGAATATAATTGGTTTGCTTAAGCTTAAAGTAGGTACGAATGTAAATGCAAAGCTAACATCTACGTAGATAATCTACGCAATAAATTGTGGCAAGGGAAGGCGCAGAAGGCAGGACTTAGCTTGAAGATTTAATCAAACTTACTCCATTTCCTATTTAATTACAAACCGTTGGCAAATCTTGAAGCCGGCTTAAGCCGTAACTCCCGTGATGGGAGGTTAATAAACAGAACTTCTTATATCCTCAGGTTACCGCGATTCTATTAGGAACTATTAAATAGGTAAGATGTAACTAGAAAAAACTGGATTTTTTACCCCCGCCAAAAGAGGGGTGTTATAAGTTTGAAGTGTATATCTGTGTGTCTGTCTATGGCATCGTAGATTCTAAACAAATGCACCGATTTGGATGGGGATTTTTTGTTTGAAAGCTCGAGATGGTTCTAAGCTATGTTTGATCAAAATTTCCAAGCTGTTTAAAAGTTAAAAGCGATAAAAGTGGGGAGTTATATTTTTATTTTTAACCGACTTCAAAAAAGGAGGTTCTCAGTTTGACCTGTATGTATGTTTGTCCGCGATTGTCTCGCGTTTGGCTGAACCGATTTTGATGCGGTTTTCAGAAAAGTATTAGTTACATTTAGGAGAAGGTTTTAGTATTTTAACCGACGTTAAAAAAGGGGGTTCTCAGTTTAAACTGTTTATATGTAAAACAAAAATCAAAAATATATATTAAAAATTATTCGCTTAAATTTTGTCAAAGCTAACACTTCGTTTTATTAACCGACATCAAACAAAAAATTAAGAGGTTATAATTTCCACAAAAAATGGAAAAATAAAAATTTTTATTTTTATTTTTCCATTTTTTGTGGATATCATTTCATGTACCTACAGTAGGTAGGTACATGAAATGATATTGTATGTATTTATTTTTCGGTTTTTCGAAGCTGGTTCATTTTTTTTAAAGTTTTCATGGTGTTATTAAGTCTCGTTTTGTAAAAGACGCCTTGATTAGTGTATATCCCTACTAATATTATAAATGCGAAAGTAACTCTGTCTGTCTGTCTGTCTGTCTGTTACCTTTTCACGCCTAAACCGCTGAACCGATTTTGATGAATTTTGGTATAGAGATAGATGGAACCTTGGGAAAGGACATAGGGTACTTTTTATCCCACAGTTGGGCACGATATAACCTGTAGTCTACGCGGGCGGAGCCGCGGGCGGAAAGCTAGTTGTCCATAAATATTTATTTCTTTGTTACCTACTCCAGCAGCTCGAGCATAATGCGCGACAAACTCGCGTGGCATGCCAGTCGGCTGACCGTGAAACTTCACTTTGGTTGCGCGAGATCTCCGCGCAAAAGCTTGCTCGCCCTCTGGCGTTGTCAATGTTGATATTTTGATATAGGACCGCGGAGCATTCCGCGCGTGAGCACATCGTGCTCGAGCTACAGAGTCAAGCAGACTCTTCACTTATTAATTTCCACCGAACAATTTATTGGTACCCACTATGAAAATGCGCCACAGAAGCAATCTGAACATAACTTTAGTGAAAAGTGATTCATGATCATGGTTCAACAAAGAGTCGCACGGCATTAGCTTAGAAAACTGAAGACAATAGATAATGGCATAACTTAACGACTTAAATACACCTTACGCCTTTCTGTAAAACTAATTCTTTAATATTCTACATTATGAAGAAAAAGTAGAAGATACGCTAGCTAACTTAGACGCGTGACATAATTTTGTCGTATGCGTCTCGTTGCGCCCCCTCTCCCTCTATCGCATAGCGTCAGTATGGAACAGGCAGGACGATATGGTCCTGACAAAGTTATCTGACGCGTCTATGTTAGCCCAGCTGGTGTCACGTGAATAACGTGTGATTTTTCATACAACCGATTTTTTTGAGGAGCCATTAAAAGTACTCAAGACACATAGATATTTTTAATAATATATGCATGTGTTTTTGTGGTGGTTTCAGTTTTCACAAACCAATACCGTTTATGTAAAATAATATGAAAATTGAAATCCATAAATTTTATACAAAAATTGAAATTGAAATCCACATTACTTTTATCCAGGTCATCTTATAAATCGGTCACAGAAAAAGGTTGTTACAAACACTGGAAAATGCAAGTACCGACTGAAAAGTTTAACCCTCTACTTTCTTTCCTAATAGAAATCCTTTTATTAGGTGTCTATCTATGGGATGAGTTTGAATAAGTTAGCGAATCTTTAGGAAGTGACTCTACTCATGAGATTCTCAAAAGGCAATCAGCTAATCACTCAAGTTATATGGAGACGCAATTTTTTTTTCGTAGGTACTCCTTGAAGAAAGGAACTCGGTTTCATAGGGGAATCACCCTGTAAAACGCTAACTTATTTTTATTTTATTTTTTCAGCCCATATACGTCCCGACCGAGGGGCACGGGCCTCCCTTCGAAACACGAAGAGGATTTAGGGCTTTTAGTCCACCACGCTGGCCCAATGCGGGTTGGAAGACCGCTTGTCTTTCGAAAATGAATTTTCTGGGACAGGCGGGTTTCATCACGATGTTTTTCTTCACCGTTGAGCAAGTGATAATTATAAATCTGTACATAAATTCGTAAAGACGAATTTAGTGGTACAGGCCTGCACCAGGATTTGAACTTGCAACCTTCCGATCACAAGTCTGGGTCATTACCAACTGGGCTATCACACTATGGGCTATAACTTATTTAAAATCTCCTAATCTAGTTTATGAAATTTTGCATATTCTTATCTCTAAACATTTTCATGTGTGTAGCGTAGGTTACAAGGTAATAGTGAAAATAACACTCCCACGGTAGAGCGTCGCGTATAAGTCTAAAAAACTGAGACTATTTCCTGCGAGACGCTTCTCTAGCGTCGGCACATTCTAAACCAATTGGGACAAGGGATCCGCTTGTGAACTTTAAAGTACAGGCCCCGTATTACTCAAGTCTTGATCTATACTTAAGGATTGATTGTCTCTTTCTCTCGCTATCAAAATTACAAAGACGACAGCTTCTTAAGTGTAGATCAGAGTCAGAGTCGCGTTCTGTAATGCAGACCTAGGTATAGTTGACTTTTGCGACACCCATTGGAAGTGAGCGATATCATCGTATGCAACTAAAGATTCTAAACAAAACATTCATTTGACATACAAAATTCACACTATAACGCATTTTTTTATATTAAAAGATGGGTTAACTCTTGACCTCAATCTTAACCATAAGGTCAAAGATGAGGTCGGCGATGGAGCGAGTTAACCCAGAAAATGCCTATAAAGGCACTGGTACTCCCACGCACCGACGGAACACAGCAAGCTGTTTGGCGTCGGACTTCGGTAAGAGGGTGGTCGCGAACCAGATGGCCCTTTACAGAGCCTACCACACCGCATGAGACCATAGGACGACACCTCAGATTCAGAAAAAAATGAAGTGTCGTTGCCTGGGATGGATTACTAGGAGGCAGGTCTCATTTGTGTTTCCTTAGCCGCCTCTTACGACACCCACGGAAAGAGATGGGGTGGTGTTACTCTCAACCGATCACCACACGGTTACAACAGAAAAAAATATATAAAAAACATAACAAGAACACAAACAGAAAACTACAACACAACGTATGATATACATAGTGGATTGTACTGTAGTGCGATGTCAAACAGGACACAAGTCAGCAAGAGCTGAAATCGAGGCCTCAACGCTGGTTTTCAACTCATTACAGTGTCTTACAAAAAGTTTTAAAATTAAATGACAACTCTCCTTTAGGTGAGCTTGCTACATCCTCGAACGCATCTTTGCCCTTAGCATTTACCTATAATAAGATGTATACGTTTCTATAATAAGATTCCCATATGTATTCAAAAACCTTTGAACAGTAAATAAACAAAAACTTGACAAAAAGGGCTAATAAAACATTTCTGATTTTCTGTCAGCAAGCAGCCATAGGAATGAACTGCTCAGCTCTATTCGTAGTTAAGCTTAGAAAATAAGAAAATTTACAATGCGATTAAAAGAGCACCCTAAGAGTTTCTTACATATTCTTCTCTAGGGAAGACTGCACCTTTGCGAATAGGCGTAGAGTCAGTATGGTCAAAAGAACGAATGCGTATGTATGTATTTAAATCTTTTAATGTATGTTGTATTTCATATAATCTTGACTCGTTTTTAAGTGGCATCCTGAATGTCCTATAAAATACAGATTTTTTCTATTCTATTCTATTCATCTTTGCGTCGTGCAAGACTGTGGAAGAGTGAACCCATTCTTTATATCTATTTAAAAATAGATTTGTTGTTCAATTACCAGACTGACCAAACTACTGTTTATAGTAGTTGCTATAAACTTGCTTTAAAGATCAGTCACGACCATGAAACTTTTAATCATAGCAAATCATAGTTTAATTAATAAAATATGTTTTGCATAATTCTATAAAGTTCTTAATGGTCCCCTAGATTTCACGCACTGATAATTTGGTTAAGAGAATATGTATTTAACATGGCAGACATATAATTACTGTGTGTTTAAGTTCTTTTGGAAACTTACTGGAGTGGCAGTACTACATCATACGTACTTGGTACTTTTCGGCAATGCTGATTATATTAGCCATCATCGTTTACAAGGTTTTTTGTAATTTAAATTGGTTTTGCGTTTTAAGCAATTAAAATTTCAAACTGGATGGAATAAGTGCCATTATCATACATCCTTACTAATATTATATATTTGAAAGTATATTTATTTGATTTGAGACCACTCATTGCAACTTGGTGATCCGAATACATCTCTGAACATATAAGTATAGGTACCCAGTTTGGTGCCGCAATGTATCTACCTATAACTCATTTTCTGAGTTTGACACTAACCGATGCACTAATCACGAGTGAAAATGTCGCGAGGAAACCATCACATTCAGTCGACTGAATGTGCTGATTAAATCCGGTCAGGTTCCTCTGTTATCAGGGTTTCGAAGGTCAGAGGGTAGTCGCTCTACTGTAATCAATGACTTGACCTACCAAATCCTAAATCACGGTTAAGCGTACCCCGAATGAGACACGCGCTAGTTAATTTGTTTGATTTTCTACACATTACAACTGAGCACCCAAGCGTCGTGATTTTCGACATGATGGAGAGTGACATTCTAGACGGAGTCGGAAAGACATCACAATAGAGACACTAGATATCAATAATATGACCAAATAAATGCGTTACCTACCAAGCAAGTTCCACATTTAATACTTCCTTAAAAATCTGTCACACAGGAGAAAAGGCTTTATCGATACTACAAAGTGAATTTATAGTTTCCAACCTCGGTATCCGCAGAATTGTCGAGTTGATTTAACAGCTGATAAATGTGGGACGATATATAACTTTTCAAATTAGATGTGAAGTCAGCCTACGCGAGCAATATCTTGTCCATAAATGACAGGAAATTGGACTGCTCTCTACAAGTTTAGTGCGAAATAAACGGGGTGGGAAACTCTATTTGTTAGAAGTTAAGAATAAATTTTCCCGCAAGTCACAAACAATCCTTTTTTTTATAGAAAATATACATCTATTTAAGAATCATGGACCTACATTAGAGTCAAAGTGAAATACGTTATTCTGTTTATCATTCTGGGACGTTTGGGACGGGTTATTTCATTGACGAAACTTGTGTGGATTTTTAATTTTTATTTCTGTTTTCTTTTGGGTACCACGATCGAAGACTTGATAGATCAGGTAATTCGCTGTTCTTACGTATCCCACAGACTAGTACAAGTAGTGTATTTTCTATAAGTTAATAATATAAACAGTGACAATGCTACATAAATTACGTAGCTAATAAAACGTAATGGTTATTCGCTTAGTGGTGGCCGATGTTGAGCCCGGTAACCACTTCTAATCCTTTATAGCAGTCAGGTTCGTGCTATTTCGAAGCTGGTGCAGTCAATGTCGAGGGTTAAAAATTATACTTTTGTATTATTTAATTTATTCGTGAAACAATTATCATGTAAATAATGCAATGAGTAACAGGCCTACCGTTATACTAAAGTTTAAACAGAATTTCAGCGTCTAAAGGGTATCACTACTTGCAAAAACGATTCTCCATAAGGTACTTTTCCATAATTTCACCTGACATTCGAAATCCGACTGTTGTACCTAGTACTAAGACCTGTCACGTTAGGAGTACCCAAGGCTCTACTCTGTACTATCTGCGACCGAAATTTCAAAGTGTCAAATGTCAGATGACAGTGACAGGTAGTGATAATTATCCGTCAGTCTGTCGATCGTAGAATTCGTAGATAGTACGAGGTGGAGCCCCCGAACCGAATGCGACGAAAATACATGAATGTAGAGCCAAACTAAGAGACCGTCTCAGCCCAGAAGCCTCACCATAGAAATCAGCGTTACTAAAGGGGTATGTTTAGTTCGTACCAAATGACCATCAGCTCTGGTCTCTGCCTATCTCAATAAAACACAAGCGCTAACATATTTTTGTTAAAGAAAGCAAGACAAGACTAAGTATTTTTTCTGCTTTTTCCAGTTTAAATAACTATAATGCGAGGGATTCCTTTTAGGTGAGCTTTCTAGATTCTCTAGGTGTCATATCTTTGCCCCTGCGCAAAATTTTAGTAAAGAACAAATTTTTATTTCTTAAAAAAAGTAAGGGTTCCTTTTGTTATCGCTGATTTTATGTAGTTTTAAAAAATGGATACGGTGGCCAGATTGTACACGCTAACTATGTAGAACTGAAGATGGTCAAATTTAGAGCTCAAAATATAAAGCATACGCAGCTGATAAGCATCAAATGGGTGAGTAATTAGATCTGACATGACTCTGGTATACATTATCTAGTTGCCAACGTACTGTGCTAAACCTGCGTGAAAGATACGTGTATGATACACTCAAGGACAGCTGAAGCTAGACTTTTGAACTGCGATTTTCCCCCTTATATCTAAGGAATAAGAATGATACTAAGTCCAAAGTATCAAATTGAAGTGCTGTTGAGCGTACACACGAGTTACAATGCCAATTATAATTTTTATTTACGGTTACCCTAGTTTTCTAAATTATAATTTTCGCTGATGAATTTCAAGATTTTTAGCTACGTCATGGTATGTGAAGCCACGAAGTTGAGCTTGGAGGTGTCAAATTTCACAGTTTGCAGATGTTAGGACTCGTTAACGGAGAGATATATATTTTGGAATTAATATAGTAAAACATATATTTTGGAATTTTATAGATATGGCGTTTTTGGCAGATAACTTATTTCTAGAACATTCGAGAAAAAACATATTTGGTAGAGTTTCAGACGGCTTTGATGTCAATCATTTCAGTATTGTACCTATTTTGTTTTAATTGGTAGGTAAGTACACATGATGTCTCTTTAATCGAATACAGTAAGAAGTTTAGTATAGTAAGGATATGTTCCTAATAAGGGTAAGCAAAGCATCAAGTGGCCATAGAATTTAATCCATATAACAGTTTTGGGGTTGAATAATACCAATTAATATTGTAAATGTAAGTTTTAAGAATTGATGGATGAATGTCTAGGATTCTGATGAAAATCTACATAGCATATATGAATTATCAAATTCCATCTAGGTAGTATGTAGTAAATAGCGATTTATACAAACACAATACACAGAAGATAACAAGCAAAGAGAAATCCCGTGAAATGAAACTTACACCGCGAAATATATTTACCACAAAAACTACAAATAACTGACTGTAACAGCAAGTCACGGTGGCAATAGGAGAAATGTTTGAATGGTCTGTATTTTGCACTTACAGGTACAAAAAGAATACCTAAGCTAGGAACTTATCACGTTGTGTTAAGAGCTATTTTTCAGAGGGCAGTATTCCATACAAAAAGCTCTTGAGAAAATCGCTGACATTATCACGCATGCGCCGCGCGTTGATGTCTTTTGTATATACAGCTTTTAAAATCCCGTCCACCGCTTTGTAACCACTATCTTATCTCAAATCTTGTATAAATAATTTCTTTTTCTCTCCACACCGACATCTTACTAACACCAAAAAATCCCCAAAAGCAAGTCAATTAGGAATGTGGAACGAACTTAATTGATTATTATATCGCGAAATGGTTGTGAATAAAAATCTTTTTGAGATGTTCAAAGAAAACATACCGTGGTACTTACTGACACACTTAACAGTGTAGAAAAATGAAGAATTTTCACCGTTTCAAATTACAGAAACGAATATTTAGAAGTTATATGAAACTTTCTGAAATCAAAACATAACCCAAATACCAGCGCGTCGTCTCTTATCTTTACGAACATGAGAACTACTTACAAGTTTATGAGGGAAAGATCCTGGCTGGTTTGAAAAAGAACACAACACAGTTTAGTGCAAATTCTGAATTTGGAACGTTTGAATAGTGTTGTAGCACGCACGTGTCGATAGAGAGAGGTAAAGTCTCGACGTGTGGTGTGTCGGACGATCGCGAGAGACTGGCGCGCCGTTCCGTCTGCCTGACACCTGCCGCCCGGCCCCCGCCAATAGTGACAGGTGGAAGCTGCCATCGATATCGATACTACCTCAATTATACCTAGAAAGTAGCACGATACGGCAGACCCTGACTGCCGTATCCCTGATGCTGCTGTTCTTGGAGTAAGGTTCGTTTCTGCCTTTTGGAAGTATCTTAGCTTCAGAAAAGAGGCAACGCATATACTGTTATTAAGAGGACTTCGTATTAGCGATTTGTCGAGAAGTCCGTCGAAAACATAACTTCTTTCCTAGATAACTTAACAGAACCGAATAGTAGAGAAATAGATGACATTTACCTTGACGTGGAATTGAAATTGGTTTTGGGAGTCACATTTTACAATATATACTTAACTTAATATCTCGATACCTTTGAGCCAAGAAGCTTAAAGTACTTAAGCTATACAAGCTTCTTGCTTTGAATCATTGGCAGCGCTAACGTGGAAATGTATCATTTCAGTGTCTGTAAAAATAATTGGAAGTCTGGTAAAAATATAATGTCGTCACTAGTTCCAAGACAACGCAATGCAAAAAAGGACAAATTAACAAACAAACACACTCTTACATTTATTTATAGGTACAGTAATAAATGTAGTCTCACTAAAACTGGTTAAACATAAAATAAGCTTTAAGAATCCTGTTCCTATTCTTGTTCAACAGTCTACCTGCATCAACGATAACTTTTACACCAACAGCCTCAATAAACCGCATATAACCCATCGCAGTTAGTTTTCCTTCACCGCAACTGCAAATCTGCCATTAGTATTTACACTGTACCACCGTGAAATCAATTAGCAAGGCTCTCGATAAAACCACATCTCATTAATCGTAACCTCAAACCATCGACTGCACCCCCCACTAACCGCTACGCAAGCACATCGTACTGATCAAATTAATTACTGCCCCATCTCACCACAGCTACGGTCTCGATAAAAAACAAGTGAAAAACTATGTTTCATCTCTTTCTGACGGTGTAGTAAAAAGTTATCGAGCATCTAGCTGTCTTTTTCTAGCAAAAAATGCTTAGAATCTTCGTTCGGTAGCGCGTGCCGAATGTGAAACTGGAAGGTTTCACCTGTTGAATGAATGAGTCGGCAGTCGGTACCGTTTGATGTGAGTAGTTATATAGGTATATATGTATATCTGTGACCCATCCACTCTGCCACTCTACTATTGACAGTTCCCGGCCTGTAATTATGTACGGTGCGAGAAACTGAACGGGAAAATACTTCCTAATGTTTATCTATACTAATATTATAAAGAGGAAAGATTTGTATTTTTGTATGTAACGATAGGCTCCGAAACGACTGGACCGATTTCAAAAATTCTTTCACCATTAGGATGCTACATTATCCCTGAGTAACATAGGCTACATAATTTTCCCGAATTCCCACGGGAACGAAGTCCCGAGCGGGATGCTAGTCAATTATAATTTAATCTATGCATTATATGGAGAAATTATTTAGAGACTTATTAACTTCATAAACTTTATCAGTTAATGAAATTAGTAAGTTCTTTTTTCTACAGCAAAGACAGCAGCACGTCAGTGTATCCATAAAACTGCGAGAGCCGGCGCTATATAGCCTGATGTTCTGCCATGTGTTCACGGGCGGAGCCAGAATTCTGTTTCGGGGGGGGCGGGTTTAAGAAAATACATTTGGAGGTAACACAGCAGATATCGCCGATACTAATTTACGGTGTTTCGTAGAGAGATAAGGGCAGGAAAATTATCATGATTTTGAAAATTTCGGGGCTACTGGCTACGCCCATGCGTGTTTACACAGGAGCTCACGTTGCATAGATATCGTGCTATTGACGGCCGGTTTGGTCGAATGGTAGTGACGCTGCCTCTTCGACGGGTCCTGGGTTCGATTCCCGATCGGAGCAAATAGGTATTTGTGTAAAAAGTTGATGTTTGTTCTCGGGTCAAGGGTGTTAGTTTGTGTCTTTATATGTTTCAAGGGACCCACGACACAAGGGAAAGGCTAAGACCCAATATCACCATACTCTGTTAGTTATTAACAGACGATTAGCAGCTAACCCGAGATTTGACAATGTCATTTTCATACTTTTAGTTTGACGTTTTATCTGATTAACTTCTTAATCGTGGATTAACTAACTAACAGAGTATGATGAAATTGGACCTTAGTGTGGGACTTTGAGTGTGTAGCGTTTAGACAACACCCGATCAGCTAACATAGACGCGTGAAATAAATTGTCACTATCGATAGATGGACGAGAACAATAAGATTACCTACGTCGCTAGTTTATGTTAGCTATGCTGGTTAACATTTGTAACTAGTGCTTTTGTAGTTCTTCGTCTTATCGTGTAGGTATAGTTATAGAAAGTGTGTGGTGAACTTGGCTAACCCTGGTGTCAGAGTTTTCAAAACACAATGGCCTCTGACTTGGTTCAATCGACAACAGCCGGGACCGGCTGCTTAACGTGCCCTCCGAAGCACGGAAACGCTCGTGATAAATTGCCACTTTGGTCATCCATCAGGTTCCCTGCCTCTGTGTACGTTACTTAACCTCACTGATCGGTTAAGATCAGCGAGCGCTACTGGGGTACGAGCGCTTCTTTCTGTGGTCATTTGTAGTGTTACAGTTCTTTAAATAAATAAATAAATCATTTATTTCAGTAATCACTGTTACAGACAATTAATGAGACTTCCCAGAAAGTAGTCCAAGGACACTTGTGTTGGGAATGACTCGTTACTTCCCATTGTTTATAGGATCTGATTACAGAAACGTTAACAACTTACATATATTAACTTACAATTTTAGTTTTGGGTTTGCACTGGCAAGAAAATTTAAAACAGAAATGACAAGATATGAACTATAATTACTAGTAAGCATGCAAAGGTTAATTTAGGATGTTAAACTGTGTGTGTTTTTACTAATATCTACTTTCCTACCGGCATCTAGTTCTACTCTACGATCTAGGCTCCACGTCAAAAAGGAAGGCAGTTCGATGCAACGTTGCCGTAACTGGTAATTTTTTTTCAGTTTGTTTTCCTCGGACTTGACACTGGCAGTAATGGTCGCACGTTATACACGGCCGGTTGCCATAACATTAAAAAAAAGTATGTACTAAGCTTAAATATAATATGTCACTATATTGGCAACATGGGCGTAGCCAGGGGGGGGGGGGGGATGTTGGGGGTACAAACCCCCACCGAAATTTTCAATATCATGATAATCTCCCTGCCCTAACTCCTCTACGAAACACTATAAAGTAGTATCGGCATTAACTGTTGCGTTACCTCCCCACCAGTTCTGAAATTGACGAAACGAATTGTATGTACTCGTCAGTGCTTCCCGGTGGTACGGTCGCCAAAAAATTTGGCGATTTCATATACATTGTTGTTTTTTTGAAGTGAAAACTTTTTTACCGGCGTTGTGCACTTTTGGGATGGGTAAAAAATGCTAAACTCGCGTCAGGGTCACGTAACCCTGATCGAAAATTCGTAAGACTGAGGGTGAAGTGAAAACTTCTTAAACCGCAAGGAAGTAATATACCTATGTTCAAGTTTTCACTTCTGCCGGCATTACATCTCCCCAAACTACACTGACTGCTTTTGAAAGAATTTTGTATGGGTTTCTTAAATGAGAATTTTGTATGGGTTCAGTTTTATGGGAAGAATCACCCTTTTTTTTATTAATTTAAGTCACCCCATTTATAAAAACGAGCCAACAGTGATTACCAGGGGTTTGTTTATGACTTTGTGGTACTAGGATCTCATGAAACCAAGAAGTTTGGACCAGATTTGGCTCGTAAACAAACTACTTACTTGCTAATAAATTAAAAGAACTAACCACAAAGGCAAAGGTTTTCTGAGAGTATATTCTCTTGTGGTCTGAAATAAGGTAGATAAGTTTCATAATAGTTTAAAATATGCAAAACTTTATATATTTTTATATTTACAACAAAATTATACCTACTTAAAAATTAAATTGAAGTTTGGAACTTATGAATTTTCAGTCTCCTTGTACCTGAAACAATAAAAATACTGTCACACATTCACAATAGATCGCAAAGGGTCACAGTGGCATTTACGCTTGGACTCAAGGACTCATGGACTCACGGGACCCCAACCCTTCGCATACACACAAATAATAATATTGATGCTACATTAAAAAGAAACAGAATCCAAAACCCAAAACCGAAATAATTTTTGAAAACTATTGAGAAATAAAAAAGTTACAAGCTATTAAATTTCAATAGAGGTGGAAACTGTCAAATAACGAAAAAGAGATGCACTTACTGGCACGTGACATCACCGCCATTTGTTTGCGTTTGTAAAAACGAGATAGCTAGCTCTCCCCACAAAACGAGATAGCTAGTCCTTACGTTAATATAAATGCTAATAACTTGTTCATTTATAAACCAATTTTAATTCTGTTTTCGGATATTAATATATTTATAGCAGTATTTTTTGTTTCACATACAATAATTCATAAAATCAAACACTGTCAACATCCCTATTGTACACTCAGTGCCCCAACTTAAGGACAAAGTCCATTCTGATTTTAACCTTATCACAAGCATACAAGAAACATTGTAGGATACTTCATTATGGGCACAGATTGTACTAATATAGCATCAAGATTTAGCTCTGTATTACAGAATGCTTCTCAAGACTGATCTACAGGGTGGAAAGTAATGCCAACTGAAGGGAAAGTACTCTTAATACTGTAGATAGAAAATTCTACTCAAAGAAAACATTCCTTTATTTTTGAAAAGACAGAAAACTGCATTCAAGAATTTTAGAAAAAACGCTTGCCACGCCCGAGAATCGAACCGATTAAAATCTGTTACACCCTGTACTTTCATTGCGTCGATCGTTTGGGTCAATTATAAGGATGAAAGCTCTCTAACAAACTTTGTAAATTAAATAAAAGGAAAACTATGAAATCTTAAATTAAACCATTGAATTTAGCATGTTGGTATTGGCCCATTGAATTTTTAAGTCCGGATTTCATGGTTTTCCTTTCAATAATTTACCAAGTTTGTTAGAGAGATTTCATCCTTATAATTGACCCTAACGATCGATGCAATAAAAGTACAGGGTGTAAATCTTACAAATAGTCGGTCCGATTCCCGGGTGTGGCAAGCGGATTTTCTAAAATCCTTGAATGCAGTTTTCTTTCTTTTTAAAAATAAAGGAATGTTTATTTAAAAAAAAAAAGACTTGAGCATCCTTATGTAATATGGGCCTTAAAATCTTATGAGGAATTTCTAACAGTACCTATAGTGTAGGATTTTTCTTGTATCCGTAGAGTTGCCCCCTATTTTGTGAACAATATTGGATTGACTATTACTTTAAAAGGCTGCATTCACACCGAACGTGTTGTAAGCCTTTGATTGTGAGCAAGCATTACACAATATTTACTGGTTTTCTATGCTTTACAATTTCGTTCACACCAAACTGACATACAATTTGATTTAATTTTCACAATAAGACACTAAGATCCGTATTACAGAACGCAACTCAGACTCTATACCTAAGTAGCAGTCGTCTTTGTCATTTTGATAGCGAGATAATGAGACAGTCAATTCTTAAGTATAGATCAAGATTTGAGTCTCCTTCTGTAATACGGGCTCATTGTCCAGTGGCTGACAACCCATTTAATACGAACACTGTTTGGAAGCTAAAGTTAATGAATAACTTACTTGCAAGACACACAAGTATAAAATACGGTTTGTCCTTCATCAGCAGACCTAAGTTGCAGAGTAGCATATGACATCCTATCATTGCCACATCTCGGACACCTTCGTTCCACTACAGGCCCCTCCGGTCCATCTTTATTCAGTACGTTCTCATTTGTCATTGTTGAAACAGCGTTAAAATGGATTGTGTAGTTGAATTTTATGTTAGCGTAGCCTGGAAAAAAAAATTAAGACTGTATCACCCTAACTTTAATCACTTTACTAGCTTTTGGCCCGGGACTTCGTTCCCATGGGAATTTGGGAAAATCATGTAGCCTATGTTCATCACGGATAATGTAGGATTCTAATGGTGAAAGAATTTTCTAAATCGGTCCAGTAGTTTCGGAGCCCATTCAATGCAAACAAACAAACAATCAATCAAAACTTTCTTCTTTATAATATTAGTATAGATAACTCGTGACGGGCAGGACACATAGACACTAAGTAAGAGACGGACAAGATTAACAAAACAAATGAGTGGATTCCAAGAAATAGGAAAAGACATAAAGGTATACCTAAATTGAGATGGAGAGATGACTTAGGAAAGGTAGAAAAATACTGGTGGAGAGCGACACAAAAAAGAAAAGAGTGGGAGTTACTGGGGGAGGCCTTTGTCCGAAAGGACCTCAATAAATAAGTAACTAAAGCAGAATGAATAAATATAATAACAATAAATTTTAATTGAAAATCAATAATATTAAATGTTAGTTAAATATTAATTAAATCTAATATGTCTTTATAACACACTCGGCTTCAAAAAAATCGCACCTTTTAAGAAATCTATTTTAAACATCTTTCAATCGTATTTGTATTATGAAATATTGGTAATGTTCGGTATCATTTGAAAGGTAAGGAAACAGAGAATGCAAAAACAATAATTCACTCAATGTTTTTTATTGGAACTGAGAAAATTTTACAAAACAATAAAAATCCTTAAAAAACCCTAATGAAATCTGATTAATTTTTCAAAACAAAGTTGCTTAAAACTAACCTTAAACCTAATGTTACCCCCCCTAGCCCTAATGACGTCTTCCATGCGCTCCCTCATGGATCGCACCAACTTTAGGACCTCTTCTTGAGGGATTCTGTCCCATTCCTCAAGGTTAGATTCCATGATCCCGCTCCCGCGACTCTTCAGGAGTCTTGGAGCTCCTGAAGAGTCGCGGGAGCGGGATCACGGAATCTAACCTTGCGTTTCAGCTGGTCCCAGAGGTGCTCTATCGGGTTCAGATCTGGACTTCTCGCTGGCCACTGCATGACAGGGATCCCAACCTCTTGAAGGTAGCCCTGCACAATTCCAGCAGTGTGCGCGCGAGCGTTATCGTGCATCAATGTGAACCCGTCGCCAATAAATCCAGCATAGGGGACCACATGTTCTTCCAGGATCTCTGTGATGTACCGGTGAGCAGTCATCGACCCTTGCCCGCGAGCACCGCCGGTCCGAGAGACGCAAGAAAGTTCAGTTTTGCCGTCGGCAGATATGCCGCCCCAGAACATGCAGGAACCGCCCCCGTATTCTACCGTCTCTTGGATGCAGGCTTGGGCAAAACGTTCCCATTGTCTTCTGTATACTCTTTTGCGTCTATCGTTGCAGAAAAGGACTCTCGTTTCGTCTGAGAAGAGAACAGCTCTCCATTGGTCCAGGGTCCAATTGACGTGGGCGCGAGCAAATTGCAGGCGTGCTCGCCGATGCGCTGCGGTTAATTTTGGACCCGTGGCAGGTCTTCTAGCCACAATATTTCTCTCCTTTAGTCTTCTTCTAACTGTAGAGACACACACGGCCCTTCTACGAACTGCTTGAAGCTGCTGTTGCAACTCAACAGCATTAGAGAACCGATTTCTCAAAGACTTCGATACGACGAATCGGTCATCTCTCGCAGAAGTGCAGCGATTTCTACCAGACCCACGCCTTCGGACAAAGCCACCGGTCTGCAGGAACCGCTGGTACACTCTTCGAACAGAAAAGCGACTCAAGTGCAATTGCCGAGCAACATCACACTGACGTAGTCCTGATTGCAGTAGTGCGATAAGTTGGGCGGCTTCAGCAGCAGTAGTGTCCATCTTCAAGGACGTTTTTCTGATGAAAGATATTCTTCTGTGTCTTCTTCGACTGTTGGTAGCAAATTTATCCCCCAATAAGCTGTATCGACCCTTTTATACCCAAAAAACAAAACAATACAAACAAAATTTGAAGAGGAGAATCAGTTCCATTGTCATTCACAGTGACTTAAAGTGTCAAGCTTTTTCTTTAATCAAATGAAATTGATATTTTTTTTAAGAATTTTTATAGGGCTCTCAAATGATACCAATATTGCTACGAATAACTGCTTGTCTTAAGGATTAACAGTGCTTAAAGCCTATTTTTACGGACGTGCGATTTTTTTGAAGCCGAGTGTATGTTATGCACACAGACTTCTAATTTATAATATTGGAAGTCTGTGGTTATGCATGTAAATGTAATTTTAATTAGGAAATAAAGGCTACTGTCTACCTGACACTGGCAGTAAATGGTCGTTCATTCAATAACGAACCGCTTGCCATAACCTATCAAGAAGTGAAGTGAAGGCTACTGTCATTGTCAACTCTTAAACAGCTGAACCAATCTTGATTATGTCACCTTTCAAACAAAAGAAACTACCACATCTAGCTGGACAAATATATTTTACAGTGTTAATAAGCTCAAAGGGTTGTATCTGTACATGATTTGTCAAAATAAATCAATTAGAATAAATTCCGACTTTTTTTTTTCTATATTTTAAAAACCAATATAAGTTGAGCCGTGCCGAAGAATATTTACTAGGCGAGAAGAGCTCATCGTAAATTGGATAGTTAGTTTTATTGTTTTTATTTGAAAATACAATGTTTCTGTGTTTTTAAGAACGAAAACCAATTATTATTGTATTATTATGATATAGGTCTCTGAAATGAAAACATGAATTCATTGTTAGACAATTTTAATGATTTAATAACAGTTTTAATAGCTATTTATCTTCACTTTCGGAATCATCAAAACTAGGTTAACTGAAATTACACAAATTGTCTTCTTCTGCCAGTTTGTCTATGCTACGTGACTTAATTAAAACATCTACTCGTCTTCGTTTCATCTTAAATGATGCTAGGTCGAACTCTGACTTTGGACGACCTGGGGTATGTTCGCTTTCTAATGATGAGGTAGATTGCTGCAGAAAATATGTTACTACAAATTAAAGCCTTGACCATTTAACCAATCGCTACCTATCGATGTTATTTCAAAACGGTCCGCTGTTCGTCCGCACATTTGCCACTTTTTAGCCAATTCCGTAGAAATTCGCAACTTAATACTTCTTATGGACTCGCTTGTTACGTCATTATTTGTAAATTTTATTGATATATATTCAAATAAACGCGAACTCCTTCCATTTTTAGGGTGTTTCTTCCATTGTTCATAAAACTCTCTTCGTGTCATTAATATTACGTTTTCTGCAAAAAAAAATACACTCTGTTATACCTAAAAATTAGGAAGGTTCCGCATCTGCCCGCACTTAGTATTTTACTTTATGCAGTACTATACAAGTGAAACTACTACACAAAAAAGTTATAGACCTGGACCATGATGGTACATGTAGTTTCTGGTCCAACAAATATAAAAAACTAATAAAAAAAATTGTAATGCTCACTTTAAACGTATTTATCTCCACAATAAAAAATTTTCTTGCAAGTTTAATAATAATAAGAAATAGTACTAACCATACACCTTACGATTCATCACTAATAATTCGTCAATTTCTTTTAATGTCACTTTAAATAATCGACACATCCGTTGTAAAAAAGTGAATGATTTCATTATGCGCGACACTCGTTCTGCCATTAGAAAATTCATTATTCATTACTGGAGGTTATTTGCACAAAACTATCACCGGAACAGTGATACATGGACTATCTGTTATCACTTGTGATAGTTATATCATAGATTTGAAGTAACCCTTTTTGTCCAGCTAGATCAGCCTTTTGATCCATAGTGCGTTGTTAGGAACCAAGATGCCACTGACAGCCACAGACACATATCAAACATCCCTCTTTTTTGTCATGGATTAGGTAATTAAAGGTTTTGTGATATCACTATTCCAGAGTGATATCACAAAACCCTTTTTTCTACCATACAATACATTCTTTAACAAACAAACGCTAGATCTAAAATAATTTAAAATAAAATATTGGGACGCAGTGACTTCACAATAAATACTTTGGTTATAAGGTCATATTAGGGTGTAGTAAGAGATTAGGACCATCCAAATATTTCTTTATTAATTACAATCAACAATGTAGTATGTAGTCTTCAACTTCCTATGACCAAAATAACAATATGATTGTACTTATGTTTCTTTAATATAAAATAGGACAGAAATACTTACTTTCAGCATCATAAATAGCTTTGCAGGAGTAGCATTTAACGGATCCAAATTCTTGAAGCAGAGGCAAGATAGATCCACATTTTGCACAAAATGCAGTGGTACTAGTAAGAGGACCTACTTCTGCCATTTTTACAAGAAAACCTGGAATAAAAAGATAAAAAAGAACAGTGTAATTGGTGAACAACTTTACACGGAATCACTACGATAAAAACCAGAAGATAATTTGTAATTACAATGGCTCAACTCCAAACACACAAACAAAAATAACTTTTTGAGGTTATTGGAGACGGCGCGAATTTTTTTTTTTAATTTTAGTAAATAGTGTTAAGAATAGTCGATCGATTTAAATAATAGCGCCGCGCCGTGGGTGGCGCTCTCAATGCGAGATATCGGGAATTTTAGTGGCTTTATCCCCTAATTTAAGATTAAGATATGTAGTGCAGGCTTCAAATATAATATTGGATTTTGTGTGAAAGTACAAAGAAACAACCAGAACAACCGAAATTACAAAGAAACAGCCGAAAGAAACAGAATACGACATTCAGAATGGTACATACTGTGGTAGTATCATGCTGCAAAAAAGGCTGCGGAAAAAATATAGATGTATCGACTGCATTGAACCACCATGTGCACATTGTCAGGGTCTTAGTTGCTTTAAAAGACTCTAAAAGATAATAATGACGAGGCAGATTTGATTTGAACAATAATTACAATACAAACACATTGTTTGGGAAACAATCTTCTCATTATTGTGTAGGTCCAAATCCAAATTCTGCGTCTGCTCTTGGCCAGCCTGCGAGCGCCAGATACGCGCCAATATTTAAGTCGGCGAATGAACGACAAGTTTCTTGCTTGGCCGTCCTCTTAAATAAGATAGAATTATGATATTGATATAGGTGACAGTATGACATTGTGAGCACGCAGCGCGGAACGAATAGTTGTTGGCTAGTTAATAGACACTTATGTATTTGTGAAAATATAGTGAAATAAACAGTTACTTATAAACTGAGGGATGTGTTTGAGTCATTTTCAAAAGTTGTCCCGCCACGTAATCGTCAGTAAATTGTATCATCAAGAAATGTCAGGAAAAATTTTAAGAGTTTATGTGCATGATCTATGATACCTATACTCGTATAAGTTTTTTTTTTTTGTGTTTTTGAGTCAAATCACATTTAACTAGCTGGCAAACGTATTTGATATCTTCAAAAGGAGGCTTGGGATGTAAGTAATGTAAGATTAAACAAGTCATACAACATTTTAATATAAGTAACTTGTGTATAAATATATTTTTTAAAATATCCCAATATAGTGGTTTACAGTAAAATTGGAAATAAGAAATGGTGTTTTTCATTTTTTATTTTATTTATTTACTTAACTTTTATTTCTTTTTTTTACATCATCACATCATGCGTGAACCTATCCAAATCAGGGTTACATTTTACCTACTGACGGCAAGAAATGTCATGAAATATGTAGTATCAAGGAAACGTAAATAAATAAACTTAAATTCAAAATTCTAAGAAAACTCGTAATTATTAATAATTCATTCACTGCATCACAGATATGAAACTAAATGTAAGTAACGATACGTATTTATGGAAGTTTTACTCACTTTTACTTTAAAAGTCACGTGAAGAAATTATTAAAACTCGTCAGATGTGCCGAAACTTCAACTTCTCTCCTTCACTGACAACGACTGCAAAATGGCACTTAAGTTTAAGTCTTGTCTATGGATTAAAATTAACCAGTACTACTATTCACTATTTTGTGTAGCGTAACTGCCTCATGAACTATTGCCATTATTTTTTTTTAATGCCGCTCAAAAGTTTCAATCTGTAAGATAACTACTGTCCGTGTCGCGTATATGTATAAGTTCCTGGGGTATACTAAACTGGTAGATAAATGAAAGTTAGTCCTTTTACTACATATTATACGTATTTTGTTCACTTTAAAATTAAGTAATAAAATAAAGTACGACTAACCATCCGTACGATAACCAGAGCGCGGCAGCGGAATGTGCAAGCTTGCATATTCCTAAGTCCCTACAAGCAACCTACTTAATAATTATCAAATAGACCCATAAATAGGTAAAGAGCTTTATTTTCTAACATAAACAAATAGTTACCTATCATTTAAAAGTAAAAGGATTCGTTTTTAGATTTTTTTATATCTGAAAAGACATTAATTTGTAATTATGGAAGAAAATATTGAAGTAAAACAGTTTTCAAATAACATAGTAAAACGATATGTTAAGATTTATTAACAATGCCTATAACTTAAAAAAATATTTTTTTTAACATTATTTACGCGGTTTTAAAGCGGTTTTCACACGTGGACATAATTTGACTGTTAGGAAAAGTGGACAACTTTTTGAAAATGAGTACCTACTATTTTCCTCGTTAGCTACCAGTGATGGACACGGGGCGGGGGATAACGGGAAAAATCAGACTTAGGAAAAATCGTCATTTTAAAAATCGATATATCACTGCGTCGTGCGTCGTAGAGTACATCACTAGTATTGATGCGCGTCTGTCTAGGAAATATGTTGTTGTGCATATGAGTTCGAAATTAATCGCTAAATTAATCGCAAAATCCATTGTATTTCTTTTAAATTAAAAAATACAATTGTTGTAGTGTGAATTAATGTATATTTCAAGTTTGAAGTGCTGTGAAAAGGTAGAGTATTTCAACATAATATAGGCGCTGGAATGCCGGTGCAATAGTGCAGCATCTTTGTCTCAGGTTTTTCGATTAACAATTAGGACTTACAATTAGTATTAACTATTAGTACTAAAGATTAGATCTAAAGATAAAATTTCAGTAAATGGCGCATAAAATCGAAATACTGCATGCCTGCCAAAGGCGCAAGAAGGAATTCATTCTTGCAAGACAAATTCAGTCTCGGTTTTTTCTAAGCATTTGTAGCACTTTGCGTTTCTCTCTACTACTGAATGTAGCACAGCAAATTTAGTCTAATCCTGTAGCACAGCTTAATTTACGACCGATCACGGTCAGAGGGTCATCTCAAACAGGGATTTAGGTCTATATTACAGAACGAGACTCAGACTCTGTTCTTTAATTAAGTAGTAGTCGTATTTGTCATTATGATAGTCAGAAAAAGAGACAGTCAATACTTAAGTAAAGATCAAGACTTGAGTCAACTTCTGTAATATGGGCCTTAGTGTTTCATACTGTACAAAGGATTTTAGTATTTCTATTTCTGGATCATGTTATGTATTTAATTTACTAAAAGTATTTTCAATTATTCCAAAAGCATGTCTGTAAAATTAAGTTATTTTAACAGATATCGTTACAATATGGAAGAAGCAATTGAGTCATTGACTCAATCTCTTTCTGAAGCCGCCGCCCCACCGGTATCCACAGACCAGACGAGTACAGAAGGCCGAGTACCTACCGGTTTTCCAGAAGGACCTTCGGGGAAACACGAAGATTTTTCAGTTGAAAAAATCTTGGACAGGCGAGTGAAGAACGACAAAGTGGAGTATCTTTTGAAATGGAGGGGGTATTCTAAGTAATTACAACTTTTCAATGATCAGTAAATTCCTATGATAGGCATTATGGTGAAGAGAAACCATTCCTACCATAAGTGGATTGTTTCTGATGGGCTTTTCTATAATTATAAATAAAATAAAAGTAATAAAGTTGTTTATTTTGTATAAAGTGCATACATTGAAAAGAAGAACTGTACATTACATGCCCAAACTAGGTTACAAAATAACCTGTATTTCGGGCACCTTAAGTGTGGAATAAATCTATAGCTAATTACATTAATAAATATGATGTTTATATACTTACTACAATAAATAAGTTTAATAATTGGTTTTTCCAATAATTATCTTATATTAAACATAGTAAAAGCCTTATTTGAAAATATTTATAGAGAACTGTTTTTAAAAGTTTTGTTCTGAGACTGGCTAGCTAAAAGTCTACTCATGGCTATTTTATCCTTATCATGTGTAATGTGTATGTGTAAACGCGCAACGGATCGATATGATTTTTTGCACAAAGATAGCTGCAGAGACATAGGCTATTTGACAAAGGCTTCTTTTCCATGAAACGAAGAGCTACTGGGAAAACAGGAAGAATTTTTTTTTGAATGGGTTTGCTCTTGAGATGTGGTTGCCCAAGAGTGAAGATGTGGTTGGGCATGTAGCAAGCTCATGCAGAAGATGCCTATTCACTCAAACTTAAAAGCGGCTTAAACCTTCGCATGCTTTTTCAACACATGGTGTATGAGATTTGTATCGTAAAATAATGATAGGTCTTCATAAAATAACACTAAGTACTTCTTAATCAATGATTTTGTGTTCAATTCCTGCCAATGAGGCTAGTTTTTTTATAGCATACCTATGTTAATAATAAATGCTTTCCCAAAGATAAAGCCAACAGTGAGGGATCTATCCGCATTATGGCAAAATCAGTACATACAAATTAATTATACAACACAATCAAATAACTATAAAAATAGTTCCGTTTGCCTAGCATCAAATCATAAAAAACTTTGTCCAAAATTTACAGTGAAGACAACACGTGGGAGCCAGAAGACAATCTGGACTGTCCAGAACTAATATCAGCATATGAAGAAGCACGTTTGAAGAAGGCAAGCGAAGACACTGCTGCCTCTGCTACTGTGAATACTACTGCAGAGAATGATGAAGGACAGCCTGGACGGAAAAGAGGGAGACGGGAAAAGAAGAAGAAGGTTGATGTAAGTTAAATTGATGATAAATGTAGAGTACTTAGAGTAAGTGTTGCGATTTTCAAAAATTTGTCTTGAATGCGAATCGAATCCTGAAATACAGATCAGATCAGTGAGCTAGTCACTGAATGGCATTTTTGCACACAAGGGTAAACAAAAAACTTAAAATCCTGTTATTTCTTATTTTTAACAACCCGTTGTCATTTCTTATTATTATTTTTTATTTCTAGCCATTACTGTCCCACTGCTGGGCAAAGGCCTTCACTGCCGGAGGCCATATTACTTTATTTTTTTAGGGTTCCGTAGTAATCTACGAACCCTTATAGTTTCGCCATGTCCGTCTGTCCGTCTGTCCGTCTGTCCGCGGGTTTCCTAAGAAACCCTTGGTACTACAGAGCTGAAATTTGGCATGGTCATAAATATTAACTACGCCGTCAGAACTGTAGAGTGAAATCTTAGAAAAAAAATTTTTTTCGGGTGTCTCCCATAGACGTGAAAGGGCGATGAATTTTTTTTTTTCTATCCAATATCATTAAATGGGGTGTCATAGGACAGCTTTTCAAAAGACAAAATGGGTTTACTAAGAACGTTTTTCGATTCAGCACTTTGTTTGCCTAATATAATTTTTTAAAGTGAAAATTTTTGTCAAACACAAGTGTCCCCCCCCTCTACCTGCTAAACGGTTAATTTTAAAAATGTGAAAAAATTCATGGTGGTAGTATATACAATGAAATTATAAGGAAAACTATCACACATAAGATGGCTCTTCAAGTTTGCGAGTAATAGTCGACCAAGTGCCAAACTTAGTTGGGATTAATAAGAATATATTAACTAATATTAGATCCTTGGTACTACAGAGCTGAAATTTGGCATGGTCATACGTATTGATTGCGCCAACAGATTGAAGAAATAAAATTTTGGAAAAAACAATTTTTCGGATGTTTCCCATACACGTGAAAGGGCGATGTTTTTTTTTTCTCGCCGATATCATCGAATGAGATGTCATAGGATAGCTTTTTAAAAGATAGAAGGGGTTTACTAAGAACGTTTTTCGATTCAGGATTCCCTTTGCGAAAAATTAATTTTTAAAGTGAAAATTTTTATTAAAAACAAGTGTCCCCCACAACAAGCAAAACGATTGTTTTTAAAATGTGGAAAAATTCACGGTGATAGAATATACAACAAAATTAAAAGAAAAACTATCACACATAAGTTGGCCCTTCAAGCTTGTGAGTAATAATCGACCAACTGCTAAACGTTGTTGGGATTAATAAGAATATATTCACTAATATTAGATCCTTGGTACTACAGAGCTAAAATTTGGCATGGTCATACATATTGATTGCCCTGACAGATCTACAAAATAAAATAGTGGAAAAAAATTGTTCTTCGGGTGTTTCCCATACACGTGAAAGGGCGATGGATTTTTTTTTCTCGCCGATATCATCGAATAGGTTATCATAGGATAGCTTTTTAAAAGATAGAAGGGGTTTACTATGAACGTTTTTCGATTCAGCAATCCGTTTGAGAAACATTAATTTTTATAATGAAAAAAATGTGGAATAATTCACGAGAGTAGCATTTACGACGAAGTGTACCCCAATCTAAAATGGCTGCCATACAAGGTTCCACGCTAAAAGTGAGGCGAGCCGAAGCCAAGCTGTAACATATTGACATTTCAGGTGTCGTTTAATAGGTTTTTGGGGGTGCTAATTACGAAAATGACATCAAAATTATACACGATCACCACGCGACCTGCTTTAGCAGCAGCTCGATATTATTATATTATGCCTAACAATAATATTATCGCAAAAAAAAAAAAAAAAAAACCAAAAAAATAAAAATAAAAGAAAAACTAAAAAAAATTCGCGCTCGCTTCGCCCGCGCATTAAATACTTCCATTTCATTATATTTATTTCATTTTTTTTCTCGCCGATATCATCGAATGAGATGTCATAGGATAGCTTTTTAAGAGATAGAAGAGGTTTACTAAGAACGTCTTTCGATTCAGCATTCCCTTTGCGAAAAATTAATTTTTAAAGTGAAAATTTTTATTAAAAACAAGTGTCCCCCACTACAAGCAAAACGATTGTTTCTAAAAATGTGGAAAAATTCACGGTGATAGAATATACAACAAAATTAAAAGGAAAACTATCACACATAAGTTGACCCTTCAAGCTTGTGAGTAATAGTCGACCAAGTGCCAAACGTTGTTGGGATTAATAAGAATATATTTACTAATATTAGATCCTTGGTACTACAGAGCTAAAATTTGGCATGGTCGTAATATTGATTGCGCCGACAGATCTAAAAAATAAAATGGTGGAAAAAAATCGTTTTTCGGGTGTTTTCCATACACGTGAAAGCGTGAGGGATTTTTTTTTCTCGCCGATATCATCGAGTGGGTTATCATAGGATAGCTTTTTTCAAGATAGATGGGGTTTACTACGAACGTTTTTCGATTCAGCGATCCGTTTGGGAAACATTAATTTTTATAAAAATAAAATGTGGAATAATTTACGAGAGTAGCATTCACGACGAAGTGTACACTAATCCAAAATGGCCGCCATACAAGATTCCACGCTTAAAGTGAGGCGAGCCGATAGCCAAGCTGTAACATATTGACATTTCAGGTGTCGTTTAATAGGTTTTTGAGGGTGCTTAATACGAAAATGATATCAAATTTATACAAGATCACCACGCGACCTGCTTTAGCAGCAGCTCGATATTATTATATTATCCCTAACAATAATATTATCCAAAAAAAAAACAAAAAAAAAAACTAAAAAAAAACCTAAAAAAAATTTGCGTTCGCTTCGCTCGCGCATTAAATACTTCCATTCTGTTATATTTACACCAAAACTACAATTATTTCTGAAACTACAAACTTTTTAATACATTTCTTTTTGATACTATAGTATTTGGGGATTTTAACATCGACTATGACAATATGCTCGTAGAATTAAAAAACCAGCTGCATATTTGAACCATGCTGCTACGGAACCCTACAATGCGCGTGGCCCGACACGCTCTTGGCCGGTTTTTTTATAGAGGCTTCAGTCAGCCAGCCTCAGAATCATTTTAGTAGTTTATCTTACTAACTGGTCGATAAATTTATAGAGATCAACTGCTCGCTCCGACAGTGGTTTCTCCATTAGCTGTCCATTATATCTTGTTACTTTTCTTGTTATTTGTTTTTAAACGTTTTTTTTTCCGTTTTATCTGAAATCAGTGCATTCACTTTTAGCAGATGTGTTGCATGCTTCTCTTATTCAGAGTATGTCATTCAGCAAGAACATCTACTCATAATTAAGTGTCTCCATTATAGGATATCTTTTCTTTTAAGGCGTTTTACATAGCTGGTTATTGTAAGCTGTCGTGCAAGGGTATTGGGATGGGTTTCTGGCCGTTTCCTGTATCTTGTCTTGATTTTAGTAATTTCTTCTCTCACTGTTAGCATTTCCAGGTGTTCGTGGATCTCAGCATTAGTCACATACAAGGGGACATTACTGATTGCTCGGAGAATTCCGTTCTGCATTCTTTGTATTTGTGGGAGTGCATCACGTCGGGGTCACCAATGTGGGAGTAGTTGTCCCAGCGTTGGACGATGGTAGGGTCGAGTAGCGGAGAAATAATACGCCTGAGTGTCGTTGGAAGACTGTCTTTATTCGCTGCTGCGGCCGTATTTATATTATGGCCGCGGCGATTTTATGTAGCTACCCTACATATTCTTATGATGGAGGAGTCATACGAATACGAAAACGGTCTTACTAATGATAAATTATACACTGCATATAACATGCGCAAACACTGTTTTTCAAAATTTTTGATTGATATAATCTTATACAACACAAAGTTAGTAAGACCGTTAGAATAAAATAAGTATGACATCAATAACATTGATTAATTTATCTTTTTACATGTTTTAATATTTTTTGTCCAGGAAATCGAAAAGCCACGCGGTTTAGCAAGGGGTTTGCCTCCAGAGAGAATACAAGCTGGTCAACTGTTTCATGGAACTCTCTACTTTTTAGTAAAATGGTAGGTTTTGATGAATTAAGATTTTTCACAATTTATTTTTAAGCCTATTCTTGGATATCAATATGGCAGAGTCCTCTGCCGCAAGCAGTGGGATGTCAAGGGATGCAGGAGCCTAAGAAGGATTGTTAGAATTCAGATTTTATGTTTTTGCTAAATTATTAAATAACTTTGCAATTACGATGCATGTCGTTATGGGTGTTCGTTACTGACGCCATATAACATAATGAGAGGGCAGAACGAGATACACGTAAGACTATATTGTATCACGACTCGAACATCAACCCCCAAGGTTGACTCGACCCACTCGAAATTTAAAATAAAATTTCATCTCTACACTGCTTCTGCGATCACCTGACTGTACCTACGGCTCAACTTCGTCATAGAGCGTCATATAATGTGAAAATATATGTAAAAGTCTATACAGGGCTTTAGGTAAATCACTTTCAACCTCTCGGGTGGTAAATCAGTCCATGAAACTGAACAACTTTCTCAAGGAACAAAGGTCGAAGTATGAAAACAAAATTTTAACTTCCCATACAAAATGCGCTATCAGCTGACGCAGTTTGTATGGGAACTAAAAAATTTTTTTTCGTATTCCGACCTTTGTTCTTTGGGAAAGTTGTTCAGTTTCATGGACTGAGTTACCACCCGAGAGGTTGAAAGTGATTTACCTAAAGCCCTGTATAGATGTCTGTATTTTGAGTGAAATAATATATAAAGCGGTGATAGCCCAGTTGGTAATGAGCCAGACTTGTAATCCGAAGACATAGACATAGACATATACTTTATTGCACACCGTGACACAAAAACATTAAAATAACAAACAAGGACAGAAAACAGAAATGTACAAAAAGGCGGCCTTATTGCTAAGGTAGCAATCTCTTCCAGGCAACCTTTGGGTAGGAAAATAATGAAAAAAATATGAAGCAGAGCGGGTGGTGGCTAACAATAAAAAAATGAAATAATAATAATAATAAAATATATTTATATATTACATAAACTACAGCTCTAATATTTAAGTACATAATATAACAATATTACATATACTAATACATATAATACAATATTACTATGAAAGAAAGGAACATGATAACAAAAAGGGTTCATTGGGTAGAGGAAACGGAGTTGAGGAAATGGGCTTTGACTCGTAACTTAAAGGATTCTAGGGAAGGAGAACGTCTTATGGATTCAGGAAGATTATTCCAGAGACGGATAGACTTGACCGAGAAGGATTGAGAGAGGAAGTTAGTAGTGTGAGGAGGAATATTTAATGAAAGATTATAGCAAGAGCGGAGATTTTTATTTAGAGTAGCTGAACGGAAGGTGAAGAAGTTTTTGAGATAGGCGGGAGCATTAGGATTGGACAGGATAGTATACAAGTGCGAAAGGATGTGACAGTCCCTACGAAGGCGAATGGGCAGCCATTGAAGACGGGAACGGTAGTCGGACACATGATCAAATTTCCGCAGACCAAAAATAAAACGAATGCAAAGATTTTGCAAACGTTCTAATTTATTTATAAGCTCAACCGTTATATCAGGGTAACAAACATCGGCATAGTCTAATATTGGCAGAAGTAGTGCATGAGCCAAAGATATTTTGGTTTTGATAGGCAGAAAGTTTTTAAACCGTTTGAGCGAGCCATACGCGGCAAACACCTTCCTACTTACCTCTGAAACGTGAGGTTTCCAGGACAAACTACTATCAAAAATGACTCCAAGATTTTTTACTTGATCGCTAAAAGGAATACGTACGCCATCAAAATAACTGGTGGTAGTGTATTATAGTCAATCCTTGCAGCGTACCATCGACCTCCAATTATAATGGTTTGGGTTTTGCCTGGATTCACATTAAGACCGTGAGAGCGACTCCATCTATTAATACTTACAAGGTCCTGATTAATAATATCAATCGCATTCCCGAGTTGTGAAATTGGAGCCTGTGTATAGATTTGGAGATCGTCTGCATACAAATGATAGGAAGAAACAAGAGGAAGGGTTATGGAATTAATGAAGATAGAAAATAAGAGAGGGGAAAGGACGCCACCCTGCGGTACGCCGGCAGACGTGTTACACCACGTAGAGAAGGTTTCTTCAATACGGATGCGTTGCCGACGCCCATACAGGTAACTATGAAACCAAGCCACCACAGTTGGAGATATGTTAAGTGAACGCAGCATCGCAAGGAGAATATCAAAATCAACAGTGTTGAAAGCGTTACTGAAATCCAGTAACGTCAACACTGTCAACTTCTGATTCTCCATACCCGTACGAATGTCGTCAGAGATTTTAACTAAGGCAGTTGTCGTACTATGACCGGGGCGGAAGCCGGATTGAAAAGGATTGAAAAGATTGTTCATGTTAAGGAAAGAGGAAAGTTGTTGCTGAACAAGTCTTTCAAGGACCTTGGACAGGAAAGGTAATATGGATATAGGACGATAGTCTGAAAAGGAACTAGGGATGGGCTTTTTGGGCAGTGGGACAACGTGGGCTTCTTTCCAAGTGGAAGGAAACACGCCTAATGCAAAGGAATTATTAAAGATTTTTGCAATGATAGGGGAAAGGATGTCAATGATGGGAACGATCATGTTACGACTAACGCAGTCACCTCCGACCGCATTCGACGAAATGGCGAGAGCATTCCTTTTAACATCACAAGCCGTGATATGACGAAAAACAAAAGGTGGAAAATCTGGAGCTGGCAGTGACGAAAGATTACTGATGGTACTAGACTTAATGTTGCTATCAATCGAAGCAGAAGAGGAGAAGTGAATGTTCAAAGCATCAATGTCAACATTGTTAGAGGTGGACTCGTTACGTGACTTGCCAACTCCAAGTTTATTGAGAAACGACCAAACCTTAGAAGGATCACCGTTCTCAACTGATTTGTGAAAATGGCGTCTCTGTATATCCCGTATCTTTGTATTGCAGCGATTCCTTATTTCACGATAATGATCCCGATTTTTGTCCGTTGCGTCAGTCCTGTACTTGGTCTTGGCTCGCGTCTTCCTCTCCATGAGGCCACGGACCTCATCGTTTAGCCAAGGTGCAGAAAGATGTTTTACACGCACAGCTCGCACAGGAGCATGCTGGTCATACAGTTCAATGATTTTACGATTTAAAAACGCCACTTGTTCGTCCACAGACCCAAGATCATCTATGGTAGACCACTCTATTCTCTCGGCATCCTTACAAAGCTTATTAGTATCTATACCGGCAAAATTTCTAAGCATCAAGGTTTTAGCTTTTGCTTTAGGCGGTCGTAATCGGTATGAAAGATACACCAAATCGTGATACGAAAATTGATCTGCGGATACCTGACCATGCTTGTCTACGTGGTCAAGGGAAGAAACAAAGATTAGATCAAGAAGAGAGGGTTCACAATTAGGAAAGTGGTGAGTAGCCTTTAAAGGAAGAATATGCATATCACAAGAGTGAGCTAGTGAGCTGAGTTTTTGAGAATTAAGATTATTTTTCAACAAATTTGTGTTGAAGTCGCCTAACAAAATAGTGTGTGCATAGGAAGGAGATAAATTTACAATCAGCGATTCTAAAGAGTCAAAGTAATCATTATGCATAGAGGGATTGTAAAACACTCCGAGAAGAAATTTGCTGTGGGAAAGGCTCACCTCAAGGAAAAGGTGTTCAGCTGTACCAGGGGGAGGAGGTTGAGGAGATCTATGAACGATAGAGTAGAAAAGATGAGAACGTAGATAAATGGCTACCCCCCCACCATGAGTGGAACCGCAACGATCATTTCGCACAAGTTGAAAGCCAGGAAGAGAGAAAGAGGTGGAAGGGAGAGAAGGATTAAGCCAGGTTTCTGACACGAGAACCGCATGAATATTTTTGCTGTCGAATGAATCAAGCAATTCAGTATAGTGACCTGGAATGCTCTGCGCATTAATGTGGACTATGTTGAAATTCTTTTTAGTGTCAGAAAACGTGGCGTCCAGAAAGTCTGATAAAGAAGGTTTAAGACTATGAAAGCTGTCATCAGAGTCAGAGGAACAAGAATGAAATAAATCAGATGAATTTCCTATAGTAATATCCATAAATAGTATGCAATAAATAAATAAATATAATAAACACAAATATAATATATTTAAAAAAATAAAAATAATAATAAAAGAGTTAGGTTTTCGAAGGTCGCAGGTTCAAATCCTGGTGCGGGCCTGTACCACTAAATTCGTCTTTTCGGATTTATGTACGGATTTCTAATTATCACTTGCTCAACGGTGAAGGAAAACATCGTGATGAAACCCTCCCGTCCAAGAAAATTCATTTTCGACAGACGAGCGGTCCACCAACCCGCATTGGGCCAGCGTGGTGGACTATGGCCTAAATCCCCTTCGTGTTTCGAAGGGAGGCCCGTGCCCCTCGGTGGGGACTGTAGGGTTTCCTTTGAAGCCCTAACTATTGAATTTTATATTTTCGTTTCACTTTTTGTTTACCATAGCATGTTTGGATAATGTTGTCACAGCTGTCTTGTCATCGTTCTGTCCTCGAATTCTATGTCTTTGGTTTATGCCATCATTCTACGCTATGACATCATTCTATTTCGTTGGTCTTACCTTAACCATTTTAACCATTGACATAGAATGATGCTTAGACTGGCCACTTACTTTTGTCAGTCTTTATTTTTTTTTTGATGTGGACTTCAGATTTTGGAGTGGAGAAAAAAACTTGGAGCTGAAGAAAACCACCTTTTTCCCCGTCCTGGTGCTCTGAGTAGAGACTAACACCAGGACCTTCTATTTTAAAGACCTCCCTGGGTCAGTGCTTGGCCAGGGACTGGAAAGTTTACTATACCGTCTTGAATTTTTACCGTAAAATCAGTGTAAATCTCCTTACTACCTAGCTATATTCTAAATCTTCTAACTAAAGTCTACCTACCCTAATCTATTTAACATATACCGCACCGCTACGCAGTGGACTTATTTACATTGTGACGGAGATCCCTTTCAGCCTGGATATTTTCCATCTACCACGCCTCGCTACTGGCAAACAGTTGATCGGATTTGGGGTCCCGTCAAGATTTTATTTGGAATTTAACCCGTGGAGATCACCCGTCCTGGACCCATGGCTTAATGAGTAACGTTGTCACACCTTTTAAAAATTTACTTATATCTAATACTGCGAGCCATAGTGTGGATAGGTTAACCCTTTGGTCCCAATAAATTCCTCAGTGTTTTACCCTAGATCATCTTTTCTTTTCACCTTCCTCTTCCACCTTGGTCATTGCGTTTGCCTAGGATTCTAACCCTAAGGACCTAGAATCCTCGACGCAACGCCTAGGTACCCTAAACTTGCATCTAGGTTTTAGTCACCTGAACTCCTAAAGCCTAGGTGTAATCCTACACTACCCTTACACTATTCCTTACTCTTAACTCGTGGTATCCACTTAGGACACTAAATCCTAGGTGTAATACTACAGTTTGGCGCCCTTCTTTACGAACCTACCCCCCCTCTAAATTCTAAAACACCACTTACTCAAGTGTATTTAAATTAAGACACTATTTTAGGCACATTTCGATAATTTGTTTGGATTTACTACCTACGATATACTACCTACTTGTTACTACTTACTATTTACTACCTTCTATTAACTACCTACTATACCTACTACTTACTTACTTACTACTTACTAAGTACTTACTTACTACTTAATTACATACTTAGTACTTACTTACTACTAGCACTATAACACTTATTCTTTTACTTATTATTCTACTACACATTATTCTACTTATTCTATTTATTACTTATCTACTCTTATTCTCTACCTACACATATTTCACCTTACACAACTTTTTTCATTTTGTTAAAGGACATTGTGAAAAAAGGTGTCTTTTTGGTATAAAGGACATGGTGCAAAAAAACTAACATTTTGGTTAAAGGGACATTCTCGTACTGTGAGTTACCCTAATTACACTATTGGCTCTAGGCTTGTAATTCTTAGTTTAATATTGTAATAAGTACTTAGTTTAATATTTTAGATTTATAAACTTAGATTTTAGTGCTTAGTTTTAATGTTCATGTCGAACAAATTTTTAAATTGTTAATAATTTTTAACTATTTAATTTTAAAAAAGAACACTTTAATTTAAATAGACTAACTTGATATTTTAAAAAAATACCAACCTTTTAAATTAATAAAATCTTTAAATTGTTAATCATCTTTAACAATTTACCTTAAAATAATTTATATGTGATGTAAAAAACACAACTTGTTAAATAATAACAAATTTAATCTGTACTATTATTTTTACCAAATGTAATTTTTTTTTTTCTCCTAACTTTAACTTATGCTATCTTAATTTTATTGACTATTCTTTAATTTTTCTGACTTATTCTACTATACTATAACTTAAACCTATTTTATTTTATTCCAACTTTCTTTGTAAATCTGCAATATGGCTCGTCGTATTGTTTTTAATTTACTGAATAAAGCAGAAGCCGAATATGAGGTTAAGATCCGTAATGAGGAACCTGCATCGACGGTCTCTAATCTCCATTCTCAGCTAAAAATATTGTCCAATATCTCCCCTGAACAGATTGAAACATCTCCTATTCCCCTTTCAACTGACCTTGATCAAATAGATCACTCTCTAAAGTATGCAGAACTTAAATTCGATCTGGGCAAGGAACAGAACTTCCCCAAGATCGAGGCATACTTGAATCACATCTTCTGCAGACTCCAACGTATAGACGTTGATACTTGTGATGATGACCCTTCTGCTCTCGATAAATTATACTCTCTCCGTCAACGCTTCAAAAATTTGGAAAAACAATTTAAAGATCTTACAGCTAAAGAGGAGGAATTTCACCCCTCTCTTCAGGAACTCCCAACAGATGACTGCGTTCCCTCACCTAGGAACCAGCCTTCTAAGGATACTCCCCTTTCTAATTTGCATTCTTACACTAAATCTTTAGGCGAATTGAGGAAATTTTCCTATTCTGGTGATTCTTGTCCTAAGTCTTTTTTGTTAAAATTGGAGGAATTTACAACTTCTCGGGGTATTCCTAAGGAGTCATTAATTAAACATGCTTCGGAATTTCTTTCTAATAACGCTCTTCATTGGCTCCGTTTTAAGCTTACTCGGAATCCAGCTTTGACTTGGTCCGACTTTTCAACCTCTTTAGTTCAGGACTTTAGCGAATACGATTGCGACTATAAAATTCTAACTGCAATTCGAAATCGCACTCAAGGCTCTAATGAGAATATTATTATTTACATTTCGTTGATGAATGGAATGTTTTCAAGACTGACTAAGAAATTGTCTGAGACAGATCAACTAGACATTCTTAAACGTAACATACGTCCCTGCTATTCTATCTATCTAGCCTTGGTTAACGTAAATTCTATCGATTCTCTTATCTCTACTTGCCGGAAATACGAGGAATTTATTGATAAGGATCGGAATTTTAAAGAACCAACGTCTGATTATAATCCTCTGGTCTCAGAGTTTAACTATACACCTCCAGTTTCTTCTAAACCCTCTACGTCTTTTAACACTAATCCTTCTTCTTTTAAAACTAATTTCTCATCTTTTAAACCTAATTTCCAAAATAGGAAAGCGGTAAATGCTACTTCTTCACAATCTCCTAGCTCGTCTACCAATATTCAACCTTCTGAGGTCCCTTCACCTACTCCTATCTTGGATTCTACACCATCAACTAACGCTACTTACGTACCTTCTGCATTTTATCTACATTGTCCTCGTTGTCGAACTAACGATCACTCTCTAAAAGCTTGCAAACAACCTAGGATACCCATTTGTTTCAAATGCGGTCTAAAAGGTGTAATTTTCCCTAATTGCCCTAAATGTAACCCTACCTATAATTCTAATTCAAAAAACTAGATTCTAACTTGAATCCTAAACCTAGTTTTGATAAAGCTGACTGGGATAAATGGTTATTGACGATTAAAACCTTCTTAGGTTGCTATAGGATCTCTTCAGTTTTCTACAAGAACGAAAGTGATCACAACCGTCCTTTCTTAAAGGTTTCTATCGATAATAACTTATTTTCTGCGCTTCTCGACAGCGGCAGCTCTATCACTATCTTAGGCAATAATTCTCATTTTGAAATTTTAAAACTAGGTTTTGAGTTGTTCAAGTCAAACCCTATTACTGTCGCTACGGCAAATCGTCATGAAGTAAAATCTCTTGGTTACTTTGATCTTCCTATAACTTTTAATGATCACTGCCATATAATTAGAGCTTACGTGTTCCCCGTAGGGTTTCCTTTGAAGCCCTAACTATTGAATTTTATATTTTCGTTTCACTTTTTGTTTACCATAGCATGTTTGGATAATGTTGTCACAGCTGTCTTGTCATCGTTCTGTCCTCGAATTCTATGTCTTTGGTTTATGCCATCATTCTACGCTATGACATCATTCTATGTCGTTGGTCTTACCTTAACCATTTTAACCATTGACATAGAATGATGCTTAGACTGGCCACTTACTTTTGTCAGTCTTTATTTTTTTTTTGATGTGGACTTCAGATTTTGGAGTGGAGAAAAAAACTTGGAGCTGAAGAAAACCACCTTTTTCCCCGTCCTGGTGCTCTGAGTAGAGACTAACACCAGGACCTTCTATTTTAAAGACCTCCCTGGGTCAGTGCTTGGCCAGGGACTGGAAAGTTTACTATACCGTCTTGAATTTTTACCGTAAAATCAGTGTAAATCTCCTTACTACCTAGCTATATTCTAAATCTTCTAACTAAAGTCTACCTACCCTAATCTATTTAACATATACCGCACCGCTACGCAGTGGACTTATTTACATTGTGACGGAGATCCCTTTCAGCCTGGATATTTTCCATCTACCACGCCTCGCTACTGGCAAACAGTTGATCGGATTTGGGGTCCCGTCAAGATTTTATTTGGAATTTAACCCGTGGAGATCACCCGTCCTGGACCCATGGCTTAATGAGTAACGTTGTCACACCTTTTAAAAATTTACTTATATCTAATACTGCGAGCCATAGTGTGGATAGGTTAACCCTTTGGTCCCAATAAATTCCTCAGTGTTTTACCCTAGATCATCTTTTCTTTTCACCTTCCTCTTCCACCTTGGTCATTGCGTTTGCCTAGGATTCTAACCCTAAGGACCTAGAATCCTCGACGCAACGCCTAGGTACCCTAAACTTGCATCTAGGTTTTAGTCACCTGAACTCCTAAAGCCTAGGTGTAATCCTACACTACCCTTACACTATTCCTTACTCTTAACTCGTGGTATCCACTTAGGACACTAAATCCTAGGTGTAATACTACAGGACGTATACGGGCTGGTAAGAGTATATGTAAAGCCTCTTAGTGGCTAATAAGACAGAACTCGTAAATTCTCTGGCCTAAAATAACCCATAATTGTGTTCCTTACAGGCAAGGCTGTTTAGAGTTGGACGTGGTACCAGGTCATGACTTAGGCGAGGCGTTCCCAGATTTCGTCATCAACTATTACCAGCGATGTGCGCCTTTCAGTGTGCGGCATGCCATTGGAAAGATACCAAGACTAGCGCCTGATGTAAGTGGGATCCCATTTTGACGGGTCCTGGATTCGATTCCCGGTCGGGGCAAATATTCGTGTAAAGGCAGCTTCACTTGGCGTTGCGTGTTTGCGTATTTGCTGTATTTGGCCAAATACTACCATGGGTGGAGGATTTATTTGTCTATATTTGCCATATTTGCACAAATATGACAAACACACAAATAGGCAAATACGCCGATCCGTTCGCTTGTCGGTCTTTGGTCACACATCAAAGGACGCATTATGATTATTAGACCATTTTAGACCTTATTTGTCTGTGTTATTTGCTGTTGGCATCCCAAGTGAAGACGTCGTGTTTGTGCTGTTTGGACTACGTACGAATATTTGGACAAATACAGCGAATACACGCAATGCCAAGTGAAGTGCCACCTTAATAAGCAGGTGTTTGTTCTCGGGTCATGGGTGTTCGTATTTGTTTTTGTGTATGTTTTACGGGACACAGGACACAAGGGAAAACCTTAAGTCTAGGCCTTTGAGTGTGTAGCGTTTATAATTATTTATCTTATATATAAAAATGAATCACTAAATCTGTTGGTAAGCGCAAAACTCGAGAACGGCTGGACCGATTTGGATGATTCTTTTTTTGTTGTGTTCCTTATTGTCAGGAGAAGGTTCTTATGAAAGAAAAAACTAAAAAGTGCCACGGAAACGAAGTCCCGGGCGGAAAGCTAGTTTAACTATACTAATATTATAAAGAGGAAATATTTGTATTTTTGTATGTAACGAATAGGCTCCGAAACTACTGGACAGATTTCAAAAATTCTTTCACCATTAGGATGCTACATTATCCCTGAGTAACATAGGCAACATAATTTCCGAATTCCCACGGGAACGTAGTCCCGAGTGGGATGCTAGTTTATAGTGAATGCGAAAGTAACTCTGTCTGTTTCGCTTTCACGCCTAAATTACTGAACCGATTTTGATGAATGGGCACGATATAACCTGTAGTCGATGCGGGCGGAGCCGCGGGCGGAAAGCTAGTATTGTAATAAGCAGGAGTTTGTTCTCGGGTCCTGGGTATTCGTGTCTGTCTTTGTGTATGTTCTAAGGGCCCAGGACACTAGATAAACCCTTAGTGTGGGCTTGAAAGAAATATTTTATTAGTTTCATTACACAACTAGCATCCCGCTCGGGACTTCGTTCCTGCGAGAATTCAGGAAAGTTATGTAGCCTATGTTACTCAGGGATAATATAGCATTGTAATGGTGAAAGAATTTTTCAAATCGGTGTAGTATTCGTTACATACAAAAATTCAACCATACAGAAATACAAATCTTTCCTCTTTATAATATTAGTGTAGACTAGCATTCCGCCCGGGACTTCGTGTACCCTATCATGTACCCTATGTCCATCCCGGATAATGTAGGATTCTAATGGTGAAAGAATTTTTGAAATCGGTCCAGTAGTTTTGGAGCCTATTCGTTACATACAAAAATACAAATCTTTCCTCTTTATAATATTAGTATAGATAAGGATATATTATTCCTTTTTTTCCAGCTACCTCTAGAACCAGACCCACCGGTCCAGCCAATGGAAACTTCCGCAGACGTTTCACAAGCCCTAGATGACGTCACACAAAATCTAGAAGTGCCAGAAAGTCTGCCTGATGTGTCCCAGGGCTTAGAAGTACCGCAGAACTTAAACACGGCTGCAGAAGCTATGGATCAGAGTCAACCAGGTAAGAAAGAAAATTCGAAGATTTATTGAGCCAAAATAAACATGAATGTTATCAATTATCATTATAATCAGATAATTTAAGAGTAGGTAAATATGAATTTTGTTGGTATTAAGTCTTTATCCATGAAATTTGTGTTTTTTAATACATATTATTCGGAAACTAATTTTTTATACTAAAGTTTTATGATTTTTCTCGGAAATCTGAAATCAAAATTTAACTATTTTGTAGGAAGATTATCCAAAGCAAAAAAAAGATTACTAGCCTTGCAAATAAAAGAAATACGTTATTCAAGTTCATGGTTTTGTTTACAATATTTCTCGTTTTTTTTGTTCTAAACCTTTCCTTTTTGTAAATCCCTATCCCTACTAATATTATAAATGCGAAAGTAACTCTGTCTGTCTGTCTGTCTGTCTGTTACCTTTTCACGCCTAAACCGCTGAACCGATTTTGATGAATTTTGGTACAGAGATAGATTAGAGCCTGGGAAAGGACATAGGCTACATTTTATCCCACAGTTGGGCACGATATAACCTGTAGTCCACGCGGGCGGAGCCGCGGGCGGAAAGCTAGTCTTAAATATATAAAACAAAGTCGTGTTAGTTACACCACTTATAACTCAAGATCGGCTGGACTGATTTTGATCAAATTTGGTACGGAGGTAGCTGATACCCTGGATTAACACATAGGCTACATAATTTTCCGAAATTCCCACGGGAACAAAGTCCCGGGCGTAAAGCTGGTGTTTCAATAAGATCATATCATCTCACGTTCATACTCGTAAAAGTAAAAATAAAACAAAGTCTAGAATAATATTGTTATTTAGTTACATGTAGCAAAATTGTCACAAATTTTCGTATAACTCTGAAACAATATCGTCCCTAGTAATACACGTTCATCGTAACTCTCACTGTTTGTTTATAATAAGCAAGATTAGTTATCTGTGAACCCATAACAAAAAACCGGATGCCTATCAATTGAGAATTATAAGCAAAAAAGGCGATAATGTAAACGCATGTCGAGCGTTCCACTTGACATCGCGGCACTTAAGGCGACTACAGCACCCGATAAAGGCAGCACACATAAGAATAGTGCCATCTCCGTCTCTCAACAGGCCTGGGCCGGCAGTGCGAACAGTGTCGATACACGAAGTTTACGGACTATGAAAGCATGCGTGCGTAAAAACATGTTCGAAAGTTAGAAAAATGAGATTTATGGAAAGGTAACAGCTTAAATCGAAAAATGCGTTAACTACTTATCGAGAGTGTTCAATCACGAACATTTTGATAGCAAATTCAAGTTCCTGTGTGGATTTTACTATCGATTTTACAGCTTAAAAGATACACAATATTGGGTATTTAGAGGTGACTTTGTGAGCTTTTTCTATCGAACCAAAAGTGCTGAATCATGTTTTCAGCAAACTACTTATCTAGTTTATGTCCTGAGTATTACCGTAGTATTTCTTTTCTTCGATTTAATGCAGTGCGTCATGCTTATCTACGCATCATAAAATCGTAATTTAGGTGCTGTAGTCGCCTTAAGCATACCACGGACGTTAAGGGCGCGCGCGCTTGAGCATACCACAGGTTAATGTCTATCATTCATTCCCGAAACTCCCACGGGAACGAAGTCCCAGGCGGGATGCTAGTCTACACTAATATTATAAAGAGGAGATTGTTTGTTTGTTTGCATTGAATAGGATCCGAAACTACTAGACCGATTTGAAAAATTCTTTCACCATTAGAATCCTACATTATCCCCTATGAATATAAGCTACATAATTTTCCCGAATTCCTACAGGAATGAAATCCTGGGCAGGAGGCTAATTTAATATAACATTTGTTTTCAGAAATTCCTGGGCCAGTGACAGAAAACGGTGTGGGCGGAGATATGCCCACGCTTGGGCTCGACGATGCGGGCTCATTGGAAGTACCAGTCAACTGACCAACGTTGTTCGACCCTAGTAGCCTACCCTACTAGGACACCAAGTGAGCATTCACTTAAATAAATAAATAAAACGCCATACACTCAAAAGCCCACACTAAAGCTTTCCCTTGTGCTGTGGGTCCCTCGGAACACACATACACGGCTTTAGGTGAATCTCTTTCAACCTCTAGAGTGGTTAATCAGTCCATGAAACTGAACAACTTTCCCCCAATAATAGGTTAAAATACGAAAAAAATTAATTTTGAGTTTCCATACAAACTTCACCAGCGTATAGCGCATTTTGTATGGGAGATCAAATTTTTTTTTCGTATTTTGACCTATGTTCCTTGGGGAAAGTTGTTCAGTTTCATGGACAGATTTAGCACCAGAGGTTGAAAGAGATTTACCTAAAGCCCTTTATAGACAGACTCAAACACTCACTTATTTGTTTTATTGTATGTATGTAAAGACTTTATTGCAAATTCTTACAGACTAATGTAAAGGAAACAGCTTTGTGTAAAGGCGGACTTATCCCTGAAGGGATCTGAAGTCCGTATTACAAAATGTGACTCAGACTCTGATATGTACTTGAGTAGCAGAAATAGACAATCAATACTTACTTAAGTTTAGATCAAGCGTGCTCGACGATGCGGGCTCTTTAGAGGTACCGGTCAACTGACCAACGTTGTTCGACCCTAGTTAGGGGCCATCCATAAGTTTTTGGATGGCCCCTAACTAGGGTCGGCCCTAACCCATCCTTGTCACAGCTGGTCACATTTGTGAGACTCCCCCTTGCCTAGTGTGACGTCACACATTTTGCAATTTTACATCTAGTAGGTAATTATTGAATAAAAAAAAGCAGTTCCTAAATAAGTTATGTTTCCATTTAAATTATTTTTTAATAAAATTAACTCAAGACAAGTTGGAGATAATAAGATAATTCAAAATAATTTTTGGAAGTACCTTCAGAACCTGGTAGCTGAAAATTGGCCGTCGGCCTAGGTTAGCTGGTAATCATATGTTAATAGTACATATTAGCACTACTCTTTCCCACACTTTTGGTTAATGAGAAAATAAGTAAGGTCTGGCGGCCTTGGGATCTTGGTCTATTAAACCTTTGCGCGCCTCTTGAACACCCGTGTGTTCAAGATTTGTATCGCCCGTGCCGTAAACAAGTGCGGGAAGGGTGAAGCAGTCGTCTTTTTCGCGATTTTGATTATTATTATTTATTTATTTATTATTATTATTATAATATTTATTACAAACAATTATCTTAAAAACTATCTTAAATGCAATGTAACATAAACGAAATGGTTTTCCCGTACATTGCATAGTTCGTCGCCGAGGATTTGTCCACGTTTGTAGATGTTGGCTAATAAGTATGTTGTGCGTTTCATTTGTGTGTGTAGCTTTGACTGTGTGTATGTTGTGTCCCATTTTTCCCTCAAACTATCAAGTGGTTGTAGCTACTGAATGAAGTCAAGTACCTAATATTTGATGCTCTGCCTACCCTATGTAATCCTTACCTTATTCCTCTTAATAATGATGTTGGTTTCGTGGTGTGCACTGGTTTATTAGTGGCAAGTGAGCGGTGCGATGAGTAGACGGGCCTAGTGTATGTGTTTTGCGTTGCATTGTGCGTGTGGGTGCGTGACTGTGTTTGTGTGAGTGTGACCGTTTACTTGACATACAGCGTGCTCCTTTTTTCATGCTTTTTTTCATGCTCTCATAATGAGAGAAAGATACTGTCAATAAAATACAATACAATATACTTTATTGCACAATTTGAAAAGAAATACAATACTGTAAGTATAGATCAAGACTTGAGTCTCCTCCTGTAATACGGGCCTAAGTCGCGTTCTGTGATACGAACCTCAGATGAACAATAAAACTAATAAGTGGATGCTCACTTGTTGTCCTAGTAGGGTAGGCTACAGTAGCCTACCTAGTTAGGGGCCATCCATAAATTACATCACACGTTAAGGGGGAGGGAGGGGGTCGACAAAGTGTGACATTGTGTGACAAGGGGGTGGGAATCTGAGTCGCGTTCTGTAATACGGACCTGAGATTACAATACCAATAAAGAGTCAGTTATATTCTTGATAAGATGGCGTCCACGATTGTCGTGATTTTGCCAATGTCTAAATATTTTAATGAGTTTTCCAACAGCATGCTTGGCAAAAACTTGCAGTTGGCACATTCTGTGTTCACATCAATATTAAATTACTAATAGAATTTGGCAATAACAAGAGATACCTATGGGAATCTTGGCTATCTTATTTCTACTCCGTACGTAAGTTTTGGAATACAATTTAACGATTAGTAATACATAATCATAAAATTAAATAAATATTTTAGTACTAAGAGTAAATACAGGGCTTTAGGTATCTCTCTTTCAACCTCTCGGGTGGTTAATCAGTCCATGAAACTGAACAACTTTCCCAAGGAACATAGGTCAAAATACGAAAAAAAATATATAGCGCATTTTGTATGGTAGATCAAAATTTTTTTTCGTATTTTGACCTATGTTCCTTGGGGAAGTTGTTCAGTTTCATGGACTGATTTACCATTCGAGAGGTTGAAAAAGAGATACCTAAAGCCCTGTATATGTTTGGTGACTAAGTAAGATAGCTTAAGTTGAAGATGTGACATTCTTTGTAAATCAGTCCACCAAACATAGGTCGAAAAATAATAAAAAAACCTCCACACACCTCGACCGATTGGGCGGTCTTCCACTTGACGGCACGGCACCGGCGCCGGTAACCAGGAAAACAAAAATGTATCCGGCGCCGGTCAGTGAAAAACCTGTCATATGTTTTCATACATTTATACACCACCTGCATCTGGAGCACGTATTATACGTCAAGTATTCTCTATTTGAAGTAAGCCATTTAAGCTCAAGGGAAATAAAGTTATATGGAACTTCCCTTGGGTAATAATGACATTTAAATATGGAAAGCCAAAATGTCAACAACATCGTCTATCAAAAATAATTTCGAAAAAAAAACAAGGCTGTTCCTTAGTCCAAGTAGATTTTAACTATAAAATTTGTCACATCATAGAGACTTTACTTTTATTAAAAATATTTAACATAAAAACTTGGCTGTATGTCTTAGCTATTGACTTTCCTTTGCCTACGGAACTAAATATTACCGATAAGAAAACGTCGTCGGTGATTTTCGATCTGTGATTTTTACCGCGAATTGTTTTGTTGTAAGTTTTTTAAATAAATCTGAGAAAAATAGGATGAATTTAAAATTTCTTTTTTATTTAACCTCACAGTAGGTGTATAAAGTAGAGTAAGCTCTTCTGCGATAAAAATGTCTTACAGAATCCTTCATTTCGCTCAGAATTCAATATGCTGCCCGTGATATAATACACTGTTTTATCCCCTTGTTGCTAAATTTACTATTTTGCTTCCCACCGTTGCCGGCGCCGGTGCCGTGCCGTTGCCGTGCCGTCAAGTGGAAAACCGCCCATTAGCTGATTGCCTTAGTATGAGAGGATGAAAATATTTACGAGTATTTCATATAGGTTCCTTAGGAAAAGTTGTTCAGTTTCATGAGGAGAATCATCCTTAAAGTTTCGCTAGCTAATTTAAAGACACCCTATACAGGGTGTAAAAAACAGCTTAGCAAAAACGGAAACCCCGGACTCAGACAGTCATTATGATTGATTTTCCAGTGGAATTTTTCTCCGGAAAATTTTCATTTTTTTTCATGTTTTTTAATATTTTCTGCTTATATTTTTTATAGGTAATTTAATCGAATACACCCCATTTTGAAATAAAAAACAATCATAACAACGTAAAACACGAAAACTAGCAATGTATATCGAAATCGAATAGCAGCGCGGCGCGGGGGGATCGCGCGCAGTGCGCGGTTTCACGATACGTTGCGTAGCGCCAAAGTAGGTAAATAATGAAAACTCCTTTACGTTTCCGGGAAAAAAATATTTCTTATAGCTGATGAAGCTATGGGTAGATTCCACCATTTAAGTATTTGCTGAGCTGTCCTTTACACCCTGTATAATCATTATATGTATATAATAAAACTAAGTTAGTAAAATGTGCGTGCCGATAAAACTTAAAAAGGAGTCCCAGCACGATAAAGGGACTTATATAGTGTGATAGCCCTTTATCGAACAAGAATTTCCCGTTTTAACCTAAAGGGCGTGTTTTTAAAGATATAAGGGCTTTTCCAACCCTTCAACTTGGAAAATAAGTGTAGTGGCGCCATCTGTTGTCGAGTATTTGAACTTCATTCAGAACAACGATTATTTGGGTTGCATTTCGAAAGGCGCTGCGAGCAATTGCAGCATGTGTAGAAATGGCGCGAAATTTAAAATTATTTGTTACTATAAGACTATAAGAATAAGACACACTGGATTAACATAAAGGCTACATAATTTTCCACAAATTCCCACGGGAACGAAGTCCCGGGCGGAATGCTAGTAATATGTATAATCTCAGATACTGTGTCGATTGAGTGGATGCTCAAAAATTATATCTAATGAGTTTTAGGTCCGTATGACAAACGAAATTCAGGCTCTGATCTATATTTAACAGTAGTCGTTGTCATTTTGATAGTAAGAGAAAGAGACAGCCAGTACTCAAGTACAGATCAAGACTTGAGTCACCTGTAATACGGGCCTTAATGTACAAAAAATATTTCTAAAATGTTTATGATTATTATGTTTTTTCTGTGCATAATGAAGTAAAATAAATAAATATTAAAGTGTTAGTGTACGATAGGAGTCCACGTTTTTAATAAATTTTTCTATGCTATAATTAATTATTGCGTACCTATTGTTCTGCTTGCAATAAAGTAATTTGATCTATACTTAATTTTGTCGCTTGGTGTAAAGTCATATTAGACTGTTGGCCGTGGAAAATTAAATTACGAAAAAGGTTACCGTTTGCCGTCGTGATATGTTTTTTATAACACCATTGTAGATACTAAAATCGAAGGACTCAAGATCACAACCCGTAACCCGTGTGGTAACAAATCAAAAATTTTAAATAGGTCAAAATTTAAAGCGGCCACAGAAACGGTCTTAAAACAAGTATATAGTTGACTTACTATGTCAACTATATACTGTATACACAAACGGTAACTAAAAAATATATCAAAATGGCTTGACTTCAGCTGGTCTTCAATAATTGTGTATGGACACTTCCCATGGTTTTTACCACTATCAGTCATAATCGAACAAAGCTGTAGAACACGATAATAGCTAAACAGCTACTATGAGATAACCCCACACGAAACAGTTGAGAAAAAAAGCGGGTAATGGCCTGTTGCGATCTTTAAGACTTAAGAGGAGCGTCTCAGTTTGGACTAGCGTCTCAGTTGTTTTTCATGCTGTCTCGATGTCGACCACCCGCCTTATACTTGTGCGAAAGGGACAAGTGCAGTTTTCCGGCGAAATGCCAAGTTTTATTTTCAAAATTATGAGTTTAGGCGTCAATGAATTCCTACCCTCAAAACTTAATAAAATCGTACGTTTTTAGTCTCTATCGATTAGTCTCAAATATCTTTTTGTCTACTAAAAAATATCAAAAAAATCAAAACGTACGGACCTAGTTTTTGGTGTTCCTAACACTATACCAAAATTTCACAGGGATCCGTTGAAGTTTAGGGGATGGTATCCATTGACGCCGTTTGTATGGGGAAAAAACACTGAGACGATCATCTTAAGATCTGTAATGGGTTTATAAAAACTTATTACAACGGCACCGGTAACTTTTTCGTAATTTAATTGTCCACAGCCAACAGTACTATATCAACCTTGGTTGTAATAGTGTGATCTAATACATTTGTAATTTTATAAAAATATATTAAGAAGTTCTCTACCATTAATAGGTAGTCATTATGTATTCAGGTTAAGCGCCATTTTGTGATTTTGTATCATAGGATCATAGTTTTAGGATTATAAAAGTTATAATGAAATAAAAGTCAAATTCGTATATAATATTGGTTTATTAATTGTTATTATAATCCCTGTATATTAATGGTTAACAATACTTAAAAACTAGAGTATCATAAATGCTTTGGCACATAGTCGCTGGATTAGTATTAGATGAATATATGAAATTTCAGTTTGGTCAAAGGGCTCAAGACCAACGAAACAACAGGCAAGAAATTTCATACACCCATCATAAAATATCGTCGTCTCTTTCTGTCAATATTAGAGTTTGTTAAGAAAGGGTGAGATAGATGCGAAGTCTTCACATTCGGGGATGAGTTTCCCTTTGAATTTGATGCAGGATTCAGCACATAAAGGTCCTTCGAACCAAGCTCCAAGCATTTTCTTACATTGCGCACAGTTCTCTATGCAAACTTCCATGGGGTCGTAGCCGGTAGCTGTTGGGAATAAAACAGTTAGTTAGTATGTTTTCAACCGACTTCAAAAAAGGAGGAGGTTCTCAATTCGACTGTATTTTTTTTTGTATATTTGTTACGCGATTACTCCGGCAACTGTTGTCCGATTTTAAAAATTCTTTATTTGTTCGAAAGAGTATACTCCTGAAGAGGTCCCATATAAATTTTATCGAAAATGATTCAGCCCATGTACCATGTACCTTTAGTGCATTAAGTTAAATAAATAAATTCAGCGCTTTTAAAAAAAATCAACTAAAACAAAATATACTACAAACTAGAACATCATCTAAATAAATGAATGACATTTCTGTTTGTAGTTATTTGCTAATAGGCATTGTAGTCCGCAAAAAACTAGATATCTACTTTGTGCGAACTGTTGTTGGGATTGAAGTCGGTGACTCATACGTTTTTAACGTGGAAAATTATCTTCTTATCATGTACGTATAGTCAAGGTAATAGTCAAGCTGCTTTTAGTTAGCACACGCTCTTCCTAACACCGGAACATAGCGGTGTAATTTTCAGAAGATTAAGTCGAATTAATTCCCTCATTTCTACATCCATCTAATCAGCCCATATCAGCCTACTGCTGGGCAAAAGGCTCTCCTGTATCGCACCAATTTCTCGATCACAGCCGTGTCAGTCTATTGATTATCCCCTTATATTATTTATATCTTCTTATAATAGGTCTTAACCTATGAAATTGCCGTTTTTCAAACAATATTTTTGGAAAACTGAATTTTCCATACTAACGTTTTTGGATTTTTCTCGGGAATGCGAAATCCAAATTTAGCAAAATTTTGTGGGAAGGTTTGGACAACATTAAGTTAATTTTCATCATACTTAGTTTATTGGAAGTTGTAACTGTAACAACGGTACAACAAAAATAAGCAATGAAACGGGCAACTGATGAAACGAGCTAAATTGAGCTTCTTTTTCAGCAAATAAATCTAAAGTAAATATGTATTAATTTGACTCAATATCTCTGTTATATGGCAAAGGTTTTAAATAAAAAACAACTTTAGTAATAGCTGTTCAATCAAATAAATTATGAATAAAATAAAGCTTGAGAAAAAATCGGCAATTTCATAGGTAAAGACCTATTATGCTGTTCATGTGTAAGTCAACAAGATAGAAAGTGATAGCATGATATTTAAAGTCGCATTAACTGTAATGGACTTTTCTGCAACGGGGTGTAAAAAGGCTAAGGAAATTAGTGTTTAACAGTCTTCTTATCGTATAGGTATAGTCAAGTGTGTGGCGAACTTGACTAACCCTGTTGTCAGAGTTTTCAAACCGCCAAATGGCCTCTGACTTGGTTTTAACGACAGCATAGTCAACAACAACCACGACCGTCAGCTTATCGTGCGCTCCGAAGCATGGAAACGCTCGTGATAAATTGCCACTTCGGTCATCCATCAGGTTCCCTGCCCTTGTGTACGTTGCTTAGCGTCACTGATCTGTTCAGACCCCACTAGGCTACGAGTAAGTATGTGAAAAACCCAATTTGGTCTGGAACTTTTGTGGTTGTCTAACGGAGAAATAAAAACTAGGTTATTGATATATTTTTGTTTTTGCTTCCTACTTGAATAATTGTGATGTGAGTTTCCTATAACTTCACTGAATATAACAAACTTTGTATATAGGAAAATGAGCCTTTTACTTCCAAAGCTAGAAGGCATTGGGATTTATTTTTTAATTTAGTGATGTATAACTGAGATGTTATTGTCGCGATTTGAATTTTAAATACCCAAAATCGATACTATATAATATGTATTATAAATAGGAAAAATTTGATTGTTTGTTTGTTTGTTTGCATTGAATAGGCTCCAAAACTAATGGACCGATTTGAAAAATTCTTTCACCCTGATGAATTTTCTTTGAACCTCTCGGGTGGTAAATCAGTCCATGAAACTGAACAACTTTCCCAAGGAAAATAGGTCGAAATACGAAAAATATTTTTTTAGTTCCCATGCAAACTGCATCAGCTGATAGCGCATTTTGTATGAGAATTCAATTTTTTTTTCATACTTCGACCTTTGTTCCTTGGGAAAGTTGTTCAGTTTCATGGACTGATTTACCACCCGAGCGGTTGAAAGAGACGTACCTAAAGCCCTGTATAGGCTACAAAATTTTCCCTTATTTCCACGGGAACGAAGTGCCGGGCGGAATGCTAGTAATTCATATTTTTCTTTTAAAGTGTAAATTCAAGTAAATTAATAAATTTCTCACTCGATCCCTGATTTTTTTTCTGTAACTATTTTCTGCTCTACCAGACCCATAAAAACGCCATTTAACATATTTACGTTCTATGTCACAAAAGAACTACGAAAACAAACAATGTTATTGCTAACTCCGGTTCCAAGGTTGTTTTTCAAGTCCCGAGGACGAGTACAGACAGCAGCGCATCAGGTTACCCATTTGCACTACGAAAGCCGGCGCTATTACGAGCGAGATAAGGTCAACATGACGTGCTGCCGTGTGTACAATCTGTCGCGAGGTCAAGTGTAAGCGGCTAAGGTGAGTTTGTTGCGTAAGTGGCGAAAGTCAGGCCAAATCGCGGATTGAGGTCATTGCCTCGACGTCTTCGCACGTTTTCCCATTAGTAATACACGTGTGGTGTCGGTGGTATTTTTAAACGACTTCAAAAAACCGCCAAGTGCGAGTCGGACTCGCGCACGAAGCGTTCCATACCATTATCTATAAAAACGAGCGAAAAAATCACGTTTGTTGTAAACCCCCTTAAATATTTATTTTATTCTGTTTTTTAGTAATAGTTGTTATAGCGGCAACAGAAATACATCATCTGTGAAAATTTCAACTATCTAACTATCACGGTTCATGAGATACAGTCTGAAGAGAGACAGATAGACAGACGGATGGACAACAGAGCCTTAGTTATAGGGTCCCGTTTTACCCTTTGATACGGAACCCTAAAAAGGAGGTTCTCAATTCGACTTTTTTTTTGTACGTTAGTGACGCGATAACTCAGCTAAACAATGTCGTGTACCTACCTAAATTGTATCTTAGACTAAAACAAAATAAAATAAACGCTACACACTCAAAGGCCCACACTAAGGTTTTCCCTTGTGTCGTGGGTCCCTTGGAACACACATAAAGACAAACACAAACACCCATGACCCGAGAACAAACATCTGCTTTTTACACAAATGTTTGCCCCGATTGGGGATTGAACCCAGGACCCGCCGATCAAGAGGCAGCGTCACTACCACTCGACCAAACCGGCCGTCAATCACTTTGTTAATGAACCTATGTACGGTTAGTCAGTTTGTCATTTCGATTCAAAACTCACTGAACGTGGTCAATCGTGACTAGATTGTGGTCAAGAGCAAACCCAGGGTGCGGGGGCCATAAGACCTTGTGCTCCAAAATCGTCATTCTCACCTGCTAGCGGTGAACCCTGCTGATCAACGGGCGTTATTCGACGTACTACAACCCGTAGTATGGGTTTCTCTAACTGACACTGGCGATTCGCCATACTGCTTATATTTTGCTAAAATATTCTACTTTTTATTGGCAGAAATGGTTGTTCTAGAAACGACCGATCTCACCGATGCCATCATTTATAAGAAGAAGAGCAAACTCATTCATTTATTTAAAAAAAAACCTCACGTTTTCTTATCGTGTAGCTGTAGGTATAGTCAAGTGTGTGGCGAACTTGGCGAACCCTGGTGTTAGAGTTTTCTAACCGCAAAATGTCCTCTGACTTGGTTTTAACGACTGTAGACAATCAACAACAGCTGAGACCGACGATCGTGATCAATTGCCACTTTGGTCACCCATCAGGTTCCCTGCCTCTGTGTACGTTGCTTAACTCCCGTAATAAGTGGGATTAGAGAATAATATGGTTTATTTTATTACTCACCTATAGCAGGGCTGCAAGAAACATGGTCTAGGTTAGTGATGAAAGCAGCCATGATGAAAAGAGCGAACGCTCCGGTGATTTTTCCGGCCATTTTCAGGAGCCTGAGTTCTGAAGAAAGACGGATGGGTGAGATATCTCATTGTTACGAGTTCTGGCATCTTGTAGGACAAACGTTATTTAGATGGGAGTTGAAGTGTGAGTATCAGTATTTATTTGCTTTTTAAAAACATTTTAAAAAATGCGTCAAAAAAAGCTATTTGTTTTTTTGCGGCATTGCGCCCTTATGCCTTATTTGTCATGAGTTCGATGACATACTCAGGGAAGTTCGTTATTTCCCTAAATTAATTCAAAAAGCTTGTGTAGTCCAAGCTTATAACGGCCAAAAACCTTTCTGAAAATCGGTGTTAGCGATATAATTTATTTATTTGGCACACAAAACAAGATGAAAAACTATTTACTTAACCCGTATTTTTTCAGACTTTTGCAGTTAAGTATATAAAAAAATATGTTTTCTATACTATTTTAAAACAAAAGTCGTAGTAAGAACCTGTTAAAATGGTATTCGTATTTACAAATATTCAATTTGTACAAGTAAAGGAACATGCATAGACGTGGTTAAATATTTAATGATCAGTAAGTAATAAGCCAAGATCCTTTTGATATTTTTAAATTGCCTAAGATTTAGGAAATTTCTAAATTAAAAAAAAATGTATTACACTCGACATTCAGTAAATAGCTTACCTAAAACTTTTTTAAATAGCTTAACTTATTTCGATAAGTTATAGACTAAGAACCATACCTATTGATCACTCAGCTTTCAGACCAAACACTGCATCAAAATCTATATTTACTAAGGAGCTATGATTCCACATACACGTTTCCTCGTTATAATATTAGTGTAGATAAAAGAAACGAACATACTTAATAATTAACAAGTAGTCTAAAGTCATAGTCTAAGTCAGCTGTGATAGCCCAGTTTGTAATGAGCCAGACTTGTAATCCGAAGGTCGTGGGTTCAAATCCTGGTGCGGGCCTGTACCACTAAATTCGTCTTTTTGGATTTATGTACTGATTTCTAATTATCACTTGCTCAACGGTGAAGGAAAACATCGTGATGAAAACCCGCCCGTCCAAGAAAATGTTCGAAGGACGAGTGGTCCACCAACTCGCATTGGGCCAGCGTGGTGGACTATGGCCTAAAAGGAGGCCCGTGCCCCTCGTTGGGGACGCATATAAGCGGGTAAAAAAAGTCATAGTTTGGAAGTTTTAATTAAAATACACAATATCATAAAAATGCTTTTTCCCTAGGCCGTCATATCCCACTGGCTGGGCAAAGGCCCAGTATGAATGCTTACTTAAATAAAATTTATCATTTAGTAAGTATTTAACTTTAAAATAAGCTAAGAGTCTTATGAGTCTTAATTGGATAGTGTATTTTATGTTCTAATTCAGGAGGGGTGCCAAGGTCTCAGGTATTACATTAAACGTGTAATGAGAGTCTTAAGGACTTAATTACGAAATTCTAACGAAATCGTTAAGATTTAATGTACAAATTATCTACCAAAGAAGACGAATTAGAAATACTTAAAACATATCACGAAAAAAACATTTCTAAACGAAGAAATGCCTAGGTAATTTTAAGTTGTGAATTAGTTCCAACGACTTACAGTTTTCTATAAAATCTGTAGATAGATAGATAGATATAACCACATTATATTTTAACCACAACCGAAATTTATAACTTACTAGCTTTCTACAGGTTATATCGTGCCCAACTGTGGGATAAATGTCCTTTCCCTTTCCTTGCCTATGTCCTTTCCCAGGCTCTAATCTATCTCTGTACCAAATTTCATTAAAATCGGTTCAGTAGTTTAGGCGTGAAATATGGACAGACATACAGTTACTTTCGCATTTATAATATTAGTAATAAGGAATAAGGACTAGCATTCCGCCCGGGACTTGGTTCCCGTGGGAATACGGGTAAATCATGTACCCTATGTTAATTACAGATAATGTAGGATTCTAATGGTGAAAGAAAAAATCGGTCCAGTAGTTTCGGAGCCTATTCAATGCAAACAAATAAACAAACAATCAAATCTTTCCTCTTTATAATATGTATAGATAACTACCACTTATACTACTACTACTACTTATAACTTTTAAACGATTGAACTAATTTCGATAAATTATAGCTAAGAACCATCTCGATCACGTCAGCCTTCAAACAAAAAAAAAACTGCTCAAAATCGGTCTATTCGTTTATGAGCTACGATGCCACAGATACACATACATACAGATACACATGTGAAATTTATAACATCCCTTTTTTTTGACGGGGGTTAAAAAGACTTGGTTGCCAACGAAATAGATGGTGCATCGAACTTTTTTTTACGCGGAACTAGCAGGACATAGCACAAGACCGGACTGTGTGGACAAAGAATTTTATTATTATTTAAAAGTTCGAAGGGTTGGGGTCAAGCGTGTACGCAGGCCCCCGTGTCACTGCGACCTTGACAGATCTATTGTAACAGTACCCTTCTATATCACAGTACATCCTGGAGTCCTATGCCAACCGCGAATCTGGCTATGTCCTTAGCGGGCACATCCTTAATGTCGTGGTAGGACAGGTTGTGGACTCCAAGGTACCGATTCCTGCTGCAGTGCAGTGCGCTACAGTCACAGGTTACATGAAGAGACGTTTCGTCAGCTTCATGACAGAATCTACACACCTTGGTCTCGGTGAGGCCCATGTTGTGCAGATGTTTGTTCAGTTTGTTGTGGCCAGTTAGAATCCTAGTGAGGATTCTAATGTTGCCTTTGTTCATTGAACGCACTGACTTTGACGATTTCTCATCGAAGCCCTTGATGAACGATTTAGCCTGCACCTGTCCCGGGGTCTGAGCCCAAAGTCTATTGCTTTCACTATGCCCCCAGTGTCTAAGTGCAAGCTTGATTGCGCACGAAGGAATGCTACAGACGGGTTCAGGTCCCATGGTTGCACTCTCTGCGCCGGCTTTGGCCATGCAATCGGCCGCTTCATTACCTGCGATACCACTGTGACCCGGCACCCAACCAAGGGTGACTTGGTTGTTTGTGCCAAGCCTGTTGAGTATCGTGATGCACTCTCTTATTAGTTTAGAGTTAATTATGTTAGCCTTGAGGGCTAACAGAGCGGCCTGGCTATCGGAGAAGATGAAGATTCTCCTACCAGAGTACGCTCTCTCTAAGTTTTCGTAAGTACAGCCGATGATTGCGAAAATTTCGGCTTGAAACACGGTAGAGTATGGCCCGAGATTAGCAAATTTCTTGGCCATGGGGCGACCTCCAATGAAGCCTGCTCCGGCCACCCCGTTCTTTTTGGACCCATCCGTGAACCAGACGACGTCATTCGGTTTGACATCACCGGGAGCCCCTACCTCCCAGTCAGATCTATCTGCAATTAGAACGTTGTATAGCTTGGTAAAGTTATATTCTTTGGTCATTGCATCTGAGGGCATGCTAATGATGGGAGATTTCATGAGATCATCATAGGCGTTTCTCATGAAAGACGATTTCCATCTCGTCCGGCCTGCTATTTTAGCGCGTATTAGTGTCATTTTCGCCTCCATTTGTACTTGGATATGCAATGGAGTCAGGTTGAGAAGCGCCTCCATTGCCATCGTCGGAGTCGACGAAAGAGCACCTGTTGCGATAAGGCAGGCAAGTCTCTGAATTTGATTAAGTAATGTGACATAGGTAGACTGGAGGGTTTTCCTATGCCAGGCTATACAACCGTAGGTGACCACTGGTCTGACTACAGTGGTGTAAAGCCAAAGCACTATTTTAGGGCTAAGGCCCCAACGTAACCCAGCCAGTCTGCTGCTCGCACCCAGTGCTATTTTAGCTTTCCTTACAATGTGTGTTACATGCTTGTTCCAAGTGAGTCTATTATCTAGGATGACACCCAGATATTTGGCCTCCCTGGAAAAGCAGATGGGGGTACCGAAAAGGGAAGGAGGCGTTAGGGCTTCCAGCTTCCTTTTCTTGGTAAATGGCACTATGATGGTTTTACCCGCATTGACTGACAATTGGTTCTCAGTGCACCAATCCTCTACAATGTATAGTGCCCTTTGCATTAGGTTAGAGACAGTGCTGGGGCATTTCCCCACAATCACTATCGCTAAATCATCTGCGTAACCATGAGTCTCAAAGCGAGCTTCATTTAGTTCGCATATCAAGTCGTCAACAACTAGGGACCACTCGAGGGGTGAGAGCACACCCCCCTGAGGGCAGCCTCTGGTAATTTTGAACCATAGGGTGGTGTCCAGTAGGCTAGTTGACGCTATCCTATTCCGCAACATGTTGTCTACCCATCTGGTGATGGTATTCTCAATGTTGCGGCTGTGCATGCTGCGCACTATGATATCAGTTGGGGTGTTGTCAAATGCCCCTTCGATATCGAGAAAAGCGCACAGAGCTATTTCCTTGTCTTCTATGGCTTTCTCCAATGTGTCTACCAGGTCAGAAAGTGCCGTTTCAGTGGACTTTCCTTTTTGGTAGGCATGTTGCCTAACATGCAGAGGTTTGGGCCCTAGGTGGGCCTCTCTGATGTAGGAATCAATTACCTTCTCCATAGTTTTAAGTAAGAAGGACATAAGACTAATAGGTCTGTAGGATTTGGGTTGGGATTTATCCTTATCCCCTCCTTTGGGTATGAAAGTGACCCTGACCTTAGTCCACGCTGACGGTATGTAGCCCCATGCGAGGCTAGCTCTGTAAATTTTTATAAGCGTCGGTAGTATTACCTCTTCCCCTTTTTGAAGCAATGCGGGGAAGATGCCATCTAGACCGCCCGATTTGAATGGCTTAAAGCTGTTTATAGCCCATTTCACTCGGGCGGGCCTTATGATGCTTGAGGCAAGTTTCCAGTCCTCTACCTTCGGCCTTTCGGCTTGGGTTGTTCGGGCCTGGAGTTTGCCTCCATCTTGAATGCAGACCGAGTCGGGGAAGTGCACTTCGGCGTGGACAAAGAATAGGGAGTCCTTTGCCCAGCAGTAGGATAGAAGGCAAATAAAAAAAAGTTTAGTAATGAAATATATACAATTCAGACGAGTTTGGGAATGGAACGTTGTATTTTGTATTGTTGCCAGTCTCAAATAACTCTAAAATAAAAATAAAAATTAATACCCCTGACATTCAATTGCTTATAACTTTTAAACGGCTAAACCAAATCTTTTCAAATATAGCTCAGAACCATTTTGATTACTTCAGCTTTCAAATAAAAGAAACCACATCGAAATCAGTCCATTCGTTTAGGAGCTACGATGCTACAGACACATATACACACGTCTAACTTATAACACCCCTTCTTTTGTCGGGGGTTAAAAAACGCGAGAACTGATCATTACTCAGGCATTTGACTAAAGAGTAAAATACAAAAATCAACACGGTCTACAATATCCCTAGACTTTTCATACAAAAGAGGTCTGTTTGAGAAGCTATAATGCATATTCGAGATACATGGAGGGCTATAATTTTAAGACGAGCAAGTGCTAAACCTGAATTTTAAATTCTACTTAAAAATTTTTTTTTTACTTGAAATTTGTGAAAACGTGACGAGAATGAAAAAAAAATTGCGTAAATTTGACCATTTTCATACAAAAAGCAGGCAAAAATTGCGTTTTCGTTTTCGTTTCCGTCACGCTTTCACAAATTTCAAGTAAGACAATTTTTTTTGACTAGAATTGAAAATTCAGGTTTTGCACTTGCTCGTCTGAATATTATAGCCCTCCATATACTTCGAGTATGCTTTTATAGCTTCTTAAACAGGCCTCTTTTGTATGAAAAATCGCGCAATATCCCTAGCTAGGCCGTGTTGATGCGTGTATATTATTTTAAATAAAAGTTTATGCAAGTGTGTAAATATTTCACTAAGTTACTATTTAGAAGCAAGTAGAGGGAGGATACGAGTGTAATTGTAGAGGTAGGTAGGTAAAACAATAAGTGTTAACTTGAATTGCTTTGATAGTAGTTGATATGTAATCACAGATGTGCTGAAGAACTTGACACTGTAATTTGTGTTTTTACCGCTATTACAAAAAACTATATTTTGATTTGATGTATATGGACTTAGTTTATTTTATCTTTTGGCATTTTGTGGACACATTAAAAGGTACCTGCATTGAAGATTGCCCTAGGTCCTTCACTCACCAAGCCTTAAAAATCTTTGAAATGGGACTCGAACTTACAACCCACTGCTTTATTAACCACTGAGCCACTAATATTCATATCCAATGTTAGTACAAAAGCTACTTCAAAAGCACTCACCGCATTAACACTTTGAAAATCCAAGTCACTTATAAGTCAGTCTTATTTCCTTAACATCCTATGTCACGGAAAATAATATTTAAAAAAAAACAATAAAGAAAAGCCCCATGAAAAGTTCGTTTCGTGTCGACGACCGGTCACATGTTCAACTGTTTAAATATAGAACCAGTTGGCTATGCCTGCGCATACGCATATGTTGATATGTAGAGAGGGGGGAGGCTTTAATACAACGATCTCGCGTGTTGGGTTATCCCAGGAAACAGAGATCTGTACCTTTGCGAAAGACGAAAGTTCTAAGTAGGAAGTTGATTGTTCAACGTTGAGATAAACATGGATTATTTCATTGTAAGGGCGAGAGTGGGATTTTCGCCTACCAATTTTAGCCAGAGTGTGATGTGTACGGGGGGTTTTTCCTCTAAAAGGAGGTACGTCCAGTAGTCAATTATTGCAGGCTAGGCCTTGTTTAATAAAACTTACAATGGAAAAAATGCCGCTGTACTTAATTCAACCAGGGTATTTAAATATCGACCACCGGTTTGGTAAAGGGATAGTGGCGCTAGCCTCTTGATCGACGGGTCTTAGGTTCGAATCCCAGTCGGAGTAAATATAGAAAGCAGTTGTTTGTTCTTGGGTCAAGGGTGTCTGTGTCTGTCTTTGTTTAGGTATGTTCCAATAACACAAAGAGTAAACTGTACTAAGCACAAGTTGTCAGAAGATGGCATTTAAAATGGCAATTTTTGTCTAGATTTATTGTAACCATTGATAATTACAACTCACAAATAATTAGGGCGAAATTTTTAGATTTTTAGGAAAAAGGTTAGGGCGAAATTTTTAGTTTTATTAGAATGGGTTCGCTCTTGACCACAATCTAGCTCAGGGCAAAGATGCGGTCTAGGATGTAGCGAGCTCACCCAGAAAAAGCCTTTTCACTCGTACTTTAAAGATATTCGGGCTGTATGAGCTCGAAAATACAGACGCTGGCAGAGAATTCCACTCCTTGGCAGTGCGCAATATAAAGATGAAGAATAGCGCTCAGTACTTATCCGAGGGATCTCGGCAAGATAAGGGTGGTAGGTACCCCGCATGCATCTGGATGTCTGATGGACAAAAGGGACAGGCGGAATGAACTCATGCAGCTTCTGGGCACATTCCCCAAAGAAATACAAGATGATTAGGTAACTTTAAGCTAAAAACTTCTTTGTTAGATTTCGTGCCAGCTATAAATTTTTAAATCATGTCAAGTCCTGGTAAAACAGAGTCAAGGCTAATTTAATATGTTATGTAAAATTCTCAATTCAAGGCAATTCAAAAGTTAGAGCGTTCAACGTGTGTCGCTACATCGAAATTATTGCTTGGTTACTTCTAATGAAAAGTTTTGAAACTTCTTAGTCACCGTTTAGCGATATTCTGAGAATTCATTTGGTAAAGTTATGAATTTCTAGAAACAGTCGTAAGATGGCAATATTACCTAAAGTTTTGTTAATTGAGAGCTACAATACGAATGACTGACGAATGTTTTGTTTATAACTCGAGGAATATCCACATTATTATCGACATGTATCAGAATCCAGCTGGATTGCCTTCACAGTTTGCCTCAGGCGTCTGAATTCTTTTAAGATCCTCTTTTGAACTATTCGAAAAGGATTTGAATGGCTTAAACTTTGTTTTATGGTAGAATGTCTAATCTTTTCATCTTAAAGTAGATTAAATTTTTATATGTTATGTATCTCCATCTCCATCCATTGACATCAACCTGACTTTTTTATATTCGCAATTTCTTTCTCATGCAGAAACAATAATAGCCCTATATTTAGGAGTGTGGCAATTTACTTCCGTGCTACCGGGCAAAAAGTCAAATGTAAATAACCTGCGTGCACGCGTCAGTAATTCATATCTACCAATCAACGCCTCGCTTTACATAGCGGTGTAACTGAGCAACTTCTCAAGGCAAGGCTGCTTGAACGCCGCAATGGAAAAATGCTAGAAACAACAAGCGAACTCCTTTTTATTAGGAAGCGGATCTTGTATGACACAATAAGTCGCAAGCGCAGCATAACTTCCTAAACTCAAAATCTGGTATTTATAAGCCGGATACACTACATGATTGATTCTCAACCATCTTTTTTCTTCCGCATATGAACTCATGCTGACAAAAAAATTGCTAGGCAAGTTTTACGACAACATTCGAGATAAGTACGCAAGTGACCGGCAATTTCCAGTGCTTAATGTACTTTATTATTGGTACGGAAATTATGAGTGTAAATCAATCGAATTGCAATTTTTATGGGGTTTAAGTCCATTCACACTGGACAGTCAGTGTGAGATTTTTTCAGTTATGTGCACGGAATAAGAACGCAGCAAAGTATAACTTTGTTTTTGGGTATAAGCGTACGGACGTAGCGTTCGTAAAGATGCAGTTGTCATAATGAAAAAGTAGCCATTTTGGTAAAGTGGACTTTTTGAACCTAAACAGTTAATACCAGTTTGGTAACAATTCTAGAAGTCTAACCCCGCGATTCCTTGCGCGTTGTTTTTCTGGGAAATTTTCAGTATCGTTTCGAAAATTATTTTTTTTACTTTACTTAATTTAAAATGTTAGACTACATATAAAATATCAATTATGAAAAAAAGCTCTCAAAACAAAGCTTTCCGGCATATAACACTGTAGGGTAGCTACATAAAATCGCCACAGCCAAACTATAAATACGGCCGGCGTATCGAATAAACAGGCATTCATCCAACGGCACTCGGCGTTTCAATACAACCCTGCTCGACCCTACCATCGTCCAGCCGCTGCATCTACCACGACCACTACAACACCATTGTTTTGCTTGTCATTGTTTTGGTTGTTTTGACGGTTATTTGCCAGTTGTGTAAACAACTTCTAAGAGAATCGCGCCAGAAGAAAAGCTATTGAATTTTTCGTAATTCTCATTTCCGCGAGCATTAAGCCACGAGCAGAGAGCTGGTAGGTAAACTACATAAATCGGTAAGTACAGAGGTCAGACGATAGGTCAGTTGATTAGAGCACCAGGAGATCTATCCTGGGGTTTCGTGGGTTCAAGTCCCATTCGCGCCAAACATTTTTCTTTCCCTAACGTCAAATTGTTTACCACAGTACGAAATCACGCATGTAGGAACCTGAAATGCGGCTCTCCGTACATAAAGGTCTTATCAGGCATTAGAAAAGGGAAACTTTAGGACATACAAGACGTAGGTCACATAAAAAGGTAATATTGAACAAAACTACTTACCAAATTGGATCTTCAGCGACTTGAATCAGTGTGTGGAGACGCCAACAGAACCTCTGGTTTTATACTGTTTTGAAGCACTTTTCCTAACGAACCGAGTCGGGAACAACGGGGGGTGGTATCCCGCCCATTAACTGATATGGATGGCATAATCTCATTTGTAAATGTAGAGACAGCGAAAAGTTCATTTAGCGTTACAAGCTAGCTGGGAAGAAAATGTATTTATCTCATACTAACTTTCCGCCCGGGACTTCGTTCCCGGGGGAATTCAGGAAAATTATGTAGCCCATGTTCATCAGGGATAGGTAATGTAGGATTCTAACGATGAAAGAATTTTTCAAATCGATCCAGTAGTTTCGGAGCCTATTCAATGCAAACAAACAATCAAATCTTTCCTCTTTATAATATTTGTGTAGATTTCAAAACTTTGAAACCTTAGCCTATGTAGGTACTTGTAGAACTTACATAGGCTATTTGCATTCACAATTGTAATTTTTTAAGTTAATGTGATTTTTTTAAATCCAAATTTTGTTCACTAAGATGGGGGCAGCTCAAGCTCCTTGCAATAAATACAAGGTGTAAAGAACAGCATAGTAAAGTCTGACCATCAATCTGACCACTGGGAAACACTGGTAAATACTTAAATAGTGGAATCTAAAGTTTTTCTAGCTAATGTAATGTCATTCAATATTAATCAGTTTTTGAGTTTAAAATCCAATTGGTACCCGAGCTAAGAAATATTCATGACAATTCTTCTCGGGCGATAATTTGTAAAATGCTTTAGATAGATTTATCATGAAGCTCTATGAACGCCTGCCGCGGCTCGATGGATGGGTTAAGCAACAATAGCCTCCCAATCACGTTGAATAAATACATTTTATCTGTTCAGGTGGTGATATTGAGAACTATTTAATCTTCAAATACTTGCTGACAACCACCTTAACCAGCAGCACCACCACCAACCGAACGTGAAGTTGCAAACAACCTGCAACTGGAAAATCAGTTGGCGGTGGCGCCTCCAGTCAAAGCAGCCGTCATTAGATGTATGAAATTTGGATAGTTCTCAATTTCGCCACCAATTTGAAATGAGACTAGTTTTATTTGAAAACGAATTCAATCGAAAATAATATTTTTAAAATTTAATTCGCTATTAGTAAGATAGCTAGAGTTTAAATTACACCTATTGACATCAATATTTACATGGGTGAGCTTGAAAAAAGGCAGTAAAATATAAAAAATATTTTTTTTACATTAAAAACTAAATTTCCAGCCAAAAGGCAATCAATATTTTTTCAGTTAGACTTTTCTTACTGGTAGGTATTAAGTACTTCATTCACGGTTTAAAAGTGTTTTATTTTCAAAAGAATTAGAATTTTTGTATTATAATGATTGATGATTAATGACGTCTTATTGCCATACCAAACCTGTACCTTATCCTCATTATTAATTTGCTGTAGAAATAGTTAATGACGTAATGTATGTGACATTGGTTAATTTTAAATCACTGGGTGACGTGAATCGGTAAGTAAACTGAACAACTTTCCCCAGGGAACCTATATGAAATCGTCAAAAAAGTTTGACGTCTCATACAAGGGTAAATCAGCTGATCGCACAAGTTTTATGGAGACGAAAATTTTTTACACATTTCAACCTATATGTGCCTTGGAGAAAATTGTTAGGCTTCATAGGATGTGTCACATCCAACATTTTTGCTAATTTATAAGCATTACAACTTTAATGGTTCAATTTTCCATCAATTTACTTTAAAAAATGGGAATTATGGCAAAAGTTCTACCACAAGAAATCATGTTATGAGGGTATTTGGTGATAAGGATAAGGCACTACAGTTTTTTCTAATTTTATCTAGAACGTTTGCATCTTCGGCAATTCGTCCTGTATTTTGGTTAGAACTAAGTTTTTGTCTGTTCCGACGAGTTTCTTGGGCTCCAGGGCAGCTCTCATTTCCAAGGCCCTTGTGTCTACTTCTAGGGATTGGTTTTTATCAGCCAAATCAATGCCGATCTTGATAGAAGCGGATTCCAAAGCGTTGTAAGTCGCCCTGAAATAAATATTTTTAATATCAGTATTTATGTAGCAGTCCCCGTAAGATCCCAAGAAGGGCTAGGAAAGATAAATAATAAAATTTTCATCTTACAAAATCATAGAATGAGAGATTTTCTAACAGCACAGGACACATAAGTGCCAATAGATGGCTATCAATAGATGGCTATCAACCGGCTATCAACGGAAAATTTTACAAAAATCTTACGTAGAAATTAATATTTTAGATCAGAATTTCATTTATAAAACCTTTAACTTACGACCTTTCACTTGGAGTGGATATTAGTTCACCCATGTTCATAAGCAGGCGCCCAGTGGAGCATTTAAGTAAAAATTTTTTTCGATAGGAATGCCTTAAATATTGGTAATGTTAAATTACCAAATAGTTGGTAAACTTATTCTTTTTTTAAAAATAAATGTACAGCACGTCTTGTTACCTATTCACTCACTACGAAATCCGGCTCTATTACGAGCGAGATAAGGGTGATGTCAAGGTCAACTTGTATAGCTTGATGTGCTGCCATGTGTACGGTCGGCCAAGAAAATGGTCTATCAGTTTTCACAGAACTTCCCGTGACACCAAAATATCGCTAAGGTTCACAATGTAACAATGAAAGAGATAAAATGATGACGTATTATGATGCAGTTATAATGAGATGACATATGGAGTCAAAATTGTCAGTTCATTATTGCTAGGGAAAATCAACCTTGCTGTTTCATGTCACGCAAACGAATTTCAACCTTTAGGGTGGTAGACCACATTTTTGGCCGACTGTACCTATGTTTGGAAACACATACTTAGCGCAATCAAGTTTCTCCTGCAGTTGGCGTATGGTTTCCCTGAGGTTGTGAATTTCTTCCTTCAAACCCAAATCTGCTTCGTCAGATGCCAATTCGACACCAGGTCTGTACCCTCTGTTCTCCAAACGTGTTTCGCATAGTTTGATAGCATTTATCTTATCTGTAAACTGTTCATCCATGGTTTTGATCTCCATTTTCAATTTATCCATATTTTCTTCCATCTGTAATCAAAATATGACATAGATTTGGTAAACATCGATCGCTAGACATCCTAAGATGCCCGTTTTTATGTAACGACCCACTTGAACCCACGGCATGAAACCTTAGTGTTTCCTTCTGTCGTGGGTTCAAGTACCTAGGTCGATATAAGGGAAAACTAAGTTTCGTGGGTTCCTAAGGTTAGGACAGGAACACTTAGACCCAAAAAAAACAAACGTTTGCCCCGTCTAAAACCGAACTCAGAAACCGCTGATTCAGCGACAACACTACTACAGACTGAACCACACCGGTCATCTCCGATCTTTAGTCCAATAAATAATTAATTTTTCGCAATCATCCGAGCCTTTTTTAAAATACCTAATTTTCTTCTTTCTTTCTTTCCTTTTCAGGGTTAAATATTAATACATTTTTTAGGGTCCACCAACCCGCATTGGACCAGTGTGGTGGACTGCGGTCGAATACCCCTAAGTCTCAAGCCCCTCGGTGAGGACGTATTGGGGCTAATAAAAATATTTTTTAGGGCAGTCGTGAGTGAGTGCTTTATCAAGATTTCCGAATAATCCACCTACAGATTCCGCGTTTTTTTTAATTTCCAGCAACAATTAAATATGGAATTACCTTTATTTTCTGCCAGTCGAGTTCATTCCTAGCGCGTTGAGTGTCGTAGATGCGCCGGCGCAACATGTAATTGGTTACATCCTTCTGTGCTTGCAGAGCATTCCTTGCTCTTTCTCTGGCTATGAATAGCATTTCACGAAGTCGTAACGTGTCCCTTAGTTCGTCTTCCGCCATTTTTTTCTGCCCCATGTTTTTCTCGAGCCACTGTTCTCCGGTGATCATTCTGTAATATCACGTCTTCCTATAGGTATATTGGGTGACTAAATTAGTTAGCAATTTACTATGTGAATCAGCCCACTAAACTAAACAACTTTTCCCGCGGAACATTGGTCGAAATATAAAAAAACTTGTTACAATTTGAGCGGTCAGCTGATAACCCAAACGAAGTCCCCGGAGGAAAGATAGTTTTAACAAAATGTGAAGTTGCAATTTGTAAGAAAAGTCAAACTTTTTGAGATATCTGGCGGAATGTCTACATCAATTTAATCCAATTATTAGAAAAATGGTGTCCATAATCGTGATTTTGCCAATATCTAAGTATTTTAACCAAAATTAAAAAGTAGAATGGTGAAGTCATCAATATTAAGTAAAGAAACCCGTTACGGGCGGTAGTACGTTAGATCATCGTTCGTTGATCAACTGGGTGCACTACTATCAGGTAAGGATGACAATTTTAGAGCACTTAAGATCTTATGATCCCATACTCCCCAAAATCCACGTCACATTACCTCTAATTTAAGCTTTCGAGTCATCTACGTTGATGAATTCTTCTTCTTCTTATCGTGTAAGTATAGTCAAGTAAAAATAGCACACGCCTCGTGTTGCCGTCGAGCGGCGGGTCCACTGGTAATTTAATTAGTTGTACGAGTAGTTAGTTATTATTTTTATCATTTTCAAAATTAGTAATAATTATTTCAGAGTTAAAGTCAAAAGTTGCTTTATTTCATAAAATGTGCAGAATGTTACTTAAAATAAGTCAAAATGTTTATGGTAGGTTTTCATAACGCATAAAAAGAGCGCGTCTCGCCATCAAACTGTTTAGTTTGGCGAGTAACTAAGACAAAACAAACTGTAACTTACCGTTGTACGAATAAATTAAAAAAAAAAAAAAAGTGTGTGGCGAACTTGGCTAATCCTGGACCGCAAGATGGCCTCCTACTAGTGCTTTTGTAATTCTTCTTCTTATAGTATAGGTATAGTTATAGAAAGTGTGTGGCGAACTTGGCTAAACCTGGTGTCAGAGTTTTCAAACCACACAATGGCCTCTGACTTGGTTTTAACAACTGTAGTCAATCGACAACAGCCGGGACCGACAGCTTAACGTGCCCTCCGAAGCACGGAAACACTCGTGATAGCTTGTCACTTTGGTCACCCATCAGGTTCCCTGCCTATGTGTACGTTGCTTAACCTCACTGATCGGTTGAGATCAGCGAGTGCCACTGGGCTACGAGCGATGAATTGTCGAGTTAGGACTTTGTTATTTCAGAAGATAAAACCGTTCTTTAGATTAGTCCATCCAATGTATAAGCACATTACTGTATTACAGTTTTCTCCCTAGGGCTGAATGTTTAATAGACTAGCTTCAAGGATACGCCTATTTAAAAGGCTTTTAATATTTAACGATGTAATCTCGCCATTTGCTCAAGAATCTTTTTACTGGCAGTAAATTTTATATTTGGGAGTAAAGCAGGTATTCATGCTTGTAATATTCCGTAGTAAACTGATCGTTGATAGGCGATTACTTCCGTATGCAGAAGTGTGGGGAATAAGTACCTACTTGGGCATTTAATGGGCTGTTTCGAGTTACAGTAACTTTCTGTGGTTTCGTGACTCTGTGAAAGGATCATTTTCAAATAATTTTCAACCCTGCAACTAGTAGCTAATATGAAAATAAAAAGCGTTCCCACCTTCCACCTGTCCAAAAGTCACAAAGTAAAAAATGTTATAGTAAACACTGTAAAAAAGTGAAAATGTTATAAAACGTTAAAGAATGCACCAGGTTGGCGATTCGGAAATGCACTGAAGTTTGGAGACAGGCGCGTCGCTAATATGATTAGTGTGCGCCTGACGTCATTTCAACATTGTAAAGGTGTAAGTATTACACGGAACATATGGGATAGTTCTTTGCACCTCGCCTTCCCATGCAATCGCACAGAGACATGAGACACGATCTACTTTATAGTAGTTGGAAAGTCTTTAGCTTGATAAATGAAATAGCACGCCGTTCATTCGCGAAACTAAAGTAATTACAATAGTGGCATAATCTATCCCACTGGGGCATCTATCACGGTTTTACCCTATGAGATTACCTCTTAGGAGTCTTCAGTGAATCAGTCTTGAAGGTGATATTAGCGCAGTTTTTATCTAGGTTCAGCATATCCTTGTCAATAGCTAGAGCTTCATTCTTATCGTTCAAATCCAGTTGAAGTTTGAATTTCACCACCTCTAGCCTATTGATTTTCTCCCAAGCCGACTGGCATCGGTCTATGAGCAGTTTCTTGTTACTCTCAGTTACGCACAATTCCTGGAAGTTGGTCAAAAGCTGTAGCGAAAGTAATTAACTTATCTTGATTCGAATGAAAAGGCGTTCGTCTTACTGCTTTTTGCTGAATGAAAGACATATTATTACATCGCATTGTTAACACACAAGGAAAAAGTAACAGAGATAGCAAAACAATGGGAATCATTTCAGACACTCAAGCAGTCTTAAACAAAAATTTAGTTTAGGCTATCAAATAGACATACTTACTCAATGTTCACTGCTAACCTTGGGTCCCAAAATAATCCAGTGCGAACAAATTTTATTTCAAGCCTTATTGTCAATACATTAAAACTACAAGAATCAAATCCCCATAAGTATAGCACTAAAATTAATTTTTACATCACCCCCGACATTCGATTGCTTATAACTTTTAAGTGGCTTAACCAATTTTGATCAAATATGACTAAAAACAATCTTTGTTACGTTAGCTTTTAAACAAAAAAACTACAACAAAATCGGTTCATTCGTTTAGGAACTACGATGCCACAAACAGACACACAGATACACTCGTCAAACTTATAACACCCTCCTTTTTTGTCGGGGGTTAAACAAATGTGTTTATTGTTGTAAGAATTTTGGCTAAAATAATTTTATTTAACTTTTGTCGCTCGGGTTCAACAAGGTATTCAGCAGGCCGAGTACGATAGTGACAGCGCCGCGACAACACCGCGGTTCTATGTCAAAATGTCGACATTGACAACGCCATAGGGCGAATGCCGAGTGCGAGTTTGTCGTTATCTTGCTAGAGCTGCAGATCAAGTTACGCTAAGTAATTTAAAGTCACCCATAGCTAAGTTAAGGCTTAAACGTTTAGACATTCAAAGGGTCTCGCAGAACAATACATAAACATTAGCGGCGTCGACATTATGAAGCTGGTACTTTCATGAGTTAGGTGTTAAGTGAACTCAGTGAGAATCCTATTTGAAAGTCAAATGTAGAATGATACAATAATAATGGCGTATGGGATGCCACGGCGGATTACAAAGCGGCGAGATGTGAACTGTCTTAAGAGGGAAGAATAGCACGTGCTCTTCCATACAAAAAGAGAAAACGTTTTTCCTCCTCTAAATATTTTCACATCTGAATGATTTTTTTGTATGTTATTAACACAATGAACCACTAGGTTTATAGTTTTTCCATTTTTCAAAATTCGCTTTAGATTAAAACTTATAGGTACTCGTACTTCAAATAACGTTATTTTTGTATTAAAATTTTGTCGAATTAAGCCGTCTGTTGTACAAAAAGCAATGTATTTATTTTTAAAAGCTAAACCTATAAACCTAGAATATATCATGCAGAACCGATCGACACCAAAATCAAAGTGATCTGTTATGATTTAGTTAGTGGAAAACGTTTTCTCCCGAAATGCAAATATCACCAAGAAAAGTGCCTATTGTCAATTGCGAGCTGCAACGGTCTCTGTCGCACGCGATTCCCGGGAACTTGAGCGCGCGAGCGATAGCAAATGTTTTCCTAAATTCTTAGTTCGCTAGAATCGCGAAGCTATTCTTCCCTCTTAAAGTTCCGGTACTGTGTTACACTCTACCTAGCTATTTAATAGGCTATTAACAAATCAATCGTCAAAATCTCAGAACTTTGTTCCGAAGATTGTTTTCAATTACGAGAGAAACAATATCTATATAAGAGATTTCCCGAAACAACATAATATTCCTGGGGTTTTGACTAAAACTTGTATTTTCAAGGTTCGTAATTTCCCACCAACTTTGTATCTACCAAGATAATTGACGATTAAGAACTTCCAAAGTATAGTATTATACCTTATAGCTCCAATGTTTAGTATTATATTTTCTATGCTCCAAATACTCACCAAAATCGTTGTTCAGAAATGTGTACTGCCATTTACTCATAATAACATTACAGTTACATTTCTTTACATTTCATTAAACTGAACAGAAATGACTATAACTTTTAAGATTGACGAATGTAAACTTGACTCAATAAAAAATTAATAAGACATGACGATTTCGTAATAGAATGAGTTGGATTCATAAAATTTTCATTTATTTTTACCTGAGCAGTTGGGAACCGTACCTACAATTTTTACTCATAAAATATTTATATTAACATTATACACATTTATATTGTAATATATTCTTATAATACGTAATAATATTAATAAAATAGTAAACACATCACGATCGCCATCACGAAATGAACTGATTAATATACACACATCGACACGGTCTAGGGATATTGCACGAATTTTCATACATAAGAGGTCTGTTTGAGAAGCTATAAAAGCATACTAGAGATACTTGGAGGGCTATAATTTTCAGACGAGCAAGTGCTAAACCTAAATTTTCAATTCTAGTCAATAAATTTTGTTTTACTTGGAATTTGTAGAGCAAAATGCTGAGTTGGAGCCATATTTCGTCACTGCAGCACACATCTACTATTGTTGTAACGTCGAAACTCATAATTACCCTTTGTAAAGTGTAGTGTGTGTGTTGAAGAAACAAAAATAATTAATAATGTCCATGTCTTTGCAAATGTCGAAGCAAAAACCTCGACTAGCTCAGATCTTACCTTTTTAAGCTCAGTATCAGCAAGATCATAGGTAAGCTCAGTGCTCCTTCTGCCATCTCTGTTAGAAAGACATTCAGAACAGACGAGAAGAGGCAGGTTGAGCTGTTCCAGCTCTCGTTCAGTTGACGCTTTCTCTTCTTTCAGAAGATTCATCTCTCGGTCGATGCGATCAAGGAGATCTTGGATTGAGGACTTCCATTGCTCGATCTCGTAGATTCTGGAGAATAGCCCTGGAGTTAGTTCTTTGGAAATTGCTAAACATTTAATTGCTTTCTTGTTTGTGTGAAATCCTTCCACGTTGGACTGGGAGTGAAATAAAAACTTAGAATGTACATTGTACCAGCTACCAACTCTTACCAGGCATAGAGGTTTTGCTGTATTGTGCTTGTGGGCGAAAGACCAACAACCTATCATCACTGCACATTATGTTTCATCTAATAACCGTCAGAATGTATGTCAAACGTAAAATCAAGTGAACCATTGATGCTCTGCCTACCCCGTATGGGCTTGAGCGTGTGTAATGTAATGTATAGGAAAGCAGAAAAAGTGAAAAAACAACAAAAGATTTCACATCTTAAGTGAGCTGTTATTTACAGATTGTTTGTTTGCGCCATCCCTTTGGTGTGGTGCATATCGAAGCTGAATATCAACAGTAGGGGCACCAAGCCATGACTACCCGGCCTGTCATGTAATTACCCTTTTCCATCATAGCTTTATTATAACTCGTTCTGCCCTATGGCAGCCCTCCATCACTTATCCCCTTAATATTACCACATATGACAGTAGGGCGTTTATGTACTCAGAAAAATGGTAACTCATTTATTCTGGATGAATTTAACTTTCATCTACACTGCCTTTTGTGTATGAAAGCCTTGCTCTTATAAAATTGGCTTTGACGACACTGGCCGCAAGATGGGTTTTGTTAAGTATGCAGTTTTAATTTGAATATTTTCTTAATTAGCGGTATACAATGTTTATACCATTGTAGGATAGCTTCATAAAACCGCCGCGGCCACTGCAATGAACATAGATACATTCATCCAAAGGCATTCAAGCGTTTCACTTTTCCCCTACCTACTCGACCCTACTACCGTCCAACGCTGGGACTGGTGCTCCGACGGAGTCTACACCGATTCACCGCACCAGCTCTCACACCATGATATCCCTCGCAAATTGTGCATTATTTTAAATTATTTTCTAAAGCATGTTGTGGCACCTACTGGGTAGTGCATTTAATTAAACTTTGCGTAATTTTCTAATGTAAAAAATATTGTAACAATAATTGGATGCCTTGAAATAAATAAAAGCGAACCTATATTCGTTCAAGAGTGAATCCATTCGTTATAGGAATAAATCCTTACTAATATTATAAGTGCGAAAGTAACCCTGTCTCTCTGTCCATCTTTCACGCCTAAACTACTGCGAACCGATTTTTAAAAAAAAATTAAAAAATTAATTTTTTAAAATTTTTTTTTGATAATTATGAAATTAATACGTAGTATATAAGGTTTATAATGTAATAATGCTATCGACTTGGGCCTAAGTCCCGTAATGGTATCATTTTGTAATTTTAAATCAATCAATAAATGAAATGAAAAATGAAATGAATTTTAACGAGAGCCGCGCGCCTCGTGCCTACCTCTACGTACGTACTTTTTTATGAAATTTGGTATAAAGATAGATTAGAGCCTGGGAAAGGACATAGACTACATTTTATCCCACAGTTGGGCACGACATAACCTGTAGTCCACGCGGGCGGAGCCGCGGGCGGAAAGCTAGTACATAAATAAGAGTGAATCCACGAACAGGCAGACAGACACACTGTATCTTTATAGATACACTGTACCTTATGAGCTTTTTTTTGATTAGAGGGATCTTAAAACTGGCTTATCATGGAAGTCCAGCGGAACTAGAATTTACCTGGCACTAATCCTGTTGTTGTTATGGTAGCTGTCCCAATCAGTCTTGATCCTGGTTTCATTGCGCAACTGGTGGGCACTGTGGCGAAGATCGAAGGCATCAGCTCGTCTTGTGTCTGCAGTTACCTGAAAAATTGTATTCATATTTGTAGATTATACTTTATGTTGTGGCTTCTTGTCTTTCATTGGTACTCATTACCAATGAAAGGCATGATTTTTACACTAGTTCCACTTATCTACACTAATACTAATATATCTATACTAATATTATAAAGAGGAAAGATTTGTATTTTAGTATGTATAACGAATAGGCTCTGAAACTACTGGACCGATTTGAAAAAATCTTTCACCATTAGGATGCTACATTATCCTTGAGTAACATAGGCTACATAATTTTCCCGAATTCCTACGGGAACGAAGGCCTGAGCGGGATGCTAGTAATATTATAAAGAGGAAAGATTTGTATTTTTGTATGTTTGTATTTTTGTATGTAACTTAAAAACTACTGGACCGATTTCAAAAATTATTTCACCATTAAGATGCTACATTATCCCTGAGTAACATAGGCTTCATAATTTTTACGAAGTCCCGAGCGGGATCCTAGTTATTGATTATTTTTATGCGACCGGTTTCGATTATATCATCTTAGACATAGACATATTATACTTTATTGCACACCATAGATAACACAAAAACATTACAATAACAGACAAGGACAGAAAACAGAAATGTACAAAAAGGCGGCCTTATTGCTAAGGTAGCAATCTCTTCCAGGCAACCTTCAGACGTGACTTAGTTTAAACTAGTGTAAAAATCATGTCTTTAATTGGTAATAGTATTCATATTTCTTATTCAGCCTCGTATGTATTCATCTGTAGGCATATTGTACCTGTAAACATAAATAAGGTTCCAACTTTTTAAAGCTTACGTAATCTAGATGGTTTCGTTTTTATTTCATCAAAATTGGTACAGCTATTTAAAAGTTATGAGCAATCGAATGTGAGGGATAATAAAAAAAAAATTAAAGTTATTAATGCGATAGTGTTTGTTTGTTTTTTTTTTTTTTTTGTTTATTTGTCCTTTCTTTCAACTCATAACGGAGGATTGACCTGAATTTTTGTACAGAGATAGTTAGGTAGCCTAAGAGTGACATAGTCTAACTTTTCCAAGCGAACGAAGTCCCGGACGGATAGCTAGTTTCTTACATAAATTGAGCCAGAGAAAAAATATTGAGTAAAAAAAAAAGTTTTATTATCTAATCAATAAGTAATCTAAACAAAGACATTGGCTTGATACAATCTGGATGAGTTTAGGAGTAAGTCTGGCCAATTTTGAGCGATTCGCTGAACATGGCAAACTTTTCTAATTTGCCGTCAAATTGGTAAATTTACTGCAGACCCGTTATGTTCTCGCTCTCTTGTAAAGTCGTTATTGGATGTTGAATTCATTGAAAATGTGTTATTGTGATTTACAAATGAACTTTCGTAATGATTAGGTCGATTGAGAACACAGAGCTACCTATAATAATTTTCCACGTTAAAAAATCGTATGAGTCACCGACTTCAATCCCAACAACACAGTTCGCAAAGTAGATAACTAGTATTTTTTGCAGACTACAATGCCTATTAGCAGATAACAACAAACGAAAATGTCACTCATTTATTTAGATGATGTTCTGGTTTGTAGTATTTATTTTGTTTTTGTTGATTTTTTAAAAGCGCTTAATCATTTTCGATAAAATTTAAATGGGACCACATCTAAAGTATACTCTTTCGAACAATAAAAGAATTTCCCTCCTCCTTTTTTGAAGTCGGTTAAAAATAGAGGGAAATTGTAGCGAGACAGCGCCGCACGAAAATGAAAACTTTACTATCTAACAAAACAGCACTTATCTGCTTCTAGACTTACTTTTATTCAGTCAGAAAAAATATGAAAATGACGAAAGTAACAATTCTTAATCAAAGGGAATCACAGGCAGGCTGGTGAGAGTATTTTTGTTAAATTTTCAATTCTCTTTCTCCGTATGCTGGTGGTGGCATTTTCTTCTTATATTTCTTATCATTTTTCCCTTGTATGAATTCAGGTTAAAATTCAGGGAGATCCTATTAAGGCTAAAGTCTCCTAATCCAATGATCCAAGTTCGAATCCTGGTTGAACAAACAATAACCCTCTGACCAACATTTGTGAGAGAGCAGCTAACCATTCCGGGTCCAAGTGTACTTAGGTTCAGAGGGTTACGTTTGTGGTTAAGTCTATCGCAAAGGACCTACGATTGGGGAACCTTATTGTCCACCTCCTAAACAGACTTTTAGATGTCTTCCTTGTTTACCGATAAGGGCACGTCTAGCGATTTACCTGCAAACTGTAAAGCCGAGCGTCCCAATCCGGCAAAGTTAAATGGGGCAATGGTTTCTCAAAAGTCACTACCGACTGCATGATGGTTAGAATTTAAAATAAACTAAACAAACATAAATTACTCAAATCAAAATATTATCTAAAAACTGGAAAACTATTTCCTAAACGCAGCTGTCAAAACAAATCGTCGGCTGTGACATGCCGTTTGAATGATGTTCTACTTTTAAATTTTACTTTTTTATGGTCACTGTTGGATTCGGATAGCAATATTTTTTCTTCTGCTTGTTAGTCGACACTGAAATCTTTTTGGTCCAATTATTTTTTCGACGCAGCGAACTTTTTAAAGTAACTTTAGGTTCATGACTTTACGTATAGTCAAACAAATGTATGCACTTGAATACATCGCTACATCGACTTATTTTAAGTAACATCCTAAATGTTTGATGAAATTTGAAATTTGGGAAAACAATATAGCCTATGTTACTCAGGGATAATGCAGCATTCTAATGCTGTAAGAATTTTTCAAAGCGGTCCAATAGTTTTGGAGCCTATTCAATGCAAAGCAAACAAAACAATGAAATCTTTCCTCTTTATCTATAATATTAGTGTAGAAAATTTTTGCTTTTGACTTTGAGAGTATGAAACCTAGAAATGGAATTTTGCCATTTCCAGTTTCATTGGAAATGGCAAACTTGTCCTAAACCAGACTGATTGTTGAGTTATGCCGTGTGGTGATCGGTTGAGAATAACACCACCCCATTTCTTTCCGTGGGTGTCATAAGAGGCGTCTAAGGAAACACAAATGAGACCTGCCTCCTTTTAATCCACCCTAGGCAACGACACCTCAATTTGTTCTGAATCTGAGGTGTTGTCCTATGGTCTCATGCGGTGTGGTAGGCTCTGTGAAGGGCGGTCTGGTTCGCGACCACCCTCTTACCGAAGAGTCCGACGCCAAACAGCTTGAGTACCAGTGCCTTATAGGCATTTTCTGGGTTAACTCGCTCCATCGTCGACCTCATCTATGACCTTGGTCAAGATTGAGGTCAAGAGTTAGCCGATCTTATAATTAAAAAAAACCTGCTATAAAATAAGTTGAGCACTAACAAATAAACTAGGAACGTACTGTTATGCTTTTGGGCAACCTTTGAAGCACACTCATACAGTGTTTACTAACAAAACTTGTGTGGAAAACAAGCTATCCAGGATGACAAATGATTGTCGATTGGCCTACTTTTCCTATTAGGGCGAAAAGTTTGTCTTTGCGGGAGGCCACTTGGAGAAGAGAGTGCGTAACCGTAAATTTGCTCACAATTTTTTGCTGATACTTTTTTGGCGCGTCGCCAGATTTTGTGTGCTAAACACATTCAATGTTTAACTAGATTAGTCCATCTGGAAAAGTCCCGTGGTACAATCTCAGACGTTTAATATTGTGTGACGTTAAATTAATAAGCGAAAATTAAGGGCACTTTTCCCCATTGGAACAAATACATAACAAAAATATTTTGGCCTCTTCATACAACTTGTGCGATCAGCTGATTCCGCAAAGGACATAGGTAAAAAGTAACTCTAAAATTATTTTTTCTGTATAAAATATTTAATTGCTTATAACAATTAAACAGCTAACCCCAATTTGATCAAACAAAGGTGAGAATTAGCTTGCAAACAAAATGTTTGACGTGTGTTTCTGTAAATTTGTAATGTCTGTGTATCCGTGTCTGTCTGTGGTATCGGACCTCCTAAACGAATATTATCGAATTATTGTCGGTTTTTTTTTTTAAAGTTAACGTAATCGAGAAGATTCTATGTTACATTTGATCAAAATTGGTTCAGCCGTTTAAGAGATATAAGCAATGTATAGGCGATGAATGTCGCTGGTGATATTAAATTTTAGGGTTATTTTAATTAATCTCAAACTCTCAATTTAAAAGACCATTTATTCTTTCTAGTAGGCAAAACATACATCGGTGGCAAAATAGACACTATCTCAGATCGGGGCTCTCTTTTCTCAAGTGTTATGTTTTCCATTTTGGTAAGTCTACGCTTTCGGATGTCAGGTTTCCTTAGCATCGCCTTGAACATTTTTAACCCCCGAAAAAAAAGAGGAGAGTTATAAGTTGGTTTAGCTGTTTAAGAGTTATAATATAAGCGATGAATATCGGGGTCTGTACACTCTAGAGCACGTCAAGCTTGTCACTTTTTTCTTTGGACTGGCCCTGCATTGTATGGCGCGCAGTATAAATCAGAGCTCAGCTTAAACTGGTAGTGTAAAGCGTGACCTGCTCTTGACTGTACAATTTTTTTAATTTTAGAGGTATTGAAGTCAAAAATAAATAGCTTTATTTCTTAGAAAATTGAGAATGTTACTTACTTAAAATATACACATCAACACGGTCTGGGGATATTGCACGATTTTTTATACAAAAGACCGTTTGAGAAGCTATAAAAGCATACTCGAGGTACAGGGACAACGGCACATCATGCTATCCAAAACTGTCAAATTTCTTCAATCGATTTTCAATTTTATCTCCAGTATTAGAGTTTATTATCCATAGGAGAAATTTGACAGTTTGTGGTAACCTGATGTGCTATTGACTGTACATGGAGGGTTATAATTTTCAGACGACCAAGTCCTAAAGCTGAATTTTAAATTTTAGTCAATAAATTTTGAAAACGTGACGAAAAATAAAAAAAAAATGCGTAAATCCGACCATTTTCATACAAAAAGCAGGCAAAAAGTGCCTTTTCGTTTTCGTTTCCGTTACAAAATTTATTGATTTATTGAAATTTCAAGTAAAACAAAATTTATTGATTAGAATTTTAAATTCAGGTTTAGCACTTGCTCGTCTGACAATTATAGCCCTCCATGTATCTCGAGTATGCTTTTATAGCTTCTCAAACAGACCTCTTTTGTATGGAAAATCGTGCAATATCCCTAGACCGTGTTGATGTGTGTATGTTATCTTGTGTGTCAGTGAGTCAGGACCTGCAATTTTATGTAAAACTCAAGATTTTTGAGTTCACGCGCCCGAGAAGCATATTATTTGACACGAAATACCAAAATAACGGAAGCTAAAGAGGTTCTGCGTGAGGAATACAGTCAGATTCGAAAAAAAAACATGTGTCCATCCCGCAAATACCCCGATAGGGAATCAAGCCCCGGCACTGTCGATTAAGAGGTAGCTTCAATAACCACTGAACTATACCAGTCGTGTCAACCTCAAGAACTAAACTACATAATCTTACTAATCTTGAGCTAAAATGGTAACAGGTTAAGTCAGGGGTTCCCAAACTGTGCGCTGCGGCGCCCTGGTGCGCCGTAGACAGTACAGAGAGGCGCCGTGAGGCGATCCTCTGTACCATACTCCGATCCGAAACCTTAAGGATTGGCGGGTACAAAATAAACACTCCAACGCTTTGAAAAACGAGTGGAGATCACAAAACTCAACCTATCAAATTAACTATGTATAGCTGTTTTTGTTTTAATTGGGTATTCTCATAAATAAATAAAAAACTCAACTTCATGTTGTGGATGTTTAAATTTTTGTGCCTATCATCCTAACAAGCATCATTATACCTCTACTTATTTACGAGTATATCAACTGCATTTCTAGGTTAAGGCTAGCTAGGTTAGGGCGCCGAGACCAAATTCTGAAGTCATAAGTGCGCCGCAGACTGAAAAAGTTTGGGAACCCCTGGGTTAAGTCACAGTAAGAACTGTATAATTAGGTAGAACTTGGCAAAAGAAAGTGGTACTACAAGAAACACTGCCAGGTTCTAAAACTTTATAACCTCATTGCTAGAGCCTCAATTGGCAGCTTGAGTTAAATACAGGTTTGCTTTATAGATGGGTTCTTTATCCCTACTAATAATATACACACAAAAAATAAAAAATAAAAAAAAACTTTTATTACTCCTTAATTTATACAAACAAAAATGAGACACTCCCAGTAAGTAATAAAATACTTGTCTCGCTCGTTCCCCATGACAATCCTAGCGGAGTTAATGACGAAAATGTAACAATAATAAATTGCTCGTTTATTAAAGTATTGTAACAACAACATAGTATTTTGCGAACATAATTTATGTACGTGTAAGTGTACGAGTGTGTGTGTATATGTGTATGTGTGTTAATTTATGTGTTAGTGCGTGTGTGTGTGTGTGTAATTATGTGCGTGCGTATGAGTTAGCCCTACGAACGAGTCTTGGGATCGGAAGCTGTCAAGACAGCTTCCACTAACTTGTGTGAATATAAAACGTGTGCAAGTGTTTTACACAAATTTCCACAAGGTGCAATTTAATTAAGTGACCCTTTTTAGAAGAGATTCGGTTTCTTCATATGATAAGGTCAAAAGCCAGTCCAACAGAATTTCCTTACATTCATACGATTGTAGAGGATAGATATTTAGTTTACGATTCGCTGCGTTATAGATGAACACCGACTGCGAGCCATATTGGCCACATCAACACGCTCTAGGGATATTCCACGAATTTTCATACGAATGAATGCGTTGATGTGTGTATAAACGCGAAAAAAACTCTGTCTATGTTGTCTATGCTGTCTATGCTGTCGGTCCCGGCTGTTGTCGATTGACTACAGTCGTTAAAACCAGTTTTCAAATTGTGCGGTTTGAAAACTCTGACACCAGGGTGAGCCAAGTTCGCCACACACTTGACTATACCTACACGATAAGAAGAAGACTCTGTCTATCTGTCTGTTACGCGATCACGACTAAACTACTGAACCGATGTTGATGAAATTTGGTACAGAGATAGAGAAGACTTTGGGAAAGGACATAGACTACGTTTTATCCCAGAGTTGGGCACGATATGACCTGTATTTCACACGGGCGAAGCCGTTAGCATAAAGATAGTATCTTTATAATAAAGACAGGCGTATTCCCCAAGGAACTAGATTTATATATGAAAGAAAATGTCTACTCTATGAAACTTGATACTAGGCGGGTTAGAAATAAGTTAGAACTAGCTGATGCCCGCTTCGTTTGCGTGTTAATTTAGATTTTTACATACAAAAGTTTTTTCCCGCTAACTCCCGTTCCCGTGGGAATTTTGAAATATCCTGTTGCAACTAAGCTTTAACTTTACTAAGGTACCTGCATGCCAAATTTTAAGCGTCTAACTTAAGCGGTTTAGATTTTTCATACAAAAGGATTTTCCAGCTAATTCCCGTTCCCGTGGGAATTTCGGGAATTCCTTTCTTAGTGCACCTCTACGGTACCTAAGCTATGTCCCTTCCAAATTTCAAGTGCCTACGTTTAGCCGTTTAGGCTGTGCGTTGATATGTCAGTCAGTCAGTCAGTCAGTCAGTTTCTCATTTTATATATTTAGGTTTTGAGAATTTTGTAGAATCACCCCCTAAAGGTTTTCGCTAACTAATTTAAAGTACTCCATAAATTGTAGAATTAATTGTTTCTGTTATAATTGTTAATAATATTACTATTGGTATAATATCATTACTAATTATCCTACTAAGTACCAATATTATAAATGCGAAAGTTTGTGACGATGTATGGATGTTTGTTACCTGAAAGAGCTCAAACAGCTGGACCAATTTTGATAAAATTTGGTATGGAGGCAGCTGTCACGCTGGACTAACACATTAGGTTACATAATTTTCCGAAATTTCCACAGGAATGAAGTCCCGGGCGGAAAGCTAGTCCGTTATCTTAATCTTCTTAATAAATATATGAAAGAAGAAACTGACTGGTGACAGACTGACTGACGTATCAATGCACAGCCCAAACCGCTAGGTCTAGAGATTTCAATTTTTTTTGAAAAAAGTTTGTATGGAGAAAACATTTTTTTTTAATATTTTGACTCGAAACTTCGTCAAGATATACCTTAAAGCAAATGAACGGACAAGTGTTTCGCGATTTTTCAAAAGTCAAAATTTTTGGGAATGAAATGGGTGACTAAAAACTCTTTGCGCGAGCGAAGCCGCGGGAATAGCTTGTAACTTAAGGATAATTTAATCCTAAAAATAAAAGCGTCTATAGTAGCATCATAACAGTAGGTTGTCAACAATGACAAAGCTTTCTCATCCTGATAAACAAGTATGCTGTATATGTAAAAACCGGCCAAGAGCGTGTCGGGCCACGCGCATTGTAGGGTTCCGTAGCAGCATGGTTCAAATATGCAGCTGGTTTCTTAATTCTACGAGCATATTGTCATTAGTCGATATTAAAATCCCCAAATACTATAGTATCAAAAAGAAATGTATTAAAAAGTTTGTAGTTTCAGAAATAATTGTAGTTTTGGTCTAAATATAATAGAACGGAAGTATTTAATGCGCGAGCGAAGCGAGCGCGAATTTTTTTTTTTGCGATAATGTTATTGTTAGGGATAATATAATAATATCGAGCTGCTGCTAAAGCAGGTCACGTGATGATCTTGTATAAATTTGATATCATTTTCGTACTTAGCACCCCCAAAAACCTATTAAACGACACCTGAAATGTCAATATGTTACAGCTTGGCTTTCGGCTCGCCTCACTTTAAGCGTGAAACCTTGTATGGCGGCCATTTTGGATTAGTGTACACTTCGTCGTGAATGCTACTCTCGTGAATTATTCCACATTTTATTTTTATAAAAATTAATGTTTCCCAAACGGATTGCTGAATCAAAAAACGTTCGTAGTAAACCCCATCTATCTTGAAAAAAGCTATCCTATGATAACCCACTCGATGATATCGGCGAGAAAAAAAAATCCATCGCGCTTTCACGTGAATGGAAAACACCCGAAAAACAATTTTTTTCAAACATTTTATTATTTAGATCTCTCGGCGCAATCAATATTACGACCATGCCAAATTTTAGCTCTGTAGTACCAAGGATCTAATATTAGTAAATATATTCTTATTAATCCCAACAACGTTTGGCACTTGGTCGACTATTACTCACAAGCTTGAAGGGCCAACTTATGTGTGATAGTTTTCCTTTTATTTTGTTGTATATTCTATCATCGTGAATTTTTCCACATTTATAGAAACAATCGTTTTGCTTGTAGTGGGGGACACTTGTTTTCAATAAAAATTTTCACTTTAAAAATTAATTTTTCGCAAAGGGAATGCTGAATCGAAAGACGTTCTTAGTAAACCTCTTCTATCATTTAAAAAGCTATCCTATGACATCTCATTCGATGATATCGGCGAGAAAAAAAAATGAAATAAATATTATGAAATGGAAGTATGTAATGCGCGAGCGAAGCGAGCGCGAATTTTTTTTTATTATTTTATTTTATTTTTATTTTTTTTTTCTAGGTTTTTTATTTTTTTTGCGATAATATTATTGTTAGGCATAATATAATAATATCGAGCTGCTGCTAAAGCAGGTCGCGTGGTGATCGTGTATAATTTTGATGTCATTTTCGTAATTAGCACCCCCAAAAACCTATTAAACGACACCAGAAATGTCAATATGTTACAGCTTGGCTTTCGTCTCGCCTCACTTTTAGCGTGGAACCTTGTATGGCAGCCATTTTGGATTGGGGTACACTTCGTCGTAAATGCTACCCTCGTGAATTATTCCACATTTTTTTCATTATAAAAATTAATGTTGCTCAAACGGATTGCTGAATCGAAAAACGTTCAATGTAAACCCCTTCTATCTTTTAAAAAGCTATCCTATGACATCTCATTCGATGATATCGGCGAGAAAAAAAAACCATTGCCCTTTCACGTGTATGGGAAACATCAGAAAAATTGTTTTTCCAAAATTTTATTTTTTCAATCTGTTGGCGCAATCAATATGTATGACCATGCCAAATTTCAGCTCTGTAGTACCAAGGATCTAATATTAGTAAATATATTCTTATTAATCCCAACTAAGTTTGGCACTTGGTCGACTATTACTCGCAAACTTGAAGAGCCATCTTATGTGTGATAGTTTTCCTTATAATTTCATTGTATACACTACCACCATGAATTTTTTCACATTTTTAGAATCAACCGTTTAGCTAGTAGGGGGGGGGGACACTTGTGTTTGACAAAAAATTTCACTTTAAAAATTTATATTAGGCAAACAAAGTGCTGAATCGAAAAACGTTCTTAGTAAACCCCTTCTGTCTTTTAAAAAGCTGTCTTATGACACCCCATTTAATGATATTGGCTAGAAAAAAAAAATTCATCGCCCTTTCACGTCTATGGGAGACACCCGAAAAAATTTTTTTTTCTAAGATTTCACTCTACAGTTCTGACGGCGTAGTTAATATTTATGACCATGCCAAATTTCAGCTCTGCAGTACCAAGGGTTTCTTAGGAAACCCGCGGACAGACGGACAGACGGACAGACGGACATGGCGAAACTATAAGGGTTCGTAGATTACTACGGAACCCTAAAAACGAAATCCATGTAACATATCAGTGATATGTTGATGCACAAACGACAAATGGAGAAAAAGACAGCCGAGGATAGGTATTATCATAAAATCAATATCCAATATTCGCATTTGAATACAATGACGTGTCTTGAATTTGTTTACACGTTCGGTGGAAAAATATGATCCCAAAACGTTTTTATCTTAAATTATTGTTTGGTAAAGCTTACAAAATACATATTAAGATCTGCCATTCTACGAGTAAAATAAAAATCATAAGGGCAAAGAGAAAATTGTGGATTGAGACAGTTGGAGGCAGCTGTGTAATCAGGATTACATATAAAATCCAAGGCATTCATTTTCGAATTACAGCTTTTTTTCCTGACATGTAAATATATTCTTTCCTTGTATCTTGACCTATTTATACAGCAGTGATGTTATGTGAACTTTTCGAAATATTTGATTTCCTATTCAGGTTCAAAATCAGTTTGTATTCAACATTTTCACCTACAATCACCAGTTTAAAATCTGCACCCACATTTCTAAAAGACCAAGTAAAACAAACGCAGCGTTTTCAAACGTGCGTGTTAAACACCGTATTACTACATATTTACAGAGAGCTCATTTTCGTGTTACTATTCCACTATTCCACCTTTCATCTCTTTTCAAAGGAAAGAAAACACATTGAAATGGCATTTCATTACTACATAGTTGGCTTGTTTCTTTTCCAGCTGACGTGGCTCTTTGCTTTATGAATAGAGTGGTAAAATGGTAAGTGTTTGGAAATACCTTTATTATACCTTTAAAGGCATTTTTCCACTGAGCAAGTAATCACTAGGTACTTAATTTACAGAAAATTACTTCCATTTTGTTAGGTTAAAGGTTTGTGCCGTGTGGTTGAGAATAATACCACCACATTTCTTTCCATGGGTGTCGTAAGAGGCGACTACGGAAACACAAATGAGACCTGCCTCCTATTAATCCACCCCAGGCAACGAACACCTCAATTTGTTCTGAATCTGAGGTGTAGTCCTATGGTGTCATGCGGTGTGGTAGGCTCTGGGAAAGGCCGTCTGGTTCACGACCATCCTCCTACCGAAGTCCGACGCCAAACAGCTTGCCTGTGTTCCGTCGCTGCATAGGAGTACCAGTGCCTTAATAGGCATTTTCTGGGTTAACTCGCTCCATCATCAATCTTGGTCAAGATTGAGGGCAAGAGTTAACCCATCTTTAAATAATAAAAAAAACACTTCATACTCAATCTCTGATCAATTGTTTTATTTTTAACACCCGACAAAAAGGAAGGGCCTTAACAGTTTGACTTGTGTATCTGTGTATCTGTGTGTATCTATGTATGTCGGTCTGTGGCATCGTAACTCTTAAACAAATGAACCTATTTTGATGCGGTTTTTTTTACTTTAAAAGTGACGTAATCGAGATGGTTCTTAGTTATATTTGATCAAAATCGGTTCAGCCATTTAAGAGTTAATAAACAATAACTGCTTTGCCACAAAACGTTATAACACCCCTTAGACAGTGTCTACTGACATAAGTTATTTATCCCATACAAAAACTGACATAAGTAAGTTCGAGATTTATTTCTTGTGATAAGGCGCTTATGCATTTTTTTTATTGTAAAGTAATCCTTTCTTACGATTCTTAGCTCTATAGGTATTTTGTACTGTCCTACAGAATCCTTACTAATATTATAAATGCGAAAGTAACCCTGTCTGTCCGCCTTTCACGCCTAAACTACTGAACCGATTTTGATGAAATTTGGTACAGAGATAGATTAGAGCCTGGGAAAGGACATAGGCTACATTTTATCCTACAGTTGGGCACGATATAACCTGTACTCCACGCGGGCGGAGCCGCGGGCGGAAAGCTAGGAACAATAAACGTATTTTCTTTATAGTTTATTATTTTCTTTCAAACCTGACCGATCGATAAATCATATTATACATATATGCATGTATGTAAGTAGGTAAACACTTTACTATACAAAAACACACTTTAATATTGTCTACACGGAAACAAGTCACTTCCCCTAAAAAAACATCTCTGAAATAAAAGAGTTCCGAACTCCGACCACTTTTTCATTGAGTTTAATAAAACAATCAAACTTTGTCAGGCAGACAGAGAACAGATGTACAAGTTATCATTAAACTTCCATCTTGAAATCAAACCCGAACGAGAACAATTTGGCTTAGGTTCCTGCGGTTTGATAGTGCTGACCCGGCAATCTATAAAATCATTGGACGTTGAATCCTATTAGTGGTACCTATTACATAGTCAAAATTGCTTTATTTCATAGCGCTTGTGATCTCAACCGGTCAGTAAGGTGAAGCAACGTACACAGAGGCAGGGAACCTGATGGGTGACCAATGTGGCAAGTTATCACGAGAGTTTTTGTGCTTTGGAGGGCACTTTATGCTGCCCGACTGTTGTCGATTGACTACAGTCGTTAAAACCAAGTCAGAGGCCATTGTGCGGTTTGAAAAATTCTGACATCAGGGTTAGTCAAGTTCGCCACACACTTGACTATACCTACACGATAAGAAGAAGAAGATAAAACATTCAGGATGTTACTTGACGTAAGTCAAAGTTACATTAAAGGATTTCAATACATACTACGCCTGTTCGCGAGGGTGCGTCTTCCCCAGAGAAAAATAAAGAATAGGCAAGAAACTCCAAGGGGTGCTCTTTTAAAAAAAAAAAAATCTTATTATAAATATCTTTATTTTCTAATTTTACATTAAGTTGGAATCTGCGTATTCTCGGAAAACTCATGTTCGGTAAACTCATGTTTGTGACCGCACAAAAAGATCCTTTATTAAATTAGAGTTCGTAAGTTTCAGAGTAGCCCAAAGAAGTTATGGAATGATAAATGTTCTCCAACTACGGTTTACGCGACCACATAATCATTGTGTAAGGGCTATCCCAAAGATCAGCAACGTTTAATAGTAATTAATCGATCCCTAAAGGCCGTGCTTCCTTTTATTAATAGGGAAAGAAAATGAAGCAAATGTTTGGCGTATGGCAAATAAATCTTTTTGCAACCTCGTTAGAATTTGACCTGCCAAATAATTTTTAGAGAAAGAAAAATATTCAGCGCGAATGGGACTTCAACCCACGACCCCAGGATCAGGTCTCCTGGTGCTCTAACCAACTGAGCTATCGTGCCTTCAAGTCAAGCGGCGAAATTTCTCATTCCCTTACTTATAGGTTAGCGCCATCTGTGTCTCGTACGGAGAACTACAGACTCATATTACTTGTTGCAAAGTAGATTATGACAAGGGCGAAACCTTTTTTTTTTTTTTTTTTTTTTTCTTTTTTTTTATTGAGAACTTGGTACACAGACAAGAAGCGACCATGACGTCCTCGTTAATTCTTCACAATTATAAAGTTATATTCTATTTTTCAAACCTAATCTTACAAGTTTATATAGTGTCCTGGCGTCATCCGAACACGGATTAGCCAGGGCACTGTTACAACCTCCAACTTCAGATAATATAATATTATTATAAATTTGTCTTCTAAAGGCTTCGTTCCGGACACACTCCATCAGAATATGATACACGTCTTCAACTTTTTCACACTCAGAACAGTTGGGTGAGGTTGTCTTACGCATCAGGAATGCAAACTTATTCAGAGGGATATGTCCAGAACGAAGCCTGAACGCAACTACCAATTCATCTCTGTCCAAATAGCATGTGTCAAACCACGGGTAACGAAAAGGATCAGACTGTATGGTTTTGTACCAAATTCCTTTGCTGATGGACCTTTTATCAAAATATTCAATGTACGATTTTTGAATATTATTTTTTAGAAAAGGTATTAGATCTGTAAAGAATGGTGAAGACTGTTGTGTAATTCCGTCTGTTACGGCCTCTTTAGCCATCCGATCTGCTTTCTCGTTACCCGAGACACCCACATGAGCGGGAACCCACTGTAGTTTAACTACTTTGTTTTGGGATGACAATTCCCTTAGTGATTTTAAAATGGTGTAGGCTACTGGTAGACCTCGAACACTCGAGGAACATCGAGCCACATGCTGTAGCGCACTTCTAGAATCTGACAAGATCACAAATTTGTCATATTCAATACTTTTAACATAGGAGAGCGCCTCAGCTATCGCAAAAAGTTCCGCAAACATTATAGAAACGTTATTATCAATTTTGAATTTTGCCGATAAATCACAATGGGAGTCAACAAAAGCAGCACCCACTCCATGTTCGTCCTTTGAACCGTCCGAATAAATTTTATAAAAATCACTATATTCATTGCTGAGCATTTCAAGAAATTTATCTCTCATGTATCGTAACCCTCGAGACTTTTTAGGCGCCTTTGATTCCTCTATATTACATTTAATAACGCAGGTTAGGTCTATGTTTTGGACCCAGGTATCCAGGGAAAACATTTCTAGAATGGAGGAAGACTGGATGCGCAAAGGTTGCAAAAAGCTGTGTACACTTATTAATAATGGCTTATTTTTATTGGACCAGTAACGAGATTGGCACAGTTCTGAAAGATCATCGATATGTCTCAAAATAATGTTATCCTTAACTGCTCGACACTTCAACCAAAACTTTCCTGCTAGATATAGGCGACGCAAATGTAAAGGGTGTAAACACAATTCGGACTCCATGACGTGTATCGGAGTGCTTTTAATAAACCCGCCAATCACACGTAAAGATTGGTTCTGGACCTTATCGAGATTGTATAAGTTGCTTTTTGAGCTGGTGTCATACAAGAAAGATGCGTAGTCTAACCTGCTTCTTATGATTGCTATGTATAATCTCCGCAAATGCCTAGGGTGCACCCCCCAGCCAGATCCAGCCAAAACTTTGAAAATGTTCAGGAACTTCTGAGCCTTTTGTGTAATCTCTTTGACGTGTTTATTCCACTTAAGTGACCGATCTAGCCACAACCCTAAATACTTCACGCAATCAACCAACTGGATCCTAACCCCTTTTATCTTTATGTTGACGTCGTGTCTGTTAAAACCTCTTCTGAATACACACACTTTAGTTTTTCTTTCAGAAACCGTTAAACCTACTTCCTCTACAAGATTACATAATGTGTCTACAGCTGATTGCAAGTTTGCCGACCCCTCCTCCACAGTTTTACAGGAATTATATAAGACAAAATCGTCAGCGTATTGTGACACTGTTACATTTTCTATATCCTTACATATCGAGATGGTAGCTACGTTAAATAAAAGAGGCGAGAGTGGATCACCCTGTGCCAGTCCTCTTCCGGTAATTCTAGTCATGTTGAAATTTTGAGATTCAAACTTAAGTTCTCTGGATCGTAAAAACTCCCATAAATATGTACAAATTTTGGCACCCACTCCCAGCTTATCTAATTTACACAACAAAACAGAAATATCAACATTGTTATATGCATTTGAAATGTCAACGAAACAGCCTAAAGTTATTAAATTATTCGAGAAACCAATTTGAATGTGAGATACGAGTCGAGAAAGGCTATCAAGGCACGAAAGAGTTTTCCTAAAACCAACTGTATTATTTGAAAAGCAGTTTTTCTTCTCCAGGTACCACTCAATGCGATTTTTAATAATATTATGCAAAATTTTACAAGGGCATGACATCAGGGCTATGGGTCTTACTGCATTTGAGGCTGGGAGTTCCTGTCCCGGCTTCGGAATGGGAACTATTTTAGTTTTTCTCCATTGTAGTGGGATCGAAGACGAATCTAAGATTTTATTGTATAAGCAAACCAATAAAAATTGTTTCCCTGCAAGAGGGAGGTTTTTAATCATGGAGAAAGAGATCCCGTCATCGCCGGGAGCTGTATCCTTCGACTTAGTGGCACGTTCGAGTTCCTGTAGCGAAACCGGGATTGAAATTAACTGATTACCTGAAGAGAAAATGGGAGCATCCGGAGATACAAAGTCTGGGGACAGATCGTGCATCAAATTTCTTGCCCTAGGTTCGTCTACATGGAATTTGGGTAATCGGAAGCCTTTCATCCACTTCATCTGGCGCCATACATCAGCAGCAGAGGTAGATTTATCAATTCTATTACAAAATTCTTTCCAAGAGTTGCTCTTTGCTTTTCTTATCAATTTCTGTGCAGCTGAGATTTTACTTTGAAGAAGAGATAAATTTTCAGGGATAGGGTTTTTCCTAAATTTTGACAGCGCTAAACGTCGCTCCGCAACTGCTCGAGAGATCTCTGCGTTCCAGTAATGCTTTGGTTTGAATTTTTCCAGGCGCTGGGGATTTTGGCAAAACCTGATGTAAGGAATAAAATCATCTGCCGCCTTTGTGATGGTAGACATGAACTGGTCATATGCCATTTGAACGTCTTCTGGTAAAGTTGTATCCGAAAAAGAGGTTTGTAGAAAATTGGAATAACCAGCCCAATCAGCCTTTTTAAAATTTCTGATTTTAGAAAAATTTGGGTACTCTGCTATATCAGTATTAAATTTGATTATAAGATGGTCGCTACCTAAACTTTCGTTCGTGACTTTCCACTTAAAATTAAGGGCTATATCAGAAGATGCGGTTGTGATGTCGGGAGATGATTTTTGGAATCTGCCATTGACGAATTTAACGCGGGTAGGCGAACCGTCATTAAGGGTTATGAAGTTATAGTTGAGTATGACATCAAACAAATGCGTACCTCTTGAATCGGATTTGCAGGACCAACTGCTGTGGTGACCATTCAGATCTCCAGTAATTAAGGTGTTATAACGAAAACGAGAAAAGATGGCATCCCAATCACTCGCTGTAGTACGAACCGACGAAGGGCAATAAATAGATATCACATTTTCAATATGAGCACAATTCAGCAGTTTAATATGAACTATTTGTATCTCCGGATTTATATTACTTATGATCTGAAACTGAGCCTTGATAGAGGAATGAGTGATTATAGCTGCCCCGCCATATGCATCATTCCTGTCATGCCTAAAAACATTATAACCACTAATCTTAAAGTCACTGCCCGGCTCTAGCCAGGTTTCACTAAGTAAAGCGATGTGCACTTTTTCTTGAGATAAAAACTGATCAAATTCAATGAGCTTAGGACGTATGCTTTGACAGTTCCATTGTATTACATTTATACACTGAAGGACACTATCCATTCTGGAACAGAGATGCAATCATAGGCCAATCCGTGAAACATTCTGCTAAGTAGTCCTTAATACAAGCCATAATAATTCTTCCACATGCTTTTATTTTATCTTCTAGGGTAAGTGTCTTCATGAAAATTATATCTTTTATAGCGTAGAGGAGGTTTTTAAATGTAAATTTATCTATGCTTCGGTTATCAGATTTATTCTCAGAGTTTTGAGACCCTGTACTATTGATCTCATTTAGCCAATCGTCTACGAACGGATCATAATCATCTGCCTCACCTCGTCGTGTCTTGCTGGTCTTATTGGCCTCTTTTCTATTAACTGGCGTTTTTTTGTTAAGCACTTCCTTGGGTAACTTCACCGCCTCTGCGTACGAAGTTTTCTTAGAGGGCATAATTTTCTCTGAAGATTTATAAGGTCTACTAACAATAGGCGATTCAAACTGCTGTCGGGGAGAGCTCGTTGGGTACTTATCTTCAGGTGCTACCGGTCGGGGCAATGGTAAAGACGAAGGAATCAGCGGTGCAACGTATAAGGTAAGTGCACGTTTGTAGGAACAATTTTTCTCAGCCATCAGCTCGCGTATCCGTTTTTCTTTAATAAATAAGGGGCAAGTTTTTGCAAGTGCCATGTGTTTTCCAGAGCAATTAGTGCATTTCAAGATAGTAGATTCGCAGTTCTGATGTAGGCCTGCACACTTAGGACATATGATTTTCGTAGAGGGACACATCTTTTGAGTATGACCGAAACGCCAACATTTGGTGCACTGAGTGACCGGAAATACGTAAGGTGAGACTTTTATTCTGGTTCCGTGGGTTGATATGTAGGTAGGTAACAGAGGTCCCTTAAAACATATTCGAACTGACTCGCTGTCTACCCAGGTTTCGCCGATAGGATTATGACGTTGTAGTCTTTTGACGTTGGCTATAGGGATCTCGCTGTAAAGGTTTTCTAAAATGTCATCCTCAGTAAGCTCGATGTCTATGTCCCGAACTACTCCATAGGATAAGCCTACTTCATATGTTTTTTGGCATCGGTATTCCATGTCCTTAAAGTACTTGCAGCCCATCAATTTTTCCGCGCCCTCTTCCGTACTAAATTGAAATAAAATTTTGTATGGGTTCAAGTACTTTATTCGAGAAACGTCTGTTATTCTTTCAGCTTTCAAAATTCGCGCAAGAGCGATTTGTTTGGGTAATTTCTCTTTACTGGATGTCATGCTAACTTCGATTTTTTCCTTCGATTTTTCGTCTAAATTATCTCCTGATTCACTAACTGCTCTAATTTTACCTCGTCTCCCAACCTCCAACCATATCTCGCTGTCCTCCGACTCCCTTCTCCGCTTTTCCACTCGAGACATAGTTTCACTCATATTAGTACACTCCATTTGGGATTCGATGTTTAACGCATGCGACGCAGGAGTGTCGCTATCCATAACCGGTTATCTCAACGCGCATAGCAGGTACCTAGGACGACGTAAACAAAGCGCACGGAGTTATCGCACGATAGTAGGTACGTCTAACCCGAGTAAGCGCACGGTCGCAACTGAAGGGCGAAACCTGGTTAGAGCACCAGGAGATCTGATCCTGGGGTTGTGGGTTCAAGTCCCATTCGCGCCGAATTTTTTTCTTTCCCTAAAAAATATTTGTGAATATCCCTCACGCGGGTAAGCGTTTTAAAAATACTAAAATATGACCTGCCAAATCCTGAATCATGATCAAGAGTAGGTACCCCGAATGTTAAATAAATGTTTTGAATATGAATGAGACATAAATAAGACCAAGTGCTTCTTCTTCTTCTTCTTATCGTGTAGGTATAGTCAAGTGTGTGGCGAACTTGGCTAACCCTGGCTCAGACTAAGTGCTGAGAAGAAGGAGTAATAGTTTCCACTTTCAAAAACGATGCCTCTATTTTAATTCAGGTGTGACTCTATTGTTTGTTACAAGTACTCTTTAGTCAGCATTGCTAGCACGGCCTGTGACAAACTCACATGTCTCTTTATTCTAATGACGGTAAAACTTCACTTTGACTGCGCGAGGGCATTGCGCAATGGCTTGATCGCCCTCTGACGTTGTAATTTCGACACTTACTTGACATTTGACCGCGTTGTTATCATGTTATGCTTGAGCTGCTAATCATTAGAAGGTGACAATTAAAACTGTACCAAATCATCTTTTGTGTCTTGACATCACTAGGGGAAAAATAAGTTCGAGAACTTCGTTAATTATTGTTCTGTCGGCCACGAAAGGGCCTAAGGCGACCTGCGACAGTTCACTTAAAGTCCCAACACTTCGAGAAATATTGTCTCCATTGGAAAGATATTACTTCATTGACCTTCTAAAACTTCTTCGACAACTCAGTTAAGTGTAATAATTATTACTGGGAAGTATGGCTTTTGAATAATAAAAGCGATTTAAGGGTATTGTTTCGGAAAGTGCCCGAATTTATATGAAAGTTGCTACTTAAAGGCTCTACCCAGAAATGCTAAATGGTTTTGAACTATTGTTTCATGAAGAAGAAAAAGTAGACGTAGAGTAGCTTTACGTTTATATGCCTTTGTTCGGATATCGGTGGTGATCGGTTGAGAATAACACCACCCCATCTCTTTCCGTGGGTGTCGTAGATGGCGACTAAGGAAACATAAATGAGACCTGCCTAATCCATCCCAGGCAACGACACTTCATTTTTTTCTGAATCTGAGGTATCGTCCTATGGTCTCATGCGGTGTGGTAGGCTCTGTAAAGGGCCGTCTGGTTCGCGACCACCCTCCTACCGAAGTCCGACGCCAAACATCTTGCTGTGTTCCGTCGGTGCTTGGGAGTATCAGTGCCTTTATAGGCATTTTCTGGGTTAACTCGCTCCATCGTCGACCTCATCTTTGACCTTATGGTCAAGATTGAGGTCAAGAGTTAACCCATCTTATAATAAAAAAATAAAAAAAAACAATAAGTAGAATAAAGTAGCGAAAGAAAGGGGAGGCTTTTTTTACTTTTTTGAAAAGAGCTGAGTCAGTTTTGATAAAATTTATATGGTATAATTTTGGGAGAAAACTAACAAAAAAAAATTGAATTCGGTCGACAATTGGCAAAGTTGTTGCCTAATAAGCGTACAAAAAAAAGAATAAAGAACCTTCTCCTTTTCTAAAGTCGTTTAACAATAATGTCACATCACGATCGGAAGATGTTTGGTTGGTCAATACAATGGGCCTTCAAAATTTGAATTACCATTGCTCCCTATGTTCTCAGTTTCTAGTATTACTATTACATAGGAAGCATTGGTAATACAATTTTGCCGTGCCGTTTTCGAATTATAAATAAAAAGGCCCAGTAACGTATAAAATTAAGTCTTAAAATAGCAATCATTAAACCAAGTAAATAGCCAAAGTTTGCGCAGCAGGTTTTGTCAGGTGCGTTGTTTCGTTTTTTTAATTATTTTTTTATACAATAGGTAAGTTACATATTTTCTTAAATTATTTACTCGCCAAACAAAACAGTTTGATGGCGAGACGCGCTCTTTTTTGGTAATGAAAATGAAAAACATACCACCAATTTAAGATAAATTTTTAAATTGAATAAAATATTTTTAACAAAAAATTGACCCGCCTTCAAAAAGGGTGAAATATTTTTTTAAAGCTATGTTCACGAGTAAGTAGTGGTTACGGGTAAAACAGCAAATAGGTGAATTCATAGCGGAATATGGTAAATAGAGAGGAATGTTTTTTTTGACGACCTATTATCATCCACAATATATGACCGTAAATTTCAGTTTTTTTTAATTTTGACCTAAACTACTGAAGCGATTTCGATAAATTTTTTATGAGACCAATCTGGAAGTAGATGCTACCGAACTAATGAAAATATTTTGAAATCGGTCTACAAATGACGGAGTTTTGAGGTAACAAACATAAAAATAAAAAAAATAAAAATTCCTCCTCCTTTTTTTTGAAGTCGGTTAAAAAATACAATTTATATATAAATACTCTAGATAGTATAAATTTTGAATCGCCCCTGATATTCATCGTTCATAACTTATGAATGGCTGAACTAGTTTTAATCGAAAACTTAGCTAAGAACCATACCGGCCCTTTACAGCAACGTACCGGAAGGCGCAGCGTAGGAAGGCCTCCCACAAGGTGGACCGACAATCTGGTAAACCGATCGAGGTGGAGATCCCTGGGGGAGGCCCATGTCCAGCAGACAGACAGACAGACAGACAGACAAAGAATTTATTTATTGCTTTAAAACAGACACACAACATTCAAAACAGTCAGAAGTACAAATACACATAAAAGGTTACAGAGTTACGACGCAGTGACGCAGTGGCAGTGGACGTCTTGCGGCTGACATGATGATGAACCATTTTAACAAAAAAAAACGCATCGAAATCGGAAATCTGTCCATTTGTTAGGAGCTATGATGCCACAGATACACACATACAAGGATACACACGTAAAATTTTTAACAGCCCTCTTTTTTATTAGAAGTTAAAAATAAACTCATTTGGAAGAATGGCATACAGTGTAATCACTGTATTTCCAGTGTGTTCAACCATTGTTTAACCTAATTTGTTAAGTCTAGGGGTCTTTAGGCGCGTCGGCTGGCGTATTTCCAACACCATATTTTAAGACGTCTGAGCAATATAATAAAACCGTGTTATTTATGAAGCCCTAGATCTGGTTGGGAACATTGGTTTTTATAGCATTTATTAGAAGGAAATCGGGTTATCCGTTTTTTTATTTATCACAAGCTTTACGCCCGGGACTTCGTTCCCGTGAGAATTTCGGAAAATTATGTAGCCTATGTGTTAATCCAGGGTATCAGCTACCTCCATACCAAATTTGATCAAAATCAGTCCAGCCGTTCTCGAGTTATAAGTGTTGTAACAAAACTTTCTTTTATTATATACTAGCTGATGCCCGCAACTTCGTTTGCGTGTTAATTTTTTCTTTTCAAGATTCAAGACATTTATTTGACACAAAACACTACAACACAAAGAAAATAAAATAACATACAATATAAAACACAGGACAAGAACACATACAGGAGACGACAAAACAATGTATAATTGTGCTGTAGTGCGATGTCAAAAAGGACACAGCTCAGCATGTGTTGAAGCCGAGGCCCCAACGCTGGTTTTCAGCCGTACCCTTGGTGCGCGTGTGTACATAGCCGACGGACAAGAGTAATCTACTACCTAATGTGTTATGTATGTGTGTTGTGTGTGTGTGTACTTTGTTTGTGTGTATGTGTGTTTGTAAATATGTGTGTTTGCTGGTGACAGTGTGACAAGGATGACTGATAAATACAAAAGGTAAATAAATGTGTGTATGTGTGTGTGTGCTTGTAGATATGTGTGTATGTTGGTGACAGTGTGACAAGGATGATAGATAAATATTACAAAAGTTTTTTCCCGCTAACTCCCGTTCCCGTGGAAATTTTGCAATATCCTGTTGCAACTAAGCTTTAAGTTTACTAAGGTACCTGCATGCCAAATTTCAAGCGTCTAACTTAAGCGGTTCAGATTTTTAATACAAAAGGATTTTCCCGCTAATTCCCGTTCCCGTGGGAATTTCGGGAATTCCTTTCTTAGTGCACCTCTACGGTACTTAAGCTACGTCCCTTCCAAATTTCAAGTGCCTACGTTTATCCGTTTAGGCTGTGCGTTGATATGTCAGTCAGTCAGTCAGTCAGTTTCTCCTTTTATAAATTTAGACTAGCTTTTCACCCGGGACTTCGTTCCCGTGGGAATTTCCCCGTCAATTTTCCAATGTTTTTAATAGTTATTCTGCTATTCGGGACGGAGAGAAATATAACAAATCAAAAACCATGGAAATCGGTCCAGCCGTTCTCGAGTTATAAGTGTTGTAACAAACACGACTTTCTTTTATATATATAGATATAGATATAAGAAGGGTTAAATCTTGCTCCCAATTTTGACTAAGGTCATAGACGAGGTTGAAAATGGAGCTAACTCGCTCCCAGAAAATTCTTGATAAGGCACCGTACTCTTACGCACCGACGACGGAATATAGCATGCTGTTTGGCGTCGGACTTTGGTAGGAGGGTATTCGCGAACTAGATGGCCCTTTACAGACCTACCACACCGCATTAGATCAAAGAACGCCATCTCAGATTCAGAACAGAGCGTGTTTCATGAACACCCAATAAAAAAAACCAGAATTTGTAATTAAATTTAATGAAAGTTTCATTTTGAAAGATGCCAAACCGTACAAATAATTTGTTCTTTTTTTGTTTGGTATTTATAAAATACCATGTGTTTAACCCATTACTTGGGTAAATACGTAAAATATAAATTTTATTTTATTTACAGTTCTTTGCACACATGACAGATTAAAAAAAACATATAATAAATTTACAAATAGTAATACGACACGTAAGGTTAGCTTAGGTTTATAGATTCTTTATTCTCATCAGGAACAATGTTTACTTACATGAGATATGGTTATAAACAATAGTTAAAAACTAAAGTAAGTACAAAAAATTTCGTTCCAAAAAATTTAGTTTATCTCTCAAATCAAATTTCTTCCAGCAAACCCGAGCCATGGAAAGTTGATTGGAAATCTAATCTTGGAAAGTTGATTAGATTTGCGTTTCTGTAATAGTGTTTCTACCTAATATTTTCACAAAATTGTCGCTACATAGTCTTGACAGCCGGCCGGTTTGGTCGAGTGGTAGGTGACGCTGCCTCTTCATCGGCGGCCCTGGGTTCGATTCCCAATCGGGGCAAATATTTGTGTAAAAAAAAAAAGATGTTTGTTCTCGAGTCATGGCTGTTTCTGTCTGTCTTTATGTGTGTTGCAAGGGACCCACGGGGAAAACCTTAGTGTGGGCCTTTGAGTTTGTAGCATTTATTTATTAAAGTTGTGGCACTAATGTTAATTTTTCACCTTTTCATTAGCTATGAGACGATCGGCTTTCAAATACCCTTTCACAAATGCTTCATAATGCTTGTATAACACAAATTAGCTGAACATTCTACCCCAGCGTGTAAAAGCCTCCGTGAAAATTTTAATGCGCATTTGCGAACAATAATTTATGAATGCATAATTTATGTACTTACTCATGCCGCGTACCTATATACTTGACTCCATTGTACAATGTTCATGTACACTGACGATTTTGTCCTGAAATAATCTACTAAATACTGCATTCACAGGATTAATATTATTAACTCCATATTTGTTTATTCTATTTTTGTGACAACATGGGTAAAGTATCTCACTATTATAAATCTGTCGCCACCGCAAACTGAATTTCCAGTTGATAGGTATAGTTTGCAACTTTACGTTCGGTTAGCGGTCACGCTGCTGGTCGGAGTGGTTGTCAGCAAGTAGGTATGTGCAAAATTAAATAGTTCTCAATTTCACCACCTGAACAGATAAAATGGCCTCCATTCCATCGACACACAACTTAAGGCGACAACAGCACCAAAATTACGATTTTATGATGCGTAGATAAGCATGACGCACTGCATTAAATCGAAGAAAAAAAATACTACGGTAATATTCAGGACATAAACTAGATAAGTAGTTTGCTGAAAACATGATTCAGCACTTTTGGTTCGATAGAAAAAGTTCACAAAGTCACCTCTAAATACCAATATTGTGTATCTTTTAAGCTGTAAAAACGATAGTAAAATGCACACAGGAACTTGAATTTGCTATCAAAATGTTCCTGATTAAACACTCTCGATAAGTAGTTAACGCATTTTTCGATTTAAGCTGTTACCTTTCCATAAATCTCATTTTTCTAACTTTCGAACATGTTTTTACGCACGCACGCTTTCATAGTCCGTAAACTTCGTGTATCGACACTGTTCGCACTGCCGGCCCAGGCCTGTTGAGAGACGGAGATGGCACTATTCCTATGTGTGCTGCCTTTATCGGGTGCTGTAGTCGCCTTAAGTTACAGAATCGGGGCCCAGTTGGTTAAATCTACTTATTATGTTAGCAAGGTGTTCAAACAGCGCCTTACGAAGTTCCCCAAAAATGAACTCTCAACTTCGTTATTTAAGGATATCAATTCGAAACTTTTGCTCGAAATTACTTAGTTATTTACTCCCTTCGTTTAATATTTCACGTGAAACCTTTCGTATTTGCTTTTTGCTTGGTGCGAGATTTCATTTTGTTCGTAGCATAAATAAGGATTTCTTATCGAAAGGTGATTTTGAGAAAATGAAGTCATATTTTCTAACTTATTTGACCTTATTAAATATAGAGTATACAGTAGACTTTTTTTTCTATACACAGTTTTTTTAATTAAAGTTTTTATAATAAAATTACTTAATGCAATTTACTCGTACCAAAATTTAGTTTTTTGTTTTTTTACACACTCAAAGGCCCACACTAAGGTTTTCCCTTGTGTCGTGGGTCCCTTGGAACACACATAAAGACAAACACAAACACCCATGACCCGAGAACAAACATCTGCTTTTTACACAAATGTTCGCCCCGAGTGGGGATCGAACCCAGGACCCGCCGATCAAGAGGCAGCGTCACTACCACTCGACCAAACCGGTCGTCGAATGTTACAATGATCGATGAATTTATGAAAATATTTTTAAAACGATTTTAAGATTTTGTTAAATAAACTTTAATAAATGATGAAAAGGAAGATTTCTTGTGTGTATTAGGTGACTGGGTACCTACCACGATCGTTTAAAATTATTTCTGTTTAGGATCCAACTTTGAACTGCTTCGCAATTGGAATGTTTTTTAAAATGGTACCATGATGGCGCAGCTTTTGAACTGCTCGGTTGTCTATGGTCCATTTTAAATGTCTACATAAATTGTCGCTGGTCTGCCGTTGAATCGCAACAGCGCCAAAATTGAATCGCTTTTAAGCCATCATGGTAGGAATAAGCGTTGCAGACTTGTTTAGGTCTTAAATTGGATCGCGCTAAGCTATCATGGTAAACCTCCTGAAGTAGGTTAGTGAAACTTAAAGATTAAAGATAAGCCAATTAAACTAAACAACTTTCCTCAAGATCGAAATAGGTATGAACATTTTTCCTCCTCTTCATAAAACATTTCCACCGAGTGGTGATCGTTTGAGAATAACACCACTCCATCTCTTTCCGTGGGTGTCGTAAGAGGCGACTAAGGAAACACAAATGAGACCTGCCTCCTAGTAATCCATCCCAGGCAACGACACTTCATTTTTTTCTGAATCTGAGGTGTCGTTCTATGGTCTCATGTGGTGTGGTAGGCTCTGTAAAGGGCCATCTGGGTCGCGACCACCCTCCTGCCGAAGTCCGACGCCAAACAGCATGCTGTGTTCTGTCGGTACGTGGGAGTACCAGTACCGTTATAGGCATTTTCTGGGTTAACTCGCTCCATCGTCGACCTCATCTTTGACCTTTATGGTCAAGATTGAGGCCAAGAGTTAACCCATCTTATAATAAAAAAACTTTTGCGATCAGTTGATCTTCTTAGTAAGAGTAGTAAAAAACTTTTTGTAAAAAGTTTCATATGGTTCCTTGGAAAAAGTTGTTTAGTTTTGCTAAATAACTTACAGTTAACCCATATAGGTGTATTTCATAAGTCTATGTAAAAAGAGCATAGTCCATTGACGAGCGCGCGTTTTCTCACAGAATATTAATATAAATTTAAATATTCCCCAGTCGAAGCTAAATCCAGCTAGTATCGAATCACAAGTAGACAAGCCAAGATTGAAGATAAGAAATAAGTTATAGCATAACGTAGGCTACTTAGCAGCTATCAACAACTTGATTTGTTACGTGTCTATTTCTCAATATGCCGCCCACTGCGACTTGAATGTTAAGTCGATTTGCACTTCGTAGTATTCAAGATTCAAAACGTTTATTTGACATACACACTACAACACAACAACAACAATGAAACAAAGGAATAAACAACACAAAATAAAAATAATAACAAATTAAAAGAAAGTAAAATATAAATTAAAATTAATGAAGTTGTGATGTAGTGCGATGACAAACAGGACCCACCTCAGCATGTGTTGCAGCAGAAGCCGTAACGCTGGTTTTCAGTTGAGCCCCTAAATGAGTGTATGTGTACTTACGTAGTACTTACAGAATAAAGAAAGTATATATATATATATATGTATATATATGTATATAATGATAAATGGATACTTAAATAAGTGATAATGTAAATTGTGTTTTAAAAAATTAATAATTATGTGTTGTGATTCTGCGTTGAAATTCGTTTTAAATGTTTTTGAGGATTTTTTTTAGGCGTTGCTTCCTATCGAGTGTTCTTTCTACGCTTGCTTTTCCAGAAAATAACCATATAACTGTACCTATTTTGCTTTCACATCAGAGAACACTTCTTTGTTAAATTATATACGTTGAATATACACATTAATTGAAAACGCCGTGTATTAAACTTTTAGGAAACGAACCTTCACTCTTCTAGCATATATATTATACGAATCGTGAATGGCTTAAGTTTCTGCCTTTCAGTCAATTATTCCCGATTCCACAATTTTTATTTTCATATAATAAAAATATCCTCACCGAATTGTTATTCGATGACAGCAACTTGCATAGAGCTCAATGGACGTCCAATCGCACTGCGGGATACCAACATTATCTTGTTGAAATCCCGCGGTTGTTCACAAAGTGCTGTTCTTCATATTTTATATTGCGCACTGCCAAGGAGTGGAATTCCCTGCCTGCGTCTGTTTCCGTGCTCATATTACCCGAAACTCTTAAAAATAAGAGTGAATAGGCTTCTTCTGGATGACCTTGCAACATCGTCGACCGCATCTTCGCCCTTGTGTTAGATTTTGATCCAAGCGAACAGCGAATTAAAAAAATATCACAATCCTGACTATCCAGGATGACTATCTAGTCAACAGAGTAATTTTTACAAAACTTCTCACTCTTTCTTACTTTATCACATTTTACTATGTAGGCGTCAAATAAAATGTTTAATAAAATGTTTAAAAATGTTTAAATGTTTGTATTAAAGTCGTAATAAAATGTTTGTATTAAAGGGCCGACAAAAGACGAAATCGTTTACATTCAAACCTACGCAGAATATTCAAAGATATTTTCTTTATATCACAAGAAAAAACAAGTGAAACCAAAATAAAGAAAAATAGCTAAGAAACAAACAAGTTCGCGTGCCAAGTACCTATCCCTTTGACCACTTAGCTTTCAGAGTTAGGTATTAAATACAAAATCTAGTAGAAATCTTAACCCTCGGTCGAGAGGAAAACGAAAAATCTTGAGTGAGGCAGTCCTACCCTCTCCATGTGGGAATTTTCACATGGCAATTAACTAACCCTTTTCCATACAATTTTTAATTCTATTAAAAAAAACTTTACTGTATTAGTGATTCAAAGCCCCTACTATATAGGGTTACTTTTTAACCAGTACACAATTTTTTCTTACGGTGTCAGTAACGTTGATAGAACATAACATAAAAAACATTTTTTTTCCAAAATTTTCAGATTTTGATACTTACCCCTTTTTAACGTCTTGGAGGATGAATTTTGTAAAAAGCAGAAACACGGGTGTCACAAATTGTGTTGAAGAGTACTATTACCAAGTTTCAAGTCAATTGGACGAAGTTATTTTTTTTTTCATACAAAAAAATTGATTTATTTTCATGCTTCCGACGATCTAGCTTGAAATGTTTACCTATATGAAACGATGTAAAACAAAAAATACGGGTCTGTTAAATTTTCATAAAGTTTACGTACAAAAAATTTGTGTACTGATTAAAAAATAACCCTCTATACGGTAAAGAACAACTTGCTAAATACTTAAAAAGTAGAATCTATGAAAATAAAGGTTTTTTATTTATTTATTTATCTATCCATAACTATGATGGCTACAAGTGTTTTTCTCCGGAAACGTCAAGTAAGTAGTTTTCGTTATTTACCAGTTTACCTACTTGGTACCATTAGTTCTACATATCACGTAAAACGCTGACATATTGCTGTTTTTCGACTTTTACTTTGCTTTTACCTATTGTTTTTATTGCTAAATGATGTAATACTAGCTTTCCGCTTGCGGCTCCGCCTGCGGCTCCGCCTGCGGCTCCGCCCGCGTGGACTACAGGTTATATCGTGCCCAACTGTGAGATAAAATGTAGCCTATGTCCTTTCTCTCTGTACCAAATTTCATCAAAATCGGTTCAGTAGTTTAGGCGTCAAAGACGGACAGACAGACAGAGTTATACTTTCGCATTTACAGGGCTTTAGGTAAATTACTTTCAATCTCTCGGGTGATAAATCAGTCCATGAAACTGAACAATTTTCCCAAGGAAAGTTGTTCAGTTTCATGGACTGATTTACCTAAAGCCCTGTATAATATTAGTAAGGATTTGAATAAATTATTTTATTTAAAACCAAAAAATATTTGGAATAAAAACCTGAAGAAAATGTCACTGGAAAATCACTCAGAATCATAGTCTGAACTGAGGGTTTCAGTCATTGCTAACTGCCCTTACGCCTTGAATACCTTGTGTACTCGTAGGTACTGATGATGTTGAGACTACTGCCTAAAACCTAGGTCCATTTATTGCGCCAATATTCGGACCCTAAATTTAACGAAAGCGTTTTGGACAAAGACTCGTTCATCACGGTTATTTAGGGGCGAATTTAATCAAGAGACTAGGATATAAAAGTCGTTTGTCTCAAGATCGGATGCTAAGGGCGATAAAATAGTGATATATGCTGTCTATCGGGCGACTTTAAATAGCTCCAAAGTATTTAAGTACTTTGGAGCATCTACCTACACATACATATGCTCACGCTCATAATCCCTAACGGGGTAGGCAAAGCATCAGTGGTTTTAGAACCACTATATGCCACGTTTGACACAAATTGTGAGGCCTATCAGCTGGAATAAGTTGCATAATGGTGAAAAGTGGTCAGCCTTTCGCCCATTATACAGCAAAACCCTCGCATTCCATTTACAGACTTTTACTATATTCCTGGGAAGAGTAGGTAGCTGGGACATTCTAAGTTTTTCTTTAAAAAAAATAAAAAAATTAACGCTACACACTCAAAGGCCCATACTAAGGTTTTCCCTTGTGTCGTGGGTCCCTCAAACACCCATGACCCGAGAACAAACATCTGCTTTTCACACAAATGTTTGCCCCGACTGGGGATCGAACCCAGGACCCGCCGATCAAGAGGCAGCGTCACTACCACTCGACCAAACCGGCCGTCGTTCTTTTACTCCCAATCCAGCATGGAAGTAGTTTAAATAGTCTAACTGTAGGAATACCGAATGCGAATAGGAACTTTTTTGTTATTTCTATCTTATTAGTCAATATTAATTCACTGTTGGGCATGGGCTTCTCCCGTTTCGCATCAGTCTCTCCGATCACTTGCCAGTCGCTACCAGTATCGGCTATACTTAGTATTTCGGATATTTTTTAAAGGTTTTGGGATGTCAGAGAATGTTGTCAATCTAGGTATTTTTCTCACAAAGAGACACGTTGTGTTATTCTTGCTTAGATAAAGCAGTAACCGTGTGGTGATCGGTTGAGAATAACACCACCCCATCTCTTTCCGTGGGTGTCGTAAGAGGCGACTATGGAAACACAAATGAGACCTGCCTCCTAGTAATCCATCCCAGGCAACGACACTTCATTTTTTTTTCTGAATCTGAGATGTCGTTTTATGGTCTCATGCGATGTGGTAGGCTCTGTAAAGGGCCGTCTGGTTCGCGACCACCTTCCTACCGAAGTCCGACGCCAAACAGCTTGCTGTGTTCTGTCGGTGCGTGGGAGTACCAGTGCCTTTATAGGCATTTTCTGGGTTAACTCGCTCCACCGTCGACCTCATCTTTGACCTTATGGTCAAGATTGAGGTCAAGAGTTAACCCATCTTATATATAAAAAAAAGTAAACTGATGTCAAAATGCCTTTAGATTCTTATAAATTCTGGGTGAGCTTGCTACATCCTCGACCACATCTCCGCCCCTGGGCTAGATTATGGTCTCTTGACCCATTATCTATAAAAAAAAGGCTTTATTAGACACATTACTAGGGTTTCTTTGATTCTGCCCCGCTGTTTCTTTGATTCTGCCCCGCACCACCCCAATCCCCTGGTGGTGGCTGCGGCCACTTACGACCCCGTCCTAAACAACCCCGGCAAACGCCGTCCGAGGAACGTCCTCAACGACCCGGACGATCCCATCACCCTCGCAATTCAGGCCGACCAACAACGCGCAGAGTCCCGTACACCAAACAGACCGAGATACCGTCCTCGCCGGCGAGGACCTTCGTCGCGTATACCTCCTCACCTCCGCCCCGATTCGCGGTACCGGTACGTACCCGGCCGCTTCTCTCCACAAACGTATGTCCGACGGTTCCCTCGCAGTAACGCCCTAATCCGAGGTTCGAGCCCCACAGGGGGCACCCTTAGGCCTGCTACTTAAAATTTTGGGTTGAGAGCCATCTGCGCTCGCCACTTGCTCGGTGAAGCTGTCAAGGCTATCAGCGGCCAACAGCGTAGTCATTCAAAAAAAAAAAAAAAACACATTACTAGGAAATTATTAATTTGTGGGCTTTATTAAAATCTGAAGGTATATTTAATAACTACGTTGGCCAAGCGTGATGAGTAGTTGAGTACTTACAAGTCTTTTAGACGACGCATTTGAATAGCAGTGTGATCAAAAAGTGGCAACTATCCACAAAAGGTGACATCTGAAAATTACGTTCTTACACCGTAATGATAATGAACTATGAACATGACTTAGGTCGAAGAAAGGTTATGCGTTATGAAGCGTATTTTCGACCTCATATTGTGTCCCTTGATGAGGCAAACTAAATTACCCAAAACGGAGACAAAAAGAAAAATTGGTACAGGACTTAGTAAGTTCATTATAATTTGCATATTAAAAAGAGGCTTAGGCATAAAATTATACTTAGATTCTAAAAAGATAAGTATTGTAAAATATAATAGCAATCGGAAAGTGGCGATAAGGAAAGTATTATGGGTTACTAGCTCTCCGCCCGGGACTTTGTTCCCGTGGGAATTTGGGAAAATTATGTAGCCTATGTGTTAATCACACAAAAAAAGACAGCTTAGCAAATACTTAAATGGTGGAATCTACCCATAACTATCATCCGCTATAAGTAATTATTTTTTCCCGGAAACGTCACGTTAAGGAGTTTTCATTATTCACCTACTTTGGCGCTACGTAACGTATTGCAAAACCGCGCCCCGCGCGCTATCCTCCATTGCTGGTTTTCTTGTTTTACGTTGTTACGATTGTTTTTTATTGCAAAATGGAGTATAGCAGGAAATATTAAAAAGCATGAAAAAAAAATTCCGGAGAAAAATTACACTGGAAAATCATTAAGAATGAGTCTGAGTCCAGGGCTTTAGTTTTTGCTAAGCTGTCTTTTACACCTTGTTGTATGTTAATCAAGTTCATCAAAATTGGTTTAGCCGTTTGAGCTTGAAGGAGTAACAAACATCTAAACATCCATACATCCTCACAAACTTTCGCATTTATAATATTAGTAAGATATTCAAAGATTACTTAGTACAAAGGTACCTTACTATATAGCCTTCAGATTTTGTTATATTCGACAAATTTCTAGATTTAGGTCTTTAAGTGCTTGGTTCTTTGCCAGATGTAATAGATGACTTGCACAAATAAAACAGAAACAAAGATGTTTGTGTAAATAGGTAGATGAGTATGAGTATGAATAATTTGCGCTTCTATGTATATTGGACTACTTTGCTAAACAAATATAAATGAGAATTAAGCTGTTGCTGAGCTGAAACAGTTATATGATTTAAAAGAAAGCAAGAAAAAGAAAATTCACCATATAAAACAGACGTCAAAACCACATACAAATGAATTTGGTGAAAAGTTTCTGCCTAAGCCAGGCTGTTTTTTAGTCAGCACCTGAGGTGACTGCTAACAACATGCATATAGGATGCAGCACAATAATTACTGAGAATAATTTCTGGTTGCAAGATTCATTAATTCTTTAGCATTTTCATTCCTCTTGTTTTGTAAAAAGAGTTAAAAAATGTTTACCATTTCCTAGTTTTCATTTGTGCACCCAATTCCCCATGTAGTCCAAGCAATAAGTGGTTGTAGAGTACTTGAGCAGGGACCTAAGCAATTGATATAATTTTTAAATTTTAAATTTTTATCAATTTAAATGTTCACAAATTTAAATTTGACAGGATTGATTAGGTAGGTAATTTAGTTTTTAAGTGACATTTATTTTTGTTTTTGTATTTTATTTTTGTGAATCATGTATTTTTAAATTCTTTTTTAATTTTTTTAAATAAAGTAAGATATATTCGCATACAATGTAATTACTGTTTTTTGAATAAAATATTGATTGATTGATTGATATAAACTTGTTTAAGGTAATGCTAAAGGGCTAAGTTCATTCTAAGTTAAACCTAGTCACCAGGAGACAACTAACTGGGGTGGATACATAATTGAGGGAACGGACTCTATCAAGTTTGTCATTTTAATTGAGTGTCTACTTAAATAATAACCGCAACTGAATTTTTTTTGTTTTTTTCGGAACAAAAAGCTAAAGAGAACGTGTCTTACAATACAATATAATACAATATACTTTATTTGAACACAAGGACATACAGCACAATCAACAGAACATAAAACATAGTGTACAACAAGGCGGCCTTATTGCTAGGTAGCAATTTCTTCCAGGCAACCTAAGGGTAGGACAGAAGTAAGATAAGAAGTAGTAGGTGGTGCATAAATATATACTTAATACAAATATATGTAATATATATATATATATATATATATATATACATACATATATTTATACAAATAAATATAAAAAAATACATACACTTACTTACACTTGACCGATTTTTTTACACTGGTACGAAACATTTGCGCATAGTTTGTCATTTTTGATTGAGGGTCGTCGTCGGTGGGTTTATATAACTGATACAATGCCCTTACAATGACGGAGAATGTCTAGAGAAAACCTGCAAATTCAGGCATCTAAATGTGCTAGTCATGTCATGAGCCATTTAATCCGGTCAGGTTCACCTGTCAGCAGAGTCACGGAGGTCAGAAGTCAGTTATTCACTGCATTACCTGACCAGCCAAATCCTGGATCATGGACAAGTTATACCCCGAATAGAATGCTGGGATACTTAATTTGTTTTCTGCCGAAGAAGACTACTTAAGAAGATTTCCATCACGCTCGGCAGGATTTCTGCAAACTAAGTACTCGACGCCTATATAAACTTTTAGTCTAGACGAGTTTATCGCAGAATGTTCCAGATAAACACCTGACTAGGTAGAAAGTTAATTAGAAAATGTAATTAGCTGGCGAGCAAATAAGACTTCTGTTTGATGTACGTCGAGTAAGTAATATTCAATTACTTTAGCCGGGAATTCGTTTAACTTGACTACATTTGCCGAGACGCGTAAACAGGAAACACAGTGAAACACATAACGTCGGGTGAGCTGAAATGGATCAGCTTATCTCTTGATATTAAAGCTGAGAACTCTGACAGGATTGATATTATTATAAATGTAGATTCTGAGAAACTAACTCCTTAGGCTCCTTAGGTAATTTACAAGTAAGGGCACTTAAAGGTTAAGGCCAGTGTTCACCAAAAATCTAACCAATGATTAGCAGCTAACCAGAGATTTGACAATGTCATTTCCATACATTTTTTTTTACATTTTGTCTGATTAGCTTCTAACCGCGGTTTAACCGTTGGTTATATTTTTGGTGAACACGGGCCTATGTAAGTTGACGGCCGATTTGGTCGAGTGGTAGTGACGCTGCCTTTTGATCGGCGGGTCCTGGGTTCGATCCCCAGTCGGAGCAAACATTTGTGTAAAAAGCAGATGTTTGTTTTCGGGTCATGGGTGTTTGTGTTTGTATTATGTGTGTTCCAAGGGACCCACGACACAAGGGAAAACCTTAGTGTGGGCCTTTGAGTGTGTAGCGTTTATTTATTTATTGATTGATTTAGTTTTTAGCCGACTTCAAAAAAGGAGGAGGTTCTATTTTTGACTGTATGTATTTTACAATGTGCGATATAAAAACAATTGCCTATGGTATGGATCGATTAGGTGTAATTCTAGTTTCAAGCTCAGGTTTCTATCCTATTGAAGTACAAACTATCTACACAGATGACGAAGCAAGTATCGCAAAAATATTATACCTAATAGGTATATAAGGGCATAAACTGCCGCGCTTTAGAAGCCATTTAGACACTTTTATACTTACTAGGGTTTTAGTAAAATTGGTAAAAGGAGAAACTGACTGACTGACATATCAACGCACAGCCTAAACGGCTAAACGTAGGCACTTGAAATTTGGAAGGAACGTAGCTTAGGTACCGTAGAGGTGCACTAAGAAAGAAATTCCCGAAATTCCCACGGGAACGGGAATTATCGGGAAAATCCTTTTGTATGAAAAATCTAAACCGCTTAAGTTAGACGCTTGAAATTTGGCATGCAGGTACCTTAGTAAACTTAAAGCTTAGTTGCAACAGGATATTGCAAAATTCCCACGGGAACGGGAGTTAGCGGGAAAAAACTTTTGTATGTAAAAATCTAAATCACGTAAGATAGATGTTTTCAATCTATGAACTCTGTACAAAAAAAAATTAACACGCAAACGAAGTTGCGGGCATCAGCTAGTACAGTTATATTTGTGTCATACGTGGCATCTAGTGGTTCTAGAACCACTGATGCTCTGCCTACCTTGATAGGGATTATAAGCGTGAGCGTGTGTTTGTGTGTGTTGACATGACACTACATATTTTTGTACTAAACGATTCGTGAGATAACACGTCAAGAAAATAATCAAGTAATGGCTTTGAAAGTCTAACAAAAAAACATTTTTGCCAGCCACAGCCCGCATCTAAAAGCTTATAACAATAATTTATTCATACGACAAGGTTTTCTATCCACGCTTCCGGAAACACCCCAGGAAAATTGAAGTTACGATTGTCTTAAGTCAGGATTTAAAAAATAAAGGAGTAAGATGGCGTCCGCAACTTGTTAGCTCGGTTTTCTTTTCTGTGACCTTCAATATTGTTAGGATTTGTTAAACTAGAGAGTTTATAATTTTTAGGGTTCCGTACCTCGAAAGGAAAAAACGGAACCCTTACAGGATCACTTTGTTGTCCGTCTGTCTGTCAAGACTCTTTTTCTCAGGAACACGTGGAGGTATCAAGCTGGAATTTATATCAAATACTCAAATCTACTGTCCCTTGGAGCTCTGAAAAAATCAAACTTCTAAGCCAACGCAATCAAAAGATTCAGCCGTTTATGCCGCAAATTTCCGCAAATTTTCAACACTCGCAAGGGAATTAAAACCTACAGGGTACTGCCCGTGAACTCAGAATCTTGAACTTTGGTACGAAACGTCTTATAGCACAGATAAAGGAAAAATTGCGAAAACCGTAAATTTTTAGTTACATCATATAGTAAAAATATTTTTAATAATTTTAAACTACCTTTTTCCTCATGAACGCGTAGAGGTATTAAACTGAAATTCATATCAAATATTCAAGTTTATAATACCTTTGAGCAGGTTTGTACGGAACCCTCAGTGCACGAGTCCGACTCGCACTTGGCCAGTTTTTCGAATTCCCACCGGAACGAACTCGAAGCTAGTAATCTAATAAATGGTACAGTCTACGTCCTCTAAAAGTTAACAAACTAGCCACAGCGACCTGTCAAGCATCAAGTTATTTGGTTTCAGGACACGTTTCATCAATTTTGAACTGTAACCTCAACTTCTATTCAGTAGCGAAATGCCAAATCAGGCCAGAATATTACTTAGGTAGTGGATGACTAGTGACGCTCAATCGAAGGCTATTTCACTAACCAGTGGCGTCTCATGGCGGTTGAATAATAATAGCAATCATTTTATCCGTTTAGATTAGACGGCAATTTTTTTTTTTTTTTTTTTATTATAAGATGGGTTAACTCTTAACCTTAATCTTGACCAAGGTCACAGATGAGGTCGACGATGGAGCGAGTTGACCCAGAAAATACCTATTAGGCACTGGTACTCCTACGCACCGACGGAACACAGCAAGCTGTTTGGCGTCTGACTTCGGTAAAACCGATCACCACACAAAATTTCGAACTATCTAATCTAAACTCTAATTTTAATTATATTGATTAAGTTTAATTTTATGATTTGTTTTCTTTTTCGTGATATTATGCAAGTCTCAAGCTGTAAGAAATGTCTTCATAGATATAAGCAGTGTCTTTGTATGTTTCTATTTCTGTGTGTCTATTGTGTACAATAAATAGTATATAAATGAACTAGTTTTTTTCAGCAGCTTCGCTCGCGCAAAGAACTTTTTAGTCAAATCGCGCAACACGATTTTTTTACTGTGGTACTTAAAAGAATGAGAATTGTTTTTTTTTTCATTCTCTTGTGTCACTTGATTTTGTGCAAAAATTTTGTATTCTACAGTCTAGGCGTTGATGAAGCAGAAAGTGATTCATCACCTTGCATTTTTAATTATGTTTAACCCATTTCGACCCCTCAGGGGATGATTTTACAAAAATCGCGAAACACGTGTCATTCTATTTGTTTCAATGCATATCTTCACGAAGTTTCGAGTCAAAATATATATTAAAAAAAAGTTTCCTTCATGCAAACTTTAAACGCCCAGTTCACCCTCTTAGAGGTTGAATTTAGTTAAATCCTTTCTTTATCTTTGCATAAGTATAATTATAAAAGAAATATTTGTGTTAAACTTTAGCTTCTAAGTCCAAGGGCTTCGGCTGGACGTTGATAAATCATTAAGTGATTCAGGACCTTACATTTTTAATTTTGTTTAACCCATTTTGACGTCTTAGGGAATGATTTTCGAAAAATCAAGAAACATTTGTTCATTTATTTGTTTCAAAGTATATCTCCACGAAGTTTAGAGTTAAAATGTTAAAAAAAATGGTTTTCTCCATACAAACTTTGAACCCCCATTTCACCAACACAGGGCTTTAATTTCGATAAATCATTTCTCAGGGCTTGCCTACTTTATAACACCTTTTTGCCAAATTTCAGCTTTCTAAGTCTAAGGGTGTGGGCTGGGCGTTGATGAATCTGTAAATTATTCAGGACCTTGCAATATAATTTATTTTTTAACACATTTGCTCATAAAGTGGGTCTTATTTCATTGTTTTAAGGTTCATAATGATATGTATTACCCAGCCCGTGAGTAATAAAAATAAAGCACAAGTACGTAATGGTTTTTTTTTCTAAATTTCAGCAAAGAGATCAGATCTTATTTAATATTTAAAATTAAGTGTAAATATTAAACTATTAATAGTGTAAATAGTAAATAAAAATATAATTCTACTAAATCATTTAAATTTAGCAGTTAATTAATATTTGTTTATGCTAAAACGTGAAAATTTATAGTTAAGTATTTTTTTATCATTTGGCTGTATGGCATGTGAAACTCATTTTGCGAGCGAAAAAAGAAAAAAATAACCGCGCCTCTTTTCAGATGTTTTCACTTGATTTTCACAAACGGCATTTGTATTCATCAGATTGTTATTATATTGTCAGAAATACAACACAAAAATGTCTTCTTCAAGTGCAGACCAGGAAACCTACGTGGGTTCACCGCCAGAAATACTTTCCGAGGCACAACATGCAAGTGATAGCTTGTTGCCGTCAATATCAAAGGATAGTTTTTATTTCTTTCTTTCCTCGCAAATGTGTTGAAAAACGTCGTATGACACGCGTGCGCATTGGATATTACATTCTCGGCTCCATTGAGCCCTCGCCTTCGGCTCGGGCTCTAAACTCGCCTCTAATGTAATATCCAACTTAGCACACTTGTAGCATAATGTACTATTACTTACTTAATCAATTTGGGCCCCTAAGGGGATAATATTTGTAAAATTGCGAAACAAATGTCCATTTATTTGCTTCAAGGTATATCTTGACGAAATTTTCAGTCAAAATGTAAAAAAAAAGATTTTTTCATACAAACTTTGAACCCCCATTTCATCCCCTTGGGGGTTGAATTTTGAAAAATCCTTCCTCAGTTGATGCTTTCGTTATATGAGAAATACGTGTACGAAATTTCAATTTTCTAGCTTTAAGGGTTTGGCCTGTGCGTTGTTACATCAGTCAATCACCTTTGCCTTTTAGATAGATAAACTAAACTCTGAACTCTGACACCAGGAGTAGTCAGATTGGGTACCTAATTTATTATTTATGCCATAAGGACTTCTAAGATTGTAAGTTAAATTTCATGTTTAGTACTTATTTTAAGTCTTGACGGCTTTACAAACTGTTAAGCGAAATTAGAATGGCTAAGTATGGAGCAAGTATTTCCTGACCTTGTTGCCCTTTCATGGCGTTTCCGTGGTATTTACGTGAACCCAGAATATTTGATTCTAATAATACGACCCCTGGTTTAATCAACACCAAGTAGGCGAGAGGAAATTCATTTACTCGTCTGAGAGTGTTTATTCTGTAACTAGCTTTTTTCCCGTGACTTTTTTTGCTTGGAAAAGTAGCCTATGCCACTCTAAAGCCCTTCAGCTGCTATAAAACAAAAAACCATATCAATTTCGTTTCTCCATTTCGACGTGAAAGAACGACAAAGTTGGCATTCTAAATTTTCTAACGAAAAATGTCGCGTGCCTTAAGATAGTTATATTGGATGATTTTTAAATTAGCGAAACCTTAGAGGATGATACTCTCCATGAAACTGAACAACTTTCCTATAGGAACCTATATGAAATTCTCGAATAAACAATTTAACTTCTCATACAACAGATCAGCTGATCTCTCAAGTTGTATGAAGGAAGGGGTCAACCTATGTTCCTTGGGGAACGTTGTTCAGTGTCGTTGACTGATTTACATCCTCAATTTCCACTTCCTAATTTAAAGTCACTCAGTGGGGACGTATATGGGCTGGTAACCACCATATAATTTATTTTTAAGATTGCTCATAATATAATCAAGTTGCTACTATATTTTCTTGAAAACCACCTTCTTAACCTCTGAAGGGAAGATTAGAAGTGACCGATTTTTATTCAAAAAACCAAGTTTTACGAAGACCAGTTCAAAATGCGCGAAGTGCTATACAAATCCCTGCTTCTCCCAGCTTTATTAATAACTAATAAGGAGGGAGCAGGTGTACAACCTTCAACGAATACCCGGTAGACTGAGAAATATGAGAGAATATATAATTATAACGTTTACTCTTCAAATAGTATACGTATGCAAACATATGCGAGAAATTTAATCCGAGGCAAGGAATAGTTAATTGTGAGTAAGATTGTGTTGAACAGTATGCAGTGCTGAATGCATATACCTACGTAGCTAAGGGTATACAAGATGTTTATGAAATAAAGCAAGTTCTTGCGAGTGCTATAAATTAGAACTCTAGATTTAGACGCTATTATTACGAGTATATACAGGGTGTTAGAGATGGTTTAACAAATACTTAACTGGTGGATTGTATCCATAATGATGATGGGCTACAAGTTTTTTTTTCCGAAAATGTCAAGTAAAGAGGTGTCAATCAAATACTCTAAATACTTGCATAGGTAATTATTGCATTTCATACAAATTTTGATATTGATTTGATATCTAAGTAGAAATAGCTGACTTAATCTTGTATATCTCTAAAAATTAACAAATGATATCACTCCGACATTCGATTGCTTATAATTGTTAAACGGCTGAACCAAATTTGATCAAATATTGCTATTGCCAAGAAACAGTATCTCGATTACGTAAGTTTTTAAACAAAAAAAATGATCGAAGTGTGTTCATTCGTTTAGGAGCTACGATGCCACAAACCGACAGATAGACACAGATACATACAGATACACAGATAGACACGTCAAACTTATAACACCTCTCTTTTTTTTTCGCAGGTAAAAAACGAACACAAAAGGTAAAAACTCTAAATCTTATCACAAAAATTGACTAGGTACTTATAAATATCGACTGAGTTCAAACATTTTCGTGAAATCTGTGTGACGCGAGGTGAGACGTTTATCTTAGGTCCTCTTCGTGTAGGTATAGTCAAGTGTGTGGCGAACTTGTCTAAACCTGTTGTCAGAGTTTTCAAACCGCCAAATGGCCTGACTTGGTTTTAACGACTGTAATCAATCGACAACAGCCGGGACCGACAGCTTAACGTGCCCTCCGAAGCACGGAAACGCTCGTGATAAATTGCCACTTTTGGTCACCAATCAGGTTCCCTGCCTCTGTATACGTTGCTTAACCTCACTGACCGGTTGAGATCAGCTTCAAATCTTAGGTATCTTAGGTAAATAGGTACGACAAAATCCAACTTACTAGAATGTTCCCTTCTTTGGTAATCCTCGTTTTTCTCTCCCCATTTTCCCAGAAAGTAACTAACTTTTCTGATTAAATGTGGCTGCCTTCGGGACCCTATGAGTTCCATTATTCAGTGACTATTTAACACAAAACACGGCTTAGACTGAAACTAGATTCATAGAGTTTGCAACCTGGTTTTGTTATATCTATCATAACATAAATTTTTTAGGTTAACAAATGTCTGAGAAACAAATAAGTAGTACAGTCAAGTCAAGCTTTACACCACCAGTTTAAGCTGAGCTCTGATTTATACTGCGCGCCATACAATGCAGGGCCGGTCTAAAGTCCAAAGTGTCAAGCTTGACGTGCTCTTGAGTGTACCTACGTATGTGTTCACAAAATTAAAAACATACAGTCTTCTTCTTATCGTGTAGGTATAGTTAAGTGTGTGGCGAACTTGGCTAACCCAGGTGTCAGAGTTTTCAAACCGTCAAACGACCAATGTCATAACATATACGTAGTAGAGAACATGGAATTTTATTTAAAACATAGATAGGTTATTTATCATATATTTATTGCTGTACTAATTGCTGCTTATTTATGTATTTAAATAAAAATATTATTTTTTGGTATGAAACCCTTTACATACAGTTAATTTTACTATTCTATCAGTGGACATGGACACCAACACTGAAGTTTATATCATGAAATGACAAGAAAACTCGCCATAAAAAATGAAATTTCCCATAATGACAGTTTGGCGTGAATCGTCGTTGCGGCAAGCCCAAACCGTGCAAAAACCGAGAAGGCTTGGCATTTTCAGTGGCAGAAATCACTAAATTCATTATCTGCCACAATGTGTCCGTTGGCCGCATAAAGGCGTGATAAACGTCCATAAAGTCGCATTATTCAGTCCACACATGCCCTATCGTATCTCGGAATCGTTAAAGCGTGTGCTACCATTTGCACTCATGCGAGAAATGGGTGGGAAAATTTGCGCTACCTTTCTGTGTTGCCATTTTTAAATTTGTAACCTAGGCTTGGTCACGTTTATAGCTAGTGATTTATATACACGCAACCTGAGTTCCTATAACAATGTAAATTACTTAATGTAATTACATTTATCTTTACGTCTCAGCAATTTTATTACAATGAGACCTTTGAAGTGGATTCCAATATCAAAAGCGCATTTTCAAATACCGAACCATAGCTTGAATGAATCCCTTCGAGACAAACTCACTCGCATGGAACTCATTATCGCTGAGAGAAGTCAAAGTGAGCGTAAGGAAAGTGGTACCACTTTGATACCAAAAGTCTCTTTTACGCTGATGTCAATAGCCTTTGCTAAGTGCATTATCTGCTTTTCAAGTCGAAATTTGATTATATTAAGCTTATGCTCCAAACTAAACATATTCAAGTTACTAAAGGACTTTAAATTCGTTAAATAATTCAGCGTATTATCCAGTGATAATACGACTATATGGAATAATGTTGTACCTTTGGATTGTCTATCTGATAGAATTAGTATCAGTCTTCCACATAACCTTTGAAATTTAACAGACGTTAGCGTTATTCTGCACTTTTGTTTGGAATTTTTGTGAAATCTTTTTGAAAAGCTGGACGCGGTCGTTCGCAGCTTTTGTTGAATGGCAGTGGTCGTTAAGCTAAGTCAGAAATTTGGCTAGCTTGAGAACTCTGCACAGTAGGCGGGTAGACAAACTATAACCACTTGTGTTCAAGTGGTTACATCGTGAAAGAAAAAAACAAAATAAAATATACGTGTTGGACCAAGAAAACGGTGGAAAATGAGTTACACGTTTTTGATAACGCCTGGAGGGAAATCCATTGGCCAAAACGAGGGGAGGCCTTTGCCTAGCATTGGGACAGAAATGGCTAACAAAAAAAATGTTTTCGATAGCATCTCTTATACAATAGTAATATTGGATAGTTTGGGACAAGCTGTAAGAGTCAGACTACTGATAATTAAGAAGTTATCAGCTAGTCTTATTATAAAAAAAGCCAATGACTGACTCCTTTCACAAAAGTACTGAGCGCTGAAATCTAAAGATATAAAAGGAGAAACTGACTGACATATCAACGCACAGCCTAAACGGCTAAACGTAGGCACTTGAAATTTGGAAGGGACGTAGCTTAGGTACCTTGGAGGTGCACTAAGAAAGGAATTCCCACGGGAACGGGAATTAGCGGGAAAATCCTTCTGTATCAAAAATCTAAACCGCTTAAGTTAGACGCTTGAAATTTGACATGCAGGTACCTTAGTAAACTTAAAGCTTAGTTGCAACAGGATATTGCAAAATTCCCACGGAAACGGGAGTGAGCGGGAAAAAACTTATGTATGTAAAAATCTAAATTAACACGCAAACGAAGTTGCGGGCATCAGCTAGTTTTTCATATATTAAGGTACTTATACTATTACAGGATTGATTAGGATGTACTGGTATTAAACATATAAACCCTTTCGAAAAAAATATCTTTATGATAGGGAAAACCGTTTCAAAATCAGTTGAGTGGTTTAGAAGGTGTTAGCAGATAAACAGACAGACAGGCAGGCAGACGCCGAGTACGTCTTCCTTTTATACTATGTAAAGGACTACTAAGTATGTATAGAAGTATACTATGTATAGAAGTATACTATGTATAGAAGTATACAATTTACGATATGTACTGCCTCACTTAGTGGCAATTGTTAAATCGAATCTGGCGATACAGAAACACACCCACAACGATTGTATTAAGTATATACCTTTTGAATTTATAAGCCAGAAAGGTCAACACAACCATTGTAATTCTAGTGTTGTAATGGCTCCATTTGACTGAGTTATTAAACAGTAACTTAGTGATTTGGTTTGGAATACAAAAGCTCAATTTAGATATTGGATGTGGAACGAACCAACATAAAATGGACTAATTTGATTGAAATTCACCTATTACGTGAGGTCTGATTATACTAGTCGAGTCATCAGCCCATTTGCGTCCTCACCAAGGGCTATAGGCCTCCATACAAAAGCAGTGAAAGGGGTTTAGGTTATAGTCCACCACGCTGACCCATTGCGGATTGGTGGACGGCTCGTCTTTTGAAAACTTATTTTCTCAGACGTGCAGGTTTTCCTTCACCGCTGCGCAAGTGACAAATTATTCAGAAATCCGTACATAAATCGGAAAAGACGAATTTTGTGGTATCTGGATTTGAACCCGTAAATTACAAAACTGGTTCTTTAACCTTCTGGCCTGTAACTGCTACGAAGCTATACGTGTTATAGTCAAATATATATTTGTACTGGGTAATAAAAAACCTAACTACACTGGGCGTCAAAAATAAGTAGTACACTTTTCAAATTGCAATTACTCCTAAACTATAGTAGTTACACTTATGAAATAAAAAGCAGTTTATAGTAAACTTAACGAAGTTTATTAAAGTTATATTTTATTTGGCATGAATAAAGTTTCAAACTTAAAATTAAGATAAATACTAAAAAGTATCAATTTTTAACGATATGTCAACCACTTAATTTTCACGTTTTGGAACTTTTTCACAATTTAATAACTTGTGTTGCCGCCTCGGGCTCTAATTACAGCTTGGATCCGGTTTGGCATGCTGAACACTAAGTTTCGGAGGCGGTGTTGGGGAATATTTTCCCATTCTTCTATCAGCGCATGTTTTAGAGCCCTGAGTGTGGCAGGAGGTGGACTGCGCCTTCTGACTAGCCTCCCAAGCTCATCCCAGGCGTGTTCAATCGGGTTGAGATCTGGGCTTCTCGATGGCCAAGCCATCAAGTTGATGCCAACCTCCTGAATGTACTCTTGTACGTGGTGAGCAGTGTGTGGCCGGGCGTTATCATGCATTAGGATGGCTCCATCACCCATATTTATTAAATATGGCCCTGCATACTCGTTGAGGATCTCCGAGGCATATCTTTCACCAGTCAAAGTCCCATTTTCTATTACCACAAGCTCTGTGCGACTCTCTGAAGAGATACCAGCCCATACGTGTACAGAGCCCCCGCCATATTGGACTCTTTCCGAGATACAAGCTTGAATGTATCGCTCACCGGGTCGTCTGTAGACTCTCCGCCGTCCATCTGAAGTGTATAAAGAGAATCGAGACTCATCTGTGAATAAAACTCTAGCCCATTCTTCTTCGCCCCATTGTACGTGTTGACGGGCGTAGCGTAGTCTTGCTACGCGATGCTCTGTCTCAAGTTTGGGGCCATTTGCTGGTCTTAGAGGCTTCAGGTTAGCTTCAGCAAGTCTTCTTCTCACTGTACTCTCACTGATGTAGTCTGTTCGGGTCCGAAGAAGCTGTTGCTGAACCTCAACTGCATTAAGGTGTCGATTTCTTAACACAGTGGAAACAATAAAGCGATCTTCTCGGGTACTTGTGCACCTGGGTCTGCCATTACCTCGTCTCCTTAGATGGTTTCCAGTCTCTTCGTACCTTTGCTTTACTCGCTGAACCGTTCTTAAAGTTACACCCACCCTCCTTGCAGTACGACGCATACTGATGCCCACTTCGAGAAAAGCTAAGATTCTTGCACATTCTTCTGGTGAAAGAGGCATGATTAGTCAAATTTACTCTCTGAAGATACCTATGCTTTTCAATTACAATTGCTTTATCAGCAGCGAATGTGTCAAACACAAAAATCCTAAGTAAGACAACACCTTTCAACAGTTTAAAAAAAGTGTTTTTATTTATTCGTTTTTTTTAAAGTCAAGCATTATAAGTTCTTATAATGCATGAAGTTTTTATTGAATAAGATTAAATTTTCTTTTTAACCTTTTTTGTTTCAAAGGTCTAAGTTTTATAGTTTGGGAGAAATCGCAATTTTAAAACTGTACTACTTATTTTTGACGCCCAGTGTATATTCAAAATCCTGAACCAGCATCACTCAAAGAGCACATTTATGAAAGAAAAAAAAATAATTTAACGCGAGGGGTGCGGGTAGCGCTCGGGGGGTGCACCCGAGTGATGTCTACTTTTAGAAAAAAAAACCCACCGAAAAAAATAAAAAAATAAAAATAAAAGGTATTTAAGAAAATCGCCTTTGAAAAGATTCTCCGGATAGTACACACATCAACAAAGTCTAAGCAACACGCACGATTTTTCATACAACAGAGGCCTCTTTGAGAAGCTGTGAAAAGTATTTAAGACACGTATTTTTAATAAAATCTTTAGTGTGACCAAGTTCTATACCTGAATTTTCAATCCCTATAAATGAACTTTATTTAGCTTGAAATTTGTGGAAAAGAGGGAAAAATGAAAATGAAAACGCAGTTTTTCTTTGCTTTTAGTATGGAAATGGTGAAATTAAATTTTCATTTTCGTCTCTTTTCACAAACTTCAAGCTAGATAAAGTTCATTTATAGGAATTTTAAATTCGGGTATGAAAAATCGTACGTGTTGCTTAGACTTTGTTGAGTAGTGTATAACTTGCTAGTTCCTTAAGTAAGGCGTTTTATGGGAAAACTTTGTGCGATAGAAATTAAAGCATTACGGCTGTATTGGGTGTCATTTTGACTTAATGGCTGTTTTATGTGATTTTCAAAATTGCCCCAAAGATCTTTTAAAGTGAGTTTCCTTATAGTTAATTTTCTTGGTTCCGGAAATTTGTTTCTCTTATCAAATTTGCAAATACATTGATTAGATTATGGATTGCCTTTTTCCTATTAAAGCTAATTCAATTTTCCTTTGCAAATAACTTAGCCGAGAAAAGAAGTTGATTTAGTTTGTATATTTTATACCAGTTCAAGATAAAATTCACCTTTGAAATTGTTGTTTGTTGAAAATTTTTGAAGAATTATTCTTTACAGTTTTTTTTAGAGAGGAAGGGTAGATTCCTTTTAAGCGTATATTTGTTCTTACATTTATTTTCGAGGTCGATCACAGACCTATATCGAGATAGACGGTAAAAGTTTACCTACCTTGCGTGTAAAATGTGTGGTCTACGGTCACAGTTTTGTCCGAGTTTAGTCAGTCCGCTTGAGACCTATGCCGTAAATGATAAACGATTTTAATCGGATTTACATTATTGTTTTACTTAATTAAGCGCCTTTGAATAGTTTCCGCGCGGTCTTGATTTCCTATGCCTAAATATCGCTCGTGACGTCACGAAAAATTCGACACGCTAGGGTCTCATACAGTTTGAAGCGCTCTGTTCGTCTATCTCGGTATAGGTCTGTGGGGTCGATCAACTTGTACAATTAGTACTAAAAGGCACCAACGTTTATTCTGAAAACAAGGCGTTGCACGCCAGATCGTTTTAGTCACGAACCTCATTCTAAGTAAATTCTTGAGCCAGTTCAAAAGGTTTCTTAGAACAAATCACATCTCTACATTTATAAATACAAAAATAAAAATAAACTTCCACACTGGACTGGGATGTCCTTCATTCTTCATCAGCCCAAATACGTCCCCACTGCTGGGGCACGGGCCTCCCTCAATAACATGAGGGGTAAATGCCATACTCACCACGCTTGGCAGACGGGTTGGCGAGGGTTTTGATATAATTGCAGAGTTTTCCTTCTCTGTGTGCAGATGAACTTGCTTGCATATTTACCTTAGTCGCCTTGTACGACACCTCGGTAAGAAAGAGGGTGGTCCTATTCTACTCTGCCGGGGACTCAAACTTTGGATGTATCAGCTGCCAACCCTTCCCAGGCATACTGTGAAAGTCAGTACGATACGACACGACACGACCGAAAACACACGTAAAGGACACGATGGTTTTACTGTATATAGTATCGTGGGCGATAAGCTAACAACTTTTCATCACTATACGTTATGTTTCATCTAATAACCCTCAGAATTTATGTCAAACGTGGCATTAAGTGGTTCTAAAACTTCTGATGCTCTGCCTATCCCGATAGGAATAAAAGGCGTGGGCGTATGTATGTTTAAACATGTAAAATAAATTAAGCCGTACCCGTCATGACCTACGGAGCCGAAACGTGGAACATGACAGTGAGGTTGGCCCACCGATTGCACGTCGCTCAGCGAGCAATGGAACGCTCCATGCTCGGGATCTCGCTAAGGGATAGAATCCGAAACGAGGTCATCCGACAGAAAACCGGAGTGATGGATATTATCCAAAAGTTTAGCAAGCTGAAGTGGCAGTGGGCTGGCCATGTCTGTCGCAGAACCGACGAGCGTTGGAGTAGACAGGTTCTCGAATGGTGACCACGTCTTGGCAAACGTAGTGTAGGACGCCCCCCAGCCAGATGGTTAGATGACCTAAAGAAGATAGCGGGTAGTGGCTGGATGAAAACAGCGGAGGATCGTGCAAAGTGGCGCACCATGGGGTAGGCCTATGTTCAGCAGTGGACTGCAATAGGCTGATATGATGATTATGATGGTACCCGTGAACTATATAAGGTAGGTACAATTTGCCTTTTTAATCGAATACAGCTTTAAAAAATAAAAGTATAATATGTATGGTACCAAAATATACAATCATCTTCGTGATTATTAAAAAAATAATAATGTTTCTATTTTCAAGTAAAAATTGTATGGTTTATTTAGTGATAAATGCTATTACACTTTAGAAGAATTCTACTCAGATTCTTCTAAATGAGTTTCTGTTTTTAATTTTTATTTAATTTTCATGTTTATTGTTTAAACTCTTGTTAAACTTAAAAATATTTGTACTCTTATGTGAGGAGAATTCGGAGGTCCTTCTATTAATAAAATAATAAATAAATAAATAAACGCTACACACTCAAAGGCACACTCAAAAAAACTAAGGTTTTCCTTTGTGTCGTGGGTCCCTTGGAACACACAAAGACAGACACATACACCTATGACCCGAGAACAAACATCTGCTTTTTACACAAATGTTTGCCCCGACTGGGGATCGAACCCAGGACCCGCCGATCAAGAGGCAGCGTCACTACTACTCGACCAAACCGGCCGTCGTTATTTTTAACATCTTCTGTACATACCTACCGTTTTTTTACAAATAAACAATTTTGATTTTGATCATTATAGAGCGCAACGGTCTTGAAAAGGAAACCCACCAAAAACAACAAAAACATTCAAAGAAAGAAATGAGTCCAGATCCCTCTTAAAGAACAACGCACGTAAACCCTGATTAAATTCACTACAGCGAATGAATGTCAAGTGTATACGAAATTAATCCGTCGGTGGTTAGGAGGCATTTGAAGGCAAGCTCGAAGGACAGGAATTGTAATGTATCTAATTTGTCCTAAAAGGGCAAATAGGGCTGCTGTGTTTTCTGAAAAATTCAATTCTTCTTTTTCTAGCATTATTCTATCTTTCTATCTTTCTTCATTTTCTAGTGTCACAGATGTGTTAGCTTATACAGGGCTTTAGGTATCTGTCTTTCAACCTCTCGGGTGGTTAATCAGTCCATGAAACTGAACAACTTCCCCAAGGAACATAGGTCAAAATAGGAAAAAAATATTTTGAGTTCCCATGTAAACTTCATCAGCATAAAGCGCATTTTGTATGGGAGATCAAAATTTTTTTTTCGAATAAATTTAAATTTAAAATTGAATTTAAGAAACACTTACTGGAGATGCAAAAACTTAACAGTGATTTAATTTATTCAAAACTCAACTAGCCGGAATTTAGGATAATATTTTTATGTGCTAATAATATTTTTTCCATCAATTTTTCCATCTAATTATTTAATTACTAAAAATCTATTAAAAATATATGTATAATTTACCAAGGCATACTTACCTACTCGCATGCATACACACACACATACACACACACACACACTCAAACACACACACACACACACTCAAACACTCACTCATATACTCCTCACACATGAAGAAATGCACTCGCAGACGTCTTATGCGGTCACGTTGACGGGGCTTAAGCCAAAAGGTACTGACAGAATATCAGCGCTACAGCCTACTGCTGTAGCATGAACGCTGAGTCAGCGCCTATTTAGATGACATTATATTATATAGCTGCATAATGTTTAGTAATAAGATTATTTGTGTCATTTAAATAAAGTTTATTTCTTTCTTTCTTTCTTTCTTTCCAAACACAGAATTTAGAAATAAATATACAGGGCTTTAGGTATCTATTTCTCTTTCAACCTCTCGGGTGGTTAATCAGTCCATGAAACTGAACAATTTTCCCCAAAGAACATAGGTCAAAATACAAAAAAAATTGATCAAAATGCGCTTTAAGGTGACTACAGCACCTAAATTACGATTTTATGATGCGTAGATAAGCATGACGCACTGCATTAAATCGAAGAAAAAAAATACTACGGTAATATTCAGGACATAAACTAGATAAGTAGTTTGCTGAAAACATGATTCAGCACTTTTGGTTCGATAGAAAAAGCTCACAAAGTCACCTCTAAATACCAATATTGTGTATCTTTTAAGCTGTAAAAACGATAGTAAAATGCACACAGGAACTTGAATTTGCTATCAAAATGTTCGTGATTGAACACTCTCGATAAGTAGTTAACGCATTTTTCGATTTATGTTGTTACCTTTCCATAAATCTCATTTTTCTAACTTTCGAACATGTTTTTACGCACGCACGCTTTCATAGTCCGTGAACTTCGTGTATGGACACTGTTCGCACTGCCGGCCCAGGTCTGTTGAGAGACGGAGATGGCACTATTTCTATGTATGCTGCCTTTATCGGGTGCTGTAGTCGCCTTAATATGCTAATGAAGTTTGTATGGGAACTCAAAATTATTTTTTTCGTTTTTTGACCTATGTTCCTTGGAAAGTTGTTCAGTTTCATGGACTGATTAACCACCCGAGAGGTTGAAACAGATTTTCCTAAAGCCCTGTATAATTTTTTTAAATCATGTTCCGTATGACAGTCTTTCAATATAGAAACTTCATCTTTCAAGATATACTCAGGCATGATTGGCGAACAAATATTGTAAACTGGAAATCTAGCAACATAACATACTTATCTAGATTTTGGTCTCTGACTAGGTCTGTACATTTGCGTGGGTTAAACGAGATAAATGTTACAAGGGGGTAGTGTGGGCGCCTCAATTTGTGACGATATTTTTAAAACAATTAACATAAAGGCTTCTCCTCCTCCAGATTGTTAGAGCAACTTGTAGGAAGCCATTTAGGGATATTACTTCCTCTTTTGAGATCCGTGACGTCGCGTAGGACTTTGAACGCTATTTTTATAGCAATAAAGTCATATTTTGCCAGCTTTCGAGCAAAGTTTTATGCTGTGAATGATAAAATTTCTCTGAACAGTTCGTCAGGCGTTATAACTGCGTTGGGCGTTTCTTATTTCTTTTAATATGCAAGTTCTCTTTCAAATTGGGAACCTGAAACAAATAGAAATAGCAACCGAATGATTATTTTTTTCGTTAATTTGTCTATTGGCAGCACTTAGGTAGTAATGCCGGCTTTCATAGTGCAAATGGATAACCTGACGTGCTGCTTTCATAAACGCTACACACTCAAAGGCCCACACTAAGGTTTTCACTTGTGTCGTGGGTCCCTTGGAAAACACAATAAAGACAAACACAAACACCCATGACCCGAGAACAAACATCTGCTTTTTACACAAATGTTTGCCCCGACTGGGGATCGAACCCAGGACCCGCCGATCAAGAGGCAGCGTCACCTAGCACTCGACCAAACCGGCCGTCGTTTTCATAAAACGTCTCTAATTTGACGAGATCAGTAATATTAGGTTGGTAATTAATACCTATCAGAAGATGATCCTTCTATACCCCGTGCTTTAAATATTCTATGTCAAAAGAAACAGCTAAAAAAATGCCAGTTTTTATATTCAGGGCGGCTATTCCACTAACTAATGGCGTCTCGGTGGCGGTGGAATGGTGATAGTGATTTTATCCGTTCAGGCGGCTACATTGAGAACAATCTAAGCCTCATACATTTAATGAGAGCTATTTTTACTGGCAGCGTCACCACCATCTTGCCCGTGTGGTGATCGGTTTAGAATAACACCACCCCATCTCTTTCCGTAGGTGTCATAAGAGGCGGCTAAGGAAACACAAATGAGACCTGCGTCCTATTAATCCACTCCAGGCAACGACACCTCAATTTGTTCTGAATCTGAGGTGGCGTCCTATGGTCTCATGCCGTCAGGTTCGCGGCCACCCTCCTACCGAAGTCCAGCGTCAAACAGCTTGCTGTGTTCCGTCGGTGCGTGGGAGTACCAGTGCCTTTATAAGCATTTTCTGGGTTAACTCGCTACATCGTCGACCTCATCTATGACCTTAGTCAAGATTGAGGTCAAGAGTTAACCCATCTTATAAAAAAAAACAATTGATTGTCAAGTTGCTTGATAGTTTGCAACTTTTCACTGCTGCTAATCGGGACAATTGTCACCCGTATGAGGTTTTGATGGTTTTTAATTTTTCCACTTAAATGGATAAAATGGTCACCATTGTCATTCAACCGCCATGCCATTGATACGCTAAGGCGACTACAGCACCCGATAAAGGCAGCACACATAGGAATAGTGCCATCTCCGTCTCTCAACAGGCCTGGGCCGGTAGTGCGAACAGTGTCGATACACGAAGTTTACGGACTATGAAAGCGTGCGTGCGTAAAAACATGTTCGAAAGTTAGAAAAATGAGATTTATGGAAAGGTAACAGTTTAAATCGAACAATGCGTTAACTACTTATCGAGAGTGTTCAATCACGAACATTTTGATAGCAAATTCAAGTTCCTGTGTGCATTTTGCTATCGTTTTTACAGCTTAAAAGATACACAATATTGGTAATTAGAGGTGACTTTGTGAGCTTTTTCTATCGAACCAAAATTGCTGAATCGTGTTTTCAGCAAACTACTATTCTAGTTTATGTCCTGAATATTACCGTAGTATTTTTTTCTTCGATTTAATGCAGTGCGTCATGCTTATCTACGCATCATAAAATCGTAATTTAGGTGCTGTAGTCGCTTTAATTAGTGGAATAGACGCCTGATGGTTCTGTCCTTATGAATAATGACAAGGGAAAATATCATCAAGGTAAGAAATATATTCCGATATTCCGACGGACTTTTCGGAGCATGCCGTCATTGTCACTTAATACACTCAAATGCGTATAAAATCTCAAATTATCCACTGAAACTGGCAAGCGAATTGACAAGCTTGAAATAAATGTAAATGGATTTATTTTTGTTTCTAAGCTACACGTGATATTGATTTTTAAATTTGGGATAAAGTGATTTAGAATTCAAACGGTACAGCAGCATTGTATTACCATTGCGTCCTATGTTCCTAGCGATGCTATAGAAGCTGGGATCATAGAAAGCAATGGTAATACAATTTTTTTTCCTGCTTTTTCATTCCGCTCAAATTTGAAAAGGGCTTATAGTCCGTTCCATTCCCCGAAGAGTTCGTATGTTAATATTGCTCTTGTAAAATCACACCTTACATATCTAATTGAATTATGGGGCAGTACTCACAAGACGAAGCTGTCAGAATTACAAATCGTTCAGAATAAACTTATCAAAATTTTATTTCATTACGATTACCTAACATCCACTTCTAAAATATACAAAGAAACAAAACTTATGAACATCAAACAACTATACACATATCATACATGCATACTAATACACAAAATTTTACACAGATCCATCCATACATCAATCTTACTTACCAAAACCAAAAACACATCTAAACGCAGCACAAGACAGGCAAGTTACTTAGGCCCGTGTAGTTCACCAAAAATATAACCAATGGTTAAACCGCGGTTAGAAGCTAATCAGACAAAATGTCAAAAAAAAATGTATGAAAATGACATTGTCAAATCTCTGGTTAGCTGCTAATCGTTGGTTAAATTTTTGGTGAACACTGGCCTTAGTACTACTAAGGATCAGAACAAACTTTGGCAAGCGTATGTTCACTTACGAGGGTGCGCAATTGTTTAACAATCTACCGTAATCTTTGAAAAAAATTGATTCAATTTCTAGTTACAAAATTAAGTCGGCGGAATATTTAATTTCTGGAAAGTCTTCTTTGAAAACATAACCATGTAGTCAGTGGATTAAGTATGCGGAGTTCAATAATTTGTATTTTAAATTATCTCGTGTGTGACGTGTGAAACGAACGACTACCCACCTACTATGTAATTTTCTTATGTTCTCATGTAAGTGACATTATTGTTTATTATGAGAAATATACATCTTTAAACCTAAACCTAAGGGCTTAGTTGTTTCATGTGCCCGACTATAACTTAATGTTGGGAAATAACGTTCAGTAGTGCAGTGGGGTATAAATCCTTACTAATATTATAAACGCGAAAGTTTGTTTGGATGTTCACGCTCAAACAGCTGGACCAATTTTGATAAAATTTGGAATGGACGTAGCTGACACGCTGGATTAACACATAGGCTATAAAATTTTCCTAAATTCCCACATGAACGAAGTTCCGGGCGGAAAGCTAGTAAATTATAAGTTAAGCCTGAGAGTTCAACGTTGGTCGTTGGTCCAACAAAAAAAATGGTGAATCACAACAATTCAAAAGGCCCGTAGTCTAACTAGTTGGTCAGAGCAGTTAAACAACTACCCTGACCTATCCTAGCGAGGCCTTGTATCACATTACGTCTTCCGACTTGGTTTAATGGCACTGTAGTTGATCGTCTACAGCCGGAAAGTACAGAAAAATTAAGGAGTGTCTTTTCAAATGAGAATATCTATATTGTTTCTTATTTTTCACAAAACGGGAAACTTAAAATGGAGAAATTTACAAACTATTTATTTTATGGGTAAAATATCCCCTTTTGAAATGGACTCCCACTTATGAAACTACTTTACTCGGAGACTATCCCGTTTTGATTAAGATCCGAGTGACAAAATTGTGTATTTTAGCACTAAAAACAAGACTGCAGTTAAAAAACTAATACAAATGTAAATATTCCCTCTTGGAAAGAAACGCCTCAATTGCTTCTATGGTCATCCATCAACTTGCACCGCCCCATGTACTTTGCTTAACTTTACCAATCGTTCACAATGGATATAACGTTTCCTAAAAATATACAATTGTTCATTAAAACAACAAACAAGACTCACGACCACTAACAATGAATGAATTTTAGTCACGAAGTCTCCCAATCATAACAAACTTAATTGTGTAAATAATATTCGTATTGGTTCAATGAAGGCTCCCAACATTGAATTCTTTTAGATGAACAATCATAAGAACAATTTATTGTTGTTTAAAATAAACAATGAAACCGTGACTCGCTAACTTTTGTGCCTAAAATAAACACAAGTACAGCCACGCTTACAAAAAATTTGAAGTTTTATCAGGCCTTGAGATTTAATGAGAATGAAGATAATCCTTTTTACATACATAAAACTCTTTTTAAAATTTCAACAGACACACAATACAAATACACACGTCAAACTTATAACACCTCTCTTTTTTAGAATATAATAGAATCTAATATTATTTATATTATTTTAAATTATTTTATATTATTTATTATTTTATATTATTATTTATATAATAGATCTTTACCCATGAAATTGCCGTTTTTAGTACAATATTTTTGGAAAACTGAATTTTCGATACTAACGTTTTTGGATTTTTCTCGAGAATGCGAAATCCAAAGGAGACTGGTCATGACCCATAGAAAATTACCCCAGCCCTGGCGCTAAAGAAAGTTATCTTAGAATTTTTGTTAAATCAGGTAAAATAAATCTAAAAAGTCCTCAACTCCGAAATCAAAGGCAAACACTTTGAAAAATTGCTCACAGATTTTGTTTAGGCGATTTTTTTATATTTTACATATCTTTAGGAAAAGGATTTTTTTGATAGATAATTATATAATATACACTTGAATATCAAAAATAATGTGTAAAATATACATACATACATTCAACTTCACGCCGTATCCCTAACGGGGTGGCAGGGCATCGAGGTGCAACAAAGTTTGATATAAATATTCACCAGTATAAATATCATGCCTATAGGCACCTGGACGCCACGTTAAGCGTTGTTTTAGGACTTTAAAAAATAAGGTAAAAACAAAAAAGAATTTAAGGATTTTAAATGAATTTGAATTTATTTAAGAATTTTATGTTGTAAAGTGCTAAATTTTTAAAATGATAATTACAGATGGGTATAATACCTATGAGTATAATAGTATATATTTTTTAAAGTATAAAAAATAAACCAAAACTTAAAAATATGCAAAATAAAATATTGCGCCTTATCATAAACACTGCGCAATTTTAATATGTTCGCCACTGATTTCGGACATGCGACTTTTTAGATTTGCTTTACCTAATTTTACGAAAATTCTAACATAAATTCATTTGCGCCGTGGCCTGGGGCTCAGATGACCAGTCTCCTTTAGCAATATTTTGTGGGAAGGTTTGGACAACATAAGTTAATTTTCTACATACTTAGTTTATTGAAAGTTGTAACTGTAACAACGGTACAGCAAAAATTAGCAATGAAACTGGCAACGGATGAAACGAGCTATATCTGAGCTTCTTTTTCAGCAAATAAATCTAAAGTAAATATGTATTAATTTGACTCAATATCTCCGTTATTTGGCCATATAAATAAAAAACAATTTTAGTAATAACTGTTGAATCAAAAAAATTATGAATAAAATAAAGCTTAAGAAAAAGTCGTCAATTTCATAGGTAAAGACCTACTATAATTTTGTCGGCAGTTAGTAAAAGAGATGTTTTTCTTCTGCTGTGATTAAATTGCCTTTAAAGGTAGGCAAATAATTGAATAATTATTTTGTTTTATGTAGTTATCACAAACCGTTTTACGTAATCCACTGCGGCTGCGTCCGTGATGCAGCCCACCCTATACTTAAAAAAAAAAACTAAACCTAGTCGATTTTACGACACATCTAAAAGGATTACACAGTCATAAAAGTTACACAGAACCACCAAAAATGTTGCTCGCTCACCCGGAAAACAAGAATTTTATTATCTGTCTCAAAAAAACCCCACGAAACGTGACCGCAGGCAGCCCTAGTCGTTATAACAATTGACAATCACGGTCAAAGAATCGGAACATGATTTTCTTGAGCCCAATGAAATAAAAAGGTTGTCCGTCACGTCACTTGCGTGAACGATATGGCTTCTGCTCGATTCTGACTCGCACAAGATTCTTGGTTCCATTCAGCCATTCAGCCAGTCTGCGAGCGAATGCCGCTGAGCGAGGTAGCGTCGCGCGTGTTATCATCTGTTTTCCATTACGACTTCCCGCTTTTTTCGAAATTAGAATTTTTCCAAACTTTTTCTGGAACAGTGTCAGTGTTTTAGTGCCATGATGACTAAGTTTAGTGCTAACTTTTCGTGATGTAACGGTATTGTTTGTGTTTCTGTGTTGTTAGGAGTTGTTGAAGTGGATTGTCCAGTTCGCCGGCAGTTTAGTTTTTACCTGTGAGTACTTTAAAATATGTATAATTCTAGTTCTGTACTACTTTAGAGATGATTGTCACCTGACTTTGTAATTATTTTTGTGACTTAAAAAGTCAAAAAGATATAACTAATAATTTCTGTAAACTTATTAACATGTGTACTACAAACTGATAAGTTTGATAAGGTCTTGCTTAGCAAAAATTTTTTGCGGAATCTTTTTCGAAGAAATAATTGATTTCATCTGTCACTTAATACCTATGATTATGGATTAATGAGGTATTTAATTCAAATGATAAGTTTATCATTATCAGGCTTAGAACCGGATGAGCGAAGTACATCATTGATGCGCTACTGTTAGCAATTAACTGCCGCGTTAACCTGTTCTTTATATTAATTCTCATTATCACGTTTATTTGTATCTACCCACGTTTGTTAATCATTTTGTTTTTGATTCTGAGTGACTCTTTGACTCAAAGTAATACGTGCCTTAAAATTTTGACAAGTAAACAAAAAGGTGACGTGTATTACTTACCTTATTTTTATATGTTACTTACTAAGTACTAAATGAGTCAATCCGTAAGTTATGCAATGTCAAATCTTCAAGAACTGCAATTAAAGTACAAAAGGCATTTTCGACTTGTCTGCATTTTTTACATCAAAATTATTGTGATTTTCAACAAGCAAACTGAATAGATCAGATTAAATATGAATTTACATTCGACCTAGATAGATAAACAGATGTTCTAATTTTGTCCATTAATTACTTACTCGTTTACGTAGAAAATTATCAATCATATCCGATTAGACAAAATATAAACAAACTTTACTTACTCACATGTCAAATAAAAAGCATCTGGAAATTAATCAAAACGATTTACGGGCGGCTAATAAAATGACAAGCGGTGATACCTAGCCCAGTTAGTAATGAGCCAGACTTGTATTCCGAAGGTCACGGGTTCAAATCCTGGCGCGGGCCTGTACCACTAAATTCGTCTTTTCGGATTTATGTACGGATTTCTAATTATCACTTGCTCAGCGGTGAAGGAAAACATCGTTATAAAAACCCGCCCGTCCAAGAAAATTATCGAAAGACGAGTGGTCCACCAACCCGCATTGGGCCAGCGTGGTGGACTATGGCCTTAATCCCCTTAGTGTTTCGAAGGCAGGCCCGTGCCCCTCGGTGGGGACGAATATGGGCTGGTAAAAAAAAAGACAAAAACATAGTTTTCTTTGTCATCGGGTTAAATAATTAAATCATTCAGACAGGTACCACAATACGTAAGCACTTGTAAGTATACTGACGTAACTATATACTCGCAATTGTAGTTGTTCTTAAAAACTACCTATTATTGGAGTATATAACATCTCAGTGCTCAAAAATTGACATCCTCGCCTGCTAACGGTGCACCCCTGCTGATGAACGGACAAGGCTCTGACGAACTGTACTACACAATGTAAAGGGTTTCTCGACTTAATATTGGCGACTTCGCCATTCTATATTTTAATTTTGTTTACAATACTCGGACATTAGCAAAGTCACGATTCGAAACACCATTTTTCATAGAATTGGATCGATTAAACGAACAGTTGTCATTAGCCCACAAACGTCTCCACCAAGGCATAGAATGGAGTTAAGGCCATAGTCCACCACGCTTGACGAATACCATGAGGGTTAACGACTTTCAAAAACTCAATTTCTCAGATAAGCAAGTTTCATCACGATGTTTTCCTTCACCGCTGAGCAAATTATTAATTAATGAGAACTCCGTGCACAAATCCGAAAAGACAAATTGAGAAGACGCCTTGGTCCCCCAATTAAGGTTCCACCAAGTTTCTTGTCTACTGGTGATAAATTTCAAAATAGAATTAACTTGGGGCATTAAGTGTACAAGTCCGAACCAATATTTCAACCCGCAACCTTCCAGTTACAAGACTTGTTCTATAACCAATTCGACGCTCACCGCTGGGCTCTCGATATGTACAGAGGCCAGCGCATCAGGTTACTCCATTTTTATTGCAAAACCTCTTTTATCACAACAGTACAGAGTGCACGCGTGTGGTAACCTGAGTTGCGGCTGTCCGTACCATATTTTGACACGAATTTCCATTGACTTTATATCACAAATTTTTTCTTACTGTAGTCGTTGCTTAGGTGTAATCTTATGTAATAAAGTAACTTATGCATATTATTATAATGACTAGTTTTATAGCTAGTTTTTAGTCTAAAGACTAGGTACCTAGTCTGAATTTATAAATAAAATAGTATTTGATCTAGGCAAGAATATCTTCTAGATATTATTTTTTAAACAATGCCAGTTGCTATGGCTGTTGTTGGCCTTGGATTTTGGCAATGTTTTGAAGAAGAAAAAAACGTATATTTTACGTTTTAGTGTTTACCTGATTTGTAAAACTAGAATTTTGAGAATTTAAAATTGTATTTCAATAAAATAATATACACACGATTTTACTAAATTTTATCACAGTTTTCACTTAGAAAGTTTTTTACGGATTTTTTAAGGATTTTTTATTTTTTAAGAGGAAGCGTATTGGAATTAAAGCGAAGGCAAAGCAAAGATTCGAAAAAAAAAACGAAAAAAGTATTAAGTATTATATTTTATCTTTAATAATATAATAAATGCGAAAGTAACTCTGTCTGTCTGTCCGTCTTTCACGCTTAAACTACTGAACCGATTTTAATGAAGTTTGGTACAGAGATAGATTAGAGCCTGGGAAAGGATAAAGGCTACATTTTATCTCACAGCTGGGCACGATATGACCTGTAGTCCACGCGGGCGAAATGCTAGTATTATAATATTTATTTATAGGAACACCAACAATACACATATTCAATCACAAACAATGCATGTATAAGTGTGTTTTTGTACAATAAAATATTAACATACATACATAATATACACTGGCATTCCGCTCGGGACTTCATTCCGGTGGGGATTCGCAAAAATTATGTAGCCTACGACGTTACTCAAGAATAATATAGCATCCTAATGGTGAAATAATTTTTGAAATCAGTTCAGTAGTTTTAAGGTTTATTCGTTAAAAAAAAATACAAATCTTTCCTCTTTATTATAATACTAGCTTTACGCCCGCGGCTCCGCCCGCATGGACTACAGGTTATATCGTGCCCAACTGTGGGATGAAATGTAGCCTATGTCCCTTCCCAGGCTTTAATCTATCTCAGTACTAAATTTCATCAAAATCGATTCAGTAGTTTAGGCGTGAAAGACGGACAGACAGACAGTTACTTTCGCATTTATAATATTACTACGGAAGTATGGATTAGTATAGATATAAATCACATTCTACATTATACATCTGACAGGTGCAGTTAGTAACATGGAAATTGTAACAAGAGCTGGGAAACGAAGTTATGAACAGAAAACTAGTTAGTTTCATATCATATCCCAACCAACAGCTGATTCACTAACTTTTGTATCAAGCAATTAGGTACGTAGTTAACTGGATTCAAATATGAAATTTCATAGTACGTTTTAATTGAAGTTTAATTTAGTTATTTTGATTTCCGATTTTGATTTACAGCGATGTATTTGTAATGAGCCATTCAGTAAACGTTATATATGCTCAAATAATTCTGATTTAATGCAATAGTTTACTTTTATTCAGCCGAGACCTGTTTAATTTGTGCACAAACCAGTGTTATATCAGCTGAAATACCTATAATGCTCTATAATGCAGACTTATACAGCTGAGGACTCTATTGTGGACGGTAGCTCAGCTTATACATAATACATGTATACCCCCCCTAACCTTTTCAATTCTTGAATAATAAGTCACTGGGTTCTTAAAGGATGTTCAATTGTTTTCTGGTAGGAGAGATAAGTAGATAGACATAAACGAATCTATTGATAGAGCGGGTATCTATTGTGTTATCTATCGATTGTTATTTATGAATGGATGGTCGCGTAATAGCCTAGTTGATTAACCTGCAAAGGTTTCGAGGTCGCCTACCACGTTGGTCAGTTTTCCGTGTGTTTTATACATACATAATACATACGCTAACACTATATATACATATAAATTGGCAAACGTAGTGTAGGACGCCCAGCCAGATGGTCAGATGACCTAAAGAAGATAGCGGATAGTGGCTGGATGAAAATAGTGGAGGATCGTGCAAAGTTGCACACCTTGGGGGAGGCCTATGTTCAGCAGTGGACTGCAATAGGCTGATATGATATGATGATGATGACACCTATAATCCCTGTCGGGGTAGGCAGAGTATCAGTTTTGAAACCACTTGATGCAACGTTTGACATAATATAAATTCACAGGGTTATAAAGATGAAATATGATGTAAGTGGTGAGAGGTTGCAAAACCCTCGCGTCCCACTTACCGATTTTAACAGTATGCCTGGGAAGAGTAGGCAGCTGAGGCATATTCTACGTTTTTCTTTTATTCCCAGTCTAGCATGGAAGTAAAAATCCGTGTGTTTAGAGTTAGTTTTAAATTAGTGTTAGTTAGGGCATTAAAAACAAACCTTTTATTTTACATCGGGGAGAAAATGAATTGAAAAGTTACTATGCAAGATATATTTTTTTGATACACGCTACACACTCAAAGGCCCGCACTAGGGTTTTCCCTTTTCTCTTTGGTCTTTACACCAGCAGCTCTAGCACGATAACGATAACTCGTGCTCGGCTCACGCTGAAACTTCACTTTGATTGCGCGAGGGTCCCGCGCAAAGGCTTGCTCGCCCTAGGCGTTGTCAATGTTGACATTTTGACATAGGACCGCGGTGTTGTCGCGGCGCTGTCACTATCGTACTCGGCTTGCAGCTGCTTTTTAATGTATTTGCGCCGACCGGGAGTCGAACCCAGGACCCGTCAATCATAACCACTCGACCAAACCGGCCGACAAAAGTAGATTTAGTGTAGTGAAAAATTATGCTACTTAGCATACTGGTAGTAAATCTATCGGGATTCGAGTCTTAGTTGCGTTAAAATTGATAAGAATAGGGAATATGCATGAATTTTTTTATCGCATTGATTAACAAAATATGATAATAACGTAGTTGAGATGACAAAAAGTGAAATTAAAATTAAAATCGGCCAAGAAATACGGCCGATATACGCATTTAAAACTATTAATTACGCACGGATTAGACAGAGAGATCCGACATGAACTGTGACGTCACATGTCACTACGTCCATACAAACTCCGTGTTAAATTTCGTTTTGCTAGAAAGAGATATAAATAAATCTTCGATTGCTTATATATTTTTTTATTTCATAGTTATTCGAAAAATAGTTTTACTAAACTGTTTATTACATGAATGAGGATTAATTTTTTAATTTAAAAAAAAAACATGCATATTCCCTATCATGGCACTGATACATTTTTTCAAATATTTTTTCTGTATTAATTATGTACACACCTTAACACAAGCTTGAGTATGTGTCTAAATCATACCTTCTCATAGACTAAAAGAGACAGAAGTACCAAATTAGGTAGAGTGAAATAACACCCGTTTGGTCGAGTGGTAGTGATGCTGCCTCTTGATCGGCAGGTCCTGGGTTCGATTCCCAGTCGGGGCAAATATTTGTGTAAAAAGCAGATGTTTGTTCTCGGGTCATGGGTGTTTGTGTCTGTCTTTGTATGTTCCATGGGACCCACGACACAAAAGGGAAAACCTTAATGTGGGCCTTTGAGTGTGAAGTTTATTTATTTATTTATTTACACCATTCTGAATTATTTGATTTTATTTTGTCCCTAACAGATTAACTCTAAATAAATATACAACTCCCAACGTTCATCGCTCATAACTTTTAAACGGCTAAACCAATTTTGATTAAATATAGCTAAGAATCATCTCGACTACATCAGCTTTCATTTAAAAAAAATCTCCAACGAAATAAGTCCATTCGTTTTGGAGCTACGATGCCACAGACAGACACACATACACAGACCAACAGATACCCACGTCAAACTAATAACACTCCACATTTTGTTAGGGGTTAGTAAAATCTATTTTCATAGTACAAATTGGTGTGCATAGAGAACTCGAGTCATATCTATTGAAGAGCCAAACCAAACAATACTTCTTTTTTTAAAAAACAAATAGGATAGTTCGGAATTCTCTCTGGCTGTTCCAAATTTAAATTCCGTGCGTATGTTTTTGTACCCTCTTTATACATTCCGTTGGAAGTTTACTTATTTAACCCGTTGACCCTCCGCTGGTCGCCACGTCACTTGGTTTATTAAAATGTTACAAATTCAAATAGCATTTGTTACACAGTCCAGAGCTTTATTCAGTTATATCTGTCCGGGTATCAAAGATAGAGCATCAAAAAACTTACTCCTTACTTAATATTATACAGTATTAACTCTATATAACGATACTGAAGGGATTATGCGTTTTACGGCGTTAAATGGAGAGAAAAAAATTGTATTAGAAAAAGAAATAGTTTATTTCAGACTAATTTCGTCAATACACAGTGATTTTCCTTTACTTGCCATGTTTACAATTTGAAAGTTTGTGAGCAACTAAGAATATGATAACTGATAGATAATCCATGATTCTTACTAACAACAGTATACATGTGCATGCAATCCCAATTTGTGAAAAAAAGAACGGATTTCTTAGAAAGTTCGGTATGATGATGCCGACGGTCAAGTTTATTACGGGCTAGGATAGTAATGCGGCAAAAAATGTTCTTTTGTCGCTTTATCCTAGCCCGTACAACAATTACGTAACTATTTTAATTGTTGTCGTTATTGAGAGTGGGTGTAATGCTATATAGAGTGTATCATTTTATGTAAAACAAGCTAAACCAACCAAAGCCGAGTGATTTCGACGCTTTAGGGAGTTTGTCGTTAAATCGAGTGACGTTACATGGAGTTTACACTGTATTTGCAAAGTTTGTATGTGTGGATGGACGTATGGATCTTTGTTACTCTTTCATGATCAAATAAATAAAATAATAAAATAAAATAAATAAACACTACACACTCAAAGGCCCACACACATAAAGAAAAACACAAACACCCATGACCCGAGAACAAACATCTGCTTTTTACACAAGTGTTTGCCCCGACTGGGGATCGAAGCCAGGACCCGCCGATCAAGAGGCAGCGTCACTACCACTCGACCAAACCGGCCGTCAATAGCTGGACTAATTTTGATAAAATTAGCTAGTTTTGTATATAGCAAGGCGAGTGATTCTGACAATTAGTGCATTTAAATACTTTCTAGTTTTTCACCCGTGACTTTCTTCGAGTGAAAAAGTCGCCTGTCACTCCAGCCTTAAAACTAGAAAGCCGTATTAAAAAATACATCGATCTGTTGTTACGTTTTGATACACAAAAGACTGACAAACAGAAAAAAGCTGAAGGCACGACACAGAATAAATAATACATAGTACTAACGTCTTTAGCTGAGTGCTACCCTTTTTTTTGCACAGGACGTCACAAAGCAAAGGACTCAACTTAAGGACTCACTCGTAATTTGGTTAACTATATTTATATTTTGTTTTTCTTGTCTTTTTTTTGATTGTATGGATTTTAATTTCTTTTTTTTTTCTGATTTTTGTTGTGTTTTTCTATAGGTAATGTTTGTGTTGTGATGTCCTGAGTATTAAATAATTATTTATTCTATTCTAATTCAAATTATTGTAAACGATAAATCTATTCAGGAATTCAATGATTGTAGGTCACAAGGAATTAGAAGCGTGGTATTGTATTGTACAGTGGGCCGCACATCAAGTCACCCATGGGTGCATTCTGTGCTTTTACGATAGGTACAGTTTTTCAATGAATTGGGGTAACCTGATGTGCTGGCCTCTGTACATCCTTTATTGTAAGTAGATGAAAAAACGATAAGTATATTAGAACATAATAGAATAGAATAGAATAGAAAAATCTTTATTTTATAGGACATTCAGGATGTCACTTAAAACAAGTCAAGATTGTAATGACTCTACGCCTATTCGCAAAGATGCAGTCTTCCTCAGAGAAGAACAGGCAAGAAACTCTGAGGTTGCTCTTTTAAAACAGTGTTTAATAGATTATTCAAACTACAAAGGCGGACTTACCCCCAAGGAGATCTCTTTCGCAGGTTGCCTCTTATTTTCTGTAACTTTTGGCTAATATAACTAAATAGTTCCTACAACCTTCGTATAATATCCCAAAACTTCGCAAGTACCTCAAAGTTGTTATCACTATCAAACAAATTATTACGACCCTAGGACGGCGCGGTTCAAGTTTCGGTAATATGAGGTCACGCTTCCGATGTTAAAACAGATACTTTCTATAGTAGGGTCCCCATCTTATGCTGACATTTATCAGGCTAAAAATTGTTGCCAAAATGCTGGCCAAAATTTACCCTTCGCCAACTTCAGTGGTCAGTGGCCGGTTTGGTCGAGTGGTAGTGACGCTGCCTCTTGATCGGCGGGCCCTGGGTTCGATCCCCAGTCGGGGCAAACATTTGTGTGAAAAGCAGATGTTTGTTCTCGGGTCATGGGTGTTTGTGTTTGTCTTTATGTGTGTTCCGAGGGACCCACGACACAACGGAAAACCTTAGTGTGGGCCTTTGAGTGTGTAGCGTTAATAAAAAAAAAACTTTAAAGATTGGTTGCTTAATGCGTATTACTGCAGCTCTAACACGATAACGAAAAACTCGCGCTCGGCTCACGCTGAAACTTCACTTTGACTGCGCGAGGGTCCCGCGCAAAGGCTTGCTCGCCCTATGGCGTTGTCAATGTTGACATTTTGACATAGGACCGCGGTGTTGTCGCGGCGCTGTCACTATCGTACTCGGTCTGCTGGGCGTCTATTCCACTAATCAATGGCATTTGAATGGCGGTGGCATGATAATGGTGACCATTTCACCAGTTCAGGTGGTAAAATTTCAAACTATATAAACCTCATACACTTCATGACAACCGCCCAGACCAGCAACGCCACCGCCTACTGTACGTTTTTTTTTCCAGCCCATTTACGTCCCCACCAAGGGGCACGGGCCTCCCTTCGAAACACGAAGAGGATTTATTCCATAGTCCACCACGCTGACCCAATGCGGGTTGGTGGACCGCTCGTCTTTCGAAAATTTTCTAAGGCAGGCGGGTTTCATCACGATGTTTTCCTTAACCGTTGAGCAAGTGATAATTGGAAATCCGTACATAAATCCGAAAAGACGAATTTAGTGGTACAGGCCCGCACCAGGATTTGAACCCACGACCTTCGGATTACAAGTCTAGCTCATTACCAACTGGGCTATCACCGCTGTACGTTTAAGTTGCTGTAACTACCTAAAAACTTAACATTCAGTTGGGAGTGGCGCTCCCAGTCAAGGTAGCTTTTATCAAGTGTATGAGGTTTAGATCGTTCTTTTCACCATGTGAACGGATAAAATACTCACTACTGTCATTTAACCGCCTTTAAGATGCAATTAGTTATTGTAGTGGACTAAACACCCAGGCGATTGGCGCCACAGAGGCCTTTGAATTAGCCTGGTGCAAAGACCAGGTGAGTCTGTGTGTTTTTTTTATTTGAGATAACAGCTTACAAACTAATCTTAAATTCAAAACTTATACACCAACAGCCAATTGTAGTTATTCACAGAATCAAAATAATAAAATTAATTAAGACACCGAGCAGACCAGTCCAAGCAGGGATTTGTACATAAATACTTTGTATACAAATACAAAAATTAAGATATACTAAATAGATGATAATACTATGTTAAATAATGAATAACTATATATTTTATATATATAAAGATGGACATATGATAAATTGTGATGTGTGTGAGTATGTGTGTTGAATGGTATGACGAATATGTAGATCGGGTAAATTAGTGTAAATAGAGTTGTAGTAAAAGTATACGTGTTGTGATGACTAATGACGAGTGAGTCTGAGTGGCTGCGTGTCCGACCGTGTAAAACTTAAGCGTTAAAGAGGTCCACTATAGCTCAGTCAGGCTTCACTTGATGACTGGTAACTTTCATTTTTTTGTAATAATTTCGGAAACACGAAGTAAACCAAGCTACAATGAGAAAATAAGAGCACTGTGATAAGTTCTTCGTGTGTACAGTTAACTCAAAAATAAATAGTTTTCAATTCAACTGAAGAAGTTCACTTAAATTAACGAGCGTCCAATAACACGTGCCTCATTGTTTCTATTGAAAAAGTCACATTGTTCTTCTATTCCTTGCTTTTTAGAAAATGTCTCGAGAAAACAGAGAAATGTGGTAACTGTACTCCTTGCCCACATCTTGTGTTACCTCAATGTTATCTAATATGACTTCCGAACATACCCTTAGAATACACAAGTGGATATAGGTTATTTTTTGCGATATTAAAGGTCGCGCCCGAGTCTTTTGTTCGATTAAACGATACGTTTATTTAGTTTCGGATTTACGTACATATATACAATCACGCCTATAATAATCCCTTTTGGGGTAGGCAGAACGTTATGTAGTTCTAGAACCACTTAAAGCCACTTTTGACATCCATTCTGAGGGTTATATTAAATTTAACCTGAGGGTTTATGTAATTTAAGGTTTTTTTTATTGTAAGATGGGTTAACTCTTGACCTCAATCTTGACCATAAAGTTAAGATTGAGGTCAAGAGTTTTTTAATTATTTTAAATTTACTCTTAAAATAAGTGAAATTGAGGAGGTGAGTCAACTTACTAAAAATAACTAATTTTATTCATGAACGTAAGTCGAAATAAAATAAAAAATGCATCGAAATCGGTCCATTCGTTTAGGAGCTACGATGCCACAGACAGACACAGATACTCAAACATACAGATACACTGATACATGCGTCAAACTTAGAACACCCCTCTTTTTTGTCGGGGGTTAACCTTTTCACCGCTAAAGTTTAAGTTTCGTGCCCTCGCCGCCAAAGTCTGATATATCAGACAAATAAAATTTACCAGGTTAACTGTATTTTTTCTAATTATTAATGTCGTGGCGTCACGTTTACACAAATTTCAAGTAAAACAAAATTTATTGACTAGAATTGAAAATTCAAGTTTAGCACTTACTCATCTGAAAAGTATAGCCCTCCATGTATCTCGAATATGCTTTTATAGCTTCTCGAACAGAACTCTTTTGTATGAAAAATCGTGCAATATCCCTAGACCGTGTTGATGTGTACTCGTATATTTAAAGTATGTACCTACTTAGGTTCCATTGTTTACCAAAACTTTGACTTTGACCAAAATATAATAAATCAGTACTTAGCTGCAGGTGTTGAAATCGGCTTCAATGGAACACTACAGCATGTTAAAACTTTCAGATGAAATATTAAGCGTTAACAAGTAACTCACATGCTTTTGGAAAATTTAGGTAAGTACCTAGACTCTGTGTTATTCGGCAACAAAGATCTTAACAGATACTTAACACTTTAGTCTTAAAACTTGCTAGACAACTTCTGTAGACTTAGGTAGGTGTCATTATCCCACCAATATTATAAATACCACCCCGCATTAGGCCAGCGTGGTGGACTATGGAATAAATCCCTTTTGTGTTCCGAATGGAGGCCCGTGCCCCTCTGTGGGGACGTATATGGGCTGATAATAAAAATATACAAGGTGATATAAAACCTCCTAGCTATATTCAAAATCCTGAACCAGTATCACTCAAAGAACACATTTCATGAAAAAATATATATTTATTTTTAAATATTTTTTCAATGGGAATAGTTCATTTTTTGCCTAAACGTAGACACATTACTCCTAACACCAGGCACGCGAGGGGTGCGGGTAGCGCTCGGAGGGTGCAAGGAAAAAAAATTCCACCGAACAAAAACAAAAAAAAAAAAAAAAGTGTTCTGTAAGTGATACTGGTTCAGGATTATGAATATAGCTAAGAGGTTTTTTCACTCTGTATAATTATTAAAGTTTATGAAGATTTTTGGATGTTTGTTAGGTACTCTATGACGCAAAAACTATTTAGGCCCGTGTTCACCAAAAATATAACCAACGGTTAAACCGCGGTTAGAAGCTAATCAGACAAAATGTCAAAAAAAAATTATGAAAATGACATAGTCAAATCTCTGGTTAGTTGCTAACCGTTGGTTAAATATTTAATTTTGGTGAACATTGGCTTTAATGGATTTTGATAAAACTTTGAAAGTATATAGCTTAGATATCAGATTGAAACATAGGCTACAATCGGCTACATCATTTTCCCAGATTCCTGCGGTAACGAAGTCCCGGGCGAAAAGCTGTGTAAAATTAGCTGTGTAAGATTTGGTGCCCAAAATCTTAGTTTGATATTTTTTTTTATCAAACTAAGATTTTGGGCACCAAATCTTAGTTTTAAATCTTAGTTCTTTAGTTTTAATAAATTTATTTAGGTTATCAAAGTTACAGGCTATCAATCGTCAGTAGTATGAAGATAAAAATATAAACAACACTATCAGTTTTAATTTATGGCCGCTGGAGTAGAATTAATAACCTATTTTTAGATAAAATGACTGATCCTCAGTTGCAGAAAGGTTTGTTAAAGAAAAAGCTGATTTAAATATAATGCCGTCTTGGTTACGGCAACAAGACGGAAAGTGACAGCATGATATTTGAAGTGGCATTAACTTTAATGAACGTTTTTACAACTGTGTTTCTTATAATAGTGGATCTGCCTCTCAAACACTTACTCGCAGTGAAAAGCGCGCTGGCAAATGTCGAAATGACAAAGCCATAATTTTCCACGCTAAAAAAACGTATGAGTCACCGACTTCAATCCCAACAATAGTTCGCACAAAGATTATCTATCTTACTAGTATTTTTTGCAGACCACAATGCCTATTAGCAGATAACCACAAACGAAAATGTCACTCATTTATTTAGATGATGTTAATTTTTTGGTTTTTGTTGATTTTTTAAAAACGCTGCATCATTTTCGATCTGTATGAAAAACGCATGGACCTAAAATTACAGTGCTTTTATTTTCTTATTCTGGTTCGGCTACTTAATCAAAATAAAGAAGCCTGTAATGGACCTAAAATTACAGGCTTCCTTATTTTGATTAAGTACCTTTTTGTTTGTTACTTGTATTTGTACCTGTGACTGTTTTTGGTGTTTTTTTTTAAAGCGCTGAATCATTTTTGATAAAATTTATATGGGACCTCTTCAGGAGTATACTCTTTCGAACAAATAAAGAATTATTCAAATCGGTTTATAATTGCCGGAGTAATCGCGTAACAAATATACAAAAAAAAAATACAGTCGAATTGAGAACCTCCTCCTTTTTTGAAGTCGGTTGAAAATAAATAGAACAGGTTTCAAGAAACCCCAGTTTGTGTTTATAATTAATCTTTAATTAACATAACAATAGATAGTTAATGATTACTAAAACGGAAGTGTGGAAAGTTACTATTTTATTCAATTGTTTACCTGTTCAATTGACCGAGAGAGGGGTCTCGCGTACGAAGCGTCTTCGTTTTAGCTTGGACAACAATGCTTTTTTCTCCTCTATAGGTCGTTTCTCAGCTAATTCTCGTAAATTTATGTGAGCAGGACAGTTATTCCACTAATCAATAGCATCTCAAGGGCGGTGAAATGACAATGGAGTCCATTTTCAACCCCCGACAAAAAAGAGGGGTGTTATAAGTTTAACGTGTCTGTCTGTGTATCTGTCTGTGGTATCGTAGCTCCCAAACGGATGAACCGATTTTAGTTTTTTTTGTGTCATAGATAATTTTATCCCGAGTGTTCTTAGCCAAGTTTCATGAAAATCTGTTCAGCCGTTTAAAAGTTATAAACAATAGAATGTCGGGAGTGATTCAATTTTTTAAATTTTAGTGTTATATCTGTTCTGTTGGTAAAATTTAGAACTTATTAAATTTTTGTACACTTTGCTGACAGCCAACCCCGACTAGCAACTTTTGCTTTTAGAATAGAATAGAATAGAAAAACTTTATTCAACTAAAACGACAACAATACATATAAAAACAAATCAAACTTAAAATAATACAAAGATAGTCAAAAAGGCGCTGACTCAGCATGTTGCTGCTATGCTTGCACACAGCAGCGCTGATATTCTGCCAGAACCCTGATTACAAAGTAATGAGCGACTGCATCTGTGCGGTATCTAATTTTGTGTGTGGAAAGTTTGTGAAGAGTTGTGTATGTGTATTAGTGCTTTTATAAAATTAGTGCTATGTGATCATAGGAATTAGGAGTTTAAAATTTTATTGGAACCTGTAGGAGAAAACATATAAAACTTAAAAAAAATACATGTGCAACACTAAAATAGTCGCAGAGCTGCAGCAAGTAATGCATCACACACGTAATAAGTATATCTCCTTCTTTAGCGCGAAATTTTTTATTTACTTTAGATTGTCCCGAATATTTCAAGGGAAAAATCTTAAGCTCCATAACGCGTGACTTTGTAAATGGAAATCATAAATTCTCGTCACGGGGTCTAAATAATAAACGAGTTAGGGTTCGGTATGAAATGTGCTATTTGGCGGCGGAACCCGGCCGGCTTAATGAATAAATTCGCGCGCGGCGTTAAAGACCCTTGTACAATTGTTGATTTTTTTTTGTACTGTGGACTCAAAAACCTTGTCATCTGTCTAGTCGCAGGCATAAGGAATTTCGTAAAATCATTCCTTATTTCTTAATTACGTTAAAAAAAAGGAACTTTTATCCCATATTTCGGCTTTTCAAGGGTTTGGGCTGGGCGTTGATAAATCTGTGAGCCGGGACCTTCAAATTTTACTTAATAATTAAGCCTTTATAGAATCCTACAGTTTTTAAACGTCCGCTACTTAAAGCCGACGTCGGGCCGGTAGTTTCGATTACTATACGAGGATCTTCGTTTGGTAGTGTTTGCGAACTCTCGTTTGTGTAACACTTGTGAATCGTTTAGTAATAAAAGAGCGTTACAGGTTTACATATTTTTTGTTTCGGCTTTTTTAGCCAAACTAGTTTCTATAAAGTCAACGTGGAAAATAGTTTTATATTATGCAACATTAGGATGTTACATTCAATAAGTTAAGGAAGTGAATTAAATACTTTTGCCTTTCTTCTTCATGAACCAAACGAGTCTTGAAATCTTAAACGGCCACAGAAATCGTCTTAAAATAGGCATATGGTTTGTTCAGAGGGTCTATTAACAGATGTATAAATTTGAAACGGTAACCCCAAAATGTGAATTTGTATCAAAATGGCAGGTTTTGACCACTGGTCTTAAATTGGTGTTTGGCGACATTTCATGGTCTTACTTTTACGTATGGTAATTGAACCAAGCTGTACAACATGACAATAGCGAAACCATGCGGTAACTTAGAAATGTAAATAATTAGCACTAACTGATGCCCGCAACTTCGTTTGCGTGTTAATTTATATTTTTATATACTAAAGTTTTTTCCCGCTAACTCCCGTTCCCGCGGGAATTTTGCAATATCCTGTTGCAACTAAGCTTTAAGTTTACTAAGATACCTGCATGCCAAATTTCAAGCGTCTAACTTAAGCGGTTTAGATTTTCCATACAAAAGGATTTTCCCGCTAATTCCCGTTCCCGTGGGAATTTCGGGAATTCCTTTCTTAGTGCACCTATACGGTACCTAAGCTACGTCCCTTCCAAATTTCAAGTGCCTACGTTTAGCCGTTTAGGCTGTGCGTTGATATGTCAGTCAGTCAGTCAGTCAGTCAGACAGTCAGTCAGTCAGTTTTTCCTTTTATATATTTAGATATGTATACAATATGGAGATCTTTGACTTATCACTACATATATTTACAGCGGGTTAGGATCATTAAGACCTCACTTTAAGTATATAAAATGGCGAAATGTATAACAATTACATACAGAGAACCGGTAACCTTTTTAGTAACATGAATGTCCCCGGGCTACCGATCTATTAGCAAAGGCAGGCAAGAAACTCCGAGGGGTGCTCATTTTAAAAATACCATTACTTAACAAATTTTTTTACTACTGATGCTCTGCCTACCCCGTTAGGGATAATAGGCATGAGCGTTTGTATGTGTATGTAAATAACTTTAGCTGAGAATTTTGTTCCTATGGTTGCTTGTCTAAATAAAAACGTTGATGCTTTCAAAGTCATAAGTCGAAGTCTTCCGAAAAAAGCGAGAGGTAAAAATTTATCGCCGTGTGGTGATCGGTGAATAACACCACCCCATCTCATTCCGTGGGTGTCGTAAGAGGCGACTAAGGAAACACAAATGAGACCTGCCTCATATTTATCCATCTAGGCAACGACACCTCAATTTTTTCTGAATCTGAGGTGGCGTCCTATGGTCTCATGCGGTGTGGTAGGCTTTGTAAAGGGCTGTCTGGTTCGCGACCACCCTCCTACCGAAGTCCGACGCCAAACAGCTTGCTGTGTTCCGTCGGTGCGTAGGAGTAGCAGTGCATTTTCTGGGTTAACTCGCTCCATCGTCGACCTCATCTATGACCTTGGTCAAGATTGAAGTCAAGAGTTAACCAATCTTATAATAACAAAAAAAATGCCGTCAACCAAAAGACAATCTACAAAGTAAAGGGGAACCACCAAATGCTATTTCAGCTATGAGACTCAAGCCATCTCGCTTCGTATACACAAACCACTTTATCACCCCGGGACACGGTAAAGTTTACCGAAAACAATTTTCTCGGACAAGCTGGTTTCCTCACTCTGTTTACTGTAAAAACGATATAATCTGTGGATAAGTTTCTCAAAGCGTGACCGCGATGGTACTGTAGCGATTGAAATAGTTTCCGGCTATTTTTAGGTGTTGCCAAATAAATAGGATAACTTCATGTTATCACATCACATCACATTAATACCTACTTCCCTCCTATAATATTATAAATGCCAAAGTTACGCTTTCACACCTAAACTACTGAACAGATTTTGATGTTCGGTAGAGAGATAGATTTACCCTTAGGGACCATCCATAAATTACGTCACACATTAAGGGGAGGGGAGGGGGTCGACAAAGTGTGACATTGTGTGACAAGGGGGTGGGTGGGGTCATAAGTTTCGTGACGTCACATTTCAAAATGTGGTAATTAACTACAAACTTAACCTCCTCAGTCCCAAGCACCCTTTTTACGTTTTTACGTTGGTTGAGACAATGAGTTTTGAGTTCCCAAAAAAAATAACAACTATTAAGTGCTGCTTTTATTAGAAAATTACAAAAAATGGAAAATAAGCAAAATATGTGACGTCACGCTTGGGAGGGGGGAGTCTTACAAATGTGACCAGCTGTGACAAGGAGGGAGAGGGGTCAAAAAATCATGAAATTCTTGTGACGTAATTTATGGATAGCCCCTTAGGAAAGGACATATAATACATTTTATCCCACAGCTGGGCATGGTACTCTACGCGGGAGAGCCACGGGCGTAAATCTAGTTAATATTATAAAGGCGAAAGTTTGTGTGTATGTTGCAAACTCAAATAGCATTTGTTACACTGTCCATAGCTTTATTAAGTTTTAACTGTCCGGGAATGGGCCTTTTTATAATTCGAAAACGGCACGGCAAAATTGAATTACCATTGCCTTCTATGTACAAGTGATACTAGAAGCTGGGAATAAAGGGGGCAATGGTTATTCAAAGTTTGACATGCCGTGCCGTGCCGTTCGAATTATAAAAAGGCCCATTGGAAGCTAGAGCATCAAAACTCCTTCTTAATCTTCTTCTTCATCAGCTCATATACGTCCCCACTGCTGGGGCACGGGCCTCCCTCAATAACATGAGGGGTAAATGCCATACTCACCACGCTTGGCAGACGGGTTGGCGAGGGTTTTGATATAATTGCAGAGTTTTCCTTCTCTGTGTGCAGATGAACTTGCTTGCATATTTACCTTAGTCGCCTTGTACGACACCTCGGTAAGAAAGAGGGTGGTCCTATTCTACTCTGCCGAGGACTCACACGGCTTACTCAAAACTCCTTACTCCTTACTTAATATTATATTTGCAAAAGTTTGTGTGTGTGGATGGACGTATGGATCTTTGTTACATTTTCACACTCAAACGGCTAGACCAATTTTGATACAATTTGGAATGAAGGTAGGTGACATCCCGGATTAACTCACAGGCTACGCAATTTTCTCAAATTAGTACGCATTGGCGTATCTAAGGTTATTTTCTAGGGGGGGCCGCGGGCCTGGCGAAAATTAAATGTACTCTAGCTTAATACGCTGTGTATTCAAAAGTAACTAATACTGTATTATAGTATGTAATAATAAGTACGTATGTAGATTTCTCAGCTGTAGATCTGTATATATATTTTTTATGATTTTTGTGTGAAGTTATCAGTATTTTGGCATCGATTATAGAATTTCGAATTGGTAGCCCAATATTCTGGGGTGGGCCCTAGACCATACTGGGGTGGGCACGGCCCACCCGCCCCCCGCCCCCCTATATACGCCTATGTTAGTACGGGAACGAAGTCTTAGGCCCGTTTTACAGAAGGAGACTCAAGTCTTGATCTATAAAATGACAAAGACGACTGCTATTTAAGTATAGATCAGAGTCTGAGTCGCGCTCTGTAATACGGACGTTAACGTGGGCCTTTGAGTGTATGCTTATTATAAAAAAATATAAAACTTAGTCATAGTTTGTAAAGATAAGCAACTTTGTTGCTTGTCTTTAATTTTTCAAAAACTGGTAATTTCTGTTTGACGTTTCTATAAAGAGGTTTTTGTTTCTTTTTTTTTCTAGGGGAAAGTTTTCAGTTTGTGGGCTGATTCATATCTTCAATTTTCGCTAAATATTTAAAAGTCACCCCATATTTGTATGTATAAATATGTATATGTGCATTGATAAACTTTCGCAAAATATGTACTCAGCTCGAACTCAAGTCGTATGAGTATCTAACAGGTATAACAGTCTTCAGACAGAGTCACATCAAGGACATATAAAGAAATTTAGAACTCCGTTCATTTTCCAGTATTTTCTGGTTCTTATTGCTTTTGTTTTCCTTTCTTCTGCAAACGTCTGCGTTGTCCAAGTCTTTCTCTTCGTTGTAAAACATACTACGTTCGTGTTTGTTTATTTATCGTTAGCTCCCTTTGTTTGAGCTCGAGTCCCTTTTTAGTTCATATCTGACACTTTCGTAACACGTTGGTAAATATTAAGCACGCTTTGTTCCTCTGGGAGTGGACAGTAATTTAGTTGCGTGAGATATTATGTTACACTTTGAATTAATTCTATTATTGTTTAGGGGTAGAAAGTTTCGTTGACTTTGATACTAGCGGAGCGTTTCAGTAATTTGATAAGAATAGCAAGATAGTAGTAAGTACATTATGCTTTAGAGAGTTTTAATTAACTTAAGGTGACTTTAACTTAGTAGGTGATACTTTAGGGAGTGATTCTCCTCATGAAAATGAACGATATTCTTCATATTCTTCGTAATAGCAAGATTAAAGAAAACCGTATAATAAAATCACAAGTTTTGAACATAATAAAAACGGGCTCTTACCACGGTTTTTGTTTTAAATGAATTTCCGATAGTAGCTCTCCAGTTCATCCGTGATCATGACGGCTTACAGGAGCATCGAGATATCGGATGCTTATTTAAAACCGTAGTAAAGAACGCGTTCTTATTACGTTCAAAACATATCAGTCAAGCTTTACAGGTTAAAATTATAAAAAGGTTAATTGACTTTAAACTCATCCCAATTTGGATAAAATTTTATTAGATACAAGTTTATGATTGCGAACGAATTTTACATAATTATAACTTCGGTTCTTTTCTTTATTTTTTAGAGGATTTTGTTAACAGAATACTAAATGACTTATTTATTTTCAAAAATCAACAAATTTCACATATTACTTAAATAGAACAGTAAAGAAAAAAATTTCGTAACTGTGAAAAACAATGTCTCAAGAAAAAGTGTGTCTTTGAGATTGTGAGCAAAATGGGCTAAGATAAGGCGGCGGTCGCCGAGGTGCAACTTGTTTGCCATTGTCGTAATATATATTTACCTTGCATCTTGCAATGCATTCTTTAGTGTGTTTGCTTAAGCGCAATGTTAGCTCAGTTGCATAGTTTATGAGTTGTGTAAAATTAATGGTATTAAGTACGTTTTAAACACATTGTAACGGTTTCTAATATGGTTGTAGTTTTTATCATTCCTTTGAATATAGGTACAGTTTAAAATTCCTCCAAAATGAAGATAAAATTAGGTTATTTAAGATAATTGATCAATTTCAGTTGTGAGAAATAATAATGATTCAAAATATTTATATAAATTTTAGCAGCATGGAAACGTTTGAGTTGAATATAGGTCCGTGGTGGACTATGGCCTAAATTCCCTTCGTGTTTCGAAAGGAGGCCCGTACCCCTCCGACGTTGGGGAATTATATGGGCTGGTAAAAAAAAACAGTAATGAGAGGCCCACCTACAACCGGCGACGATTCGATAAGCTGGATACGGTTGGCGCAGGTGACCGATATTGATGTGGAGAACCTTAGGGAGTCATATGTCCAGCATTGGGCGTCTTGCCACTGAAATGATGATGATTAAAATGAGTGAAAATGTGCTTATTTAATGCTTAGACTTATATTAGGAGGACCTTTAGTTTCATAAGTGACAATGTTATCTGTTTTTTCTGTTCACCAAATCAAAAAACAGGAAGTTCTGAAGTAAAATAATTTTGGAACATTTTAATATAAACTCTCCATGCGCGCGAGTCTAAAGTTGTTGTCATTGCCATGTAAATTTTATGATAAGTGTTAATTTAAAGTAATGTATGCAAATGGTTGGTTAACGCCTTTCTTCGTAGAACTTATATGTAGGGAAACCAGTATATTTTTAGAATGTAATGTGATGTGACGTATCGTTTGTTTCTGTTTCTCTTTTTTTGTATCTTTTTTGTACATTTTTACTACTCAAAATTACTTAGGTATACTAGGCTGACATTAGTTTAAGAAAATAGTTATTAAGTTTGAATGAAAACAGTTTTTAGGGTTCCGTAGTAATCTACGAACCCTTATAGTTTCGCCATGTCCGTCTGTCCGTCTGTCCGTCTGTCCGCGGGTTTCCTAAGAAACCCTTGGTACTACAGAGCTGAAATTTGGCATGGTCATAAATATTAACTACGCCGTCAGAACTGTAGAGTGAAATCTTAGAAAAAAAATTTTTTTTGGGTGTCTCCCATAGACGTGAAAGGGCGATGATTTTTTTTTCTAGCCAATATCATTAAATGGGGTGTCATAGGACAGCTTTTTAAAAGACAGAAGGGGTTTACTAAGAACGTTTTTCGATTCAGCACTTTGTTTGCCTAATATACATTTTTAAAGTGAAAATTTTTGTCAAACACAAGTGTCCCCCCCCTCTACCAGCTAAACGGTTGATTCTAAAAATGTGAAAAAATTCATTGTGGTAGTGTTTACAATGAAATTATAAGGAAAACTATCACACATAAGTTGGTTATTCAAGTTTGCGAGTAATAGTCGACCAAGTGCCAAACTTAGTTGGGATTAATAAGAATATATTTACTTATATTAGATCCTTGGTACTACAGATCTGAAATTTGGCATGGTCATACATATTGATTGCGCCAACAGATTAAAAAAATAAAATTTTGGAAAAAACAATTTTTCGGATGTTTCCCATACACGTGAAAGGGCAATGTTTTTTTTTCTCGCTGATATCATCGAATGAGATGTCATAGGATAGCTTTTTAAAAGATAGAAGGGGTTTACTAAGAACGTTTTTCGATTCAGCATTCCCTTTGCGAAAAATTAATTTTTAAAGTGAAAATTTTTATTAAAAACAAGTGTCCCCCACTACAAGCAAAACGATTGTTTTTAAAATGTGGAAAAATTCACGGTGATAGAATATACAACAAAATTAAAAGGAAAACTATCACACATAAGTTGGCCCTTCAAGCTTGTGAGTAATAGTCGACCAAGTGCTAAACGTTGTTGGGATTAATAAGAATATATTCACTAATATTAGATCCTTGGTACTACAGAGCTAAAATTTGGCATGGTCATACATATTGATTGCCCTGATAGATCTACAAAATAAAATAGTGGAAAAAAATTTTTTGTTTTTCGGGTGTTTCCCATACACGTGAAAGGGCGATGGATTTTTTTTCTCGCCGATATCATCTAGTAGGTTATCATAGGATAGCTTTTTAAAAGATAGAAGGGGGTTTACTATGAACGTTTTTCGATTCAGCAATCCGTTTGAGAAACATTAATTTTTATAATGAAAAAAAATGTGGAATAATTCACGAGGGTAGCATTTACGACAAAGTGTACCCCAATCCAAAATGGCTGCCATACAAGGTTCCACGCTAAAAGTGAGGCGAGCCGAAAGCCAAGCTGTAACATATTGACATTTCAGGTGTCGTTTAATAGGTTTTTGGGGGTGCTAATTACGAAAATGATATCAAAATTATACACGATCACCACGCGACCTGCTTTAGCAGCAGCTCGATATTATTATATTATCCCTAACAATAATATTATAGCAAAAAAAAAATCAAAAACAAAAACAAAAAAAAAACTATTAAAAAAAAACAAAAACAAAATTCGCGCTCGCTTCGCTCGCGCATTACATACTTCCATTCTGTTATATTTAGACCAAACCTACAATAATATTATCGTAAAAAAAATAAAAAAAAAACAAAAACCAAAAAAAAAAAAATTCTCGCCGATATCATAGAGTGGGTTATCATAGGATAGCTTTTTTCAAGATAGATGGGGTTTACTACGAACGTTTTTCGATTCAGCAATCCGTTTGGGAAACATTAAATTTTATAAAAATAAAATGTCGAATAATTCACGAGAGTAGCATTCACGGAAGTGTACACTAATCCAAAATGGCCGCCATACAAGGTTCCACGCTTAAAGTGAGGCGAGCCGAAAGCCAAGCTGTAACATATTGACAATTCAGGTGTCGTTTAATAGGTTTTTGGGGGTGCTAAGTACGAAAATAATATCAAATTTATACAAGACCACCACGCGACCTGCTTTAGCAGCAGCTCGATATTATTATATTATCCCTAACAATAATATTATCGCAAAAAAAAAAAACAAAAAAAAAAACTTAAAAAAAAACAAAAACAAAATTCGCGCTCGCGAAAAAACAAAAACAAAACTACAATTATTTCTGAAACTACAAACTTTTTAATACTTTTCTTTTGGGGATTTTAACATCGACTATGACAATATGTTCGTAGAATTAAGAAACCAGCTGCATATTTGAACCATGCTGCTACGGAACCCTACAATGCGCGTGGCCCGACACGCTCTTGGCCGGTTTTTTTTATATAAAATAATTAATTTTTTGTTTAAAAGTTTTTATTTTATATTTTTTTATGACTATAATCTACTAATTACTACATGCTTAATTTTTAATTACTTTTAATATCCTATCCAATAAAAAGTAAATCTGTTAGTGTACAATAAATCACCCCTATTTTCTTACCCTATAAGATTTTTTCCAAAATGATATGGGACCAACTTTGAGGTTTATACCCTATCCTGTAAAAAAAGTTTTAATGCATCCACCATATAACGCTGACCTGGCACCCTCAGATTTCCGTATTTTTCGGTCTCTTCAGAATTTCATAAGTGGTTTAAGGTTGACGTCAAGAGAACTGTCATAACTACTTGTCCCAGATTTTCGGTCAGAAGTCCCAGAAGAGGCAATAAGTTATTAAACAAAATGACACATTTATTTTATAGATATATGTATATTTGAATAAACTATAAAAAAATTGCCTTGAATTTGTATGTAAAATACGAATATGATAAATGTCGCTTATTTTTTAAGTAAACAGAAAATTTTAGCCAATATGCTAAAGGATATTTTCTTCTTTTTTATACTTCAATTTTGCCACACGGAAAATTTGAGCAAACAGTACCTAAAAAACTTTTAAATTAAAATGTCATTCACAGCTAATTGTTTCGGGTATTTTACCTTGTAAACAATTAAATTGATTGTGCTATTATTGATGCGTTCTAAATTATCATTGATGGCTTGATTTGATAGGCCAATGCCGAATTATTTGTCAAGCCGTGTTATGAAGTTGCGTATAGAGCTGTACGCATAGACGACTAAACGCAATAATATTGGGTCCCCACTTCTGGAATTAGTTTTTTTTTCTCAGTCATAATTTTCTTCATACTTTCTTTGTTTCAGCAGCTATTTCCAAAATTGTTTTTTATTTGATTACGTGGTTATATTCTAGAGAATTTAAGTATAATTTGTACATTTTTACTTTGGATTTTTAACTGATAACCAGGCTGATATACAGTTCTTTTTACTGGACATTCTGGAACAAATTCTGGACATTTGTTTCAATTTTTATTTTCGCTTTAACTTTTTTCTATTGAAACTTTCAGTCCGGAATTAAAAAGTTCAATATAAGTGTTAAAGTAGCATTTGGAAACTAAGAATACTAGCAATGGAACATACATACGTATAAATCACGTATCTATCAATAGAACTAGTTGGATGAAATGGTCTAGTTAGTTACATTTTTCAAAAAATAGAAAGCAATGGAACTACATATTTGGACAAAAAAGTCCAACTATACTAGAATCAAGTAGGTATTTAAAAGAATGTAAACAAACTTAAGCTGTCAAATCAGACAGTTTTGCAGGCTTCAGATTATCCGGCAGAATTAAAAATCACCAATTGTTAAATATGTTCTAAGCAAAACGGGTACCTACTCTTAAAATTGGTCGTAATTTATTTTTCTGTCAAACCTAGAATTGGGTGTTTTTTCGGTAACAGGTTTCTAATTAATTATCTTATTCAAAAACTGTTACTAAATTAATTGATTAAAAACGTTATATCACTTTTAACAGACACGAATATATATTTTCGTGTCTGTTAAAAGTGATATATTAAAAAGTTTTTTTTCCGATAATGTAAAATACAACGTATGAGAATCAAATATTGTGAATGTGTAAAAACCTTTTTCGTGTTGTTTACATTCTTTTAAGTACCTACATGATTCTAGTATAGTTTTATCAATGGAATAACCAATGGAACTAGTGGGAACGGACGAAATGTTGTCCCAAACTTTCTACAATTTTTTTCAAAATTTTTGTTTAATGTCCCCGAAAAAAATTGAAATTGATTGCTGAATCGAACCCGGGACCCGCCGATGAATAGGCAGCATCACTACCACTCGACCTAGCCGACCGTCGCCGATAAAACATGTCTGGGAACACAGTACATCATTTACGTCCCATCATCTATCTATTTATATATATATATATATATATATATCTTCTATATCTATATCTATCTAAACATATTGTAAAGAGGAAAGATTTGATTATTTGTTTGTTTGTTTGTTTGCATCGAATAGGCTCCGAAACTACTGGACCGATTTGAAAAATTCTTTCACCATTAGAATCCTACATTATCCGGGATGGACATAGGGTACATGATTTTCTCAAATTCCAACGGTAACGAAGTCCCGCGTGGGAAGCTAGTCTTAAATATATTTAAACGTCACCATCGCTTTTATTGGGGTCAAGAGTACTCAAATTGTCACCTTCAAATCATGGCCTTTGTTTTATTGAAGACATATTATGATTGAAGTTGTCATCATTGTTCTTTAAATAAATATTGACCGGGTTGATAAGACCTACGGGTTTTTTCTGTACGAGAGAACCTGCAATCCTTCTGTGTTTTTATTTTAATTTGAATTAAGGCACATTTTAAATTTATTTTAGACCGTCATTTTATGACGGTCTAGAATAATCTCTCTTAAGATTTAGAACCAGAAAACCTTTAGGAAAGACTCTATGTTATCTTATTTGTGTATGGGCCTTTTTATAATTCTAAAACGGCACGGCAAAATTGTACTACCATTGCCTCCTACATACTAGGGATTTTTGTATTTAGGAACATAAGGGGCAATGATAATTCAAATTTTGATATGCCGTGCCGTGCTGTTAGAATTATAAAAAGGCCCTATGACGGTGAAGCGAATTTTTTCGTTAATAACTTTAAATTTTAAAAAATAGTATAAAGGCTGAACCTATTTTAATGAAATCTACGTACGAAACATCTTGATTACGTCAACTTTCGAAAAACAAAAAACCTGAATCAAAATTAGTCTTTTCGTTTAGGAGCTACGATGCACAGATACACACAGATACTTATAACATCCCTTTTTTGTCTCGGGTTAAAAAGCAGGAAGCCTTCGTCAGCATCATCAACATCATCCATAAACGGTCTATGCACGGGCAAGGAAATCTCGCTTCACAGCAAAAAAAAATGTGGACTGACTTTGAGACAGTTGCTGATAAAGGGAGAAAATTCTCCCCACGAAAATGAAAAAGAATAGGCTCTTTTATTTCATATTTTGACCTTAATTTCTGAGAGAAAGTTGTTCAGTTTGTTTGGCCTATTTTTAAAAAAAAATAATATAAGTTATTACAAGTACAAATTACATTGTTTTGAATACAGTATAACATAAACCAAATAGGTTTTTCCGTATACTGCTTTTAAGTAACAATATGCGTCTAAAAAACTATAAATAATACAAAAAGAAAGATACACGATACAGTGAATCAATCATAAACGTAGATAGATACCTATAGCAGTTCAGTAGAGCGCGTCTCAGTGTGTGCGCTAATACAGGTGGCACTGTCGTAGTTGAGGCAAAAAACAAAAAATTCACAGCCGTAAGTTTAGCTAACTTAAATCAGTTAACAGGTACTAAAATTTAGTTTTCCTGTGGTCTAAGTGCATACAAACCCAATTTTATCAAGCCACATGCTCTCATAAATCATAAGGCAGTGGTTACACAAGCGGGTGCGAAGTGACTGTGAATAATGGTAGAGTTCATTAAGAGTAATTTACTGGATAAGTACTTAAACCAACCAGTTGAACTGTTCATTGTAGTCGACCCTTTAATTGGATTTTCGTTTCGTTACCTAATTACTTTTGGTTTTTGAATGTCCTACTAATATTATACATACGAAAGTTTATGAGGATCTATAGATGTTTGTTATACTCTTTCACGCTCAAACGGCTGGACCAATTTTGATAAAATTTGGTATGGACGAAGCCGAAACCTTGGATTAATTCCTACGGGAACGAAGTCCTGAGCAAAAAGCTGGTAATATTATACAGAGGAAAGATTTGTATTTTTGTATGTAATGAATAAACTTAAACATAGGCTACATAATTTACCCGAATTCCCATGGAAACGAAGTCCCGAGCGGAACGCTAGTCTTAAATAAAACAAAATTAGCAAAGCTTAGTGCTAAACCGATTGCTTTTTATAAAGCAAACGCCGCCGAGTATGTCAAAGGAAGATTATTTATTATTCATTCATACATTTTATTGATTCATGTATGAGAGTTATATTTGCATACAATAACGTACTGTGCGTTCTTCCGGTACATGTGTTTGTTATGTGATCGTTTTTGTAAGGCTTAGAGTATATATTACAGTAGTTGTAAGGGTTCAGGGACTCAGGTCCGTAACACGACTCAGACTCTGATCTGTATTTAGGTAGCAGACGTCTTTGGCATCTTAATAGTGAGAAAAAGGAGACTTGAGTCTCCTTCTGTAATATCTTAGTCTTAGGCCTGCATTACAGAATGTTCCTTCAAGTCTTGATCTAGTCTTGTAGGTAAGTGCGTCTGAACATAGATTTATATTGTCTTATTATATTATATTATGCAGTATATTTATATATATATATATATCCCCATATAGATCCCCAGTCGGGGCAAACATTTGTGTAAAAAGCAGATGTTTGTTCTCGTGTCATGGGTGTTTATGTTTGTCTTTATGTGTGTTCCAAGGGACCCACGACACAAGGGAAAACCTTAGTGTGGGCCTTTGAGTGTGTAGCGTTTATTTATTTATTTATTATTTAAGACAGTCAATATTTAAGTATAGATCAAGACTTGAGTCTCTTTCTTTAATAGTACGGAAAATGTGACTATCCAAGTTAAGTTTCCATCGTCAACACGATAAAATAAAATAGGTATTATAAAATGCTTTTCTGAGTCCAACTGAAGAAAGCAAAATTCTCTTTTCATCATTAAATTCTGTTCCGCGGATAGAAATCTTGATTCGAATACTAAGCAGTATTAAGCACAGACATACTTAATGTTTTATGAATTAGGTGTTTATTATTCTGAAAAGCTCGCGAAAAATCTTTATTTCACTTCTTTCGTTAAAATGAGCAGCTGTAGATTTTATATATGAATTGTAAGATTTTTGTGTTTCGTAATCTGTGTCGATTCTCCTAGATTGCGATTGTTTCTTGTTTTATCAAACCTTCGAGTGGTTTTTGAACACATGGTGTACGAGATTTGTATTACACGCGGTGTAAACAAGCACGCGACGGGTAATAAACACTATCATTTCCCCCGGGACTTCGTTCCCATAGGAATTCGGGAAAATGTAGTTACTTAGGGATAATGTTGCATTCTAAGGTGAAATAATTCTTCAAATCGGTCTAGTAGTTTCGGAGCCTATTCAATGCAAACAAACAAACAAATTATCAAATCTTTCTTCTTCAAAAAAGTGTAGATAAAAGAGTGACACTTCAAGCAGTGATTAAAGATAACTTTGTCATGAATGACATTTTTAAAAAGAGCGCCCCTCGGAGTTCCTATATAGCATATTCTTCTCCGGGGAAGACTGCACCTTTGATTATAGGCGTAGAGTTAAAAAAGGTAATGTTTGTATGCTTGTGTGTAAATCCTGTCCCTTTTCATAAGTCAAAATAGTGTAACATCCTAAATGTTCTAAAATAAAGCTTTTTTGACTTTATAAATAACCTAACCTAACCTATTAGCCTGGCCAGACGGCAAATTTCTTAAAAAATATAAAGGCCCAAGGTCTTTTCCTTGTGTCGTGGGTCGACTATGACATCTATCTATATCTAAATATATAAAAGGAGAAACTGACTGACTGACTGACTGACTAACTGACTGACATATCAACGCACAACCTAAACGGCTAAACGTAGGCACTTGAAATTTGGAAGGGAGGTAGCCTAGGTACCGTAGAGGTGCAATAAGAAAGGAATTCCCGAAATTCCCACGGGAACAGGGATTAGCGGGAAAATCCTTTTGTATGAAAAATCTAAACCGCTTAAGTTAGACGCTTGAAATTTGGCATGCAGGTACCTTAGTAAACTTAAAGCTTAGTTGCAACAGGATATTGCAAAATTCCCACGGGAACGGGAGTTAGCGGGAAAAAACTTTTGTATGTAAAAATCTAAATTAAGACCCAAACGAAGTTGCGGGCATCAGCTAAATCATAAAGTTTGATTTAATTGATTCGGTCCTGGCTGATGTTGATTGACTACAGTCGCTACACCAAGTCAAAGGCTATTTGACGGTTTGGAAACTCTTTTCACCAGGGTTTATCAAGTTTACAAGGGTTTATCAATTGACTATACCTAATACTATTAGGATTCCTCCTGAGTTGATTGAGTGAGGCTGTATTTTTCAAAAATTCCACGAAAACGAAGCCTCGGGTAGGCTATGTTTTGAATTCAGAATGAAAATTACAAACAAAATATGAAGAACCATTAATCACTGTTTACAATTTATGCAATTTATGCGTCTCAGAGGCGAAAGACAAAGTTTGAACTGAGAAAGAGATCAGAGTCAGGAAGCCACAAACTACCCGGGACATTTCCTTGAATTTCATTGCGAGTCGGTACTGTGGTATGCAGACCTTCACCGAGGATCGGGCATAACGCAACTTCTTTCTCATTCGGTCATTTCGAAGAAGATAATTCGAATATCAATTTCAAAGGTTTGAAATGGTATTCGATGTCATGATTTGAAATGATTGAAGATCTGGCCTTGCGCCATTCATTGTTTGATCGTGGTGTATTCAGTGATTATTCATTGAGAATTGATTGTTTGATCTTTGCGGATTAGCTCGCGGAATAAATGTAAAGTCGTTTATAGGCGTGCAATAGCACTTTTTAAGCAGGTGTCTTATTTCTCAGCTGTGGCTATATTGTAAAAAGCAAATTATATTGTTACGTGGAAGAACAGTCTTTTGATTATATTGGAGATTGAAGAAGTATCCAGCTGTTTTATTTATTGCCCCCAAAGGACACCTTGCAGTACTGTATACATAAATAAAAACTCAGACGACAGCATATTAGGGTATTCAGGTTCTTACAAAACGTATAACTTTAAAATTGAAAATTGTATACCGCCCCTGATTTCGATTGCTTATATTATAGCTTTTAAAAACGGCTGAACCAATTTTGGACAAATATAGCTAAGAACCATCTCGATTTTGTCAGCTTTAAAAAAAAACCGCATTGAAATCGGTCTATTCGTTTAGGAGCTACGATGCCACAGACAGACACAGATACAAACATTGGGCCTTTTTATAATTCGAACGGCACGGCACGGCATGACAGAATTTGTATTACCATTGCATTCTATGGTCCCAGCTTTTAGTATCACTAGTGCATAGGAGGCAATGGTAATACAATTTTGCCGTGCCGTTTTCGAATCATAAAAAGGCCCATTATCACTTATAAAACCATTTTTTTTTGTTGGCGGAGGTTAAAATATTAAAAGAAGAAATACTAACACTTATACTTAACATCAATCAATAGTTATAGCTCGCAAAACAATAGTAATAAAATACTAAGTTTTATGACTCTTCTTAACAACATTGTACACACGGCAGCACATCAGGCTATACATGTTGACCTTGACGTCGCCTTTATCTCGCTTGCAATAGCGGCGGCTTTCGTAGTGCAAATGGGCCTTTTTATAATTTGAACGGCACGGCACGGAAAAATGGTAGTTGAATTACTATTACCCCTTATGTTCCTAGCTTCTAGTATTACTAGTACGTAGGAGGCAATGGTAGCAAAATTTTGCCGTGCCGTTTTCGAATTATAAAAAGGCCCAATGGATAACCTGACATGCTGCTGTATGTACAACAAAAACGATTGCTCTTTTAGTCACAGTTTTGGTAGGTATTTGAATTTAGAATCCTAAAAAGATTCTTTTGCTCCCGCAAAACACGTAAAAAAAGAGCACTTTTTTTGTCAATTTTGGTGTTTGAATTTCGAACACTCCAATGTATAGACAAATGACCTCCATCGCAAAAAATATTCGAAATTCATATTTCTTGCGCAGATGTCTATTTCTGCTTAAATCTTTCTTTTTCTCGAGGTCATGGTATAAAATATAATGTGCAACTCTTGAATAAAACGGATTTTCATCGAGGGCTATGAATCACTCGCGTCATTCAGGATTGAAACACTTGAATAACTCGCTTACGCTCGCGATTCAATAATTTAGAATCCTTCATTTTCTCGTGATCCAACTTTGGCCCTCGCTTAAAATCCGTCTTTTATTCCCGAGTTGCACAATATACTATTATCCACATTGATAATGATAACTATCTCGTGAATGATATTTATGTTCATTTATAATTTTCATGTACTCGTATATCAGTGTAGAAGACTATATTATATAAGTAACAGTAATGTAATAATGAGTACGATGTTGGTGATCCTTTAAAATAAATAAATAACATATAATTCTCCAAATTCTCACGGGAACGAAATCCCGGGCGGAAAGCTAGGCATATACAAAGAAACTGAAAAGAGTCTTTGTCAAAAAAGTTGATCTGCCAAAACACATTCCAATGCCAAACTTGAAAGCTTGACTCAAATATCCCGTTATACGTCTATCGGAAAATTCGTAGCCACAAGAATTTTTGTACTGAGTGTTTTTGCGAATTCCGGTGCAAACCGTCAAAATTTACCGAATCAACTCTGCTATTGAAACGAATGTGAAGGGCCTCCATTTTAAGCTTTAGCTGCATTTCTACTGGATGGCGATTAATGCCACTATAAAAATAAAATAAAAATAAATGAAACGTAGGTTGAAAGAGTAAAGCACTTGTTAGTGGTATTGATCGAAAGATTTTATGCATATCAACGGCAATAATCCGTGCAGCCGGTTTTTGTAAAATATTTAGAGAAAAAAAGCGCCACTCGATCAAAGGTCCATTCGTTTCCCTCGGTCCCTTTGGACACAAACAAAGCCAAAAATGTCGCATACTCAAACCCAAGAATAGTTAGAAGGGCTCTCGTGTCGGCAAATGTTCCGTGCGCTCTAGAACCTTCGGGTCTTAGTCGATCGGATGGCAAAGGGCCTGATGGTATGATCTTGGTGCCCTGGCAGAAAGAAAAGTGTCTACTGTGGGACGCTACGTGCGTCTGCACTTCCGCCGTGTCGTACCTCGGTCGTACTGCGAGATCGCCCGGAGCGGCTGCTGAGGTTGCAGCCCTTCGTAAGCGCGAGAAATACACCGCGCTGGTCAGTTATGCTTTTGTTCCCCTGGCAGTTGAGACAACTGGTTGCTGGGGCAGTGAGGCTAAAGCGTTTATCAAGGAATTGGGGTGCAGACTACGAGGGAGGGGCGTGATTCCCGCTCCGGAGCATTCCTGATGCAAAGGTCGTCCCTGGCAATTCAGCGTGGCAACGCGGCCAGCGTTATGGGAACCGTTGCTCCAAGAATGAAACGGGGTGGCTTATTCGACTAAAGTTATATTTAGGTTAGAATTAAGACTAAGATTGTATTCAAACCCAAGAACAAACATCTCCTTTTTACAAATGTTTGACCAGACCGGGAATCGAACCTATGACCCGTCGATTTTGCTATTTAAAGGCACTAAATTAAAAAAATTCACCCTGGATATTCACCACATATAACTTTTTAACAGCTGAGCCTATGTTACTTTATTAATGTTTTCTCACTTGATTTATTTTGTATAAAAGTGTTAAAAATTACAAAATAAAAATGTCTAAAATTATCAGTCAAATAACCAGCCCTTGTCATCCTTGGTGCAAAGATGCCCATAACACTTGCAGCATTACCACGTTGAATGGCAATGGACAACCTTTGCACCAAGTATGAACCTGAGCGGGGGTCACAGCTCTTATCCCTAAGACGTCGACCTACCTCGGCGATGAAACCCCTGGCCTCACTACCCCAACTCCCTGCGGTTTCAACAGCGAAGGGGATAAAGATGTAGTTATTGCCTAGCGCTGCGTATTTTTCTTTCTTTTTTATTGCCGCATTTTCTGCAGCAGCCTCTGCCTCCCTAACAGTATGACTAAAGTGCGAGGCGGAAAAGGTGCTGACGCACGTGGCTGAGCCAATTGTTATTAAATATAGCTAAGAACCAGATCTTGATCATTTCAGCTTTACGGAGTTACCATATTAACAGATACCTCGTGCCACATACAGATACACATATTAACAGATACACTCGTATTTTTTGTCAAGAAGCTTGTTGTCGGTCTTTACTTTTAATAAAGACAAGCATAGTTACTGCCCAAACACTACTTAAAATAAAGTATTAGAGGATAAATAGATAATACTCGTACCAATGTCTTTCAGTGGAGAATTTATTTAAATTTTATAGCAGCGGCACTCGAGCACACATTAGCGTATGCGAATGCTTTTGACAGCCGTTCCGTCTATTCAGACCAGTTGGATACAGGTTCAGATAGGATTTGAATTTGAAATAGCACTGGGCCCCGATTCTGTAACTTAAGTAGAGTGTCCACGGAATGGTCGCCATTTTATACGTTCAGGTGGCGAAATTGAGAACTATCAAAATTTCATACATCTTATGACGGCTGCTTTGACTGGTGGCGCCATCGCCAACTGAATGTTCCGTTGCTAGGTAGTTTGCAACTTTACGTGCGATAGGCAGTGGCGCTGCTGGTCGGGGTGGTTGTCAGCAAGTATATGAAAATAAATAGTTCTCAATTTCACCACCTGAACAGGTAAAATGGCCTCCATTTCTTTGACACACAACTTAAGTTACAGAATCGGGGCCCAGGCTTTACATAAATTACTAGACGCTTCCGCAGACAAGCGTTCTCAAGTTGTTTTGTGAGTTTTACATGCTGTTGAAGACTAGCTTTTGGCCTGGGACTTCGTTTCCATGGGGATTCAGGAAAAATATGTAGCCTATGTGGTAATACAGGGTTTCAGCTACTTCTATATTAAATTTTAACAAAATTGGCCCAGCCGTTTGAGTGTGAAGAAGAAACAAACATACAAACAACATACACATTCACAAACTTTCGTATTTATAATATTATAAGTTTATCTTATATTTTTGTACTTCACGCCTACTCATCAGGATTAATTCTTCTTACTGTTTATTTGGTTAATTTGACGAGACCCCTTATCGATATTAGGTTGATAGAGTCTTCAAACTTAGGTATAACACCCCTATTTTTTTTCGGGAGGTAAAAATTGCCCGTAATTCTGTAATTGCCATTTATCAAAATTTTTAACCCTTTCCTAATGTTTATTTATTTGTTGTTTATTAATTTACGCCTTTCAGAGACAACAAATTGAGGCACCATAAAAAGCTTTTAATATAAGGTAATCAATCCATTTTGTATTTAACGTAAAATCTTCTCGGAAAACAATTAAGAGCCGTATACTGTAAAAATCTTTATAATGATTACGACCTACTACGTAATAAGTAACAACACATCGTAAAATACGTTAACGACTAAAATCTCGCGCTGTAAATTATTAAATTTCGTTCTGCGTCTACTTTTACGAGTTTCACAAGCGCTTGTTTACTTTCTATAAGAAGAGCATGATTAAAAATTGAGGGATTCTAAATTAGGCTTTGAAAATTAAGGATGTGAACGATAATGGAGTCGGCCCATTAAATTGAACTAAGACACTACAATAAGGAGCTAAATAAATTCTTTATTTTTTTTTAGTTACACACTCCCCTTGAGTGGTTTCCCTTGGGTCGTAAGTTCCTTTTTACATATACAAGACAGACACAAACACCCATGACCCAAAAATAAACATCTGTTGTTTATAGAAATATTTGCCTTGACCGCGAATTGAACCTAGAACCCGTCGAACAAGAGGCAGCGTCACTACCACTCGACCAAAGCCGTCTTGATGTCCTAATCAGCTTCGTAAGTCCATTCAGACAGCATTTCGAAAACACTTTTACTCATAAACTCTAGATTGTCTAAATTATAAATTTCTAAATATTTGAAGGCTCGATTCTCTATTACATATTAACTCATTGACAACAATTGTTTATACACGAGCGTTTCCGTGCTTCGGAGGGCACGTTAAGCCGTCGGTCTCGGCTGTTGTCGATTGATTTGTTAAAACCGTTGTTAAAACCGAGTCAGAGGCCATTGTGCGGTTTGAAAACTCTGACACCAGGGTTAGCCAAGTTCGCCACACACTTGGCTATACCTACACGGTAAGAAGAATTGACAACAATAATGTAATCTCATGACTGTCCCACTGAGACAGACAGAAACGTAGATTGCCAAATATACCTCTTGATTGACCTTATATTTATTTTTAGGGAATTAAAAAAAAAACAATAGGCTGAAAAACAAAAATACCTTTATACCTCTTCCATTCTAAAAAAACTCCTGGTTTTACAAACCAGTCACGATATTTGCAATGTTTTTTTGATTGCCGGAAAGCTATTTCAGCAATAGCTTTTCTGCAAACGTATTTTCATTGTTGATCTGTGTGTGTTATGTAATTCATATTGTACTCTGGGCTGTATTTTTTTGAGTAAATATGTTATCTATACAAGGTGTAATAGTCCTAGTTGTTATGGAAACCAAGCTGCATTTTATGATAGGAACAAGCCACTTTGCAAATTGATAGAAGGGACTATAATAAAATATTTAACCCGAGGATAAACGAGATTCCCCCTTTTGGAACAGAGATGGCGCCACTTACTCGATTTAAAAAAAAAAAATCTCAATCCTGAATGGATGCTCCGATTTGCATAATGAAGGTGTCAATCGACAGGAAATCAATTGATTTATTCTAAAAAAAATAAAAAAGCGCCCTAAAATAAATATAAGATAAAAAAACTGGAATAAATATATATAAAGTGTTTTTTTTTGTATTAACGAAATTTTTTGAACAGTGTGTAAGGAAATGGGAGTTTTTATTTATATAAATATTGTCACGCAATCATTTACACGTTTTGCGCAAAAAACCGTTACTCAATATCTTGTCTCGTTACAAATTTATTGAAGAATTACCGCTGTCGTCCGCAAGACTTTGTCCGAGTATAATTCGTTAAAATGAAAATATTTTCTCTTCCCGTCATCCGATGTTTATAAAACTTGTACCAATTTGTAAATCGCTCTCAATCAGTCAATATTCCAGAAATAACATGCCTATTTTAACCTAAGTTAGGTATATATATATTAACCTATAGCCAGACAGACGTACGAAATTCTAATGATTGTTTTGTTTCTATAAAGATCCTATAAGTTTACTATTTTTTCTTCATATCATTCTATGTTCTTAGGGTTGTTATAATTCCCAATATTTTTAAACGAGCAATTCTTGTAT